>CM073492.1:21642500-22360000 GCA_037074585.1 Biancaea sappan | reverse complement strand
AAAACAGAGGTCTCGCATGCTGATAAGTCCTATATTTTGGTTAGATAGGCTTTTTCTTCCCCTTGATCCTATTTTGTTATCCTTTGTGCACACTTTGCCTTTGTGCTTTTTAGATTTCTTTTTATTTAGATTTTAACCTTCTTTCTCTAGATTTTTTAGTAATGTTGTTGTGCTTTTGTGTAGGGACTTTTTGGACTGATACAAGTTGAGGAAATGAAAATCTGCTATTGCACAGACGCCTAGTGCCTTAGGTGTTAAACACTAAACTCTTTGCTACCCTCTTCTCTCGTGGCGGCGCAAGCACCAGAACCCAAATTTTCTGTTACCCTGTTTGTACTTGGCGCCAGACCCCAAAGCTACTACCCATATTTCAACGCAACGCCTCATGTAACCTATGCTCGATTTATACTAAATTCATATAATTTAAGAAAATTGTAATATAAATCTAGTGAAATATTTGAGGTAAAACCTTGAGATTTTTCTGAAAATTCTTATTAAATGTCCAAATTCATAAAATAAGTAAATTTGGAATTTCTTTAAGCATAAAATTTTACACATGGCAGAAGGCGATCAGTCGACTAATCTGTGGTTATCCGTCAACTAATCGTTTTCAAACTTGCACATATCTAAAACCGAGAGATATCAATCGACTGATGTAGAATAATCGATCGATTGATATGCCCTGAACTTCAGATTTCAGAAAATATTAACTTGAAATATGGTGAAATCAACTATTTTCATTATACATGTAATCTACAACACTTTTTCAACTTTTCTTGTATATTCTCTTCTAAAATGGAGCTACAATACAAAAGATTTACATACAACTCATCTATTTCTATACACTTATACAAAATATGCACAAGTCTCCAAAAGTTTACATAGAAAAGTGACACAACTTCTTTGCTAAATAACTACTTAGCAACTCTACTATCTTGTTCTTTTGCTTTCTCTCACCTTTCTTACTTCAATTCCTGAAATGGTTAGTTATAAAACATGAGATATATAATCTCAGTAGCTAGTTTACTTAAAGAAATCATCTCAAGAACCATTTTAGTCATAAAAGCAATTCTCAATGAATAATGCACCCTTCCATGAACATAAAAGAACTATTATAAAAGCAATATCAATAACAAGCTTATTTCATGAAATATAAACTGATATATGAACACATAAATTGTATCATAAACTTCTTTCTTGATATAGTGTACTATATTTTAGCTACTTTCTCAATAAAAGTACTCAATGTCCCATGAGGAATTTTTGTCATCCAATAAGGAATTTCTTGGGTTCTGTCTTCCATAACGACTTTTATATCATATGAGAAATTTCTGTCATCCCAAGGAGAATTTCTGAGGTTCTGTCATCCCATACGGATATAAACTTTACTTTTCAAGAGAAAGTTGATTCTACATATTCATAGAAAGCTTTAAGATGTACATACTTGCTAAATCATACAAAGAGCATAATAAATAACTGAAATAACTTGCTTTCTAGTTTTTTCATGAAGAGAACTCTTCATCCTGTGAGAAATTTTTACATCCGTTGAAGATTCAAGTTCTACTTTCATGAAAAAACATATTCTCAAACATTCATGGAAAACTTAATCACAAAACTATGTTACATCATACAAAAGCATGATAATACATGTAAATAAACTTGTTTTTATGAATAAATAGCTACCTTTGATTCTTCCTATAGTTGAAACTTGTGAATTCTCTTCTAATTTCTCTCTAGCTCCTCTTGCTTCTCAGGTTTCAGACTTCTTCTTCTCTTATTTTCTTCTTTTTATTTGAAAATTACTATCCTATGACTTCTTAAACTCTAAAATTCATATAAACTAGAGAAATCAAGTTAAGAAACTTACCTCTTGTAGTTTTCTTGCTAAATTCCCAACTATAAGTCCCTTCTCTCTTTTCTTCTTCTCCTTCACGTTTTCTCTCTCTCTCTCTTCTCTAAATTTCAGAAAATCATATTTCTTCCTCTCCTCTTGCATCTAAAAGGGTTTAAAGAGTCTCTTTAGTATAGAAATTCCTCTTTTATCCCTACTCTCATGTTTCAGAGCTTTGTTGGCAAGTTGGGAGTATTCTAGTCAATTTTTCATTGATTTTTCAGTAAGAACTGACTTACTTTTGCACTCCAGCAGGTGATTAGTCGACTGATTACTTCTTGATAGTTGACTAATCCTCAATTAGTCGACTGATCTATCCTGATTAGTCGACTAATTGTTCATAACCTAAAATTTCATCTTGACAGAGAGTAATCAATCAACTGATCTCTCCTCATTAGTTGACTGATTACAAATATCAACAATCTGATCTGATCTCTAATGCTATCAATCGACTAATCATTACAATTAGTCGACTGAGTCTCTCACAACTTCACTTTTCTTTTACTTTTAGCTATTCATCCTAATTTCTCATGTATTTCCTTGATTACTTACTTCTAGGCATCTAAAGGCATAAATAACTTAATTTTATCATTATTTGAAACTTAGATAAAGAAAATTTGGGATGTTACACCCCAGGCGCCCCAGCGACTGCTTTGCACATAAAGAAGAGGGCTCTGCTAGAGCATATTGGAGAAGGAGGAGAACTTCTTTTTTACTAAATTTGAAGCTTCTTTCCTCTTTTCCTTCCACTTGTATCATGTTGTAATGTTGTTTTTCTTCCCTTTGTTCATGTGTAACTAAACCTCTAGGGTATAGGGGATTGATGTAACTTGACTTAACATGAGCTATTTTTGTTGAATGTTTCACTATAAATGCAATTCCTATTTTTTGGAGTAGATTTTACTGCTTTTAATGCTCTTGAATGTCTAGCTACCATCCAACGAAATTAAGGTTTATATTAATGCTAGGAATAGCTTGATATGAACATGCCTTTATAACTTTTACAATAAATTAGATTAATTTAGGAATAGATAATCTTATTTGTGTGGTTTTAGCAAGTTCTTAAGATTAAACACTGAACTAAATGATTTGACTAAGAAAATTAGCTAATTATTTGAGTCAGGAAGATCTGTCTCTCTAAAAAATTAGGTTCAAATAATTTTGAGAACTTAATCACCATTAAAAAGAATTTGTAATTATCTTGAAGCATCCTCTAATGACTCAAAAATTAATTTGTTTATGAATTAATAGGATTAGGAGTCATATGAAGTCAATTCCCTATATCCTTCTCTGTATTGTGTAATTTTTCGTTATTTTAGTTAATTATATTTGCTCTTTAATTTATTTCGCTTTAAGTTAAGCTTAGTCTTTAAATCACTTAACCTTTTAATTGTGTCCAAATATAATTTGATTTAATGAAATTAGTAATTGTTAGAAGTTAATTCCAGAGGACGAGATTCTTACTCTTATTTATTACTAGTTGCGATCCGATACACTTGTCGGAAAAAATCATAACACATGTCTAGAACCAAGCTTTAACCAAGCCATTCTCTCATCTCCTTCTTTTCAGCTTCTTCCTCTTTTCCCTCGAGAGTGCAAACATACATGATTATGTGGGAGAGTGCACACACAGGAAGGGCATTACTAGAAACACAAGGAAGATATCACGATGAGAATTGATTCTGTGGGAGAGACGTTGGAACTTTGAGCGTTGGACAAAACCTAGGTTTTATAGAGTGAGAATCGATTCTCAGGAAGCTTGATGCAAAACCAAACAACACCATTTTCAGGCTACCACAATTATGAAGCCTCCAACACATGTTCATGTTTCACAGTTGTAGATCCAAACACCCATATAGTGTGTGTTTGTGGAAACACATTGGCAAATTTCAAATTAAGGTTTTACATGTTGAAAGATAGTTTTACAAGAAAATTGTTTTGTTTGAAAACAATAAGAAAGAAACATGAAAAATTAACTTTGCCTCATTCAAATCAAGTTTTGCATTAAAGTGATCGGCCGGTATCACTTTTGCCTCAAACCAAGATTCACATTGATTTTGCAAAGTATCATTAATTTTCTCTCTTCTACCCCTCACCTCCGATCTCCTCTCTCTATTTTTTGACTGTCTCTCTTTTTTCCATCTCTCATTTTCTGAATACGTAAAGAAAGTGTTTTTAACGTTGGAAAAAATTACACTTTGGCCCTAGATTTCAAACTTCTTTTTCATTTTAGTCTCATTTCATTTTTCATATGTTGGTCCCTCTAACTTAGTTTGTTGCTTTTGGGGTCCCTAGAATATTTTGTTGACTTTGAATGTTTGCTTGACCAATTTTTTTATATTCATTTTCACTTTAATCATCATGATATTTACTCTTTATTTTGTATAAATATAGTGCCTGTTGTGTTGTGTAGTTCATATTCACAGATGAATTTGTAATGTGAGATTTAGAAAGCTCCATTACATCGAAATTATATATTTTAATTATTGATTGTTCCACCCATTAAAAATATGGTCCATAGATGACTTGTATTAAAAAAAAAAAAACATTGTCTACTTAAGAAATCCCTCAGTTTTAAGTCTCAATGATATTCCTCTATTTTTTTTTTATTAGAACTACTAGTATTTGGAATCTCATTGAGTTCCAACTAAAACTCTTATAGTGTTGATTTTCTCAATTTGCAAGACCAGAACAATTTTTTTTTTCAAATTTGAAATTATTTTCTGGAGAGACAAAGAAATATTTCAGTTTTGGATATGGAACCTCTTTTTCTAACTGCTTCCCATTTGAATTGAATTTTGCATAAGATATTAATATGATGCATGATTTGTCATTTCTTCTTGTCTGTAGTGATATATAGATTATATTTATTATTCGTAAAACATATAAAAGAAGGCTTCAAGCAAAAGTAAATATATTTGAATTCGTGTGGAAAGCTTAATTAAGAATATGCTTTGCACTTTGTAGGGACTACTGTAACATACTATATATAATTTGTGAGCTTAATCAGTATGATAAAAATAATATTAAGTTCAATGAATAGAATTTACTTAATTTACTGGATGGGATCGGACGCTTAAGTGTAGAAATGTGAAAAGCTAAATCTCATGACTTGCTTGCTTCCTCAAGTGAAATTCCTAATTATAATAATTAAGCACTAATGAAAGTATGCACAACCGATCTCTCTCTCTCTTTCTCTCTCTCTCTCTCTTTCACACACACACACACACACACACACAGAGTTATATATTAGTAATACAGTTTTAGAGAAAAAGATAATTGACGTTATATTATATTTTAAATATATATATATTCTTATTTTTCTAAAATCAAAAGTTGTTGTCAATCTATATTATTCATGTACCAAAAAAAAATGGGCAACTCATGCTCTTCTTACTTGTTGAAAGATCAATTAATTCCCGTGAAACTAATTTTTTTTTTATTCCCAAAGATAAACCATGTAAATAATTTAAATTTAATATGAACAGTTTATTTATAATTTAGTATTCATTTAATTATAATATAACTTCTAATTAAATGACAAATGTAACTTCATTTTCATTTTTATATGTGTAGATTTATACAATAACAAAATAAAAAATTATAATAAAATAATAAATTTAATTATAATAGGATAAAATTTCTATCTGTTGAAAAAAAAATACTTGGAAGACATAGAAATAGTTTTAAAAAAATAAATAAATTACGATCCAATCAATGCTTTAATTTTGATTCCATAAAAAGGGACAACAAATTCAATACCTTAAAGAAAAAAAATTTCAAAATTTCTTATGATCAGTTATATTTGGAAGACATATAAATGATTAAAAAGTTCATAAATTGGATCCTATCAATGCTTTAATTTTGATTCTATAAAATATAAAAATTACTTTATTACCAAAAACAAAATATTAATATTACTTTTCATAAATGTTTCAAATTTGACTTTGTTAATACGGGCGCTCTTTGTTTATATTTAATGGAGCCTAATAAAATCTAATCCATTTATATTTCAGTCCATTATTATTAAGTCGATTAAATACATCCTTATAGTTTCAATTTACTTTATCATCAAATTTGATTCATTCATATTAGTCCATTAAATACACTTGTTTTTTTATTTTATTAGGTGTTTTATAGTTTCAAATACGTCCTTTTTTTTTTGGTCACAAAGGAGGCATAAGGCACCGGAAAAAGGACTTAAAAAGGGGTCTGGGAGGGATCAAACCTAAAACTTTCAAGACCATTGGACCTCATATTCAAAGGAAGTGTCATTTGAGTTGGCTCTAGAGCAATTTCAAATGCATCTTATTCAATCAAATCTCAAGAAAAAGTCTGAAAATTTTTCAGACATTAATTGCTTTAGATTAATCTTTAACTTGAAAGTATTCAATGTGTAAATATATTGAAAAAATAAACAATCTTAATTATTTAATATTCATATTTAAAGATAATATCTTAATATATAATCGAATAAGATTCAAACATCTTAACTTCCAAAAAAAAAAGCATACTCTCACCATTTATTTTAAAAGATATTAATTGTTCTTCCAACTAACAAAAATTGAACATGTCTTAGCAATATGTGATCACCACTACACATATCGTTTGTAATTTAGATGCAAATGTATCAGGATAATATTTGTGTTTCTATGCTTTTTAAGAAATCATGATAAAGTCTGTTGAATAAAAAAGTATTATCTGCAGGTCATGGATCAGAAGACAAAAAGAGAGTATGTTAAGTCATAGGTTCATTCGCTATATCCATTGTTTTTCTTTTCTTTATTTTTTAGTAAATTACATTTTTCTTAAGTTTATAAAAGAATAAATTATTCTTTTGGTTCCTAAAAGATTATTTATGTCAATTTGATCCTAAAAGATATATTCCAATAATTTGGTCCTCCCATCCATAAACTTGACATCCTAGTAACAATTATGTGAGGTGACATTTAATGATGCACATATGGCAATTAAATATGACATGGCACACTGCATGAGATGCTGATGTAGTCCTAGCTGTTTTTCTAATTGCCACGTTAACCACACAATACATATATAATTTTTTAAAATTCCTTATATTCATGGCTTTGTTTTTTAACTTCTAGCCATCTTTTTTATATTTTTTTAGCAATAAAAACGAGATATAATATTATTTTTATAGTTTAAACATATCAATACATCATTGCTTATTTCTTACATATTATTCATTTACAACCTATTAGGCATAAATAGTATTTGAGAAGCTTTATTCACGTTGATATTTCTTTTACACACATGCTTTCTGTAACAGTATTAGTTGATAGTGCTTATTATTCAGGATCGGTTGACCAGTGTACATAACACATGGTCCTTCCTCTTTGTATAACTGTTATATAAATGAATACATGGCTCATGCATAATTACGCTCAGTCTTCTTCATTCTCTGTTTTTATTAAAATCTTCTCTTGGTACAGAGCTTTATTTGACTGAAAAGAAACATTACAAAGTTTTAAAATATGAGATAATATTTTAAAAGATGGATGTCCAAGTTTCCTGTGCCAATCAAGAAGTTGTGCAGAATTTTTGGAGACTGTTTGCTTGTGGTGGACTCTGAAAAGATGTTGGGCTTTGTTGTGGTTGAAGTTGATATATCCCTTCCTTAATTCTCCCTTGCATCAGAACCCTCTTTGACATTTTGTCCTTCACATAAAAAACATTAGCATCAAATTCAACAGTTATACATCATTATGAGAAGTTAATTTGGAGATGCTAATTAAATTTTTTGAAATGCTTGGACTGTGCAAAATATTTTTTTTAAAACAATGGGTTTCGAAGGTGTAGAGCTATGTAGAAAAGTTGATCCAGTATTAAGAATTGGAATAGAATTACTATTTCCTACAATTAATTTCACCTTACCATCATACGAAGTAATTTTCTGCATGTTATTCAGACTGTTAATAACATGGTAACTTGCACCTGTATCCATGAACTAATTCTGATCACACACAGATTTTGGAGTTGCTATATAAGTAGAGTAAGGAGTATTCTGTGAAACAGTAGAGTTGTTTGCATTTGGCGTTTTCCCCATATAATTCGTATTTAATCTGTAATAATAGATTGAAGCCAAATGGCCTTGTTTCCCACATATCTGGCAGGTAGGTTTAAAACTATTGTTCCTGCCACGTCCTCTGTTATTTCTTCCTCCTCGGACGTTATTGTTTCCTCTCCAGTTTCCTCTACTGCTATTTCCTTTGTTCTCAGAATTTTTCTGATTTTCAGTGATATTAGCCGTAGCATTAATGGTAAGATTTTGCAATGCACTCAATTGTTCGATCCTGCTTTCAAATATTAGTAACGATGTTTGAAATTCAATCCAATTTAAAGACATGTAAGATAATTGTGTAACAATGGGAGTATAATCCCCATCCAAACCAGCAAGGATTTGGCTACATAAATTAGAAATGGAAAGGGGACTTCCTGTTAATTCAAGGTTATCGGTGAACGATTTCATCGTTGTAAGATATTTGTCCATTTTCATGGCATTCTTCCTTATTCTCTGCATCTTTGATCTGTAACAGAGAACCTTAGCCTTGGTAGTTGCTCTTACTATTTCTTCTATGCTGCTCCAGCGTTCCCTACTCATGTTGCAGTTAACCATTTGAGCAGCCACCTCTACTGTGATTGAGCTATACATTCAACCCAGGAGTAATTGATTTGTGGTTTCCCATTCTTCATATTTGGGATTGATAGTAGTGTCGCCTTTTTCCGTCTAAGTGAATTTTTCAGGGCACGGATTCTATCCAGTAATAAATATGTCCAACCTGTTCCCTCGAATGATAGGCAAAATAGTTGATTTCCATAAAAGGAAATTGGTTTTGTTTAATTTTACTGGAGCTATTAGATTAAAAGAGTTATTTTGTGACTGAGAGAATCTCAATCCAGAATTTGAGGCAGCGAATGTCATGGAAGCACTAGTGGGTGAGTTAGCTGAGCTGTTGGCCATGGAAGGAAAATAAGAAGCGTTGAGTAGTGGTGCTTTGATACCAAGAGTAACAATTAAAATTCAAGCCTTTAAGACTAAAATCTAGATTTTTATTTATTTTATTTTTAAAATCTTTTAATATGAATTGAACGTTTCTTCATTTTATACAAAATTAGTGTTCTGACCCGGACGATACACGAATTAATATAAATATTACAATTTTTGCTTATGAAATAAATAAAAATAATTAAAAAATATATAAAAGAATACATGTACAAAAATAATAAGGCATTCAAGTCATGTTAAGACATATATAAGATGATTCATTGGATACAAATGGCTTGAATATTGAATGTGAATAACGTCAAATGAAAATAAGAACAAAAAATAAGGTGTTACATAAATTATTTAAATAAATGTATTAATTAATAATGAAAATGAATTGAAATAAAAGTTACTAACCTAATAGGTCTGCTAGACTCAAAATCCTTGTCTTCTTTTGATAGTTTCTTCTATTTCTGCAAATATAAATTTGGATTAGCAATAATAGGTTTATTGAAATTTAAAACATAACTTACATACCCATAAAATCTTAAAATAACATAAAGAAGATAATCAAGGGAGGAAATATATATTACATCCCAACTTTAAAATTTAATACTTTAAATCTTAAATTAGCATTCAATCAATGCGCACACATATAATCTTGGCATTGCTTGAAGTTTCTCTTCATAGGGAGGGTTTTACACTTTACTCACAGTAAGCGTAAAAGGAATTATTCATTAATCCTATTAGATGAGAAAACCAAAAAAAATAATTTAAAAATAATCCAATTATATTATTCAAACACAAGTAATTACCTCAATGACATTATTTTTTCTTTTAGGCTTTGATCTTTCTCATGATCTGCTTTCCTCAAGAAAACATAATGACAAAAATAACAAAGTGAAACTAGAAGTAGAAAACCAGAACAATGTAGAAATGAAATACAACAGACAAGAATAAAAAATCAGAAAACCAAAAATAGAAACATAAATGAACAAGAAATATGGAAAACAACAACGAAGAATGAATATAGAAATGAAGAAAGTAAAAAAAAAATGCAGGAACGAAAGAGACACAGAAAATAAAAATTACAATCGAATGAACAGTAATCGCGAATGTGAACAGTACTTGAACTATATATATCATAAAAAATAAATAAAAAGAAAACTGAGTTATGATTCTAAACAATGTGAGAGAATCATCACTTTAAAGCTTTGATAATAAATAGTCATTGTTGTCCTTCATCCATGTAAGGGAAGAAGAAGCAAAATCAAAGAGAAAAAAGAAGGGAAATTATGTGAGAGAAAGAGATATGCAAATATGAATGAGATTTTTGAAAGATATATATAAATATCTACATTGATTTTGAATTTTAAAATTTTAATTTTGAAAAATGAAAAAACCTCCAAATTGGCTAATAGTAATGGTCACTTTTTAAAAATCTCTACATAAAGATAGGAGATTGACCATTGATGATGGTGCAATAAAGAAGTCTAGCGTGCTTGTATAAAAAAAGAGTGATAATTTATTATTATAGTTTGAGTTGTTGGATGTAATTTTAAATTTTATTATAATTATTTAAGAAGAGAAATAAATAATATGAGCACTTGTAGGTTAGTTTTTATATAGCAATTAATTATTTGTATATAATAAATACTAATTTACCAAATAACAGTATATTATATTTCAATTGACAAATGTACCTAATTCATCAATTATATAGCAATTATAACAATTACATATCAATTATATAGCAATTTACCTTAATTTTTTTAAAATTCATTTAATGAAATTATATAGCAATTATATCAATTATAAATCAATTATATAGCAATTATATAGCAACATATCTTAATTTTTTTCAAATTTATTTAATGTGATCTGATTAATTTACCAAATTTATTCATTTAAATTTATTTTATTATAATAATTTAATAACTTACCTACAATTAATGTCCTAGAGTGGAATTGTTTTAGTATATTATATAAATAGGAAGAACGTGAATCCTCAAACTTCATCATCCCAGAAGATGACCCAATGGTGGATCCACGTTGACATGTGTGGGTGCTTCCACAAGAATTTTTTTTTAATTAATATATATAGTAATTATTTTTTTGTCCCCATAAAAATTTAGATATCATATCTACATGATAAATCATACCTACTCATTTGATTAAAAGTACCACATCTAATAAATTTTTTTAAAAAAGTTGAATTTATAATATTTTTTAGTAAAAATATTTAAAGACTACTTTTTATTCTCACTAACTAAAATTTCTAGATCCGTTCCTGCCCACTGGCGACCACCACCACCGACAACCCCAAAAATGACTGCAAGTAGCAGCCATTGTTGTATTAACTGCTTCAGTGCTTTGCTTTTTTTTTTTTATCCTAAAGCTCTGGCCACACCTTCGTTGATTTATTATTCCAATGAATCCTTAAATCCATAAAAATAAGAACTTCATCGTTTCGTGATTGCTCTGCTTTCTCTGCATCTCCTCCAATTGCTTTTTTGTCATTGATGGCGCTGCTCTCAGAAGTTCCTTAACAGCCACTAAAACTTATCCATCTTCATTTCTTCTTCTTCATCCTCTTCATCGCCTTCTCTTTCCTTTCTCTTCTCCTTCTCCATTAATCGTTGTTTGTTTGTGTCTTAATTCGCAAAACATTTAGGACCACATCAACATTTCATGGAGCATGACACGTCATATTTCTAACTGTTGTGTCTACCGTTAAATGTCACCTCTCATATAACCGTTAATGGCAGTTAAATTTAAGAATTGAGGGACCAACTTGATTGGGTTAAATTTTTCAAGGACCAAATTGACACAAATAATCTTTGCAGGATCAAATTGATAATAAATCAATCTATCAAAGACCAAAATAATAATTTACTCTTTATTAAATTATATATTATTCTCCCTTTTTAAACTAAAAAATTGCTACACTTTTTTGCTTAATATGGGTGTTGAATTTTTAAATTAATAAAATATTTTTTTCCAAGGTATCTGACATTTAAATTACATAACAGATGTTTCTCAATAAAAAATATAAAATTAAGTTGAAGTATTGGATGTTTTAGAAAAAATGTATATTTTTTGAAAACTTAGATAAAAATGCTTCTTCTTCTTTTTTTCTTTTGAAGTTAGAAGGCTCAAGGCTTGTTGTTGTGTCCTATTATCACGTGATGGAGTCTCAATCAGTATGTGGATAAGTTTTGGAGCCAAAACCATGAAATCTCACACGAGAAAAACAGGCGCGCACAACACATTCTGACATTCATAAACAAACAAACAAACCAAACAAAACTGTATTACTCATACTCCCTCTCTAGCCCCGCGGCGATGCGTGCTCTCAAATTTCGTCTCAATATCTCAATTAGTATTACTCCTGAGTCTCAATTTTAGTTTATATTTTAATTAAAATTTAGAGATTTACTTTGTGTAAGTTATAACTCATATATTTTTAATTAATTTTGATTATGTTCTTGAATTTAATGTTATCCAAATATTTAACGAACTTAAGTAAATTTTCTCTGAACTTAAAAAGTATCTTTAAAAATTACAATGTATTTTGATCATTAGAAGTTAATATTTAATGTGTGTTTGGAAACTCATTATGTAAATTTAGATTTGAGCAAAATTAATTTTGAGTATAATTGATTTTGTATGATCGTGATTTATGTTTAAAAACTGTTATTAGAAAAGTGATTTTAGAGAATGAATTTCGTTTAATATTAATTAGTAAAAACACTTTTGAATGTGTAGTTACCAAAAATGATATGAATTTTATATTGTTTGGAAACGTTTGACTATTGGGACTAATATTTAAAATTTTATATTGTTTGGAAACATTTAACTATTGGCACTAATATTAATCACAATCAGTTTAAATTAATTTCAATTTTATTATCATTATCATATTTTCATTATATCTAATTTAAATTAATTTCAATTATCATTATCATCATCATATCATTATAAATTTGCCATAAAAAAACACATCCATTTGCCACAAAAAAAGCCCAAAACATTAGCAAAAAGATTGGCAAAAGCATCGACAGAAGTCCCAACCCAAACTGGCCAAAAAAATCCTTTTGCCATTAAAAAAAAAGGAAAACACAGTACAGTATTATCATCATAAGTTGTCGGGTCGCATTGGACCCGATAACGTGACCCGACAGAACCCAGTGCTCAAAGGGTGTAGGTGGCGCCAAAGTGGTGTGACTCGCCATTCCCGACTCTAGTGTCAAACATATAGAAAAACAAGCCAAAATAAGCATTTCGATTAAACAAAGAAGATTGGAGACAAAGGCAAACCGGCGATTACAGAGGCAATGGGAGTGAGAGACAATAATAGAATGATAGAAATGAGAGACAACAACGCAATAATGCCAAAGACGAACACAACAAAAAAGAAAACCAGCAAGCTTCGTTCAAATTTTCAAAGAGACGATAATGTAGAGAATATATACATACATAAGGGTAAAAGAGTTTGCAAAATTAATAAAGCCTCACCAACCATAATTGATTGTTCCATAAACTACTCAGAACTGCTTGCACTCAAACGCATGTATGAGAAAAGAAGCAATTATGATGGAGGTGGGAATCGCAGATCCAAACAGAGGCATATTTGGCGCAAACGTACGTTATACCCGCTTGTTGTGCATTTAATGAGTCCCAACGCCTATCCAAACGAAGCCCTAATATAGCTTATTTAAAAGGTGGATGATTTGACATCAATGTTTGCAAGATGAGATGTCATGTCAGCCATCTGTTAAATATTTAGATGACGTTAGATTTAAAAACATAATTAAAACTAATTGAAAACATATAAGTTATAATTGACACGAAATAAAGTTAAATTATAATTAAAATATGAGTCAAAATTCAGATACATAAATAATATTTTTGCCAAAAATAAATTATTGATTTAGACTTTATAAGATTAGAATTTTTTTTAATTTTATCACTAAAAGATTAAATATTTTAATTTAATTATTAAAAAATTGTATTCGTTTAATTTTAATCTATTTTTTTGTTAAATTAATTTTTAACAATGATAATTTCAAAATTTAATGATGATAAATTGAATTAAATTAAAATAAATGTAAATTTTTAAAAATTAAATTAAAATATTTTATCTTATAAAAATTAAATGAGACAAGTATAATTATTTGAGGACTAATTTAATAGTAACACCCAAAACAAGATAAAGATAAAAAAAAGTATTCACAAAATCCGTTTTTTTATTAATAAAAATGAATGAACTGATTTTGAGTTATTACTTTTCTTTCTTTATCTCTCATAGAAAACAGATAAATAGCATAGCGTTACAGATTTTTCTTCTCTTCCTTCCTTCCTTCTCTTCTCTCTCCTTCAGCATCTTCACAAACTCAGCATCTAAAATCCTATAGAGGCAATTACTCCAATCCATATCTCCAGTGGGTACAGTTTATCACCTTCCCTTCTTGTTCTTTTCTCGCAATTATTACCAAAGGCTCGTCACAATCGAGTTTTATGGATAACCTCTCTCCCATGAAATGCAATCTGTTTTTGAAATTCGAAGTTATTCTTCTTTTCTTTTTCTTCTTTTTTTTTTTTTGGTCTTTTTGAAAATTTCTGTGTGCTGTATTATGTGATTGAAATATCTTCGCCCTATTTTTTGAGAAACGAGAGCTAAAAAGGAAGGTTCATCAATTTATCAAATGCACTCCCTTATATAACATTAACACTTGTCTGTTACTCCTCAATGACTTTCAGTGCTTTGCTTGAGAATAGCGCTTCTACGTATTTAAAGACCCTCAATTACTGATCCTCCTCGCTCTTATCCTGACATTTTCTGTCACTTTCTCGGGAAACTTTCCGATCGATAATGTCCTCTTCGGCGCCGTCGTCTTGCTCGGGAAGCTCCCTCTCCAATTTGCAACGCTTTCTTCAGCGCGTCACCCCCGTTGTTCCTTCCAGGAATATCCCACAGGTATTTTCCCCCTGTTTTTTACCAATGCCAGTTTAATTTTTCAATCTGCAATTCTTTTTTCTTTCTTTTTCTTTTCTTTCTCATTCACTGGCCGGCATATCGCCGCCCACCGCAATCCTGGGAAACTAGATATTTATTATCTTTTTAAAAATTGTGCTGGTGTATCTTGCGTGTGATGATGGAAGAAATCTCACACTTTGATTTTCTTTTTTCCCAGAAAGTTTCCGCGTAATGCGCGGAATCTGGCCAATATGTCAATAACGGATTAACATCAAGAAAATTGAGAGATACGATTTGACGAATTGGAAATATTTTGATTTCAAATTTTTTATTGTTCGATTTATTAATTTCGCATTCTTGTCCATAATTAGTATCTTTGTCCATTTCTCTTTGGGTGTTTTTGGTCAACTCCTTTAATGAATATTTTATTTAATTTTTGATGAATTCAATTAAAATAAAATATTAATCGGCATTGGGCCTATAAACGATGTTCTAATGTTGGGCCATTAGACTAATTTTGTCCTGTTTAAGATCCTGTATCGAGAATATTCGCCAGATGCCTTGAGTTTTCCTCTCTTATGTGAAATGGTCCACACGGTTTCTTAAAAGGAACACATGACGACTTTATGAATTCTAGTATTTAAGAGCGAATCTGCGGATAAAAGTTTTACCTAGTCCAAAAACAAAAAAAAGGAAAAAAGTGGTTTCTGTGGAATATATGATATTATAATTTGATTTACAGAAGATTGCCTGTGGATCTTGGTAAAAGACTAATAAAAGATAAGCCTGAAAATTAAAAAAAAATAAACTAAAAAATTGCTTAAATGGGGTTGTGTGCCACGAGTGATCACTTGTAGCTCCCAGTCCCACTTTATTGATGTATATATTAAAGATGTGTTTGGAAAATCGAGTTATGTTTGGACAAATTTAGATTTAGGTAAATGTAATTTGAGTAAATTTAGTTTTGAATGAATGTGATTTATATTTATAAAATAATTAAACAAATATAAATTATAACAAATCATGATATTTGGATGTTAATCTTCAAATATAATTTTAGATGTATAAATATAAGAAAGTATATAAATTTTATATTTTATTTTTTAATATATTATTATTATTATTATTTATTGTCATTTATTAAAATTTAATACAACGGATTAAATAAATGTTTTAGTGAATGAAGTACACTAAATTATTATTATTTAGTTTATTTATTCAAAATTATTAATTATTCACTAATTATTGGTTGATCACACAATATTTATATGTTTATTTGAATATTTTGCGATCAGACGTTTTGGTGGCACTCGATTTTGAGGTGACTAATATTAGTATCATTCTTGAGTTCCCTTTAGTACTTGTAGTGGATTATGACGTAAACCAACAATTAATGAATTAATCATATTCTTGGTACACATCTCGTACGTGGAAGTCAGCTCAGTTACAAATTCAGGCTAGCATTTGGTTATACTTCTAAAAATGTGTTGCTTTCTTGAATGGGTAGCATTGCAATAATTGAAGTATGATATTAATTTATTATTATTTTCGATTAAAATGTATATTGCAGAGCTGCATTGATGAAGTAAATAGGCAGTGGCAACCTGATGGGAAGGAGACCATAGAATACTTCACACTGAAAGATCTGTGGGAGTGCTATAACGAGTGGAGTGCATATGGTGCTGGCACAAATATAACACTGGAAAGCGGCGAAACTATCATGCAATTCTATGTTCCTTATTTATCAAGCATCCAACTCTACACCAATAAGTCCGTCGCAGCTTCTAAGTAAGCCATATACATATATAAATTGTGATTTGTGACACACGTATATCAAAGGCAAAAATATATTTTATATCCATAATATTTATATTAATTTTTACTTATATTTTTAATATTTATTTTTTATCAAATATATTTTACATGTTATTTTTTGTCAAATATGTATTTTTTTAAATACCGTCAAATATATTATTAAAAAACATTAAATGAGCGGTGCACGTGACATATATCACCTGTCATGTTGACTCATATTTCAAAATGTAAAAAATGTAAAAAAAAAATACGTAAAATATATTTAACAAAAAATACATGTTAAGCATATAAGTGAAAATTAATGTAAATATTAGTGATATGAAGTATATTTTTTACTATAGTAAATATTGACATTTCAAATTGTATTATTTAATGTTTACATAGTTTAATGTGCCATGTCAAGAGTTTATATATGTGTGTTTCTTGTTGTAGGAGGAAAAGAGAGGATGGGGAAGGATCAGTTGAATTGGAGAGCGATTCATGGAGCGATGACAGTGGAAGCGATAACTTATCTCGATCGTTAAGCAATAATTCCAGCAAAGAATCAACGTGGGACGCTGTTTCTGAGGATTCAAGCTCCGACCAGGATGGTTCATGGTCCGCAAGAGATAAGCTGGGCTACTTATACTTACACTACTCTGACGTGTCTTCGCCTTATCGCAGAGTTCCTCTCATGGACAAGGTTAAGTACTGTTCTCCTCTGAATATACATATATAATATATGTGTGTGTGTGTGTGTGTGACACTCATAGAATGCTGCATATTTACTATTTCCTGGTCTCAGATATCGGAGTTAGCGAGAAGCCATCCGGGAATAATGACGCTGAAGAGCGTGGATCTTTCTCCGGCGAGTTGGATGGCCGTTGCTTGGTGAGCATAATATAATTACATGTTGTTTTTACGTGTTAATCTCTGCCACAATTAAAACTTTGTTGTTTTTGGAAATCAAGTGTTGTATTTGAAACTGGTAAGTATCCATGTGCCAATTAAACCTTTGGTAGTTGATAACTTTTCAAACGATTAAGGCGGTCTTCATTTGGTCAAGTTCGGTTTCTTTCACTTTCAATTAATGGATAAGGATCATTGTTATGCTTTCATTTCATGTCTATTTATATATATCTTTTGTGTAGTGCAATTGGTTTGTGTTATACTCAATATTCTTCGTCAATGGTTAGGTACCCTATTTATTCCATTCCCAGTCTCAAAAATGAGAAGGACCTGGAAACGTGCTTCCTCACCTACCATACACTATCCTCATCTTTCCAAGGTATCCCAGTGCGGTTAGATGTATTAAACTATTAATTATCTAATGGATTATACTTATTATTTGGAATAAATTATTACTTTATTCTCCAAAAAAAATTATAATCGTTTCAATATAATTCAAAATTATAAGATTATATTTGTTTTTTAATTCTTTTCATTACTAATTAGCCAAATTTATTGTTAAAAAATTTCAAATTTATTTTATTTGATAAACAAAATAAGTAAGAGAAACATAATTTTACAAGGATTAAATTGAAAGGCTTATTTTTAGAGATCAAATTGAGATAATATAAACTTTTAAGGACCAAATCAATTTTTTATTCAAGGGGAATTTTAAAAAAAAAATCCCTAAACCTTGAATTACCTTGGAAGTAAGCTCTTGAATTTTTTATTTCGGAAATTAGATTTTGAACCTTCAATATTCAGAAAATAGGTCATTTTGTTTACTTTTTTTTTTCCGCCTTAATAGCAGTAGCTTTCTTGCTACCCTTGATTCTATGTATGCCTAACTTCTCTTGCTATATTTCAAACTCTAGTTATCAGATTTGACCAATAGAGAGTTTGGCGTGGCAATAAAAGTAACACTATTAGAAAGAAAATAAATAAAAGAACTTATTTTCTAAAAGTTAAAAATTAATATTGATCCTAAGTTGATGGATGTATTTGTAAATGAGCCGAAGTTGAAGAGTATTTTCTTTTCCCTTTGTATTTAACTATATATATATATATATATATATATGGCGAAACATGGGAAATCATTTGTAGGTGTGTGATTTGATGCAGAGAGCGAGATGGAGTATGAAGATGGAGAGAAAGGGAAAGACAGATGCAGTTGTTGTTGGGAAGAGACAAAGTGCGAGAAAAGAAAGAGTAGCGATCAGTGCATACGGGTGAGTCCCTTTGGGTTGGCTTCCTACAAAATGCAGGGAGACATATGGGCGAACCCAGCGTCGTCCTCATGTGATTGTGACCACGAAAGGCTAGCTTCTCTCCACAGTGCTGCAGAATCCTGGCTGAAGCAGCTCAACGTCCATCACCATGACTTCAACTTCTTCACCTTCCACTCTTACTTCTAGCTAGCATCCCCACTAATCCATTCCCTTCCTTCTCTTCTTCATCATCATCAACAGTTCCCAAACTCAAAGCATCAACCAACTGTATGCCAGGTTATATATATATATATATATATATATATATATATTATATATATATAAATTTCTAAGGAGTTCTTATATATATAACCTGGAGAAATGCATGTAAATTTTGTTAATTAATAGTACTGTCCTCAACAATATTAGAGGACTACACAACACTAGTTTGGTGGTGAACTGAACTAGCGACTTATTAGCACCCTTAACTTGTTTTCACTTTTCCTCATCAAAGTTCTGTATGTATCAGTATTTCTCCTTTCTGAGAATCCTGATTTAGGACTGATGTTATTGGCATCTTGTGTACCGGATTAACAATTATCTATAAATAAATTCCAAGGGATATCCAACAATTTTAAGTATATTTTATTTTATTTTTTTTCTAAAAGTGTTCTTAAAGTAAAAATTGTAAATATATTAAATCAATGTAAAATATATATTATACGTCTTTACAGTTGTTTTGACTAAAACTTGAGAATTTCTCTTCTCATGTATTAAAAAATATAAATTATATTAATCTCTCTTGAAATTTAATTTAGTTGTATTTGTTATTGTTTTAAATATTATTCTCAGTCTCCCAATTCATATTACAAAAGATTTTATTTATTTATTTATTTATCAAATACGTTAACTTTTTCCATAACACGTTGTGTATGCATGGTTAAGTGCATCCTTAATGTGCTAGTAAATATAATTGGATTGATATGAGTTTCAATTAAAATTGTAATTTTTTTTTCAAAATGATAATTAAAAAAATACAAGGCATTTTAAAATTGGAAGGGTTGCTTATTAGATTTAGAGGACAAGGTTTTTTTTTCCCCTCCAAATAGTCAAAAGATCAATGTTTTTGGATTTTTTGTTTGATCAAATACTTATTTAACCAAGTAGAATTATGTGATCACATAAGCTCTACTTGTTAGTATCAATTAAATGATTTTACTTGAGAGCCGACAGGCATCAAGGCAACATATTGGGGTAATGAAAACATGTTTGTGTTGATACCTTAGTTGTGGTAGATTGTGACACTTCCAAGCTTTGTTTGACATCCTTTAAGGGTGTTCAAAATGTAACAAAACAGACAAAAAATCATCAAAATTAAAAAAGAAATATGTTTAAATCAATTTTTAAAATATAAATTTTAATTGATTTAGTTTAATTTGTTGGTTTAATCGAAATAACTTTATATATATAAAAAATTATATTTTATATATATAATATAATATTTATATATTTTTATGTCAACAAATTTATTTTTATATATTTTATATTAACTTGATTTTATTTTTTTAATTAATTTTATTTTTTTATATTTATATATATTTCATTGAAATTAAAAATCACAATTTATTATAAATAAAATTGTTCAAAATCAAATCAAATCAAATCATCAAACAAAAATTAAATTAAATTATCTAAAAATTAAAATTAAATATATCTATAATTTTAAAAAATTAATTATCTCAATTCAATTTAATTAAAGTTTAAAATCAAATTGAGTTTATTAACTCTCTACTTCTATCAATCATTGAGCACAGGATCCGGTATAAGCAGGTGACCCTACGCCTTACACAGCTGACACCCACAAGGCACAATCACCGCTCAATCTATGTAAATTATTTATTAATTGGAAACTCATTTTAGGAATCCGTGATCATTGGCACGAAAACAAGGTCAAACTACCAAAACACTAAAAATTCAATATTGGATCGTTGGGTTAATTGAACTAAAAGAATAAAAATAATATATATATAAGTTTATAAATAAATATTAAAATAAATGATTTATGAAAATATTTTAAAATAATTTAGCATACAAATTTTATATTTAATAAATATATATAAAATTTTTATAATATAATTAATAATTTGTAAAAACGAAATTAAAAGTATGTTATTTTTAAATATTTGAATGTTATTTTTTTGTTGAGAATACTTGAATGTTATTTTAATATTATATGTTATTGTAAAATTTTTTGCTAACATTGATCGACTTTCATAATTTAAAATTATTTTACATAAAATAATAATATAATTTGTATAGAATAATAACATTTTATGTTTTAAAATAATATGTCTGGTATATATATAACTTTTTGCACATAATAAGTAATAAGAATTTCCAGTCATGATCATTAAGGTTATCATTGGAAATACGGGTTGGTTGAAAATGAGTTAGATACAGGCTACTTTGAAGTCTAGGCCCATCCATTATTGGCCAACGAACTCACAGGCCAGCCTGCATGCCAAGTTGTTTTTTTTCAAAAAAAAAAACTACTGCTATTGCAACACAAACACAACTTGCTACATATATGGGCTCAAAAGGGAATTTCAATGCTCCTTTCCCATCACACAACTTGCTACTATCGTGCTCCAAGCTTTTTTTCCATTCCCATCACTCAATTTGCTACGAGATCTGGCGTCTTTGCCTAGATTAAAGTATGGCAGAGGTGCATTACTTTTTAGTAACGATTTTTACAACTGTTGTTAAAAGTTTTAACAATGATAAAAAGTAATGCACATCTTCCTTATTGCAGAGGATTCAGATCATTTGCTACATACTGACATATATAATAAGGAAAGTCATGGTAGAGGCACTCTTTCTTTCTGGGGCTGGGTTGAAATGCAAATGCATGCTAGGTTTGGGTAGTAATGTGGGTTGGTTTCAAGAAAAAATAAAAACTAAACTTAAAAAAAAAAAAGGATGTGGGTGGGTCCTGTAGGCCAAACATGCCTACCAATTTAAACCTATTTTAAAACATGTCTAAATTTGGGTATCTAAGCACCCCCAAATACGAGCGGGCCAAAGCTCGTATTCCCAATGCTAATTAAGGTTGTTGTTTCTTATTCATAATGTTACAGTTTTTACTTTCACTAATATCTATTTTGATTCCTCTCCCACCTTATAAACTTAAGAAAAAAAGTCATGGGTTATCAAGTCAACCAAGTTTTAATCAAATCACTTGTAATATAGTCTAATTAGGTGACCCCACTTGGTTAGCTTTCGAGTCATTGATTCATTGTTTGACTATTGAGCTAGATTCAAAATCATTGACATTAGCATGTCAAATTTGGCATAATTAATTCATAATCTCAAATTAATCATACACATCAATTCTTTTTGGTAGGTAAGCATTTTAATGGCAGTTCTTAAATGATTCTTAAAAGTAAAAACTTATTTTTAGTGAGTTTCACCATTAGAGTGTGCCACTATGGTTGTCACATATAAAAACTATTCTTATATAAAAACAAGTCCCTACAGTAAAAAACCAAGAAAAAATCATAAACTAACAAAACGTAAAGAGTTATAGGACCTATTGTAAACGAAGGGGTAACTTGTGAGATTCATTAATGAGTTATTTAAAATTATATTGGAGAGTTGATTAAAGTAGTGAATAATTATTTAAAAAAAGTAATATCACAAGTTGCTTAAAGTAATAAATAATTATTTTAAAAAAATGATAATATAATATTATAAAACTCATAATAAATAATTCATGTTACACAGTTAAAAATATTCGAAAGAATTAAAAAGGTCTGGAGAAGGCAACAAGGAGCACGGGATCCTGGAAATACCCTCACTGTGCAGCTGCGAAATTCCAATTCAGTAAAGACCAGGCAATTGCTTCTTTGTTCTGACCTCAAGAGCCAGAACGACATCGTGTGGGAGAAGCTTGTTGTTGGAGGTAGCAATGGCAGACATGAAGTTCATGGCCTCTTTGATTCTCCCACGAATGAGGAACCATCTCGGGGATTCAGAGATGAAGGGGAGGATGAAAAGGAGGAAGAAGAGGGAGGGAATGGAGGAGGCGATGTACAGAGTACGCCAGGTCGGGAAAAGATAAGCAATGGCGGAGAAAAGTGCGGTGTCGGCGATGAAGAAGTAGAAAGTGGACATTGCAGACGACGATAAAAGGAGTGCAACGGAGGCGTCGAAGGCGAGAGAGGCATCAAAGATGATGATGAGTTTGAAGAAGATAAAGAGATGATGATGAATGAAGTGAAGATGATAATGGGTCTGAAAGAGATAAAGAGAAGAGTAAAGTGAAGGTAATTTAGTAAAATTAGCTTATACCTTTCATTTTTTTTAAAAATACGCATCAAATAAAATAATATTTATTTTTTATTAATTTTTTTATTTTATATTAAACATATTTTTTTCCTTTTCTATTTTTATTCTTATTTCCTTTCTCTGTATAATATACCAAATGAGTTCTAATTGATTTTAGTTCCAAGAAATATATGGGTTTTTGTTATTATCTTTTTTAAAGTATTAAAACTCATATTAATATAAGGTTATTTTAAATTCTTCTTGATTTATATTAAAAATTTGTGAAATTAGTGAGTAATTAATAATTATTACTATTAAAGTTAGAAGTGTTCAAAATCAAATCAAACTTATCAAGTTCAACCAAATTAAAAAATGATGTCTAAATCAATTTTTGAAATATAAATTATAATTAGTTCAGTTCGGTTATTTTTTTGGTTTGGTTCCGTCAAATCAAACCAATTTTATATATATTTTGTATACATATAATATTATATTTATATATTTTTATATCAGTAAAAATATTTTTATATATTTTAAAATTAACTTATTTTTTTTAATTAATTTAATCTTTTTTATATTTATATATATTATTAAAATAAAAATTACAAATTATTGTAAATAAAATAATTACTATCTAATTGTGTAAAATTAAATTAAATTAAATTAAGTTATCTAAAAATTAAAATCTAATAAATTTAATTTTTTAATAAATCATATGATTCATACACAAAACCAAATTAAAATCAAATCGAAGTAAACTTATGTATACCTAATCAGAGCTTGTCCATGACCGTTGAGTTGAATTGATATAATGCGTAAAGAAATAAGTGTTATGTCTTCCAATGGTCAATTCACACGCAGAAAAGGCTAAAGGAAAGAAAAAGACGAAAACAAAAATAAGAAAGAGGGAATATCGCAAAGCCCAGGACGCGCTTTCTTGCTCCTCCAACGTTCGCTGTGGGTGCTGTGGCGTTAACAGTAAACAAAGGGATAAGCACTTGTACAATCCAATTCAAAAATCAAAATCGGAAGCTTCGTTTCTTCTTCTTCTTTTTTTTTTTGGGGGAACTATCTTGCTCTTACTCACGCTCACACCAGTATCATTCAGTGATTGTTCTTGGTCCTCAAATTTGTGTTACTTTGGCTGGTTTATCTCATTGCTGGCTAAGAGCCTGTGGGATTCGGGTTCTTGGAAGTGAAATGGTTTTGGTTTTTGTTTTGATTCTCTTTGGATTTGTTCTTGGAGTGGCTGCGGTAGTCGCTGCGGAGGCTCTGGGACTGCTGTTGATTGTAAAATGGTTGAGCACCAAGATCAAACAAGACGAAGCCAAAATATCATTGAAACCCCAAGCGGATACTGTACAACTTGATCTCCAGCAATCGTTAAATTTTGCAGAGAACAAGCAGGTAATTCTTTCTGATGGTCGGCTTTGCTTAAGTTTTCTTGTTGTCCCATGCTTGTCTGTAAATGAATGATCGGAAGTTAAAAAGAAAGGAAAATTAAAATTGGTTTCGTCTTGATTTTTGGACCAGCATTGGGTTCAACTTAAATGCTAAAACGGTGAATTTGAAGGAGATATGACGTATTAAGGTAGTTTGTTTTGTAGGTTCTGTAGCCAATATGGGACCAAAGAAGCGATTCTACATAATTTTAGGTTGACATTTTGCACCGATACTTTCCACTAGTGGCGTTTCGTATTTCACAGTTATAAGATTGAGAACAAGAGTTCAGTGATGAAATGATTTAAGACTAGATTTAGGTAAGGTTCTCTAAGCATTTGATATCAGCTTCTCCAATGAAAAATTAGACACGCGGAGGAAATTTTTTGAAAAACCCTGGTGTTGAGCTGTAAAATGCATGCAAATAACTTCTGTCCAATGAATTATTGGTGCATTTTATATTTTGCTAACATAATGCTGCTATGTGGTGATGTCCATGGCTAGAAAGAACGGTCTGAGTATTCAGGCTATATCCTTGCCACTTCATCTATTAAAACATTAACGTAGTTTCTTTTCCCTAGAACGCAGCATCAGTGCAGACAAAATAATACTTTCATCTATCAATTATCCGGCACAATTCCATATATGTCACTTTATTTTCTTTTCTTTTTTGGAAAAAACTTAGGTGCAATTTTTTTTATCTTTGCTATTAGGTTTTTAGGTTAAAACATGACAAATGTGTGATCTTTAGAAGAATTATACGTTTTTTACAACTTAGAATCATATGATAGCAAAGATATAAGGAACTAAGTCTAATCCTTCGCTTTTAAGGCATGCTAGTTCTCTACTCACTGTTTCCTTAACCATGCTAATTAATTGCAGGTTTTACTAGTTCTTGTTCTTCCTCTTCAATTTTTTTAATACTCCTTATTTTGCTTGTGACATGCTTCTACATCTTTTTCTAACTGAAAATCATTAGCATTATCTTTCAGGGCGTGGTTTGGGTTCTAGAACCTGACAAAATTCCAGAAAGCTCACTGGACAAACCATCAAAAGAGAGAAAAAGGAAAAACGAAATCTTGGATGCTTTTCCTGTTAAAAAGTATGGAAATATTAAGGGCCAATTGCTTTTTCTAACAGATACTGATGGTTTGGACACAACTATTCAGCTGAAGGGCTGCATTGTTGAAGCCGTTTCAGCATCAGACCTATCTTCTAGAAAATGGTATTGTGATCTCTAAGCCTCTTTGATTGGGTGGTATTAATCATTTGAATTGTCAGTTGACATCATATGTCTATGTTGGGCATCGAGGGAAGTCAATAGTTTTGCTCTTTTTTTTCCAAACTTTCTGACTCAAATGTCCACACGTCTTTACACTTTAGTGAGGTCCTTAGATCATTTAAAATGTGAAGAAAAGAGGAAAAATTAATGAGCTGTCTTTGAACAAATGAGAAGTTTGTTTGTGTTAGTTGTGTCTTGTGCAGACTATAAACTGTCCATTGTTAAATGAATACTTTAGCTATAGCTATTGCCTAGCAAATCTAGAATTACTTATTTATACCAGTATGTAGTGCTTGAACTGCTATCAACCATGAGCAGAATTTTAACTTGCAGAAATCCTGGCCTAATATTAATTATGCATATATTTAGACTTTGAGGTTTTGTTATATACTTACTTCCAGGAGATTTTGTTCCTTTCAAGAGGATACATGTTGTTGTGGATATCATTTTGATTTGGCAAATGTTTTACCATTATAACATGTTGAATATGGGTTTCTTTGAAAGTTTCTGTGATTTTGAAAATGACATTGCCCATGTTAGTCATTTAATTACTGGTCATGGATCTGATCATGGGTTTAATGATAATGAAAAGATGAATCTCAATTATGCTCTTGTACATTTATAGAACATAGGTGCTTCAAGTTCTTATTTGATTGCTTTTGTTCTTATAGGGCAAAAAGATTTCCCATTAAACTGGAAAGCAAGACCTCTGCCATATACAATGGAAGAAAATTCTTTTACATATATCTTGAGACTTCCTGGGACAAAGAAGCATGGTGCAAGGCCCTCCGTTTGGCTTCATGCGATCAAAAAGAGAAAGTCAAATGGCTAGCGTTGCGTGACGAGTTCCATAATTATCTGGCATCCTTAAATGCTGAATATCAAACTTTTTTGAAACCAGCAGTAGGATGTAGTGTTGAGGCGATAAATAGGGCTGGCAAACCTGATGGTCATTCCTCAAAGGTTCATCAATTTCTGAAAAAAATTGCAAAAAAGTCTTCCAGAGTTGGTTTGGATAATAAATCAACTTGGACTTCATTGTCAGGTCGTGAAGAAAGAAAGAACACAGATAAGCTTCGTACTAGTAAAGATGTAATTTTGGCAACTAGCTTGATGAAGACTGCTTCAACAGCAAGGCATCTTAAGCGTCCTGTGGAAGACAATGCTCCATCCTTATCACCAACCTTATCTCATTCAGGAAGCCAGAGTCATACTTCCATAAGCTCTGATGTTGATTCGGATGAGAAGATTGGCATAGATGAGGGAACATTGTGTTGGAATTTGTTGATTTCCCGACTCTTTTTTGATGGCAAAAGCAATGCTCAGCTGAAGAGATCCATGCAAGCAAGGATTCAGGTCTAAATATTCCTTTTTGATGTTTCACTATGTGTGAGTTTGAATTTATTTGTTCATTTATATTTGGGGAAGATGGAAATGGTCTTGTTTAATAATCAATCTTGGAATATCCATCACTTTTTCCATGTATGTTTTTTCTTAAAATGATGTTAGTTGCTGATATTTACTTGAAGCATCTGTAAAGGATATTTTATCTCTCTAGCAAGTAGCAACCAAGCTTGATAATTTTGCATTACGTGCAGTTTCAAAAAGTTAAGTTCTTTGGTATAATCCAAGCTATGTTTATCAAGCTTAACACATCAAGAATGTAGGAGCACTGTTCTTTATAATTGCATTCTAATGTAATTCCTTTCTTTATGGTTGTGAACTTGTGATATAACTTTGTATTGGTTACAGAGAACATTGTCCACTGTGAGAACTCCCAGTTATGTTGGTGACATCATCTGTAAAGACATCAATACTGGGAGCGTTCCACCTTGTATTGTTGGAATGAGGGTTCTTCCTATGGAAATGAGTGAGGTATGGGGCTTTGAAGTTGACATTGAATATTCTGGCGGTGCCTTATTAGAGATTGAAACAAGGCTTGAAGTTGGTGAACTAGATCTCCCTCCAGGAACAGAGGACTCAGATCCAGACTCAAGTAATGTTGTAGATGTCTCATCAGATCTTCTTGAAGGTTTTGAGGATTTTGGAAAGCATTTAAATCTTTCAGATACAAGTGATTTGCCAGATCCAAAAGGAGATGGTGAATGGAATACTGGTTAGTTTATGTGTCTTATTAAATCCTTTCTTTTTTAAAATGAATCTTCTATTTGTGCGATGGCTTGTCAACTTTCTTGACTGCATTGGATGCAGTTTTCCATGAAATTGGGTTTAAAAGAGACCACAGTTGGATGCAGTTTAAAATGAATCTTCTATTTGCAATTTGCAATTCAACTAGTACATGTTCATCTGTGTATTTTTTTTTTTTTTCCATTTCTATGTGAAATTTGAGCCTGTAATTTATGATAAAAAAAACGTGGTTATAAAATATGTTGTCAGTTGCGGTTGACCTAAATTGAATTTTCAAATGAAATCTTCAAGGACTGCCATTGGAAGTTATATCAAGGAATATGACTGAAATCTGAATTAGGAGTTTACTCAACCTTGAAAATGGGCTTGGGCTAGTTTGGTTGTGTCCAATGTGTTTGTCACCTAAGGACACTCTATTTCCAACTTTTTCAGTAAATGTAAGATTTACTGCAATTGTTGCACTCTATTAACTTAGGTGCAGTTGGGAGATGGAGAAGAAGACAGGGTATAAAAATAGAGGTTCCAGAGTCCAGACTCCTCAAGCATCTCATTTTTATGCTTGTTTAGATCACACTTCTTCACAAAAAAGATAATAAAGTTTTGCAGTTTTCAATTTCATTGCAGATTTGTTTCTTCTTTTTTATATAGGAGGATGTCTTATCAGCTGTTTCTGGTCCTGTGATTTTCTTCCATTTTATTTTTTTCAAGTTTCCAAGAGGGAGACTGAATAGTTATCATATGGAATAAAACATTTTAGCTTGACAGTGTCTATTTATGTCCTGTTTTTTTACCTTTGCAGATGTGTCCAAGAGTGTTAAGAGCGCTATAGATTCCTTAACTCGTGGATCCAGGTTGAAATCTATATTAAATTCGATTGCCAAACAGGTTTCACAGGTATTGTCTCTTGTTCATAGTCATTATTGGACATTAGCTAATTTAACAGTGTAATGTGGTTGTCTGAAATGGTTTCATCCTTTTCTCTTTCTCTTTTCTACTCACCTGAGTTAAATTGCATGTATGATATTAATATACTCAAACCCATTACATAATTATGGTTCAGCTAAGCTCTTGTACTTTCCGATCAGATATTGTGCTGCCCTTAGGTCAGTAGTTAAGGAAGATTTGATAACTTTCTAACTTTTTTTTCCTTAATATTTTACATCAAAAGGTTCCTCTTTCTTTGGCAATAAGAATAGCATCACTCAGAGGAACACTGCGTTTATATATAAAGCCTCCTCCCTCTGATCAATTGTGGTATGGTTTCACGTCGATGCCTGACATAGACTTCAACTTGGAGTCAACTGTTGGAGAACACAAGATAACTAGCGGACGCTTTGCTTTGTTCCTGGTCAATCGGCTTAAGGTATGATATATCTCATTCCTTTTTGTTTGTAACTTATGAAAGGATTTTTAGAAAGGATTTTTAGTGAAATGTCTCTGTTTCACTGTAATTGTTATTTAGGTTTTACTCGGGCTTCACATATTTTGTTCATTGCCATGCCCTTTGTATTTGATCTATTTACAAATAACTCATCTATACCACAATAGTATCTGTAAGAATGTACTTGAAGAGTTTTTCTCTGGAAATGCACAAGGAATTTTAATCTTGGCTCCAGCTGTCAGTTTATTTGGCCTTCCTTTTCAATTCATTGCTTTATAGATCTTCAACAGATGGGAAAGACTTATGAATATGGATGATGAATATCATAAATTTCCTTGCATTCTTTTAATTGATTGAGGAGCATGCAATAGAAAAGGTCAGCGCAATTTCCCCTTGCAAACTGAAGTCTTATCTGCTCTTGCAGGCAATAATTCAGGAAACTTTAGTTCTACCAAATTGTGAAAGCATATGCATTTCTTGGATGCTAGCAGAAAAGGATGATTGGGTACCTCGGGATGTTGCTCCATTCAAATGGGTTAGTCAAGAATCCAGGACGGAGACTTCCACTTCAAGTGATGCCCCTAATCAGCCTCCTGGTAGTGCAAGTTCCTCAAGTGATGGTCCAGAGCACAAACAGCAAAAATTAAATAGCATCGAATCTAGTCAAGAACCAAATAGGAAATCGGCAGATTCTTTAATTCTTCCCTCTAGTTCCACTAGTACACTCAGGAGCAGCAAAAGTTTAGATGATATAAGAACACCTTTATTAGGGAATGACAAAGCCCAAGAAACTAGTGAACAAAATATGGAGGATATTAGTGATCGCCAACTAGCCAGGGCGGTGGTAGAGAAAGATAACCATTCCATCGAACAGGATGACACAAGGCAAAAGAAAATGGGAAGAAGGGAAAGGATGCTTGATTTGAGGAAGAAGATGACTGAGAAATTTGAAGAAAAGAAGCGTCACATTGAGGAAAAGGGCCGTCACATTGTTGACAAGATGCGGGGACCATGAGAGATATATACTGAGTGGAGATCGAATGCTTATAACTGTTAATGATCGGTTGATCGTGAAGAATTTCGCTGATGACTTGTACATTCTCTGGGGTACTTAGAACATTGAATACATTGGCCATTATAGATTATCCACAGGTGTTATAGAAAATTTGATTTATCTTTGATTTGAATGACGGTAGTATCGGGCTTTTGTGAAGAATGAAGTCGAGAGGAAAAGAATAACTGGAGAATCGTTGCTTTTATTGTTTCTTGTTGCTTTAATATATGGCTAAGGCTTGTTCTTGTTATCTGCTGCTTTTTTGGAGTTCGGAGCTTGGGGACAGAGGATAGAGAGAAGAAGGGAGCCAAGTGGGCAAGTCATGATTAGTGTGAAATTCAATATATATATTATTGTAATTTTAATTTTTAATATATATGTATTTATACTTAAAAAGTTAAAACACATTTTTTAATATAAAAAAATTCAGCTTTGTGTTAGTTCTTGGTCCAAGTCTATGTTTATAAATGTTGTTGTAATTTTAATTTTTAATATATATGTATTTAAATTCAAAACATTAAAACACATTTTTATTTTTTATATGCGCCTGTGTATGTTATATATATATATATATATATCTATCATATTTGCTACTTACTCTTCTCTGTGTGTGGAGCGATCAAGATTTAATGATATATCTTTGAATGTAGAATAATTGTATATATTTTAAATCAGACGTATAGGATATTTAATATTTTTTTTATGTAATTCAACTTTCAAATTTAATTTTCTGTAAACGTAGACAACTCATTTTAAAGTTTTTTCTCATATACTTTTATGATATTAAAATTATACACTAAATGTTTTGGATTTAAATAGGTGAGAAAACTCAAGGCCTTTCAACAGAGTTAAAGAGTAACTCAAAAAGCCTCATACAGTATCTCATTCCTGGTATTTCATGTTACACTTTGTTTTTGATTTAAAATATCTCATTACTAGTGAGAGATATTATGACAGTATGTGGAGCTTTTTTAATATGAAAATATTTTTATTGTGATATTTTTTTGAAACTATTTTAATTAGATACAATTTGAAATCATTTTTATTATGAGAATTAGTACCTCTACACCAAGAAACATTATGAGCTTTTTAATATTGTAATTTTAAAATTTTCTAAATTAAATTATAGTTGGATTTTATTTTTATTGTAATTTTAAATATTTCTAAATTAAATTGTAGTTGAATTTTTTATTGTAATTATAAAATTTTTTGGATTATATTTTAGTTGGATATTTAATTTTTTATAAATTAAATTCTAGTTAGATTGTATTTTTATTGTTATTTTAAAATTTTATGAATTATATTTTATGTGGATTGTATTTTTATTCTAATTTTTATTTTTTATAAATCTAATTTTAGTTGAATTGTATTTTTATTGTAATTTTAATTTTTCATAAACTAAATTCTCGTTGAATTGAATTTTTATTGTAATTTAAAATTTTTCAGAATTATATTTTAATTACAATGTATTTTTATTATATTTTTTATTTTATATATATGTATTTATATTTAAAAAATTAAAACACATTTTTTAATGTAAAAGAAATTTGAACTTTGTTCACGGCACCCTATGAGCTTGCGTGTATGACTTTCTTTCTGACATTAGCATATCAATATATCACCATCATTTGAATAAATCACATGGCTTCCTGTTGCTTGCGTGGACCAAGAACTAACACAGCTGAATTTTTTTATATTAAAAAATGTGTTTTAACTTTTTAAGTATAAATACATATATATTAAAAATTAAAATTACAATAATATATATATTGAATTTCACACTAATCATGACTTGCCCACTTGGCTCCCTTCTTCTCTCTGTCCTCTGTCCCCAAGCTCCGAACCCCAAAAAAGCAGCAGATAACAAGAACAAGCCATAGGATCCGGATCCTCTGATTTGAATATTTCATACTCAGTTTTTAGCAACGGTTTTTACCGTTGCTAAAAACTTTCAACAACAGTTTTTTGGTTGCTAAACTGTTGCTAAAGGTTTTTAGCAACGGTAAAAACCGTTGCTAAAAACTGAGCAGACCTCTGATTAGATTTTTTCCAAGCAGAGGATCCGGACGCCAAGCCATAGCCATATATTAAAGCAGCAAGAAACAACAAAAGCAACGATTCTCCAGTTATTCTTTTCCTCTCAACTTCATTCTTCACAAAAGTCCAATACTACTGTCATTCAAATCAAAGATAAGAAGGATACAAGGCTTTCCTTGCGTTGCTATTCCTCCTCTGTTCTTTGCCGTAAGTCTCAGCCTCTCACTCGGGTTCTCTCCCTTTTCATTAGGCCTCTCTTCTTTTATACATGAAGGGTTGTGAGAATAGGCTAGCAGTTTTACCGGAAAAAAGTGGAAGAAGATTTTGTTCTGATTTACTGCCAGAAAGAATGAGAAGAAATATTTGTTCTGATTTTGTGGCAAGCCACGTGATGTTTTGGGCAAGAGAGATGTGAACCATCCGATCTAATTAACAAAAACCAAATCGAATGGCTTATGATCAGTGTAGCAATTTTTTTGTTTTTAAATAAAATCAGAAAGGCAAGACCATTCAACACCATTGGATTGAATTTTGAATTCAATCCAATGGTGGTGAATAGAGCTGGAGCTAATCCAAATCTCTCAATCTATATTGGATTCAAAATGATTACGTGCCTCAATTTCGGACTCTTTTGATTCCCACTAAACCCTTCCTCGGTGGCTCTCATCATCTCCCAAATTTTGCTTTGAATAATGAATGATTATATTTATAGGGTATAAATAATCTTTGTCAAATAGATCTAAAGAGTTCATCAAAACTCATTCAAATTAATTAATTTTGGTGACAACATTTATGAAAATACATATTTTAATGTTAACGTGACGCCCTTCATTATTATTCTTAATGTGTCAAATATACGTAAATAATAGCACATCATGATAAAGAGAACATGCAAACTTTAAATATTAATTTGCTATTGGATTAGCTAATAAAATGCAACATGTAAATATGTTTTATAACCGAATACTTTGGATATATATTTCAAAACCCATTCTTCACTCGTGTTTTACTTTTATTGTTATGGCTGTAATAAAAAGGTGATTACTGTTGTTATTAAAGTTCATATATACTATAGCAGTTAGCCCTGAAAACACATGGAAATTAAAGAAGACGAAAAAATATCAAGGAGAGAGCTTCTTCTGATGAAATTAAAGAAACAGGAAGGGAAAGAGAAGCATGCATATTGGGAATTAATTAATTAAAGAGAATGCAATAATTAATAAGAGAGATCGTTAGAGATAGTGGTACCCCATGGGAGGAATTCGACCAATCCCGTTTTCAACAAGCTGTCTTCTAAGCTTCTGATGCGTTCTTGCTATGGACGCTGCAGTTTCAGGTCTCGTTGTGTTCAACAAACGAGCAGCACATGAAGAAGACGCTTTCAACACCAGTACCACAAAAAGCAGGCACATCAAGCCAAGCCCTACCCTCATACTTCTCATACATACTTGTACTGCCATGTATATATATATATATATATATATATATATTTTCAACAAAAAAAAAATTTATACCAAGTAGGTGAGTATGTTTGGTTGTGTGTGATGACTGATGAATCCAAAGCTGCCATGTAGTAATGAGGTCGGACTTAAGAGCTAGCAGCTCTATATGTGTATGTGATCTGATGTGAGGAATGAAGGGAGGTATAAGTTGGGTATTTATAGAGAGAGGATTGTGAAGAGAGGTTGGTCTGTTTCAATGGATCAGTTTGCTTGGTTGCTAGATGTACATAGTGGACGTACGTACATTATTGTCTCTATCCTCGTACCGATTCAGCATGCGCACGTTGCTTTTAATCTTCTTCTTCTTCTTTTTTCAAAAGAAAATAGGAGTACAATTTGAGCTTCAATTTGCTGCTTTTATTACAACATACATAAAATTATGCAACTTAATTAACCGGTCTCCCTCTCTCTCACGTGGACGTGCAACAACTGGTTACATAAAATAAAAGCTCATGCTTTGATGAATATTATTATATAATTAACAATACTATCTACTACCCTCATTGTTTGACGGGGTTAAAATTAATAAATAACGGTGCTTTTATTGGGATAATGTAAGATATTTTTGAATTATGTAAATTAAAAATATTATTTTAATTAATAAAAATAATTGTGATAATTGATGAAGATATATGAAAGCGTTAGTTGACTAATAATTAAAAATAAACTAAAGTTCCTTTTAAGAAAAAGGAGTTTAATGTTTTGGATTCTAAAATAGGTTTTTTTTTCTTAGCTAGGGTTTAGGTTTTAGAAATTTACAAAATTAAGATTTAGACTTTAGGATTTTAGGATCATGGGTTTAGAGGTTTAATTTAAGATTTTAGAGTTTGGCCGGGGTCTTTTTATAGAGATTATGATATTATTGTGAAGATTGCAATGGGAAGAGAATGGAGAAGGAGAGGAGAGAATTTTTAGAATGGCTAGGGTTACAACTGCATAATGTTACAAGATATACCAGACTACCAACAATTGTACGATACAGAGTAGGATTTGATAAGGGAATGCCATCAGAAGAGGTATACCAGGCATTAAGCTCCAGAGGAGTATCTATTTTTCGAGTATAAGATAGACGAGCTTGTTCAAGGATGAGAGTAATGTACTTAGATTGGGAAAGAAGATAACCTTTAGGAAAGTAAGCCACTTCAATCCCCAAAAAATATCGAAGAGTGCCCAAATCTTTCATCTCAAACTGTCGAGCTAATTGCAATTTTAACTCTGCAATCCCATCAATATCATCCCCAGTAATAATCATGTCATCAACATATAAAGAGAGTATGATACGACCATGGGAAATACTTTTGAGAAACAAGGCGGAGTCATGTGAACTAGAATGAAAACCAAGAGATGCAATCACAATGGAAAACTTTTCAAACCAAGCTCGAGGAGCTTGTTTGGGCCGTATAGAGCTTTCTTTAGTTTACAAACTTCACTAGGATTATGAGAGACACCTGGTGGAGGCACCATGTAAACTTCTTCTTGAAGATCACCATTTAAGAAGGCATTTTTAACATCCATTTGAGAGATATGCCACTGATGAACAGATGCAACTGCAATAAGAGTGCGGATGGTAGTCATTTTAGCAACATGAGCAAATGTTTCTTCATAATCCATACCATATTGTTGGGAAAAACCCTTAGCAACTAAACGAGCTTTGTATCGTTCAATTGACCCATCATACTTAGTTTTGATCTTATATACCCAACGAGAACCAATTGCACGTTTTCCCGGTGGAAGAGGAATAATGTCCCAAGTATCTGTCTTCTGCAAAGCAGAAAGTTCCTCTGTCATAGCTTGCTGCCAAAGAGAGTCAAGAACAACCTCTTGATAGGAAGAGGGCTCAGATAAATTGTGAATAGAGGTAAAAAAAGAAGCAAAAGAAGTAGAGTAAGTGGAATAAACAAAATCTGGTAATTTAGTGGACTTACGATCACGTTGAGGGTAACGAGAAGGAGGATCCACAGTCACAGAGAGTTCTTGAGAAGTAGTAGGGAGAGGGGAAGTATCAACAAGAGGAACATCAAGATCAGCAGAACTACCAGTGTCAACCCTGCAAAACTCAATATCAGAATTATTTAGATGATCCGTCACATGAGGAGGTGTGGTATCTATATCTGTGTGAAAAGGATCAATACGGGTGAGATCAGACTTTGTAAGACTCTGAGAATCAAAAGGAATGGAGTAAAATGGTATACGTTCAAGAAACACAACATGACGTGAGACATAAAGTTTTTGAGTGACAGGATCATAACAACGATATCCTTTCTGACCATCACTATATCCTAGAAAAACACAGATTGCTGAACGAGAAGACAATTTATTACGCTGTACACTAGGAAGAAGAACAAAACAAGTAGAACCAAAAACTCTTAAAGTTGAATAGTTAGGAGCATCGCCATATAGTTTTTCAAAGGGGGACAAACCCGAAATAACAGATGATGGAATTCTGTTAATGACATGGACAGCAGTAAGAATAGCTTCCCCCCAAAACTTATTGGGAACTGAGGCAAACAAAAGAAGGGAACGAGCAGTTTCAACAATGTGACGATGTTTCCTTTCAGTAACGCTATTTTGCTGAGCAGTGTCAGTACAAGAAGTTTGATGAAAAGTTCCATCAAAGGCAAGTAATTCAAAAAATTTACTAGATATATATTCACCCCCTAGATCACATCGAAAATACTTAATAACTGCATTATGTTGAGTTTTAACAAAAGCACGAAACATAAGATAAACACTAAAAAATTCAGAACGATTTTTCATAAGATAAACCCAACAATAACGAGTATAGTCATCAATGAAAGAAACATAATATCTAGATCCACCTTTTGTGTCACGACCCATTTTTTTGGGCACATGACCGGCACAATGATGAATATCCCATCACTGTAAGCCTTTCGATAAATTCTACCCATGAGTTTAGTCATTATCTCTATATTATCAAAATAACCATTCCTGAAGAAAATATATCAAATTTTCTTTATTTGAAATTCATTGAGATTATTTGCATATAATAATAGATCCTTAACATAAAATACATTATTATGCTGACATACAAACCAAATACCAAACCCCTGACCTAGATGTCCTAGACGATTACAGAGCAACATAATCTACAACAATAGAGGGGCCTACCCGATAGCGGGAGGGTCCAAAGTGATTTACTCTTCTAGCGGATATTCTTCACTGGCAACCTGATCTGAACAAAAAGGTTGTACAAACAATGTGAGCTTTTAAACTCAGTGAGCAAATCGACCTTGCAATTATTAACAACATATTTAAGATCAAACCAAATCACATTTCAAACAATTCAAACAATTCATACAATTCTAAATCAAGTTCCCAGACATTTTTCGGGTCCCGTCCACAATAAGTGGCCGTTGCCCCACGGCCCCTGCCGTATCCTCCCTTATTTCACCCCTGTCCTCAAAGGGACAAATCTGTAGTCTAACCTTATTTCACCCCGTCCTTAAAAGGACTAATATCATATTCAATATCACGTGACTATAGTGATTTCATTCCACCCTTATTTCATCCTATGGGATCCCATAAACTTTATTTCCGTTTCTATCAAGATCAAACACAACCACATTACACAATCATAGGCAACCATATGCATCTCATTTCAGGAAAAGTTCACAACAGAATCATATTTGCACATTTCAATGTATAACATGAATGCATGAATTTCATGTCACATATATATATAGAGTATACTTTTAATATATACATTAAATAAGCAAACAAGGTAAGGTAGGATCTCTCACCTCGATTCCATACGAGTATCACTTCTCTAAGTCGTTACGGACAAGAGTACACAAATAAATTTCAGTATACCGCTACAGAGATTTTCATGAAAGATTAGAGAAAACAAGTTAGGATTGTTTTCATATAGATACTGTTCATACATACGGTACTATTCATATATACGGTCACTATTTATATATACGGTTACTATTTATACATATGGATAATATTCGTACATACGATCACTATTCATACGTATGAATACTATTTTTACGTACGATCACTATTCATATATACGGTTACTATTTATACGTACAGGTACTATTTATACCAGAAATACAGAATACAATCTGTAAAAGAGTACACCAGGTAAGTTCCCAGGAAAGAGTGGAGGGTTACACTGGACACACTTAAAAACCAGGTCTTTCCTTAGCCAGAACTTTCCTAGACATGTATTCTTTACAGTTTACATTCTATTTCGGTAATCAGAGAATCAAAATAACATATAAACAGCTAAGGACAGTTTTTCTGATGTGGAAGATCAGCCAAAGCCGCAACCACAGAGCATACTTAAGAAAATAACTTCTAAATTTGAAAGACATAGAAAAGGCATAGTATCCTTACCTAAGCTGAAAAGGAAAGGCCCAAAATCTCAGAGGCCTAGCATTTGAGTAAGAGAAACTTAAGGAGAGAAGAAGAGAAGTTGAAGGTGTGAGTTTAGAAGTGAAATGGAAGAGCCTATTTATAAGAAAAGTCAACGGTACTATTTATCACTATGCACTAATAAAATATTCAATTTACTATTCATGAAAATGACATTTCTAATAAAATAATCCACGTTAATCATTTACGGTTACTGTGTAAATTTCAGAAAAGTCGCAGGCGGCTTACTATTGAAAAACTTAAGGGAAAAACTATCATTTCACCTTAAACCTTTAAGTTTCTTTTCAATTCAGTCCTTTCACTTTAGTCCCTGAGGGTATTTTTACACATAAAACGTCATTTTCTCCCACGAACTTCTTTCTAGTTTTCTCTTATGACCAAACCACATCTAGTACTTGACATTTCGATTGTATAAATGAACAGTACCATATACATAAATAGTATTATACGGGTGAATAGTACCGTATACTGAAATAGTAACAGTAGTTTGTAAACAAATATTTATATTTTATTTTTCATGGGTATTACATTATCACCCCCTTAAGAGAATTCGGTCCCCCGAATTCAAAACTCATCTCAAGACTGAAATAAGTGTGATTACTTCGTCTATATCTCATCCTTTGTATCTCTTTCTTTCCAAACCTCTTCACATCCTTGGTAAGATTTACAAGAACACTATAGCATCGACTGTGAACTCTAGACCGTATTATTAATAATTTTCATAGGAATTTTTTCCTTTTCTAAATAGCAAACAATCTCTTCCTCATCAGTTTGATCTTCTCCACAACCTTTTGTACCATAAAGTGTCTCATCCTCATAACCTTTACCAAACTTAAACCATCTGATCAGAGACGAACTCTGTCTCTATGTAAAACCTCAAATAGGTGTCTTCTCAAAAGTGACACGTGGTCTTTCTAGTTTATACTGAATATCAGGACACAAGTTATCACACACATAACTTATAACTTTTACGAATACAAGCACCTCACCTGAAGACATCATTTTGGCCATAGGCAATATTCTTGCCCGAAGGTGATCCTTCTACCTTAAGGCAATACTCTCAGCTGAATGCGTCATATAAAAAGAAAAATCACGTAAAATTATTACATAAATCTCTAGGAAGAACAATCCCAGAAAATGTGTTGAGTAAATAACATACTCCTCATGCATAATTATAAAATAAATATATATAGAAATTCCTCTCACCTCAATGACTCATATAGAGTCGTATCCCTTCAATGATTAGGGCAAACTCATAGTTCTTATAGGTTCATAAAATACTTATTTAGCATTCCTCCATAGCTTAGAAATGCAATGAAATATCATTTTAGTAACTCTTCTCAGTCAAAAGGATATTACCATACTCTGCTTTAGAATTTTCATAATCAAGTACGAAATATAAGTCTAACATCTTCTCATTCCTCAAGTTCTTTCAGTAAAAAGATTCACTTCAACAAAGAAGATCTAAATACTAACTTAAATTTTATTTCTAGTACATAGATAATTTTAATACATGAAGCTTAGACCAAATATAGCTTTAGATACAAACAAAAGAAAGAATAAATTAAGGACGAGGAGACTTTTGAAATGTAAAAGGTGCTCCAGGTTTAGAAGAGGAAGGTGCTTCAGACCTTAAGGAGGAAGCTAATCGTTGTAGCCTAGAAAGAGTTTCTGGAGGAAGTGCCTGAGAAATTTGGAGAAGAGCAGAAGTTACTCCGTTCATACAGTCAATACACCTTGCTTGTTGGTCACGAAAATTTTGAGTTGCAAACATTGAATGTCTATCAACTCGATTAGCCAGTTCCCCGAAACGACGATTTATCAGTTTCTCTTGGTTTTCAAAGAGACGATTTATTAGTCGCTTCTGGTCCTCTGTCTTATATTCCAGGCTCTCTATCTTATGCTCCAGGTTTTCGATCTTACGCTCTAGGAACGCAAGCTTATTTTCTGAGGATGTTGCAGTGCTGTCCTCCTCCAACTCTATTACATCCCTCTTTCTCTTCTTTAGTTCTGGTGACCTGTCTACAGGTCTTGTCACATCCCAAAAATTGAGTATGTGAAAAGATACTACTCATTTGATATAATTCTCAAACATACGTTATATACATATATTCTGTAAGGTTTTACATTCAACCTTAATCATTCATTCCACACTACAGAATTATATTCATCTGATAAGCAAATATAGACATACATAGTCTGATATTTCTATCTCATCGCAAGCCTAGGAGACCTATAAAAAGTACAGAGCGTTTCTAATATCCACATTAATAAGTACTGGTGTCCCACCAGACAGAAATAGAGAATAATCCCAAGGGGCTTCTAATCTTCAAACAGATTCTCTTCTTCTCTGTTTTCTGTATCTGAAAAAAAATAATCATAGGGAGTGTGAGTTTATTTAAAAACTCAGTAAGTAAATAACTGTACTATATAAAATATCAAAAGTACAAATACCACATTTACTCATATAATTAATTGTCTTATACATCGAGTAGTATGGGACTCTAACCCTTTCAAACTCATGAATAAGATTTCATAGGTATACACCGAGTAGTATGGGACTTTAACCCTTTCAACTCGTGTATAGATTTCATAGATATGCACTGAGTAGTATGGGACTTTAACCCTTTCACACTCGTGTATAAGATTTCTTAGATATACACCGAGTAGTATAGGACTTTAACCCTTTCACACTCGTGTATTAGATCTCGTAGATCTTTACTCATTAATAAAATAGTGAGAATTCATCACATAGTACAATTGTCATGAAATAAATAGTTTCTTCATACTCTTATTTCTACTGATCATCATATACTCCCATATGAAAAATTAATTGCTTATTATCCAAATAATATTGTAAATGGGACTTATATTGTACTTTGACTAGTAATATCAAATTAGCTGAGCAAGGTTATTCACTCACCTTGATGTTTGTCCAAGTTTACCTTGTTCCACACTAGAATTTGTGTAGGAAAATTTCCTAGTAAAATATATTACAAGGAATCATAAGAAAGGAAACAAAATCACGAAAATACGTAAAATTTTCTGACTGCTACAGTAACGGGTTGCTACAGTACGGTTTGCTACAGTGTCAGTTCGCTACAGTAACGGTTCACTACAGTACCGGTTCGCTACAGTACGTTGACTGCTACAGTACCGTTGACTGCCGACACTACAGTACTACTACAGTAACCCGAAGAAAATTTTCCAGATTTTGTTTCGAAATCCCTGGTCGCTACAGTAACTCGGTTTTTGCAGAAATTCTAACAATTTCATCCTTTCCCTTTCTTGTTTCAAAACCAGAATTTCAACTCCTTTAACTGATTATAACTCAAATATAACTTCTAAAACAACTGAGATTCATGAATTATCATCAAAATCTTCAAGAACAAAACCTCCTCTGATCTTCTACATAAACTGAAATTTAAGGAAAATAATCGGATTAAAGCTTACCTTTGATCCTTACAAAGCTTTTGAACCGAACAAATAATCGAACTTCTGAAGATCAAGGAAAGGATTTGAGAAGAAAATGAAGAACTGAGAAAGAAATCTTTTCTGCTTCCTTCGGCTGAGTGAAAAAAATGAGGTTACTATTGAAACTTTATATTAAATATTTCTAATGGGTTATTCAATAACCCATGGGTATCCATAACCCAACATCCAAACCCATCCAGTCAATTTACAATAAATGGATTAATTGACCATTCTGCAACCACTTTTCCATGAATTTCACCATTCTTAGAATATATCCCTCATTGTGCAAATATTTAGTCCAGTCATTTAACTCAATTTTCATAAATAATATTCAAAGAGAACAATTAAATATGAAAATTAAAAATGACCAAAATAAATAACTAAAGTAACGTTGTAGAATTCTAAAATACTCTTAAGCGAATTATATTCTGAAATTAACGGGTATTACATTCTACCCCCCTTAAAAGAATTCGGTCCTCCGAATTAAAATCTTACCTCAAGTTTCAAATAAATGTGGATAGTTTTTCCACATCTCATCTTCTGCCTCCCACGTAGCTTCCTCGCGAGAATGATTTCTCCAAAGAACCTTGACAGTAGGAATTTCTTTGGTACGCAATTTCTTGACTTTTCTATCAAGGATAGCTACTGGTACCTCTTCGTAGGTGAGAGTTTCATCAAAATGAACTTCTTGGGGTTGAATGACATGAGAAGGATCAGGAAGATACTTCCGTAGCATGGACACATGAAATATTGGATGAACTCCCTCTAGGTTGGAAGGTAGGTCTAAGCGATATGCCACATTACCCACTCTGTCTACAACCTCATATGGGCCAACATACCTCGGACTAAGCTTGCCTTTCTTCCCGAATCTCATTACTCCCTTCATAGGTGAGATTCGTAAGAAAACCATATCACCTATTGCAAATTCAAGGTCACGTCGTCGGTTGTCCGCATAAGACTTCTGTCTACTCTGAGCAGTTAACAACTTTTCTCTGATCAGTTTAACTTTATTTATATCTTCCTGAATCATCTCAGGTCCAAATATTTTGGTTTCACCAAGTTCAAACCAACCTATAGGAGATCGACACCGTCTCCCATATAAAGCCTCAAAAGGTGCCATCTGAATACTGGCTTGGTAACTGTTGTTATAAGCAAATTCAATAAGAGACAAATGATCTTCCCAACTTCCACTGAAATCCATCACACAAGCTCTTAGCATATCCTCTAAAGTCTGAATTGTCCTTTCGGACTGTCCATCAGTCTGAGGATGGAATGCTGTGCTAAGATTCACTTTGGTACCCAAAGCCTCTTGAAAGACTTTCCAGAACCGAGAAGTAAACTGAGGTCCTCGGTCTGATATAATGGATATTGGTACACCATGAAGTTTCACTATTTCTTTAACATAAAGTCGAGCAAGTTTTGCTACACTGAAAGTGGTATGAACAGGAAGAAAATGTGCTGACTTAGTAAGTCGATCCACTATGACCCATATTGAATCATTTCCTTTTGTTGACCGAGGTAAACCTACTACAAAATCCATGGTGATCCTTTCCCACTTCCATTCGGGAATATCTAGTTTTTGCATCAATCCAGGTGGTCGTCGATGTTCAGCTTTAACTTGCTGACAAGTCAAACATCGAGCTACAAAGTCAGTCACGTCTCGCTTCATGCCCTCCCACCAATAAACTTGTTTCAAGTCCTGATACATTTTCACAGCACCAGGATGTACAACGTAGGGTGAACCATGAGCTTCCATTAAGATTTCATGTTTCAAAGATTCAATGTTGGGGACACAGAGTCTACCATTAAACCATAAGACTCCTTCTTCATCTACCAAGAAACTTGGTGCTAGACCTTGCCTTGCCTTATCTCTTATTTTGACCATATCAATGTCACCTTCTAAAGTTGCTTTTACTTTTTCAACAAGGGATGATCTAACTGTTAAATGAGCCAGAAATGTACCTGACTCAGTGATCTCGAAGAATACTCCATCAGCTTCCAATTCTTGTAGTTCATGTATTAGAGACCTCCTTATAGTGGCAATGTGAGCTAAACTTTCCATAGACTTTCGACTTAGAGCATCAGCCACTACATTTGCTTTACCTGGATGATAAAGGATGGTACAATCATAATCTTTCAGAAGTTCCATCCACCTTCGTTGCCTTAGATTGAGATCTCTCTGCTCAAAAATGTACTTAAGGCTTTTGTGATCTGTAAAAATTTTACAAGTTTCCCCATACAAGTAATGTCTCCATATCTTTAGGGCAAACACTACAGCTGCCATTTCCAAATCATGAGTGGGGTAATTCAATTCATGCTTTTTAAGCTGACGTGAGCCATAAGCTATGACTTTACCATGTTGCATCAACACACACCCTAAGCCTATCTTTGAGGCATCACAGAATACAGAGTAACCCCCTGGTCCTGATGGTAGAATTAAGACTGGTGCAGAAGTTAAACACTCTTTCAATTGGGTGAAACTTTGTTCACATGAATCATCCCAAATGTATTTAACATTCTTTCGGGTTAACTTATTTAATGGAAGAGCCGTCTTAGAGAAATCTTTGACAAAGCGACGGTAATACCCTGCTAAGCCAAGAAAACTACGTACTTCAGACACAGTTGTTGGTCGAGGCCATTGTTTTACTGCTTCAATTTTACTTGGATCTACATGAATACCTTCTTGGGAAATAACATGTCCCAAAAATGTTACATGACTCATCCAGAATTCACATTTTGAGAGCTTTGCGTACAACTGATGCTCTCTCAAAGTCTGAAGCACTATTCTCAAATGTTCAGTATGTTCTTCATGACTCTTTGAATACACCAAAATATCATCAATAAATACAATTACAAACTTATCAAGAAATGATTTGAACACTCTGTTCATTAAATCCATAAATGCTGCTGGTGCATTTGTCAACCCAAAAGACATCACAAGAAACTCATAATGTCCATACCGTGTACGAAAAGCAGTCTTAGGTATATCATCACTCTTAATTCGTAACTGATGATATCCAGACCTTAGATCAATCTTTGAGAAGTATTTTGCTCCTTGAAGCTGATCAAACAAATCATCTATCCTTGGTAAAGGATACTTATTCTTCACTGTGACTTTATTCAGTTGACGATAATCTATACATAATCTCATAGAACCATCTTTCTTTTTCACAAAAAGAACAGGAGCACCCCAAGGTGAAAAACTTGGGCGAATGAACCCTTTGTTTAACAAATCTTCCAATTGTTCTTTAAGTTCTTTTAGCTCAACAGGAGCCATACGATAAGGTGGAATAGAAATTGGTCTTGTGTCTGGGACCAAATCAATACTGAACTCAATATCTCTTTCTGGCGGTAATCCAGGTAAATCTTCTGGGAACACATCTGGGAATTCATTAACCACATGAATGTCTTCTAACTTCTGTTCTTTCTTTTCTAAATCTTTGATAAAAGCTAGAAATCCCTGACATCCCTTTCGCAACATACGCTGGGCACTTAACATAGATATCATGTTGCAAGGTACATCACTTCGATCTCCTTGAAACACAAAATTACTCCTCCCCGGTATATTAAAGGAAATAACTTTGTCACGACAATTTATAGTAGCATGACAAGAAGATAGCCAGTCCATCCCTAGAATCACATCAAAATCTAACATATTGAGAACCATAAGATCTATCTCAGTTTCCATGCCTCCAACGATTATTTTACAAGAACGATAACATGTTTTAACCATCAAAGTCTCTCTCATCGGTGTGGAAACCAAGAATGGTTCTTTAAGAATAATCGAATCAATTGCAAATCTCTTGGCAAATAGGGGTGACACATATGAGTGAGTAGAACCGGGGTCAAACAAAATACGTGCAGCAAAAGTATTAACAGATAATATACCTGTAACTACAGCATTGGATGTTTGAGCATCCTGTCGGGTTAGAGCATATATTCTTGCATTTCCTCTGCCAGTAGCTTGTTTTCCACGGTCACCTTGGCCTCTTCCAGAACCTCTTCCCATACTACCCCCTGTTGAAGGGGTTGGTGTTTGAGTAATAGATTGTGGTCGAGGTGGCAAAGTAGACCCTTGACCTGGTCTTGTCATGAGCTGAGGGCACTCCCTTATAAAATGTCCTTTTTGTCCACAGTGAAAACAGCCTGTACCAACAGTGTTTAACCTGCATTCTCCGAAGTGAAACTTTCCACATTCAGGACATTGAGGTTTTTCCCTTCTACCTTGAGTACCTCCTCTACTAGAAGAGCTAAAACCACCCCTGCTCTCTGAACGAGGCTTAGCCACACTGGCTATAGAATAAGATGACTTAGTAGGAGTGGCTGGAGCATGTTGTGGTGCAGTAAAAGTCCCTGAGTCTTCCCCTTGATTAAAAGATCTCCTATATCTGGCCTTCTTCTTTTGACGATATTCTTCTTTATTCTTTGACCTCCTTTTCATTCTTCGGGCCACATCAACAGCTTCTGAGTACGAAGAGTAATCATTCATATTAGAACCCACTTGATCATATAAGGCATCACGAAGCCCTTCCACAAACTTTTCTATTTTCTTCCTTTCAGAAGGAATGATTTCAGGGGCATATTCAGATAATTTAACAAACTGAGCTGAATACTCGTCAACAGTCATGGTTCCCTACTGTAGATACAGAAAATCTCTGGCCCTGGATGATCGTTCACTTGCCGGAAGGAATTCATCCATAACCAATCTGTAAAATTCTGTCCACATAACTGGCGGTGCGCCTTGAATTCTAGCTTTCTTCCAGTTCCTCCACCATTTACCAGCCCTACCTTTTAACTGAAAGGAAGTGAATTCTACCTTTTGAGTAGGAGAACACCCTATAGCATCACAGATTGCTTCACAATCTTCAAGGAAACATTGTGGGTCCTCTTTGGGATCTTCCCCTGAAAAAGTAGGAGGCCTCATTTTCTGGAATTCAGACATTCTTACCTCTCTTACATTAACTCCTCCCGCTAACGGAGCTGGTGGTACATTTTCAGCTTCAACAATAGGAGGATCCACTGGCAGGTTAGCTTGTGCAGCTCGACCTCTCATTTCAGCCTCAAATCGGTCAAATCGTTCATTCATCAAATGAATCACATGTGCAATAGTTGCATTACCGACATGAGCATCAGGTTCGACTCTTCTTGCTTGCTCACTAGTTGCGCCCTCAGTACTTTGAGCATGTAAACTATCACCACGGTTAGGATCATCTTGCACATGTACTGGTGGATTTATGGCCCTCCTTGGACCCATATGCTCATTATTATTAGAAGATCCTTCTGACATTGATCTGTCACAGATCTACACACATAACAAACAATTTTCAGACATAAACAAAATATCACTTACTAGCCCCACTGAGAAGTTATCTATAAAATGACGTTATACTCTATAAGGTCTTTTATGGAACCTAATCCTATGGTCATGCCGCGGCTCATGACAATAGGGAAGGGCCCACAAAGATCACTTTGCTCTGTACTCTATAGGGGACCTATAAAACCTTTCCTCTGATACCAAATTTGTCACATCCCAAAAATTGAGTATGTGAAAAGATACTACTCATTTGATATAATTCTCAAACATACGTTATATACATATATTCTGTAAGGTTTTACATTTAACCTTAATCATTCATTCCACACTACAGAATTATATTCATCTGATAAGCAAATATAGACATACATAGTCTGATATTTCTATCTCATTGCAAGCCTAGGAGACCTATAAAAAGTACAGAGCGTTTCTAATATCCACATTAATAAGTACTGGTGTCCCACCAGACAGAAATAGAGAATAATCCCAAGGGGCTTCTAATCTTCAAACAGATTCTCTTCTTCTCTGTTTTCTGTATCTGAAAAAAAATAATCATAGGGAGTGTGAGTTTATTTAAAAACTCAGTAAGTAAATAACTGTACTATATAAAATATCAAAAGTACAAATACCACATTTACTCATATAATTAATTGTCTTATACATCGAGTATTATGGGACTCTAACCCTTTCAAACTCATGAATAAGATTTCATAGGTATACACCGAGTAGTATGGGACTTTAACCCTTTCAACTCGTGTATAGATTTCATAGATATGCACTGAGTAGTATGGGACTTTAACCCTTTCACACTCGTGTATAAGATTTCTTAGATATACACCGAGTAGTATGGGACTTTAACCCTTTCACACTCGTGTATTAGATCCCGTAGATCTTTACTCATTAATAAAATAGTGAGAATTCATCACATAGTACAATTGTCATGAAATAAATAGTTTCTTCATACTCTTATTTCTACTGATCATCATATACTCCCATATGAAAAATTAATTGCTTATTATCCAAATAATATTGTAAATGGGACTTATATTGTACTTTGACTAGTAATATCAAATTAGCTGAGCAAGGTTATTCACTCACCTTGATGTTTGTCCAAGTTTACCTTGTTCCACACTAGAATTTGTGTAGGAAAATTTTCTAGTAAAATATATTACAAGGAATCATAAGAAAGGAAACAAAATCACGAAAATACGTAAAATTTTCTGACTGCTACAGTAACGGGTTGCTACAGTACGGTTTGCTACAGTGTCGGTTCGCTACAGTAACGGTTCACTACAGTACCGGTTCCCTACAGTAACGTTGACTACTATAGTACCGTTGACTGCCGACACTACAGTACTGCTACAGTAACCCGAAGAAAATTTTCCAGATTTTGTTTCGAAATCCCTGGTCGCTACAATAACTCAGTTTTTGCAGAAATTCTAACAATTTCATCCTTTCCCTTTCTTGTTTCAAAACCAGAATTTCAACTCCTTTAACTGATTATAACTCAAATATAACTTCTAAAACAACTGAGATTCATGAATTATCATCAAAATCTTCAAGAACAAAACCTCCTCTGATCTTCTACATAAACTGAAATTTAAGGAAAATAATCGGATTAAAGCTTACCTTTGATCCTTACAAAGCTTTTAAACCGAACAAATAATCGAACTTCTGAAGATCAAGGAAAGGATTTGAGAAGAAAATGAAGAACTGAGAAAGAAATCTTTTCTGCTTCCTTCGGCTGAGTGAAAAAAATGAGGTTACTATTGAAACTTTATATTAAATATTTCTAATGGGTTATTCAATAACCCATGGGTATCCATAACCCAACATCCAAACCCATCCAGTCAATTTACAATAAATGGATTAATTGACCATTCTGCAACCACTTTTCCATGAATTTCACCATTCTTAGAATATATCCCTCATTGTGCAAATATTTAGTCCAGTCATTTAACTCAATTTTCATAAATAATATTCAAAGAGAACAATTAAATATGAAAATTAAAAATGACCAAAATAAATAACTAAAGTAACGTTGTAGAATTCTAAAATACTCTTAAGCGAATTATATTCTGAAATTAACGGGTATTACAGGTCTCTTCCCTTTGTTGTCTCCAAGACTTAGATTTAAATCAAGCTCTACGTTGCCAGTCTCAAAATTCAAGTTGAAAGACTTATTATCGGCCATTGCTCTAGGAATCTCATAAATAACTTCGAATAAGAAAGGAATGAAAATTGAGAAATATGTATGTAATGAAAGAAGTTCGCTTGATGTGATTAGTGGGGTAACGGGCGTACAAGATTTATAGACAACCCGAAACCCTTGGAGCTAAAGCCACCACAACCTATACGCCGCTCGCTAGGAGGTTTACAGATCATATACGTCGCAATGCCAGCAATTAATGTCGGACATGCAAGTAAATAGTAAATATAATTTAATGCAATTAACATAAGTCAAAGATTTCCTGAAAAAAAAAATTTTCGGCTAATCTTGACCTTTCTTAAAATTTTGACTGACTACGCCCTTTAGTCTGAGATTTTTCTCCCTCTAACTTGTTTTATCCTGTAATCCCATATCACGATGTCTCTCTATGATCGGGTAGTCTCATATTAGCCTTATCTTATATTCTAATCGGTGTCTTTACTCTGGACTTACACATAATATATATGTAAATATATATATTTTAAAACAAAGTTAACTGCTTACGGTCGCATGCCTTAAGCATTATCATGATGTAAGGAAATCACTGCCTTTCATTTGCCCATGAGAGCATTATATGTAAGTATGTGTAACCATGAAGATATATCATCATCTACACATTTCATTCTATCCAAGTCATTTTGATTTCACATCTCTATGAGTATATGTAGGATCATCACATATTCTCCTTGATCGTAGCCTTCACTCATTATGCATGAATAACATACATACATGTAATTACAACATGATTCAATCAATTATGTATATTATACTCAACTGAATGCTCTCAAGAACAACACAATAAAATAGAGAAATGCATTTCAGTTCATCATAAAAGCATCCAAGGCAATCTTTGATGGCCATGTTATCAACTTCTTTGAATTTCGGAAAATGCCAACGGGAGAAATGGGAAAACCGAGTAAAATCGGCCGCAAATCCACCGAATACTGACTTTCGTGGTTTTGGCATTAATGCGACGCATTGTTGGTGTGCACGCCTACCCTAGACTTCTGGCTTCCAGCTTGCAGAAATCCATAGCTTGATCGTGTAGGGGTGCGGTGAAAAGATATCTTCTTTGTCTCTTAGTCTAAATTTTTTTCTATAAAAACCATCCCAGCGTTCTCAGTTACCACACCACAAAGAGTAATAATCTCCGAGCCTACAATCCCCCAGTATTCCTCTCGCCTCATACTCTTACGAAAATTTCTAAATTTTTCCAAATCATGGCCTCAAGAAAGTACATTGATCTCACAGTAGAGGCTAAGGAAGAAGAGCTCGACTTAAACTTAAGTCTGGGCAAAGACAAGGGCAAAAGACCTTTTGAGGGGTCTCCAGAGAAGCAGAAGGAGAAGAAAATGAAGAAGATCGAGGAAGCTGAGGAGACTAGCACGGGCCATACCTCGGAGGACAAAATTGCCTGTCTAGAGCAGGAGGTGAAAAATCTGAAAAAGATGATAGGAGACCTGGAGAAGTTAACTAAACGCAATCATGCAGAAATGACTTCAAGAATAGACAGGTTCTTCTATTGGTCTACCCAGTGCTTCTGCAATCAACAACAAAGAAGTGTTGATTGTATAAATGGGATTTACACTACCCTTCGCGACATTGCTATGTCCCTTGCTCCAAGGAATGGTCGAGGGGTGATGATATAATACAACCCTCCTAATCCAAGACCACCTCGCTTTTAGATTTCTCATACATGAGTAAACTTCTTCTTTTTTTTTTTGCAATGTAATCCTTCAGTTTTTTTTTAATGCAAGTGGTTTCTTTTATTGGCTGATACCCTAAAATAATATAGCTACACAAAATCAATCATGAATTCAGCTTATAAAATCCACCATATAAAAATTTGATCCGACAGCAACGGAATCAAAACAAATAACAACTTTTCCTTGACTAAGTTCAAAAGTGTAGCCACATTTGTCTAAAACTAAAATTGAGAACATAATTCCTAAGAAGAGATAAGTCTCGGAGGGAAAGGAAATGGAAACATCTTACAGGACCTTCAGTAGAGTCGTCTCTCTATAGTTGTGCCCGGGTTCACAACGATAGAGGAGGTCCCACTAAGGTTATCTTGCTCTGTAATCACTAGGAGACCTAATAACCATTGCTCTGATACCAACTTTGTCACGACCCATTTTTTTGGGCACATGACCGGCACAATGATGAATATCCCATCACTGTAAGCCTTTCGATAAATTCTACCCATGAGTTTAGTCATTATCTCTATATTATCAAAATAACCATTCCTGAAGAAAATATATCAAATTTTCTTTATTTGAAATTCATTGAGATTATTTGCATATAATAATAGATCCTTAACATAAAATACATTATTATGCTGACATACAAACCAAATACCAAACCCCTGACCTAGATGTCCTAGACGATTACAGAGCAACATAATCTACAACAATAGAGGGGCCTACCCGATAGCGGGATGGTCCAAAGTGATTTACTCTTCTAGCGGATATTCTTCACTGGTAACCTGATCTGAACAAAAAGGTTGTACAAACAATGTGAGCTTTTAAACTCAGTGAGCAAATCGACCTTGCAATTATTAACAACATATTTAAGATCAAACCAAATCACATTTCAAACAATTCAAACAATTCATACAATTCTAAATCAAGTTCCCAGACATTTTTCGGGTCCCGTCCACAATAAGTGGCCGTTGCCCCACGGCCCCTGCCGTATCCTCCCTTATTTCACCCCTGTCCTCAAAGGGACAAATCTGTAGTCTAACCTTATTTCACCCCGTCCTTAAAAGGACTAATATCATATTCAATATCACGTGACTATAGTGATTTCATTCCACCCTTATTTCATCCTATGGGATCCCATAAACTTTATTTCCGTTTCTATCAAGATCAAACACAACCACATTACACAATCATAGGCAACCATATGCATCTCATTTCAGGAAAAGTTCACAACAGAATCATATTTACACATTTCAATGTATAACATGAATGCATGAATTTCATGTCACATATATATATAGAGTATACTTTTAATATATACATTAAATAAGCAAACAAGGTAAGGTAGGATCTCTCACCTCGATTCCATACGAGTATCACTTCTCTAAGTCGTTACGGACAAGAGTACACAAATAAATTTCAGTATACCGCTACAGAGATTTTCATGAAAGATTAGAGAAAACAAGTTAGGATTGTTTTCATATAGATACTGTTCATACATACGGTACTATTCATATATACGGTCACTATTTATATATACGGTTACTATTTATACATATGGATAATATTCGTACATACGATCACTATTCATACGTATGAATACTATTTTTACGTACGATTACTATTCATATATACGGTTACTATTCATACAGTTACTATTCATACGTACAGGTACTATTTATACCTGAAATACAGAATACAATCTGTAAAAGAGTACACCAGGTAAGTTCCCAGGAAAGAGTGGAGGGTTACACTGGACACACTTAAAAACCAGGTCTTTCCTTAGCCAGAACTTTCCTAGACATGTATTCTTTACAGTTTACATTCTATTTCGGTAATCAGAGAATCAAAATAACATATAAACAGCTAAGGACAGTTTTTCTGATGTGGAAGATCAGCCAAAGCCGCAACCACAGAGCATACTTAAGAAAATAACTTCTAAATTTGAAAGACATAGAAAGGGCATAGTATCCTTACCTAAGCTGAAAAGGAAAGGCCCAAAATCTCAGAGGCCTAGCATTTGAGTAAGAGAAACTTAAGGAGAGAAGAAGAGAAGTTGAAGGTGTGAGTTTAGAAGTGAAATGGAAGAGCCTATTTATAAGAAAAGTCAACGGTACTATTTATCACTATGCACTAATAAAATATTCAATTTACTATTCATGAAAATGACATTTCTAATAAAATAATCCACGTTAATCATTTACGGTTACTGTGTAAATTTCGGAAAAGTCGCAGACAAAACTTAAGGGGAAAACTATCATTTCACCTTAAACCTTTAAGTTTCTTTTCAATTCAGTCCTTTCACTTTAGTCCCTGAGGGTATTTTTACACATAAAACGTCATTTTCTCCCACGAACTTCTTTCTAGTTTTCTCTTATGACCAAACCACATCTAGTACTTGACATTTCGATTGTATAAATGAACAGTACCATATACATAAATAGTATTATACGGGTGAATAGTACCGTATACTGAAATAGTAACAGTAGTTTGTAAACAAATATTTATATTTTATTTTTCATGGGTATTACATTTTGTAGGAAGAGGTGATGGACCCCAAACATCAGAATGAACCAAGTCAAAAGGTGCAACAGAAACAGAAGTACTTTTGGAAAAAGGTAAAGCAGAAAATTTAGCAAGTTTACAACCACAACAATTAGAAATGTCATGAGTTTGCAACTCTCCTAAAGTTCCGGTAAAAGCTAAGTATTTCAAGCGGGAAGAAGATATATGTCCGAGACGAGAATTCCATAAGTAAAAATTAGAAGATGAGGAACTTAAACTAAATGATGACAGGTCAACACTGGAAGCTGCAATATCTGAAACTTTGAGCTCATCCAAAATATAAAGTCCCCCCTGCCTACGACCGGTCCTAATGAGCCTTCTAGATTGCGGATCCTGTACATAACAAGAAGTGGAGGAAAAGAAAACTGAGAAGCCAGAATCACACAACTGACTAACAGAAACAAGGTTCAATGTAAGGTAAGGAATGTAGTAAATATTGGAAAGAGATAAAGAAGAAGTGCAAATAGACCCAGTATCCGCTAAAGGCATAGGAGTGCCATCAGCAGTCATAACAGATATAGATGACGTGGGATGTAAAAATGTAAAGGATTGAAGATCAGATGACATATGATGAAAGGCTCCAGAGTCAAGAATCCATATGGATGAAGATATACCTGATGAGCTTGAGGAAGGCAAACCTATATTTGAGGAGGCAGACATAGCTTGTGGTTGAGTGGCAAGAAACTTCTGAAATTGCTCAGCAAGGGTAGCTATTGTAGGGCCAGAAAAATGTGTATGTCCAATACCAAGAGAATCTGTTGGAGGAACAACTGCTGCAACATTTGAAGTGGAAGGTTTGAAGCCTCGTTGTTGCAAATGATTAGGTTGTTGTGTATGGTGCAATTTGTTCAATAATTTCGGGCATTGAGCTTTCCAATGGCCCTTCTGCTTACAAAAACTACATTCGTCATAACTAACCTTTCCATGAGATTTGTTTTTGTTAGGAGGAACTGTAAATACAGATGGGTGAGGAATAGGAAGAATTCCTTTCTCTACAGTCCCTTTGTCAGATTGAGATTTAACACGAATCTCTTCAGCTAACAACTCATTAACCACTGAATCAACTGTTGGAAGAGGATTACTGTGCAATATTGTTCCATGAAGCCCTTCAAAATCATCCCGAAGAGCCACCAAAAAATGAACCAGACGTTGTTCTTCTCTACGAGCAATGTATGGTGCAAAGGCTCGTAATTCAACAGATTCAGTAAGAGCTAGTTGATCCCAAAGATTAGTCATAGCAGAATAAAATTCTTGTATGCTCATGTTGTTCTGTTTAAGAGCACGAATATCAATCTCTAATTGATATTGCTTTGCAAAATTTGACTGCATATACAACCTTTCCAAATAATCCCAGACCTCTTTAGCTATTTCATATTTTGCTAGTTGTACTCCTATTGATTGCAAAATAGAGTTATTGATCAAAGTAATTATCTTCGAATTGTTTGCATCCCAAATTTTCATCTATTCAATATATTTTGCATCATTTTCATCTTTCGGCTTAACAAAGGTTCCAGAAACATAACCCCACATTCTCTTACCTTTTAAAAAAATTTTCAACACATAACTCCAATATGAATAATTCTATCCGTTCAATTGCACACTAATAGATTGAAGAGAATCATCTTTTTCACCAGCCATTGCTACTGTTATTAGATCGAGAATTTAATTATCTGGCAAAATGTATACTGAATGAACAGTAAACGTACCAAAATAGTGTATAAAATTCTGATAACCAGTAAATTCAGCAAATTTCAAACTGCTACAGTAACATTGACCGTTGACCGTTGCTACAGTACTTATGTCGTTACAGTACCAATTTGCTACAGTAACCCCAAAATTTGTAGAATCGGAGAAGACGATAAACAGTAACTCCGGCAACCAGAACAGTAACTCCGACAACCGGAAAACGCACCAGAACAATCAAAAACAATCTCTGACTTACCAGAAATGCAAAAAATAGTTTCTTTCTAACCAAAACTAAGTAAATCGGGCTAGATCTGAGAAACTTTCTCGCAGCTACAGTAACAAAAAAAATCTGCAAACCAGATTTTTGCAAACAAGAACCCGATCTGAAATCTGCAAACTCGATGTAAAATCGATCCGAACTGCAAATGGGTTGCCGACAAAAAATAAAAAATAAAAAACAACGCACCAAATCTGATTGCTCCAACCCGAATCTGTGATTTGTTGAAAGATCTGTGAAAGCTGTGGATAGATCAAGAATTACGCTCTGATACCATGTGAAGATTGCAATGGGAAGAGAATGGAGAAGGAGAGGAGAGAATTCTTATAATGGCCAGGGTTACAACTGCATAATGTTACAAGAGAAAATGATAAATATATACAAATAAGATTAAAAGACTAAACTACCCTTAAGTGTAAATATTATTTACTAACAATTATATATGTTAAGATTTTAATGATTTAGGTGTTTAGGGTTTTATAGTTCAGTTTTTTAGGGTTCAAGAATTGTATGGGTTTTAGATTTTTATATAGGATTATAATTTTTGACTTGTGGTTTAAATGTTTGAATGTTTTTTAGTGTAATATTGCTATATTTATCAATGACATGTGCATTGACGATAGTGTTGTTTAAAAATGTTGGAAAGTGCACATGGTTGAATTTCAAGCATGCGAATATGTGGGTGTCTATAAATAATTATAACCCTTTGGGTAAGTTTTTGTTTTTTGACAAAAGCAGAGAGTTTAGGATATAAACCAATCTTCTACAACATTACAAATCTAAAAAATACTAAAGGCTTATCTGTCTTGTGCTTTACTTCAAAGGGGGCAAAGTGAGACAATAATTGTTGAATATCTTCCACAGTTGGATATAGTGTATTGAAGTTGTGTTTTGTGTTGAATGAATTCGCATTTTTTGTTTGGTCAAATAATGTTTGAAATCTGATTAGACAATCCAAATAACTTATTTGGTCGCAAAAAATTTATGTGGGTGTTGAATTACATGTTGTAGCCTTCTGTTTGAAGTATGGAGTTGGATGGAGATTTAAGATTTGGGTTTTAGGGATTGTGATTCATTTTCATAAAAATCTTTAAAAATCCTGATACCTTGAGAATAGCTACTATAAACCGATCCTTTTTAGAAGCGACAAAGATTGGGATTAGGAGTAACTTAAATGTTAATAGTAACTTAAATTGACTTTTTTCATATTTTCATGATAACAATTAAAATGCTGTCACATATATGCCGCTAGCTATATTTAGAAATGTAGCGATGTTCATAACTTCAAATTTTTTTTTTCATAAGAGACAACAAAAAGTGAAGATCAATGTGCAAGAAATTCTGTCTCATTGCATATATAATTTTATTTTAACTTAGTAATTAGCCTCATTTTCCTCCTTTTTTTATAACATGAATGTTGGATTTCATTATTTACTGTTATGTGAAACATAAAATCATTACTATATCAATTTGCTTTATTACTAGAATATAATTATGTTATTTGAATTACTTACAGGTCTCATATTCAAATTTAAGAAGTACATATTTGCGTTGTATTTATTATTATTAGTATTATTATTATTATTATTATTTAAATTTTCAGCCAAAGAAGAGATTAGCCAACTAGTTAATTTGGCAGTCATATTAGCACTATATGTTACTGTAACTAGGTATAGAGTTATAATATAGGTTTAAATCAGTTATATATGTTATTAGTACTTTTCAATTAGTAACTCAATGAAAACAATTAGAAATTTTATAGCAATAATCACATGCATGTAGCGGTTTATGTAATCTGAAGCCTCGAAACCCAAATGTAATTATCTGAAGATTTTAGCGTCAATTTAATGACTGACAAAAACAAATTGAAACCCAAATTACTTTAAAATATATATATATATATATATATATATATATATATACATAGCTTTAAATATTTTTTTTTGAAGTCATATGTTTGTACAAAGATAATATATAATACAAAAAATTAAAAAAATTCGTAAATAAGAAAAAAATTGACTTTTATTACTTTTTTGTGTTATTTTAAAAATAAAATAAAAATATTACAATAGATTTTTATATTAAATTTTCATTTAAAAATTAAATTAAAAACACACTTTAGGTAGTCTTGCATTTAGTCTTTAACTAGTATTGTGACCCGTGCCACACACGGGTAAATTATAACTCTAAAATTTTTTGTAACTTATAAAAATAATAATAATTACAATTGATTTATATAAAATTTATGAGTCATGACATATACTTTTTAAACATAAACATTTTGAATTGATTTATCAATTCTATAATTAAATCTACTTTACCTAATCGAACTTTGATTTGAATTAATTTATTTATTCAATAGAATAAATTTAAATGAATAAAATAGATAAATTTGTTAGTTTACAGATTATTTGTTATTTGTTATAAATTATTTATTGCACAAATTGATGATTAATTGAATATTGATTTCATCTTTACTTTTGAATGCGTCTTTTTTTGTTTCCATAGGATCCAAAGAAGAAAAACACTGAATATTACTGCTACTTTTGGATTGAATCTCCAAATCTCAGATTTCGTCTTTCAATAATTTGATTTTCATCTTTTTCTTCAATCAAGAGATTATGATTTAAAAATTCATATCTCAAACTTTGATTTCTATTAAATTAAGAATTATGTTAGAAAGAAATCAAAATAAAGTCAAATAAAGCAAATTTTTTAATTCACATATCAATTCTACAATCAAGTTTATTTTACATACTAAAAAAATTATTTAATACACTACAATGGTCAAATAATATAGGTAATTATTTTTTAATTTTAATTCAAACCATTTAAATCAATTCAATTCAAATAATTAATATTATGTGATGCCATTAATTTACCAAATTTACCAAATTTATTAATTTACCTAATTTATTTATTCATTCAAATAAAATAAAATAATGAAATTGACTAATTATCAATTTCACTAATTTCACTAATTAATAATTATGATAATATATTCTGATAAAAATATTTTTTGTTATTCATTTTGACAATAACTCATATAATATATTAAATATTTATTAGTGAAATTAGTGAAATTGATAATAATTATGATAATATATTATGCTATTCAATTTCACTAATTAATAATTATGATAATATATTCTGATAAAAATATATTCTGCTCGTATATGTATATTTCAATAATTTATTATGTATATATTTCAATTCAAATCAAATAATAAAGGTAATTGTTTTTGAATTTAAATTCAAATCAAATAATTCATTTAATGTGATGTCATTAATTATCCTACAATGGTCAAATAATAAAGGTAATTATTTTTTAATTTCAATTCAAATCATTTTTAGTAAATTCAAATCAAATAATTAATATTATATGATGTCATTAATTTACCAAATTTATTAATTTGCCTAAAGAAAGAAATGATAACATGTGTATCAGTTTATAATTCAAGGTTTTCCACTACCTCACAATTGAGACAATGTAATTACAAAACATAATTTCAGGGATATTGTGTGTAATAGTGTAGCAAGAGGTTCAAGTTTATTTGAGATTAATTGTACAATAAGAATAACTTTGAAAGTCAGATAGAAAAAAAAAATTAAGATCTAATGAAAATGAAAATTTACAAACCTTGCAAAGTTCAAAAGGACTGCCTCAACGATAGATATCACTCTTCATACTATTGCTAACTAGAAAGCACCTGCATTTTAGATATATGGAAAAATAGATTTAAATTTTAGAATAAGAATTATTACGATTTGAAAGAAAATAGAGGTGAGTCTATGAGAATATTGAAGCCCATGAAAATGTGGAAAAAAAATTATAGAGTAAGGATACATGTTAAAAATATAAATTTTACAGAATGTGTAACAAAAGTGATAATATACTTACAACACAAATCAAAAGAACATACCAGTGTGAGAATTATAGAAAAGTTAATGCTTTTGAGCTTCTTCTTATAGGAAAATGTCCATCTCTTAAAGGAAACAAATTGTTACAATAATAGACATGAATATTGAGTGGATAGTTTACCAGAGCTACGGAAGAACATGACACCAGGGAAATAATGCTAGTTCATTGGACCATGATCTTCTTTTTTAATTTAGAAAAATGGTGGCAGGAAAATATTGCTAGTCCATTGTATCATGATTTTCTTCTTTAATATATATATATATATATAGACGAAAAAAAAAGAATTGAAGAAACATACCTAAAGGGGAAAAAATGCTGGAGCCTTAAGAAGTCATATCACCAAGTGTCGATTGGGTTCTCGATCGACATGAGAAGGTGATCAAATGGAGAAAGATGAGCAGCTGGAGAGAAATCATTGTCGAGTTGCACTAGTGAATTCAGAGGAAGAAAATAGACAGACATGATGGAGAACATGACTCTACAATTTATTGCTTCTAAAGATAGATATATAACAATTAATTATTTGATTATTTGTATATAATAAATGCTAATTTACTAAATGATAACATATTATATTTCAATAAAAAAAGTTTACATGATTTATCAATTGTATAGCAATTATAGCAATTATATACCAATTATATATTAATTATAGCAATCATATAGTAATTTGCCATAATTTTTTCAAATTCATTTAATGTGATTATATACTAATTATATTACAATTTACCTTAATTTTTTTAAATTCATTTAATGTAATGTGATTAATTTATCAAATTAATTTATTAATTTTATTCATTTAAATTTATTCTATTATACATAATTTAATGACTTATTTGTAATTAATACCTCTTAGAGTTGAATTGTTTTGGTCTATTATATAAATATAAATTGAAAATTTTCTTTGTCTAATTTATGAGAAAATCAGCATAATTAAATATGAAGTTTTAAACTTTTTAATTAGATATAATCATGCAAAAATTAGGAAAAGATATGAATGTATATATACGCATGCATATATTTGATTGAGTAAAAGAGAAAATATTTGGACAATTAGAATATATATTTGAATTCTCATGAAAATTACTAATTTATAATGGTATATATTAAGTATATCCGTTACAAAAATGTTAAAAAATAATTGAAAATAAAAAGGAAACATTTGAATTCAAATTTGAGTTAAATTATGCTTTAATGTGATGTAATTAATTTACCTAATTTGTTTATTTAAATTTATTCTATTATACATAATTTAATGACCTATTTGTAATTAATGCCTTAGAGTGGAATTGTTTTAGTCTATTATATAGATTAAATTCAAATTCTGGCTTTGTCATATACTAAAAGAAATTATGCCAAAACTACCGGTTAATATTAATTAGTATGTTGAAATTTGTGTGTTTTATTCTATGTTTTATATTATTTTAAAAAGAAAGAGTTCCAAAATTTAAGATGATATAATTAACAATGACTGAGTCAGGATTTGGTGCTTGTTTTTAAGGATAAGTATCATACTTATTTTAATGTCAAACATTAAATTTTAAATCTAACGGTTTAGATATCATGTAATAATTTTAATAATTTTTATTTTTATTTTAAAAAATTTAAAATTTAAACTATTAAATTTAAAATTTGAGGATCTAAATTAAAATAAATATGATAATTATACTTACTAGACAAGGATTGAATTCCAACTTTTGAATAAACGGGGGACACAAATTTCGTACGCACAACGAAAGAGTGGAAATCTTTGGCACAGAAAAAGTGGGTGACGACAGTATAAGATTTTGGATGGAATTTCATAGGATGATGAGAATGAAGTAAGAGTCCAATTTCATTCTTTTTTTTTTTTAATAAGAAAAGAATGAAGGGACAACTCATATTTGAGGATCTTGGTAGCCCAGAATCATAAGACTTCGTGATAGTTCTTTCTTCACACCGTCTTTTTCTTCCTCCGCCAATTTTCAACCTAATTTATAGAATGAATATTACTAAAAAAAAAAAAAGTTACGTAAGCAGTAAGGGACTATTGTATTGAGTAGTGAGAAATGAAATGTGAAAAGTGGGATGAATTGAATGAGGACGTACGTATGCACTACGCGTAGACGGTTGTCGTATGATAGACCGTGTATATATGGTGGGCCTAGAAGCTACATACCAATGTGTTATGTGCCATACCATAGAGAACAAATTACTTTGTTCATCTGAGACGTTCGTTGTAAATTTTTTTTTTTAATTTTTATTAGACATATCTTTTACCCGATAGAAAATGTAAAGTTCTTTTTTAAATTAGCATTTCTATATATTGTAAAAATTGACAATCTGTAATACCTAAAAAAAATAAAATATAAATATTTGTTTACAAACTACTGTTACTATTTCATTATATGATACTATTCACCCGTATAATACTATTTATGTATATGATACTGTTCATTTATACAATCGAAATGTCAAGTACTAGATGTGGTTTGGTCATAAGAGAAAACTAGAAAGAAGTTTGTAGGAGAAAATGACGTTTTATTTGTAAAAATACCCTTAGGGACTAAATTGAAAGGACTGATTTGAAAAAAAACTTAAAAGTTTAAGGTGAAAGGATAATTTTCCCTTTAACTTTCCAATAGAGGTGTACAGTAACTACATTATTAGAAATGTTATTTTCATAAATAGTAAATTAAATATTTTATTAACGCATAGTATCAAATAGTACCGTTGACTTTTCTTATAAATAAACGCTTTCATTTCACTTATAAACTCACACTTTCAACTTCTCTTCTTCTCTCCTTAAGTTTCTCTTGCTTCGACGCTAGGCTTCTGAGATTTTGGGCCTTTCCTTTTTGCTTAGGTAAGGATACTATGCCCTTTCTATGTCTTTCAAATTTTAGAAGTTATTTTCTTAAGTATGCTCTGTGGTTGCGGCTTTGGCTGATCTTGCACATCAGAAAAACTATCCTTAGCTGCTTACATATTATTTTGATTCTCTGATTACCGAAATAGAATGTAAACTGTGAAAAATACATGTCTAGGAAAGTTATTGCTAAGGAAAGACCTGGTTTTTAAGTGTGTCCAGTGTGACCCTCCACTCTTTCCTGGGAACTTACTTGGTGTACTCTTTTACAGATTGTATTCTCTATTTCTGGTATAAATAGTACCCGTACACATGAATAGTAACCGTATGAATAGTAACCGTACATATGAATAGTATCCGTACGTAAAAATAGTATTCATACGTATGAATAATAACCGTATGTATGAATATTATCTGTATGTATAAATACTATCCGTATGTATGAATAGTGACCGTATATATAAATAGTAATCGTATGTATAAATAGTAACCGTACGTATGAATAGTGACCGTATATATGAACAGTGTCTGTATGAAAACAATCCTAACTTGTTTTCTCTAATCTTTCATGAAAATCTCTGTAGCGGAATACTGAAATTCATCTGTGTACTCTTGTCTGTAACAACTTAGAGAAGCGATACTCGTACGGAATCCAGGTGAGTGTAACGACCCCGTTTTAATAGAGTTTTAGCATTACTGGTGATAAAAAGTATGTCGTAGGACACTCCCAAGATTCATAGGGGGAAATTGGATTCAAAATGACGAATATAATGAGATAATTAATCCAGAAGTATGGATAAGATTAAGCAAGTATCTCATGATGATGTGAAATTTGAATCATATAGTTATATACTATACCTGTTATATGGATGAATATTATATTGTATTTCTGATTATGATATGAAATATTGTACTATTGATTGTGATTGAGCGGGACAGTACCCCCTCTTACGGCAAGGCGGAAAACCCGGTTGACAGGGTGTCTTGACCAATGAGTGTGGAGACAATGATTCCCTCAGTAGGGATATAGCCCGGATTGGTGATAAATCCGTGAGGCGCCCTAGCTAAGAGGATGAGGTTGTACGTCATGGCGGAAATATACATAATTGGTGAGCCGGCCTGTGTGCGCTCTCCGGAATATATTGCCATTGACGAGTACTAGTAACGTTTGTTGAATTGGATGAATTTTTATCTTCTTGTATGTAAAAGGATGATGTTGTGCGTCATGGCGGAAATATACATAATTGGTGAGCCGGCCTGTGTGCGCTCTCTGGGATATATTGCCATTGACGAGTACGAGTAACGTTTGTTGAATTGGATGAATTTTTATCTTGTGTCTATTGGTTGAGTATGAGCCTTTGGATATGCTTGCATGACTGGTAATGTATTTGAATTTTATTAACGCGAGGCCGATTCGCTCATTGAGTTTAAAAGCTCACACTGTTTGTACAACCTTTTTGTTCAGATCAGGTTGCCAGCGAAGAATATGTGCTACAGGAGTAGATCACTTTGTACCTTCCCGTTGTCGGGTAGACCCCTCTTTTGTTATAGATTATGTTGCTCTGTAATCGTCTAGGACATCTAGGTCAGGGGTTCGACATTTGGCTTGTATGTCAGTATAATAATGTATTTTAAATTGATAATCTATTATTACATGCAAATCATCTCTATGATTTTCAGATAAGAAAATTTGATATATTTATCGGAAGGCTTACAGTGATGAGAGATTCATCATTGTGTCGGTCATGTGCCCAGAAAACGGGTCGTGACAAAGTTGGTATCAGAGCAATGGTTGTTAGGTCTCCTATTGATTACAGAGCAAGATAACCTTAGTGGGACCTACTCTATCGTTGTGAACCCGGGCACAATTATAGAGAGACGGCTCTACTGAAGGTCCTGTAGGATGTTTTCATTTCCTTTCCCTCCGAGACTCATCTCTTCTTAGGAATTATGTTCTCAGTTTTAGTTTTAGACAGATGTGGCTACACTTTTAAACTTAGTCAAGGAAAAGTTGTTATTTGTTTTGATTCCGTTGCTGTCGGATCAAATTTTTATATGGTGGATTTTATAAGCTGAATTCATGATTGATTTTGTGTAGCTATATTATTTTAGGGTACCAGCCAATAAAAGAAACCACTTGCATTAAAAACAAAAAAAAACTGAAGGATTACATTGCAAAAAAGAAGAAGTTTACTCATGCATGAGTAATCTAAAGGTGAGGTGGTCTTGGATTAGGAGGATTGTATTGTATCATCACTCGTCGACCATTCCTTGGAGCAAGAGACAGAGCAATATCGCGGAGGGTAGTGTAAATTCCATTCATACAATCAACACTTCTTTGCTGTTGATTGCAGAAGCACTGGGTGGACCAATAGAAGAACCTATCTATTCTCGAAGTCATTGCCGCGTTATTGCGTTTGGTTAACTTCTCCAGATCCTCTATCATTTTCTTGAGAATCTTCACCTCCTGCTCTAAACAGGCGATTTTGTCCTCAGAGCTATGGCCTGTGCTAATCCCCTCGGCTTCCTCAATCTTCTTCATCTTCTTCTCCTTTTGATTTTCTTCAGATCCCTCGAGAGGTCTTTTGCCTTTGTCCCTGCCTAAATTCAAGTTTAAGTCAAGTTCTTCTTCCTTAGCCTCTACTGTGAGATCAATGTACTTCCTTGAGGCCATGATTTGAAAAAATTTAGAAATTTTTGTAAGAGTATGAGGCGAGAGGAATACTGACGGATTATAGGCTTAGAGGTTATTACTCTTTGTGGTGTGGTAACTGAGAACGCTGAGAAGGTTTTTATACAGAAAAATTTGGACTAAGAGACAAAGAAGATATCTCTTCACCGCACCCCTACACGATCAACCTATGGATTTCTGCAAGCTGGAAGCCAGAAGTCTAGGGTAGGCGTGCACACCAACAATGCGTCGCATTAATGCCAAAACCACGAAAGTCAGTATTCGGTGGATTTACGGCCGATTTTACTCGGTTTTCCCATTTCTCCCGTTGGCATTTTCCGAAATTCAAAGAAGTTGATAACATAGCCATCAAAGATTGCCTTGGATGCTTTTATGATGAACTGAAATACATTTCTCCGTTTTATTGTGTTGTTCTTAAGAGCCTTCAGTTGAGTATAATATACATAATTGATTGAATCATGTTGTAATTACATGTATGTATGTTATTCATGCATAATAAGTGAAGGCTACGATCAAGGAGAATATGTAATGATCCTACATATACTCATAGAGATGTGAAATCAAAATGACTTGGATAGAATAAAATGTGTAGATGATGATATATTTTCATGGTTACACATACTTACATATAATGCTCTCGTGGGCAAATGAAAGACAGTGATTTCCTTACATCATGATAATGCTTAAGGCATGTGACCGTAAGCAATTAACTTTGTTTTAAAATATATATATTTACATATATATTATGTGTAAATCCAGAGTAAAGACACCCATTTGAATCTAAGATAAGGCTAATATGAGACTACCCGATCATAGAGGGACATCGTGATATGGGATTACAGGATAAAACAAGTTAGAGGGAGAAAATCTCAGACTGAATAGCGTAGTTAGTCAAAAGTTTGAGAAAGGTCAAGATTAGCCGAAAATTTTTTGAGGAAATCTTTGACTTATGTTAATTGCATTTACTATTTATCTGCATGTCCGACATTAATTGCTGGCATTGCGACATATGTGATCTGTAAACCTTATAGCGAGCGGCGTATAGGTTGTGGTGGCTTTAGTTCCAGGGGCTTCGGGTTGTCTATAAATCTTGTACGCCCGTTACCCCACTCATCACATCAAGCGAACTTCTTTCATTACATACCTATTTCTCAATCTCCATTCCTTTCTCATTCGAAGTTATTTCTGAGATCCCTAGAGCAATGGCCGATAATAAGTCTTTCAACTTGAATTTTGAGACTGGCAATGTAGAGCTTGATTTAAATGTAAGTCTCGGAAACAACAAAGGGAAGAGACCTGTAGACAGGTCACCAGAAATTAAGAAAAAAAAGAGGGATGTAATAGAGTTGGAGGAGGACAGTACTGCAACATCCTCAGAAAATAAGCTTGCGTTCCTGGAGCGTAAGATCAAAAATCTGGAGCGTAAGATAGAGAGCTTGGAATACAAGATAGAGGACCAGAAGCGACTAATAAGTCGTCTCTTTGAAAACCAAGAGAAACTGATAAACCGTCGTTTCGGGGAACTAGCTAATCGAGTTGATAGACATTCAATGTTTGCAACTCAAAATTTTCGTGACCAACAAGCAAGGTGTATTGACTGTATGAACGGAGTAACTTCAGCTTTTCGCCAAATTTCTCAGGCACTTCCTCCAGAAACTCTTTCTACGCTGCAACGATTAGCTTCCTCCTTAAGGTCTGAAGCACCTTCCTCTTCTAGACGTGGAGCACCTTTTACATTTCAAAAGCCTCCTCGTCCTTAATTTATTTTTTCTTTTGTTTGTACCTAAAGCTACATTTGGTGTAAGCTTCACGTATTAAAATTATCTATGTACTAGAAATAAAATTTAAGTTAGTATCTAGATCTTCTTTGTTGAAGTGATTCATTTTACTGAAAGAACTTGAGGAAGGAAAAGATGTTGCACTTATATTTCGTACTTGATTATGGAAATTCTAAAGTAGAGTATGGTAATATCCTTTTGACTGAGCAGAGTTACTAAAATGATATTTCATTACACTTCTAAACTATGGAGGAGTGCTAAATAAGTATTTTATGAACCTATATATAGAGAACTATGGGTTTGCCCTAATCATTGAAGGGATACGACTCTATATGAGTCATTGAGGTGAGAGGAATTTCTATATATATTTATTTTATAATTATGCATGAGGAGTATGTTATTTACTTAACACATTTTCTGGGATTGTTCTTCCTAGAGAATTATGTAATAATTTTACGTGATTTTTCCTTTTATATGACGCTATCAGCTGAGAGTGTCGCCTTAAGCTAGAAGGATCGCATTCGGGCAAGAGTATTACCTATGGCCAAAATGATGCCTTCGGGTAGGGTACTTGTATTCATAAAAGTTATAAGCTATGTGTATAGTAGCTTGTGTTCTGATATTCAGTATGAACTATAAAGACCACGTGTCACTTTTGAGAAGACACCTATTTGAGGTTTTACATAGAGATAGAGTTCGTCTCTGATCAGATGGTTTAAGTTTGGTAAAGGTTATGAGTATGAGACACTTTATGGTACAAAAGATTGTGGAAAAAAAATCAAACTGATGAGGAAGAGAATGTTTACCGTTTAGAAAAGGAAAAAGTCCTATGCAAATTATTGATAATGCGGTCTAGAGTTCACAGTCGATGCTATAGTGTTCTTGTAAATGTTACCAAGGATGTGAAGAGGTTTGGAAAGAAAGAGATACAAAGGATGAGATATAGACGAAGTAATCACACTTATTTCAGTCTTGAGATGAGTTTTGAATTCGGTGGACCGAATTCTCTTAAGGGGGTGATAATGTAATACCCAAGAAAAATAAAATATAAATATTTGTTTACAAACTACTGTTACTATTTCAGTATATGGTACTATTCACCCGTATAATACTATTTACGTATATGATACTGTTCATTTATATAATCGAAATGTCAAGTACTAGATGTGGTTTGGTCATAAGAGAAAACTAGAAAGAAGTTTGTAGGAGAAAATGACGTTTTATGTGTAAAAATACCCTCAGGGACTAAATTGAAAGGACTGATTTGAAAAGAAACTTAAAAGTTTAAAATGAAAGGATAGTTTTCCCTTTAATTTTTCAATAGAGGTGCAAGCTACATTATTAGAAATGTCATTTTCATAAATAGTAAATTGAATATTTTATTAACGCATAGTATCAAATAGTACCCTTGACTTTTTATATAAATAGCCGCTTTTATTTCACTTCTAAACTCACACCTTCAACTTTTCTTCTTCTCTCCTTAAGTTTCTCTTGCTTCGACGCTAGCCTTCTGAGATTTTGGGCATTTCCTTTTTGCTTAGGTAAGGATACTATGCCCTTTCTATGTCTTTCAAATTTTAGAAGTTATTTTCTTAAGTATGCTCTGTGGTTGCGGCTTTGGCTGATCTTGCACATCAGAAAAACTATCCTTAGCTGCTTACATATTATTTTGATTCTCTGATTACCGAAATAAAATGTAAACTGTGAAAAATACATGTGTAGGAAAGTTCTGGCTAAGGAAAGACCTGGTTTTTAAGTGTGTCCAGTGTGACCCTCCACTCTTTCCTGGGAACTTACTTGGTGTACTCTTTTACAGATTGTATTCTCTATTTCTGGTATGAATAGTACCCGTACGCATAAATAGTAACCGTATGAATAGTAACCGTACATATGAATAGTATCCGTACGTAAAAATAGTATTCATACGTATAAATAATAACCGTATGTACGAATATTATCTGTATGTATAAATAGTATCCGTATGTATGAATAGTGACCGTATATATAAATAGTGACCGTACGTATGAATAGTAACCGTACGTATGAATAGTGACCGTATATATAAACAGTGTCTGTATGAAAACAATCCTAACTTATTTTCTCTAATCTTTTATGAAAATCTCTGTAGCGGAATACTGAAATTCATCTGTGTACTCTTGTCTGTAACGACTTAGAGAAGCGATGCTCGTACGGAATCCAGGTGAGTGGAACGACCCCATTTTAATAGAGTTTTAGCATTACTGGTGATAAAAAGTATGTCGTAGGACACTCCCAAGATTCATAGGGGGAAATTAGATTCAGAATGATGAATATAATGAGATAATTAATACACAAGTATGGATAAGACGAAGCAAGTATCTAATGATAATGTGAAATTTGAATCATATAGTTATATACTATACCTGTTATATGGATGAATATTATATTGTATTTCTGATTATGATATGAAATATTGTACTATTGATTGTGATTGAGCGGGACAGTACCCCCTCTTACGGCAAGGCGGAAAACCCGGTTGACAGGGTGCCTTGACTAATGAGTGTGGAGACAACGATTCCCTCAGTAGGGATATAGCCCGGATTGGTGATAAATCCGTGAGGCGCCCTAGCTAAGAGGATGAGGTTGTGCGTCATGGCGGAAATATACATAATTGGTGAGCCGGCCTGTGTGCGCTTTCCGGGATATATTGTCATTGACGAGTACTAGTAACGTTTGTTGAATTGGATGATTTTTTATCTTCTTGTATGTAAAAGGATGATGTTGTGCGTCATGGCGGAAATATACATAATTGGTGAGCCGGCCTGTGTGCGCTCTCTGGGATATATTGCCATTGACGAGTACTAGTAACGTTTGTTGAATTGGATGAATTTTTATCTTTTGTCTATTGGTTGAGTATGAGCCTTTGGATATGCTTGCATGACTGATAATGTATTTGAATTTTATTAACGCGAGACCGATTCGCTCATTAAGTTTAAAAGCTCACACTGTTTGTACAACCTTTTTGTTCAAATCAGCTTGCCAGCGAAGAATATCTGCTAGAGGAGTAGATCACTTTGGACCTTCCTGTTGTCGGGTAGACCCCTCTTTTGTTATACATTATGTTGCTCTGTAATCGTTTAGAACATCTAGGTCAGGGGTTCGACATTTGGCTTGTATGTAAGTATAATAATGTATTTTAAATTGATAATCTATTATTACATGCAAATCATCTCTATGATTTTCAGATAAGAAAATTTGATATATTTATCGGAAGGTTTACAGTGATCAGAGATTCATCATTGTGCCGGTAATGTGCCTAGAAAACGGGTCGTGACACAATCAATCTAATATGAATTGTGTTATAACAGAAAATAGTTTTTAAAAAAAGATTTCGTAGTGACAAAATTTTCTTTTAAAATTAAATAGGTTCTTTGATGTAACTCAAGAATTAGAATAGAGAGAGAATGTGAGTAACGCAAAGTATTTTTTGAAAAAAGTAGAGATAATAGGATAAAAAATGTAATAGGAAAAATGTGAAAGATAAATATTTGGAGAAATAATATAATTTGAAAAATTATAAAACTAATATGATGATGTTATGAAATAGTACGTAGTAGTTAGTTACAGATAAAATTAAATTAATTTAAAATAAATAATTAATGTAAACTAGTCAAAAGATTTCAGAATAAATAAACACAATTTGTATTGAAATGGTCTGCCTGGTGTAAACAAGTGAGCTCACATTTTTTCCCTAACTCTATAACAGGTAGCTATATAAAATATTAACCCCCTCTTATTTCTAGCCATATGAAACTTCAAGTCTTATCATTTTTTAGATTCAAATAATCGCTAATCTTTGATAAATTAGTATTAGATTTTCATTGCTATATATATTTTTCTTTAAAACCACCAGGTATTTGGCTGAAACTCACTAAATTCTCACTAAAACAAATATAAGATGAGTCGGCAATGAAGAGACCACCAGCACCATACTCTCCATATCTGTATCCTTTCTCAATTATTTACTCTTTTCTATGTCCGCTATTCGGTCAGCCCAGGCTTTCGTTGTGGCGGTTGTTATGTTTCTCAATTTGCCAAATTGCTGTTGTTGATACTGATTGATGATGATATTTGTATGGGATCACATTTTTTCTGTTAGCTACATTTCACATAATGTGCTGATATATATATATGGGGTTTTGTTGCCTCTCTCTCGCTCTCTTTCTGTGTGTGTGTGTGTATATATATATATATATATGAAACAGTGATGATATAATTAATAACAAAAGATATTTATATATATATAAACGCGTAAATTACTTATAGCATTGTTAAATGAGTTGTCTATAAACAAGTTATATGTTCAAATCTACTTTCCATGGCCTATTAGGCTAAATAAAATGGCTGCCACTTTTTTTTTTTAAATTATATATAATATTAAAAAAATTTATTTAAAAAGTTTAATAATCTTTTATTAAAATATAGTTTATACATATAAAATATTATTTTTTAATATTTTTAAATAATTAATAATTTTTTATTTTTTATTTTTTTAGATTAACTATATTATATTTATTTTTTTAAAAATTATTAAAATATTTATATTCAAATTATTATATTTATTAAATATAATTTTATAAAATATAAAAATATAATAAAATAAAATTATGTATATTTTTGTAAATAAATAAATGAGTCAATTAACAAATTAAATAAGTCTAATTTTTTGAACTCAAATTCGTCATACTAGTTAATTGCAAAATCAGACCAAAGGAAAAAAAAATGTCAACGATAATGGCCTCAAAGCAGAAGCAGTTAAGTTCGTTATCTGACAATATGGGATCTTGCAACTTTCAATCCATCGCGCTCTAAATCCGATTATTTTATGACAAGATATAGCTTGCCCTCCTCTTATGAATGACACTGTTATGTTATTTATTTCATATATAAGAAATTTTGAATCCACCCTAATATTAATGCATTTCTTACTAAATTGAATACAATTCATATATCATTATCATCATCGTGATAGGTTAGATTCTTACGTATAAACTTCGATTAAACTAAAGGGTAACGTACGTATTTGTGATTATAATTAGTTGACTGATTTCTTTCTTTTCTTAATTTGCAAACTAAAAATAAATAAATTGCTTTGTAAGTCAGTCACTAGCTAGCTTTTTGATTAACTGAATAATTGTTAAATCAGATAAAAAATTCTGTTAACATTTAATCAAAAGAGTTAGTCAGGGGCATTCTCAGGGATATGATTCCCACAATATTAAAACAAAGAAAGATATTTATTATAATAAAACATTAAATTGTATGTGAGAAATTATAATAAGACTAAAGTTGGTATAGAATAATAACAGATTATATACTAATTTAATATATATTATATCTTAATCGGTAAAATATCGATCACTAAAGGATTTGATTAACAGCAATACTTTGATTTGATGCTTTAGGCAGTAGTCAGTTAGAAACGAATAAAACAATATGTAAGGGTGGAGTGTTTATATCGATAGGTGTTATAAGAATATATAGGATTCGTTTCCCCCTGAATGCACAGATTATATGACATATATAGTCATGTAACAATATTAAGTGGCTTTGCACCGGTGGTTGTACAATTATTCTAGGGTTTAGGGTTTCTATATTTAATCCCAAAGCCCTATGTGTTGATGTGGCATGATCTTTAACATTGTAGGCTTGATTTATTACATAAGGCTTTGGTCACCTTCCAACATTTAGAACATGTTAATTTAAGAAATATAACTTAATGTATCACTACCTTGTTGCTTGTGAGAAATTAATGAATTGTCTCTTACATGCTTATAAATGAAACCGCTAAAACTTTTACTTCAAGTGAAGAGAAAATGAAAAAGCAAAGCAGAAAATAGAAAAGCAAAGTAACATATGAAATTGTGAGTTGGGATCCTCTACTTATTTTTTTAGTAACAGTTTTAACTGTTGTTAAAATTTTTAATAATAATTAAATTATTGTTAAAAAGACAAATATAGACAAATACAAACAAAAATTGTAGAATACATCAATAAGAGAAATAACTTAATTCAAGTCACTTTGTATTTTTTTTATTTGTTCCATAGGTAAAAATTTGTTTTTTTATCTTTGCCTATATTTATAGGCTAAAAGTCAAATCACATCAACACTTATGTCTATATATTCTATCATTTGATTAGTTTGCCCATTTATTTTGTTATTAAGTCCTACATTTTGGACTTTGATTGAGACTACTCATGTATTTAATTATCAATTATATTAAATCCACTATTATTCTCAATCTTTAATTATTTTTTAGTTTCTTTTTCATTTTTTTTACTCATCGATATTCGTATGTACCTTTATACTTTTTATTTTAAAAAATTTCCTCCGCTGGTATTTATTTGAATATCCTTTTTAAAATAATAATAATAATTGTAATAATAATAATAATATAAAAATTAAATGACATCATATCTTTCAAGATCAAAATAATTACTTTACATAAAAACATATTTAGATTATCTATTATTATTTTTCTTACGAATTAACTAAAAAAAATCTAATAATGATATATAGATAATTATGAAACACGAAGAATTTTTTTGCAATAATAATGTGTTATTATCAGCTGCTTGGCTGATGGCTTACATATAAGGGATTAACCAGCTGGAGCCAAAAGGAAAAAAATCTCCTGGCTATATTAATGAATGGTATATCGAATAATTTATTATTAACAAGTTAAAGAAGCACTTTAGGGGCTAAAAGAAATATAATCACTAAATAGGTCCACATTTTATTCAATATGCATAAGACAAAAGCAAAAAAAAAAAAAAAACTACACACTCCACATAAAAACCTCCGAAGTTTTTAGACCCCAAAATAAGAAAAAAAAAACAAAAAACAAATGCATACACAGACAAGAAAGCTTAGGTATAACTAAGCACGAAGGTAAATACATGCATATATATATATATATATATATATATATATAAAAGCTTGCTAGTAATCTTCAGGAGCCAGGGGTTGGTGAGGATGAGGTGGCTCCGTTGGGATGATGACGTATTCGTATATGAGGGCAGCAAGGGCAGCTCCGACGAGTGGGCCCACCCAGAAGACCCAGTGGTACTGCCATCTCCAGCCCACCAAGGCAGGCCCAAAAGCCCTAGCGGGGTTCATGCATCCTCCATCAAAAGGCCCACCTACGAGGATGTTGGCCCCAACAATGAGCCCAATCGCCAATGGGGCCAGCGCTCCATTTGTGCCCCTTTTGGGATCAATCGCAGTACCGTACACAGTGTACATCAGTCCATATGTCATTATTATCTCTAATATGAGCGCGTGCATGGCTCCCACGCCTGTTGACACGTCGAACGCCGCTGGTCTCTGCAGTCACAACTCCCAATGCCAAACTCTCAATTGATTCAATTCTCAAAATTTGTCTCCATCCCAAAATTAATTGACTACTTTGGTAAATTACTGTTTTTGTTTTCGTCCAAAATAATTTAATTATTTTAATTTAATATTTTAAATATTATATATATATATCGATTTAATTAATCCCTTAAACAAATAATTTAAATTTTAATAACAATATAAATTAAAACAAATTTAAATTGAAAGACTTCAAATGATCAAATTATGATAATATTTTAAAAATTAAATCAATAATTTTCTCTTATTAATTTTTAAATGTTAACTAGTTTATAAGTTTACAATAGATAATCAGTTGAAAACTTTAGGTGTCTTAATCACAAATTACTCCAATACTAGCCTTAAGGCTACCTAGAAAATTGACGCCCTTCTGACAATTTATCAAGTTGTTGGTATAGTCAAAATGACACGTATTCTCTTTGTTAATTTTTTTTAAAAAAAGAAAAACTACGGGCATCTTTTACCTCAATGTGTAAAGTAAATTACCGAATCTTTGCCCGTTTTGAGAATTTATAATCAATAAGGACTAACATCATATTTTCGTCCCTCACATATGTTTTTTAATTTGGTCCTTCATAAATTTGTATTCTTTATTTGATCTCTTATAACTGATGTATTACTAATTTAGTTGTTTAAAAAAATTTATTTTCAATTTAATCCCTCATAGATTGATATGTTATCAATTTAATTCCTTATTTATTTTTATTCTCAATTTAATCCTTCACAAGTTGATATATTATCAATTTAATCATTCACAAGTTGATATATTATCAATTTAGTCCTTTTCTGTTGGCTATAACTTTTAATTAGGAAACTAAATTAATAACATATAAATTTATGATGGACTAAATTAAAAATAAAAATATGTGAGAGAAATTAATATGAGAGAACATATTAAGAATGAAAAACTGTTAATGATTGAATTAATAATATATCAATCTATAAGAAATTAAATTAAGATTGAAATTTTTTAAAGGATTAACTTAAAAAAAAATATCTGCAAGAGACTAAAATAATATTTTGGTCGATTAATAAGTCACTGATAAAATTAAAAGAATTGTGATCATATAGTGACTTATTTTCCCATATTAACTTATTAATTGAAGTTTGATGTTAGGAGATTTATGTATCCAATAAGATAAGACTATATAAGAGAGTGAAAGAATACCATGTTATTAGTGACAAGTCTCAACAAGAGAGCGGCGAGAATAGCACCGAGAAGTTGAGCAACCCAGTAATAGATGGCACGAACGACGGAGATCCTTCCTCCGAGGAGAGCACCGAACGTGACGGCGGGGTTCACGTGACCTCCGGAGACATGCATGCTCGCCGATACAGCCGCAAATAAAGCAAACGCATGTGCCACTGCTATCGCCAATAGCTCCCCTGCCGACGACCCTGCATCCCTATATATCTTGTCTGCCACAAACCCAAACAACACAAATTACGCATCCATAACCATCCATCCCCACATATTCATGTAAACACACACACTAGCATGATATCTATATCTACATATATACCCAGAGCAAGGATGGAGCCTTCTCCGACAAAGACGAAGACGAAAGTGGAGATGAATTCGGCCACGGTGGCTCTCATGGAGTCTGGGTGGGTTGCCTCATCCACCCTTCCAATCGCGTATCTACGGGTTGCCATTCCTTTTCTACGTTCTACCAACCCACACTGTCACTGTCCCAACTGTGCCTTCAAAGTGTTTGTGAAATTCACGATTCTTCAGGACCGCCTCCAGAGGTAGCTAGCTAGCTTCTTTTGAGCAAATTAAGCTGAAAATGGAGGTACAAAGAGAGACTGTGGAAACTCGGAGGTGAGAGGATAATCCTTTGCATGGCTGAAAAGTGGAGTGTTATTGCTTATATGAGGCAAACGGTGGCTGGAGTTGGAGTGAGGTGGGACACCTGTCTGTGTGGAATGCTGAGTGGTGGACACGTGGTGATATGTGTTGCCTTCTCACTTCGAATTCAGCATCTTCTCTGTTTTCTATTATGTTCATCCATCAATGGAAGAAGGGGACAAAAATCCAAACTGCAGTTTATCTGGATCTTTTGACTTATCTTCCTGGCGATCGCGGTTTAAAGAGCTTATCTCACTTGGGTTTTTTAGCTATCCTTATTAGTATTACTCGCTATCTCATTCAATTTATACCGTTCAGTGTTCACAGTATCCAAAGCCTACAATTATTTTCATGCGTGAGGTCCTAGCCCAACTTTTTCTGGCCCAGTCCAAGTTTAACACATTCTTCGGAAAGGTTCTTGGGTTTGTGGAATGAGACATCACATTGGAACTTAAAAAGGAGTCAAAGTGACCATGAGACATGACATGCCTCTTTTTCTTTCTCTGTTCAGAGGCGCTTTCCTTTGAGCAGATTAATGGTATGGTGTGAGCCAAGTTTTGGACTTGATTCAATTGGAACCATTTAGGGGATCACATAAATTGAAATCTCTATAGCAATTTATTTTCTTTCCATGGTTGATCCTTTTAAATATGGTCAAGTTATCTACAATAATAAAATAATTTTTCTGTCAATTGGATTAAGAGGTTATTACTTTAAGGGGTCATTTGGTATCTGTAAAAACGCTGGAATGGAATGAAAATTTCATATACTGTTCTTTTTTTCCTTTGTTTGGTGGTCAGATTGTAGAGAATAAAACTTTCTATCATGAAAAAAAATGGTTCGCTTTTCTTGGAGTTTTTTTCCATTACTATCTCAATGGAAAATGTAATATCCCAAGAATTTATATGAATATTTAAAGTCTAATTTGAAGTTTAGTGAAAAATTTAATTACGTGGAAAATTTGCTTTTTGAATTAGTGAAGAAAATGTGGGAATAGAAATTTTAATTTTTAATTGAGGAAATTTTTACAGATTCTCAAGGACTAAAGTGAAAAGAAAAGAAAGTATAGAGGACTTTTGAGAAATGACCAAGTAGGAACCCGAGAAGAAGAATAGAGCTTATGGGAATGAATTATGAGTCCGGTACCGAAAGGATGATGAATTTAAGGTTAAAGTGAAGTTTGAGACATTGAGAGGGACTAAAGTGAAATAAGGAAATCTGTGGGGCACCTAGGATTTAGAAACACCTGAGGTGAGATTTTATGAATTTGCTTTTGCTAGTCTTGACTGAGGGTCAATTGCAGAGCAAGTGATAATTTCACCCCGGGCGAGTATATAGGTGGCCTCACCTATTTTTTTATTCATTTTTCTCCTTTCCTCTCTCTCTCTTCACTTTCTCTCCTCTCTTTCTCTCTTCCTTCTCTCTAATTTCTCTCTCTACACTCCAACTCTACAACCGGGCTTTGAAGGGCGGATCTCGGGCTACGGGGCGAGCCTCTAGGAGCCAAGCAACGTAGGGAAAGCAAGGAATCGAGGTAGAAATTTCTATTTCTTAAGCTTTTCCCTATTTTCTAGTTTTAAGAGTGTTTGAGGAAAAATCGAGATTCCGGCTTCGTTTCTCTATATTAAAATTGGTGATTTTGGTGTCTAAATGCTCCTTAGACATTAAGGGTGAGATCCTATGGAAGAAATCATGAAAAACGGTGAAGATTTGGCCAGATTCGGGCCAAAACCGAGAGAAAGTCGCGAAGGGTCGCGATCGTGGCGCCCAGGCGCCATGTGTGGCGCCTAGGCGCCAAGGACATGTGGGGGAAGAGAAAGGCATGGCGCCCAGGCGCCGGGCATGGGTGGCTCGCAGGCGCCATAGGTGGCGCGCAGGCGCCAGGTGTGCCGGAAAACCTTAGCTCATTTTCAATCGGCCATAACTTCTTCATCCGGACTCCGTTTTGAGCAAACTTTATATCGTTGGAAAGCTCTTTGAGTCTAGTTTCCAATGGTATAAGTTTCATTTAGATATTCATTACCGATTAGGAGTTATGACTTAAGATGTGAGTAAAGGTTGAGAGTAGTGGTAGGAAATTTCTCTATTTCGTAACCCTGATGGTTTTTGTCTGGTTACAATAGGAATGGTCAAGGTGCAAAGTGGGAGTGCCGAGAGCGTGAAATCCAGGTGAGTGGGTTAATACTTGCTATGATTAAATATCTGTTATTGACTTTTTGCATCATAGTGAAAATATGTTGTATATCCAAGTTTGAAGAGGATGATGTGGAACGATGAGGCATAAACAATTGTGGAACGTGTCTGGTAATGTATATAATTATATTTTCTTATTTTTCCATGAATGGTGGTTATATAATGGATTGTGAATGGCATGTGAACTGAGTTGAATAATTGTTCTATATTATGGGTTATGTTGTATACATGTTATGTTGCTGGAACCACATTGATTATGTTGTGGCTTGAATTGTAAATGACTGAGTTGTGTATGTGGCTCAAGATTATGATTGAGGATGTTTTTATATGTGATTGTGATTGTGTTTGACTGGAAAGCAAAGGCATGGTGGTGCACCCCATGGAGAAATTTATGTGAAGTTATAAGGGTGGAGATTATAAATGGAGCGATAAGGGTGGATGCGGCAGGGGCCGCGGGCAACGATCCAGAGGTATTCTGGACGACCCGGTTGGTACGGGAAATTTGTGTGAAATTGATTTCACCGATTGTTGTTGTGAACTTTTGAATTATGTTGAAATGTATTTGATTTATTTGGATATTGTCGTGAAGTACTACGAATAATATCATATCATATGATGATCGATTTACGTATGATTGCTGAATGTTATCATTATGATGTATGATATTTTTTTTGTCATAGTGTTGTTTTATCTACTCACTGGGCACGTGGTTTGCTCATACCCCTCTTATTGATATTTTTTTTCAGAGTTGACAGTTGAAGGTAAATATCGGAACAAGGAATTATGGATCCTTAGTCCATGATTACCTTTTCATTTGTTCAGGATAAAGGTATAATAGTTAAGTCTTATTCTAAGTTGTATAAATCTAGAAATCTCTGTAATTGGGTAGGTTCATTCAGTGATGTAATGTGAATGATTGTAGTATGTATAGAGAATTCGGTTTGGTTGCATGAAACAGAATTGTATGATGATTAAGAGAAAGATAGGCTTACGGAGGTGAAATGAAATTCACTTTCCGTGCCGGTCACGTGCTCAGATTTTGGAACGTGACAAGTTGGTATCAGAGCTTTGGGATTAGGTCTCCTACCGATTACAGAGTAAGGTAACCTTAGTGGGATCTCCTCTATCGTGGTGAACCCGGGCACGACTATAGAGAGATGGCTCCACTGAAGGTCCTGTAGGATGTTTTCATTTCCTTTTCCTCCAAGACTTGTCTTTTCTTATGAATTATGTTTTTAGTTTTAGTTTTAGAGAGTTATGGCTATACTTTTGAACTCGGTAAAGGAAAGGTTATTATTTGTTTTGATTCCGTTGCTGTCGGATCAAATTGTATGTATGGGGCTTTATATGTTAAATTCATGATTGATTTTGTGTGACTGATTTCTTTTATCTTTTTTAATTTTATTATTACTATTTTTGGAGTACCATCCCATAAAAGAAACCACTGGCATTAAAAGCAGAAAGATTACATTGCAAAAAAAAATAAAAAAAAATAATTACTCATGCATGAGTAATCTAAAAGTGAGGTGGTCTCGGATTAGGAGGGTTGTACTGTATCATCACCCCTCGACCATTCCTTGGAGCGAGAGACAGAGCAATATCGCGGAGGGTAGTGTAAATCTTATTCATACAATCAACACTTCTTTGTTGTTGATTGCAGAAGCACTGGGTAGACCAATAGAAGAACCTGTCTATTCTTGAAGTCATTTCTGCATGATTGCGTTTAGTTAACTTCTCTAGGTTTTCTATCATCTTTTTCAGATTTTTGACCTCCTGTTCTAGACAGGCGATTTTGTCCTCCGAGGTATGGCCCATGCTAGTCTCCTCAGCTTCCTCGATCTTCTTCATTTTCTTCTCCTTCTGCTTCTCTGGAGACCCCTCAAAAGGTCTTTTGCCCTTGTCTTTGCCCAGACTTAAGTTTAAGTCGAGCTCTTCTCTCCTGGCATCCACTGTGAGATCAATGTACTTCCTTGTGGCCATGATTTGGAAAATTTAGAAATTTATGTCGGAGTATGAGAAGAGAGGAATGCTGAGAAGTTGTAGGCTCAGAGATGATTACTCTTTATGGTGTGGTAACTGAGAACGTTGGGATAGTTCTTATAGAGGAAAAATTTGAACTCAGAGACAAAGAAGATATCTCTTCGCCGCACCCTATACGCTTAACCTATGGATTTCTGCAAGCTGGAAGCTAGAAGTCTAGGGTAGGCATGCACACCAACAACGCGTCGCATTAATGGCAAAACCACGAAAGTCAATATTCGGTGGATTTGCGGCCGATTTACACTTGTTTTTTTCCATTTCTCTCGTTGGCATTTTCTGAAATTGAAAGAAGTCGACAATGTAGCCATTAAAGATTGCCTTGGATGTTTTTATGATAAACTAAAATATATTTCTATACTTTCTTGTATTGTTCTTGAAAGCCTTCAGTTGAGTATAATATGCATGATTGATTGAATTATACTGTGATTATATGTATCTAAATACATATGATATGTATGTATGTTATTCATGTATAGAGAGTGAAGGCTATTTGTTATGGCCAGTAATAATATGTAGTGATTCTACATATATTCAGAGAATGAGAAGTCTGAAATTTAAAAGGACTTGAATAGATGAAAATATATAGATAATGATGTATCTCCATGTTTATACATATATACTTATATGCTCGTAGAGGCAAGTGAAAGGTAAAATTTTTCTCACTTTATGGAACGCTTGGTGTGTAGATGTGAGAAGTTTTTATTTTAATATGTATGTTTGAAAATGTGTAAGCTTAGGGCAAAGCCACGGATTAGAAACCTAGATAAGGCTAGTATGAAGCTACCCGTTCATGGAGTAATATCTCGATTTAGAATTATTGGATAAGACAAATACAGAGTTAAGAAGCCATAAATTGAAGCGGCGATTAGTTTAATAATTTGAGAAAGAGTCAAAAGTTAGCCGAAATTTTTGAGGAAATCTTTTGTATTAGATTATATTTTGTTATTTTCTGGCATGCTTATCTGAGACCGTTGGCATTGCGTCGGATAAGGTCTGTAGGTCATCTTTAGAGTATGATGTAAAGGTTTTGTAGCCCTAAATTTCGTCTATATATAATGGATGCCCCATTACGCTGCTCACTACACTAAGAATTTATATTTATAAGCTTTCTAGCATCAAACTTCTCCTTCTGTACAACCTTTATAGCTCAGAAAGATATGGCCGGCAATAAATCTTTCAATTTAAACTTTGAGGCTGGCAAGGTAGAGCTAGATCTAAATCTTAGCTTGGAGAATTATAAGAATAAGAGATCCATGGAAGAGTCACCAGAGGCTAAGAAAAGAAAAAGGGATGTAGTAGAGTTAGAAGATGTTAGCACAGCAACATCTTCTAATAATGAGCTTGCGCTTATGAGACAAAAGATGGAGGACTTGGAAAGATTGATAAACCGCCACTTTGAGGAACAGGGGAGATCGATAAATCGTCTCTTTACAGAACAGGAGAAGCTTTTGAACCGTCATTTTAGGGAATTGGCGAATAGAGTTGATAGACATTCGATGTTTGCAACTCAAAATTTTCGTGACCAACAAGCGAGATGTATTGACTGTATAAATGGAGTGACTTCTGCACTTCGTCAAATTTTCCAGACGTTTCCTCCCGAAACTCTTTCTAGGTTGCAACGATTAACTTCCTCCTTAAGGTCTGAAGCACCTTCTTCTTCTAGACCTGGAGCACTTTCTGCAGTTCAAAAGCCTCCTCGTTCTTAATTTATCCTTTCTTTTGTTTGTACCGAAAGCTGCTGTTTGATCTAATGTTTACGTATTAAAATTATCTGTTTTGTAAATCAAGTTCAGCTTGTTGCCTGTAACTTATGTATTAGAAATAAAAATATGTTGAACTTGTTATATTTTGTACTTGATTGTGAAAATTCTAAGAGAGAGAATGAGATATAGACAAAATATCTGCATTTGTTTCAATCTTGAGGTAAGTTTTGAATTCGGAGGACCGAATTCTTTTAAGGGGGGAAGAATGTAATATCCCAAGAATTTATATGAATATTTAAAGTCTAATTTGAAGTTTAGTGAAAAATTTAATTACGTGGAAAATTTGCTTTTTGAATTAGTGAAGAAAATGTGGGAATAGAAATTTTAATTTTTAATTGAGGAAATTTTTACAGATTCTCAAGGACTAAAGTGAAAAGAAAAGAAAGTATAGAGGACTTTTGAGAAATGACCAAGTAGGAACCCGAGAAGAAGAATAGAGCTTATGGGAATGAATTATGAGTCCGGTACCGAAAGGATGATGAATTTAAGGTTAAAGTGAAGTTTGAGACATTGAGAGGGACTAAAGTGAAATAAGGAAATCTGTGGGGCACCTAGGATTTAGAAACACCTGAGGTGAGATTTTATGAATTTGCTTTTGCTAGTCTTGACTGAGGGTCAATTGCAGAGCAAGTGATAATTTCACCCCGGGCGAGTATATAGGTGGCCTCACCTATTTTTTTATTCATTTTTCTCCTTTCCTCTCTCTCTCTTCACTTTCTCTCCTCTCTTTCTCTCTTCCTTCTCTCTAATTTCTCTCTCTACACTCCAATTCTATAACCGGGCTTTGAAGGGCGGATCTCGGGCTACGGGGCGAGCCTCTAAGAGCCAAGCAACGTAGGGAAAGCAAGGAATCGAGGTAGAAATTTCTATTTCTTAAGCTTTTCCCTATTTTCTAGTTTTAAGAGTGTTTGAGGAAAAATCGAGATTTTGGCTTCGTTTCTCGATTAAAATTGGTGATTTTGGTGTCTAAATGCTCCTTAGACATTAAGGGTGAGATCCTATGGAAGAAATCATGAAAAACGGTGAAGATTTGGCCAGATTCGGGCCAAAACCTAGAGAAAGTCGCGAAGGGTAGCGATCGTGGCGCCCAGGCGCCAAGGACATGTGGGGGAAGAGAAAGGCATGGCGCCCAGGCGCCACGTGGGGCGCTTAGGCGCCGGGCATGGGTGGCGCGCAGGCGCCATAGGTGGCGCGCAGGCGCCAGGTGTGCCGGAAAACCTTAGCTCATTTTCAATCGGCCATAACTTCTTCATCCGGACTCCGTTTTGGGCAAACTTTATATCGTTGGAAAGCTCTTTGAGTCTAGTTTCCAATGGTATAAGTTTCATTTAGATATTCATTACCGATTAGGAGTTATGACTTAAGATGTGAGTAAAGGTCGAGAGTAGTGGTAGGAAATTTCTCTATTTCGTAACCCTGATAGTTTTTGTCTGGTTACAATAGGAATGGTCAAGGTGCAAAGTGGGAGTGCCGAGAGCGTGAAATCCAGGTGAGTGGGTTAATACTTGCTATGATTAAATATCTGTTATTGACTTTTTGTATCATAGTGGAAATATATTGTATATCCAAGTTTGAAGAGGATGATGTGGAACGATAAGGCATAAACAATTGTGGAACGTGTATGGTAATGTATATAATTATATTTTCTTATTTTTCCATGAATGGAAGTTATATAATGGATTGTGAATGGCATGTGAACTGAGTTGAATAATTGTTCTATATTATGGGTTATGTTGTATACATGCTATGTTGGTGGAACCACATTGATTATGTTGTGGCTTGAATTGTAAATGACTGAGTTGTGTATGTTGTAATACCCCGAGGATTTGTTAAAAATAAAATAATAGTTAGAAATTTGTTGGGAAAATTTATTACGTGCATTTTTATATATATATAACAAAAAATATGGTTAGCAATAATTTTGGAGGAATAAATACAATTTTTTCCTAATTGGATGAAGAAGAATATTTGATCAAGTGTCGATGGTGGGAGAAGAAAATGAGGGCCGAACTAAATCCAAAATTGGAAAGAACCTTGAACATCTTTCTAGGGTTACTGGAAGGTTTCAATCCATTCCCCTGTTCTTGTAATCAGATATTTTTTTTTTGATTTCGAGGTGCTCTGACCTCTCTTCGGAAATTTCAGGAGTTTTTCCTCTTTCTCTGCTTATTTGTAGTTATACACGAGAATTGAAAGCTACCCCAGCTTTTCGGGTTGTCACTAAGATCAATTGGGAGCTTTCTGGATTTCACAATTTCTCAAAGTAATTCTCTTCTTCTATATTTTTGGGGGTTATTTCTATTCCGAGTGTTCCTCTCAGATTGTGGTTCTCAAACCTCCCTGTTTGGTTTCAAATCCTTGGTCTGGGTCCTGGATTTCCCATTTGATGCCTTGGAAATCGGAAACCGTAGAAAGATTTCTGGTATAATCGTTTTCTTGTTTGACCCCTCTTTCGGATTGCCTTAACTTCTATCTGATGGTGCTTATGACAGTTTGTGTCCCTTGAGCACAAAGTATAGTTTTAGCGGCTAGGTTTCGAGTTGTGGGTATTCTCCAGAAAATCTGTAAATAAAAGATGGTGAGGGGGAAAGTTGAAATGAAAAGGATTGAGCTTTTGAAGAAAGTCCACAACCTGTCTGTTCCTTGTGATGCCCAAGTAGCTGTCATCGTCTTTTCACAAAGTGGCAAGCTTTATGAGTTCTCAAGTTCTGAAATGAGGAAGATTTTGGAACGATACCGTATATATGTGAATGATGCTTCCCTCAACAAACACGAAGAGGAAAGCCAGCAATTGAAGTTTGAATCTGCAGTTATGGCAAGGAAGATCGATGCTTAGCAATTCAAGCAGGTATGGCCATGGCTTTCGTCGTCCCATCCTTCAAAACCTCATTTGGTTCCTCCAAGTCAGCCTTCTTTCGGCATGAATTTCCCCAAATTTCATCCAATTTTCCTGGGTTCGCTACTTCGGAGTCTCGATCTTCCGGTGCTTATGCGAGAGCAGTCTCACTTGAGAAGCCAGAAAGCCGAGATCCACTGTGAGGGTCTAAAAATGGCCGTGGGGAGTTTCGCCGTTGATGCTCCGAGCACTGGCTTCGGTGGCAAGATAGACCAAGCCAGGACGTCCCTGCGCAAAGTCAGAGGGTCCAGTGCTGACGTGGAGTCCGAGTTGGATGGCCTCATCAAGTGGACCGAGAAGTCAAAGGCTGTCCAGCAGGAGCCCTTCTCCACCATACTGAGAGACAGTATCGACCTCACTTGGTCTTCGCCATTGCTATCGCGTTCTTCCAGCAACTCACTGGCATCAACATCATTGCATTTTATTTCTTTAACCTCCTGCAGTCTGTGGGTTTCGGAAACGACGCCGTTTTGCTTTCTACCATTATACTCGGAGTTGTTAACCTTGGGTCTATAATGGTGTCCACCTTTGTGGTTGATTGATTCGGTCGAAGATTCTTGTTCATAGTGGGTGGTATCCAGATGCTTGTCTGTCAGGCAACTTTGGATCCGTAAGATAGCTATTCATGCGGCTTCTCTTGCCTTCATGATTGTGTTCCTTATTCCAGTCACGTTTATACAAGGCTTGACTCAACTAGAGAAGCTTAAAAAAAAAATGTGTTCCCTTTTCTAAACGAGATATTTAAAGAGCTTTTGATGAGTTCCTTGGCATTTACCCTCTGATTTGAAGTGTAGAATTTTAGCTCGGATTTGAGGTGAGAGATCCTACCTTACCTTGTTTGCTTATTTAATGTATATATTAAAGTATACTCTATATATATATATATATATATGACATGAAATTCATGCATTCATGTTAGACATTGAAATGTGTAAATATGATTCTGTTGTGAACTTTTCCTGAAATGAGATGCATATGGTTGCCTATGATTGTGTAATGTGATTGTGTTTGATCTTGGGAGAAATGGAAATAAAGTTTATGGGATCCCATGGGATGAAATAAGGGTGGAACGAAATCACTATGACCACGTGATATTGAATATGATATTCGTCCTTTAAGGACAGGGTGAAATAAGGTTGGGTTACAGATTTGTCCCTTTGAGGACAGGGGTGAAATAAGGGAGGATGCGGCAGGGGCCGTGGGACAACGGCCACTTATTGTGGACGGGACCCGAAAAATGTCTGGGAACTTGATTTGAAATTGTATGAATTGTTTGAATTGTTTGGAATGTGATTTGGCTTGATCTTAAATATCTTGTACACCAAAACTTAGATCAAATATATATATATATCTGTATGTATACATGTATCCTATATTGTGTGTGAATGTGGTAGGATTCTCTCAAGTAAAAGCTGTTTTCAGTTTCAGGTACGGAGAACTTCCTAATTTGATGACGTTCACGCCAAGATTATTTTCTTTTCATTTATTTAGAATAAAGGTATAATGTTTAGTACTTATTCTAATGTATAAATCTAGAAAGGCTCTGTAATCAGGTAGGTTTGTTCAGCGGCGTAATGTGTATAAATGTAACGTGTATGAGAAACTCAATTTAGCCATAATTCTCATATTTTTTTTGAGAAAAGAAAGATAGGCTTACGGAGGTGATGTGAAATTCACTTTTCGTGCCGGTCACGTGTTCAGATTTTGGGACGTGACAAAGTTGGTATCAGAGCTTTGGGATTAGGTCTCCTACCGATAGGTCTCCTACCGATTACAGAGTAAGGTAACCTTAGTGGGACCTCCTCTATCGTTGTGAACCCGGGCACAACTATAGAGAGATGACTCCACTGAAGGTCCTGTAGGATGTTTTCATTTCCTTTTCCTCCAAGACTTGTCTTTTCTTATGAATTATGTTTTTAGTTTTAGTTTTAGACAGATATGGCTATACTTTTGAGCTCGGTAAAGGAAAGGTTATTATTTGTTTTGATTCCGTTGCTGTCGGATCAAATTGTATGTATGGGGCTTTATATGTTACATTCATGATTGACTTTGTGTGACTGATTTCTTTTATCTTTCTTAATTTTGTTATTACTATTTTTGGAGTACCATCCCATAAAAGAAACCACTGGCATTAAAAGCAGAAGGATTACATTGCAAAAAAAAAAAAGAGAAGTTTACTCATGTATGAGTAATCTAAAAGCGAGGTGGTCTCGGATTAGGAGGGTTGTACTGTATCATCACCCCTCGACCATTCCTTGGAGCGAGAGACAGAGCAATGTCGCGGAGGGTAGTGTAAATCCCATTCATACAATCAACACTTCTTTGTTGTTGATTGCAGAAGCACTGGGTAGACCAATAGAAGAATCTGTCTATTCTTGAAGTCATTTCTGCATGATTGCGTTTAGTTAACTTCTCCAGGTCTCCTATCATCTTTTTCAGATTTTTTACCTCCTGCTCTAGACAGGCGATTTCGTCCTCCGAGGTATGGCCCGTGCTAGTCTCCTCAGCTTCCTCGATCTTCTTCATTTTCTTCTCCTTCTGCTTCTCTGGAGACCCCTCAAAAGGTCTTTTGCCCTTGTCTTTGTCCAGACTTAAGTTTAAGTCGAGCTCTTCTTCCTTAGCCTCTACTGTGAGATCAATGTACTTCCTTGAGGCCATGATTTGGAAAAATTTAGAAATTTTTGTAAGAGTATGAGGCGAGAGGAATACTGGGGGATTGTAGGCTCGGAGATTATTACTCTTTGTGGTGTGGTAACTGAGAACGCTGGGATGATTTTTATAGAGAAAAATTAGGACTTAGAGACAAAGAAGATATCTTTTCACCGCACCCCTACACGATCAACCTATGGATTTCTGCAAGCTGGAAGCCAGAAGTCTAGGGTAGGCGTGCACACCAACAATGCGTCGCATTAATGCCAAAACCACGAAAGTCAGTATTCGGTGGATTTGCGGCCGATTTTACTCGGTTTTCCCATTTCTCCCGTTGGCATTTTCCGAAATTCAAAGAAGTTGATAACATAGCCATCAAAGATTGCCTTGGATGCTTTTATGATGAACTGAAATGCATTTCTCTGTTTTATTGCGTTGTTCTTAAGAGCCTTCAGTTGAGTATAATATACATAATTGATTGAATCATGTTGTAATTACATGTATGTATGTTATTCATGCATAATGAGTGAAGGCTACGATCAAGGAGAATATGTGATGATCCTACATATACTCATAGAGAATGAGAAATCAAAATGACTTGGAAAGAATGAGATGTGTAGAGGATGATATATCTTCATGGTTATACATACTTATATATAATGCTCTCGTGGGCAAATGAAAGGCAGTGATTTCCTTACATAATGATAATACTTGATATATGTGCCGTAAGTAGTTAACTTTGTTTTAAAATATATATATTTACATATATATTATGTGTAAATCCAGAATAAAGACACCAATTAGAATATAAAATAAGGCTAATATGAGACTACCCGATCATAGAGTGATATCGTGATCTGAGATTTCACTATAAAACAAGTTTAGAGGGAGAAAATCTCAGACTGAAGAGCGTAGTTAGTCAAATTTTGAGAAAGGTCAAGATTAGCCGAAAATTTTTGAGGAAATCTTTGACTTATGTTAATTGCATTTACTATTTATCTGCATGTCCGACATTAATTGCTGGCATTGCGACATATGTGATCTGTGAACCTCCTAGCGAGCGGCGTGTAGGTTGTGGTGGCTTTAGCTCCAGGGGCTTCGGGTTGTCTATAAATCTTGTATGCCCGTTACTCTACTCATCGCACCAAGCAAACCTACTTCTTTCATTACATACCTATTTCTCAATTTTCATTCCTTTCTCCTTCGAAGTTATTTCTGAGATCCTTAGAGCAATGGCTGATAATAAGTCTTTCAACTTGAATTTTGAGACTGGCAATGTAGAGCTTGATTTAAATCTAAGTCTCGGAGACAACAAAGGGAAGAGACCTGTAGACAGGTCACCAGAAATTAAGAAAAGAAAGAGGGATGTAATAGAGTTGGAGGAGGACAGTACTGCAACATCCTCAGAAAATAAGCTTGCGTTCCTGGAGCGTAAGATCGAAAATCTGGAACGTAAGATAGAGAGCCTGGAATACAAGACAGAGGACCAGAAGCGACTAATAAATCGTCTCTTTGAAAACCAAGAGAAACTGATAAACCGTCGTTTCGGGGAACTAGCTAATCGAGTTGATAGACATTCAATGTTTGCAACTCAAAATTTCCGTGACCAACAAGCAAGGTGTATTGAATGTATGAACGGAGTAACTTCTGCTCTTCGCCAAATTCCTCAGGCACTTCCTCCAGAAACCCTTTCTAGGCTACAACGATTAGCTTCCTCCTTAAGGTCTGAAGCACCTTCCTCTTCTAGACCTAGAGCACCTTTTACATCTCAAAAGCCTTCTCGTCCTTAATGTATCTTTTCTTTCGTTTATACTTTAAGTTGATGTTTGATATAAGCTTCACTAAGCTTGTTGTTTGTAGGTTATATACCAAAAATAAATTCTTAGTTTTTAGATCTTTTGTTGGGGGATCTTTTTAGTGTAATAGAGAAATTCGGAGGACCGAATTTCTTAAGGGGGGAAGAATGTAATACCCCGAGGATTTGTTAAAAATAAAATAATAGTTAGAAATTTATTGGGAAAATTTATTACGTGCATTTTTATATATATATAACAAAAAATATGGTTAGCAATAATTTTGGAGGAATAAATACAATTTTTTACTAATTGGATGAAGAAGAATATTTGATCAAGTGTCGGTGGTGGGAGAAGAAAATGAGGGCCGAACTAAATCCAAAATTGGAAAGAACCTTGAACATCTTTCTAGGGTTACTGGAAGGTTTCAATCCATTCCCCTGTTCTTGTAATCAGATATTTTTTTTTTTGATTTCGAGGTGCTCTGACCTCTCTTCGGAAATTTCAGGAGTTTTTCCTCTTTCTCTGCTTATTTGTAGTTATACACGAGAATTGAAAGCTACCCCAGCTTTTCGGGTTGTCACTAAGATCAATTGGGAGCTTTCTGGATTTCACAATTTCTCAAAGTAATTCTCTTCTTCTATATTTTTGGGGGTTATTTCTATTCCGAGTGTTCCTCTCAGATTGTGGTTCTCAAACCTCCCTGTTTGGTTTCAAATCCTTGGTCTGGGTCCTGGATTTCCCATTTGATGCCTTGGAAATCGGAAACCGTAGAAAGATTTCTGGTATAATCGTTTTCTTGTTTGACCCCTCTTTCGGATTGCCTTAACTTCTATCTGATGGTGCTTATGACAGTTTGTGTCCCTTGAGCACAAAGTATAGTTTTAGCGGCTAGGTTTCGAGTTGTGGGTATTCTCCAGAAAATCTGTAAATAAAAGATGGTGAGGGGGAAAGTTGAAATGAAAAGGATTGAGCTTTTGAAGAAAGTCCACAACCTGTCTGTTCCTTGTGATGCCCAAGTAGCTGTCATCGTCTTTTCACAAAGTGGCAAGCTTTATGAGTTCTCAAGTTCTGAAATGAGGAAGATTTTGGAACGATACCGTATATATGTGAATGATGCTTCCCTCAACAAACACGAAGAGGAAAGCCAGCAATTGAAGTTTGAATCTGCAGTTATGGCAAGGAAGATCGATGCTTAGCAATTCAAGCAGGTATGGCCATGGCTTTCGTCGTCCCATCCTTCAAAACCTCATTTGGTTCCTCCAAGTCAGCCTTCTTTCGGCATGAATTTCCCCAAATTTCATCCAATTTTCCTGGGTTCGCTACTTCGGAGTCTCGATCTTCCGGTGCTTATGCGAGAGCAGTCTCACTTGAGAAGCCAGAAAGCCGAGATCCACTGTGAGGGTCTAAAAATGGCCGTGGGGAGTTTCGCCGTTGATGCTCCGAGCACTGGCTTCGGTGGCAAGATAGACCAAGCCAGGACGTCCCTGCGCAAAGTCAGAGGGTCCAGTGCTGACGTGGAGTCCGAGTTGGATGGCCTCATCAAGTGGACCGAGAAGTCAAAGGCTGTCCAGCAGGAGCCCTTCTCCACCATACTGAGAGACAGTATCGACCTCACTTGGTCTTCGCCATTGCTATCGCGTTCTTCCAGCAACTCACTGGCATCAACATCATTGCATTTTATTTCTTTAACCTCCTGCAGTCTGTGGGTTTCGGAAACGACGCCGTTTTGCTTTCTACCATTATACTCGGAGTTGTTAACCTTGGGTCTATAATGGTGTCCACCTTTGTGGTTGATTGATTCGGTCGAAGATTCTTGTTCATAGTGGGTGGTATCCAGATGCTTGTCTGTCAGGCAACTTTGGATCCGTAAGATAGCTATTCATGCGGCTTCTCTTGCCTTCATGATTGTGTTCCTTATTCCAGTCACGTTTATACAAGGCTTGACTCAACTAGAGAAGCTTAAAAAAAAAATGTGTTCCCTTTTCTAAACGAGATATTTAAAGAGCTTTTGATGAGTTCCTTGGCATTTACCCTCTGATTTGAAGTGTAGAATTTTAGCTCGGATTTGAGGTGAGAGATCCTACCTTACCTTGTTTGCTTATTTAATGTATATATTAAAGTATACTCTATATATATATATATATATATGACATGAAATTCATGCATTCATGTTAGACATTGAAATGTGTAAATATGATTCTGTTGTGAACTTTTCCTGAAATGAGATGCATATGGTTGCCTATGATTGTGTAATGTGATTGTGTTTGATCTTGGGAGAAATGGAAATAAAGTTTATGGGATCCCATGGGATGAAATAAGGGTGGAACGAAATCACTATGACCACGTGATATTGAATATGATATTCGTCCTTTAAGGACAGGGTGAAATAAGGTTGGGTTACAGATTTGTCCCTTTGAGGACAGGGGTGAAATAAGGGAGGATGCGGCAGGGGCCGTGGGACAACGGCCACTTATTGTGGACGGGACCCGAAAAATGTCTGGGAACTTGATTTGAAATTGTATGAATTGTTTGAATTGTTTGGAATGTGATTTGGCTTGATCTTAAATATCTTGTACACCAAAACTTAGATCAAATATATATATATATCTGTATGTATACATGTATCCTATATTGTGTGTGAATGTGGTAGGATTCTCTCAAGTAAAAGCTGTTTTCAGTTTCAGGTACGGAGAACTTCCTAATTTGATGACGTTCACGCCAAGATTATTTTCTTTTCATTTATTTAGAATAAAGGTATAATGTTTAGTACTTATTCTAATGTATAAATCTAGAAAGGCTCTGTAATCAGGTAGGTTTGTTCAGCGGCGTAATGTGTATAAATGTAACGTGTATGAGAAACTCAATTTAGCCATAATTCTCATATTTTTTTTGAGAAAAGAAAGATAGGCTTACGGAGGTGATGTGAAATTCACTTTTCGTGCCGGTCACGTGTTCAGATTTTGGGACGTGACAAAGTTGGTATCAGAGCTTTGGGATTAGGTCTCCTACCGATAGGTCTCCTACCGATTACAGAGTAAGGTAACCTTAGTGGGACCTCCTCTATCGTTGTGAACCCGGGCACAACTATAGAGAGATGACTCCACTGAAGGTCCTGTAGGATGTTTTCATTTCCTTTTCCTCCAAGACTTGTCTTTTCTTATGAATTATGTTTTTAGTTTTAGTTTTAGACAGATATGGCTATACTTTTGAGCTCGGTAAAGGAAAGGTTATTATTTGTTTTGATTCCGTTGCTGTCGGATCAAATTGTATGTATGGGGCTTTATATGTTACATTCATGATTGACTTTGTGTGACTGATTTCTTTTATCTTTCTTAATTTTGTTATTACTATTTTTGGAGTACCATCCCATAAAAGAAACCACTGGCATTAAAAGCAGAAGGATTACATTGCAAAAAAAAAAAAAGAGAAGTTTACTCATGTATGAGTAATCTAAAAGCGAGGTGGTCTCGGATTAGGAGGGTTGTACTGTATCATCACCCCTCGACCATTCCTTGGAGCGAGAGACAGAGCAATGTCGCGGAGGGTAGTGTAAATCCCATTCATACAATCAACACTTCTTTGTTGTTGATTGCAGAAGCACTGGGTAGACCAATAGAAGAATCTGTCTATTCTTGAAGTCATTTCTGCATGATTGCGTTTAGTTAACTTCTCCAGGTCTCCTATCATCTTTTTCAGATTTTTTACCTCCTGCTCTAGACAGGCGATTTCGTCCTCCGAGGTATGGCCCGTGCTAGTCTCCTCAGCTTCCTCGATCTTCTTCATTTTCTTCTCCTTCTGCTTCTCTGGAGACCCCTCAAAAGGTCTTTTGCCCTTGTCTTTGTCCAGACTTAAGTTTAAGTCGAGCTCTTCTTCCTTAGCCTCTACTGTGAGATCAATGTACTTCCTTGAGGCCATGATTTGGAAAAATTTAGAAATTTTTGTAAGAGTATGAGGCGAGAGGAATACTGGGGGATTGTAGGCTCGGAGATTATTACTCTTTGTGGTGTGGTAACTGAGAACGCTGGGATGATTTTTATAGAGAAAAATTAGGACTTAGAGACAAAGAAGATATCTTTTCACCGCACCCCTACACGATCAACCTATGGATTTCTGCAAGCTGGAAGCCAGAAGTCTAGGGTAGGCGTGCACACCAACAATGCGTCGCATTAATGCCAAAACCACGAAAGTCAGTATTCGGTGGATTTGCGGCCGATTTTACTCGGTTTTCCCATTTCTCCCGTTGGCATTTTCCGAAATTCAAAGAAGTTGATAACATAGCCATCAAAGATTGCCTTGGATGCTTTTATGATGAACTGAAATGCATTTCTCTGTTTTATTGCGTTGTTCTTAAGAGCCTTCAGTTGAGTATAATATACATAATTGATTGAATCATGTTGTAATTACATGTATGTATGTTATTCATGCATAATGAGTGAAGGCTACGATCAAGGAGAATATGTGATGATCCTACATATACTCATAGAGAATGAGAAATCAAAATGACTTGGAAAGAATGAGATGTGTAGAGGATGATATATCTTCATGGTTATACATACTTATATATAATGCTCTCGTGGGCAAATGAAAGGCAGTGATTTCCTTACATAATGATAATACTTGATATATGTGCCGTAAGTAGTTAACTTTGTTTTAAAATATATATATTTACATATATATTATGTGTAAATCCAGAATAAAGACACCAATTAGAATATAAAATAAGGCTAATATGAGACTACCCGATCATAGAGTGATATCGTGATCTGAGATTTCACTATAAAACAAGTTTAGAGGGAGAAAATCTCAGACTGAAGAGCGTAGTTAGTCAAATTTTGAGAAAGGTCAAGATTAGCCGAAAATTTTTGAGGAAATCTTTGACTTATGTTAATTGCATTTACTATTTATCTGCATGTCCGACATTAATTGCTGGCATTGCGACATATGTGATCTGTGAACCTCCTAGCGAGCGGCGTGTAGGTTGTGGTGGCTTTAGCTCCAGGGGCTTCGGGTTGTCTATAAATCTTGTATGCCCGTTACTCTACTCATCGCACCAAGCAAACCTACTTCTTTCATTACATACCTATTTCTCAATTTTCATTCCTTTCTCCTTCGAAGTTATTTCTGAGATCCTTAGAGCAATGGCTGATAATAAGTCTTTCAACTTGAATTTTGAGACTGGCAATGTAGAGCTTGATTTAAATCTAAGTCTCGGAGACAACAAAGGGAAGAGACCTGTAGACAGGTCACCAGAAATTAAGAAAAGAAAGAGGGATGTAATAGAGTTGGAGGAGGACAGTACTGCAACATCCTCAGAAAATAAGCTTGCGTTCCTGGAGCGTAAGATCGAAAATCTGGAACGTAAGATAGAGAGCCTGGAATACAAGACAGAGGACCAGAAGCGACTAATAAATCGTCTCTTTGAAAACCAAGAGAAACTGATAAACCATCGTTTCGGGGAACTAGCTAATCGAGTTGATAGACATTCAATGTTTGCAACTCAAAATTTCCGTGACCAACAAGCAAGGTGTATTGAATGTATGAACGGAGTAACTTCTGCTCTTCGCCAAATTCCTCAGGCACTTCCTCCAGAAACCCTTTCTAGGCTACAACGATTAGCTTCCTCCTTAAGGTCTGAAGCACCTTCCTCTTCTAGACCTAGAGCACCTTTTACATCTCAAAAGCCTTCTCGTCCTTAATGTATCTTTTCTTTCGTTTATACTTTAAGTTGATGTTTGATATAAGCTTCACTAAGCTTGTTGTTTGTAGGTTATATACCAAAAATAAATTCTTAGTTTTTAGATCTTTTGTTGGGGGATCTTTTTAGTGTAATAGAGAAATTCGGAGGACCGAATTTCTTAAGGGGGGAAGAATGTAATACCCCGAGGATTTGTTAAAAATAAAATAATAGTTAGAAATTTATTGGGAAAATTTATTACGTGCATTTTTATATATATATAACAAAAAATATGGTTAGCAATAATTTTGGAGGAATAAATACAATTTTTTACTAATTGGATGAAGAAGAATATTTGATCAAGTGTCGGTGGTGGGAGAAGAAAATGAGGGCCGAACTAAATCCAAAATTGGAAAGAACCTTGAACATCTTTCTAGGGTTACTGGAAGGTTTCAATCCATTCCCCTGTTCTTGTAATCAGATATTTTTTTTTTGATTTCGAGGTGCTCTGACCTCTCTTCGGAAATTTCAGGAGTTTTTCCTCTTTCTCTGCTTATTTGTAGTTATACACGAGAATTGAAAGCTACCCCAGCTTTTCGGGTTGTCACTAAGATCAATTGGGAGCTTTCTGGATTTCACAATTTCTCAAAGTAATTCTCTTCTTCTATATTTTTGGGGGTTATTTCTATTCCGAGTGTTCCTCTCAGATTGTGGTTCTCAAACCTCCCTGTTTGGTTTCAAATCCTTGGTCTGGGTCCTGGATTTCCCATTTGATGCCTTGGAAATCGGAAACCGTAGAAAGATTTCTGGTATAATCGTTTTCTTGTTTGACCCCTCTTTCGGATTGCCTTAACTTCTATCTGATGGTGCTTATGACAGTTTGTGTCCCTTGAGCACAAAGTATAGTTTTAGCGGCTAGGTTTCGAGTTGTGGGTATTCTCCAGAAAATCTGTAAATAAAAGATGGTGAGGGGGAAAGTTGAAATGAAAAGGATTGAGCTTTTGAAGAAAGTCCACGACCTGTCTGTTCCTTGTGATGCCCAAGTAGCTGTCATCGTCTTTTCACAAAGTGGCAAGCTTTATGAGTTCTCAAGTTCTGAAATGAGGAAGATTTTGGAACGATACCGTATATATGTGAATGATGCTTCCCTCAACAAACACGAAGAGGAAAGCCAGCAATTGAAGTTTGAATCTGCAGTTATGGCAAGGAAGATCGATGCTTAGCAATTCGAGCAGGTATGGCCATGGCTTTCGTCGTCCCATCCTTCAAAACCTCATTTGGTTCCTCCAAGTCAGCCTTCTTTCGGCATGAATTTCCCCAAATTTCATCCAATTTTCCTGGGTTCGCTACTTCGGAGTCTCGATCTTCCGGTGCTTATGCGAGAGCAGTCTCACTTGAGAAGCCAGAAAGCCGAGATCCACTGTGAGGGTCTAAAAATGGCCGTGGGGAGTTTCGCCGTTGATGCTCCGAGCACTGGCTTCGGTGGCAAGATAGACCAAGCCAGGACGTCCCTGCGCAAAGTCAGAGGGTCCAGTGCTGACGTGGAGTCCGAGTTGGATGGCCTCATCAAGTGGACCGAGAAGTCAAAGGCTGTCCAGCAGGAGCCCTTCTCCACCATACTGAGAGACAGTATCGACCTCACTTGGTCTTCGCCATTGCTATCGCGTTCTTCCAGCAACTCACTGGCATCAACATCATTGCATTTTATTTCTTTAACCTCCTGCAGTCTGTGGGTTTCGGAAACGACGCCGTTTTGCTTTCTACCATTATACTCGGAGTTGTTAACCTTGGGTCTATAATGGTGTCCACCTTTGTGGTTGATTGATTCGGTCGAAGATTCTTGTTCATAGTGGGTGGTATCCAGATGCTTGTCTGTCAGGCAACTTTGGATCCGTAAGATAGCTATTCATGCGGCTTCTCTTGCCTTCATGATTGTGTTCCTTATTCCAGTCACGTTTATACAAGGCTTGACTCAGCTAGAGAAGCTTAAAAAAAAATGTGTTCCCTTTTCTAAACGAGATATTTAAAGAGCTTTTGATGAGTTCCTTGGCATTTACCCTCTGATTTGAAGTGTAGAATTTTAGCTCGGATTTGAGGTGAGAGATCCTACCTTACCTTGTTTGCTTATTTAATGTATATATTAAAGTATACTCTATATATATATATATATATATATATGACATGAAATTCATGCATTCATGTTAGACATTGAAATGTGTAAATATGATTCTGTTGTGAACTTTTCCTGAAATGAGATGCATATGGTTGCCTATGATTGTGTAATGTGATTGTGTTTGATCTTGGGAGAAATGGAAATAAAGTTTATGGGATCCCATGGGATGAAATAAGGGTGGAACGAAATCACTATGACCACGTGATATTGAATATGATATTCGTCCTTTAAGGACAGGGTGAAATAAGGTTGGGTTACAGATTTGTCCCTTTGAGGACAGGGGTGAAATAAGGGAGGATGCGGCAGGGGCCGTGGGACAACGGCCACTTATTGTGGACGGGACCCGAAAAATGTCTGGGAACTTGATTTGAAATTGTATGAATTGTTTGAATTGTTTGGAATGTGATTTGGTTTGATCTTAAATATCTTGTACACCAAAACTTAGATCAAATATATATATATATCTGTATGTATACATGTATCCTATATTGTGTGTGAATGTGGTAGGATTCTCTCAAGTAAAAGCTGTTTTCAGTTTCAGGTACGGAGAACTTCCTAATTTGATGACGTTCACGCCAAGATTATTTTCTTTTCATTTATTTAGAATAAAGGTATAATGTTTAGTACTTATTCTAATGTATAAATCTAGAAAGGCTCTGTAATCAGGTAGGTTTGTTCAGCGGCGTAATGTGTATAAATGTAACGTGTATGAGAAACTCAATTTAGCCATAATTCTCATATTTTTTTTGAGAAAAGAAAGATAGGCTTACGGAGGTGATGTGAAATTCACTTTTCGTGCTGGTCACGTGTTCAGATTTTGGGACGTGACATATGTGGCTCAAGATTATGATTGAGGATGTTTTTATATGTGATTGTGATTGTGTTTGACTGGAAAGCAAAGGCATGGTGGTGCACCCCATGGAGAAATTTATGTGAAGTTATAAGGGTGGAGATTATAAATGGAGCGATAAGGGTGGATGCGGCAGGGGCCGCGGGCAACGATCCAGAGGTATTCTGGACGACCCGGTTGGTACAGGAAATTTGTGTGAAATTGATTTCACCGATTGTTGTTGTGAACTTTTGAATTATGTTGAAATGTATTTGATTTATTTGGATATTGTCGTGAAGTACTACGAATAATATCATATCATATGATGATCGATTTACGTATGATTGCTGCATATTATCATTATGATGTATGATATTTTTTTTGTCATAGTGTTGTTTTATCTACTCACTGGGCACGTGGTTTGCTCATACCCCTCTTATTGATATTTTTTTTCAGAGTTGACAGCTGAAGGTAAATATCGGAACAAGGAATTATGGATCCTTAGTCCATGATTACCTTTTCATTTGTTCAGGATAAAGGTATAATAGTTAAGTCTTATTCTAAGTTGTATAAATCTAGAAATCTCTGTAATCGGGTAGGTTCATTCAGTGATGTAATGTGAATGATTGTAGTATGTATAGAGAATTCGGTTTGGTTGCATGAAACAAAATTGTATGATGATTAAGAGAAAGATAGGCTTACGGAGGTGAAATGAAATTCACTTTCCGTGCCGGTCACGTGCTCAGATTTTGGGACGTGATAGAAAAGGTGTTTCCCGAAGGAAAAATAGGAATTTAGACGATGTTGTCTTTGTGTCGAACTCAAGCGTACTGTTGTTCTCTTCTATTCAAAGAAGCCGATGGACTGAGAAGGAGAGAGTCTGAGACACCGGCGATGAAAGAGAGAGCCTGGCAGCTGGTCGGCCGGCGCCTGGTAGCCAACACCAACCCTAGTTTGGGTTCGATGAATCTATTAATTTTTTTTTAGGATTAAGTAATGAATTTTTGATTAAGGGTAAAATAGTAAATTATTTTTATATTTATTTTCTATTATCTTTGAAAAATATAATAATCTTATTTTCTTCCTTTCTTTTTCACTGCATATCAAATAAGTTTTTTTTTCCTTTTCCTTCTCTTTTTTTCCATTCTCTTTTCCTTTCTATTTTCTTATTTTCTTTTCATTCTTACTCTTTCCTGAATACCAAACGGTCCTTTAGTATTTTTTACTGTTGCTTTTGACCGTAGTCTCTAATGACAGTATTTGCTTACAGTCAGCTAGGATTTGGATTATAAGATGTGTAGAATAGAACAAAACAGCGGAAATCACCCCCTTTTTCTTCCATTGCTCGCCTGCCTATCAACAATCCTCGTGTCATATAAATGCAGTTTCTTTGTCCTTCAATGGAGATGATAATAATCCTTTCATCAAATAGTATAATCAACCCAATTAACTGGTTTTATGAAGTCCCAAAATCGGGACATGGCTGAACTGTTGATATTATCTAGAACAATTTCTAATCTCATTTATGTGCTGAAAGAAGTATTTTGTTTCTGTTTGCTATAAATTCTATCAACAGAACTTATAAACCCTCTCTACAATCTCTCTCTATTGAGGCTAAAAATAAGGAAGTGCAGCTGAGTTGAGTCTCTTGATGAAGTTATGAACATTCTCGTGCTACTTATAATGCAAAACATACATCTCTGTTTTCATTTGCTCTCTCTCTTATATTCTGATCAACATTTCACTCATTTTAGGCCGTTTCTCTATTCTCACATCTGTACACTGTAGGGACACTTCTGTTAGCTCCTACATAGCACCGCCATGCGCTTCTCTTGCTACTAATATCTCTACATTCAGTATATATAGCCGTGGACCAATCACTTTTCACCGCTGTTCTCACCCTTTCAGAAATATCTATCTGACCTAAGCTTTCACGTGGAACTTTCCCAGTTATTATCTCTACTATGTTGATTCCAAGGCAACACAAATAAACCGTGTGAGCTTCTTCCCTTGCACAAATTAATGGCTAGCTTTTCTGCAGATTTTTTAGCAGAAAGCAAAGCAAAGTAAAGAAGCCGTAAGTCTGTGAGCTTGGAATGATAAACTTGGTCATCATCTTGATGAATGAGGAATGTTCTTAGGTTGGGACGAGGGACCTTGTGAGAAGGCAAAGAATGATGAAGAGAAGTTAGAACTTTTGCTATGTCGTTGATTATTTCAAGCCTTGCGGACCAATCAAGACGAGTTCTTCCAATTCCTCTACTCTCTAGCATTAGCAGATTAGGAATATTAGCATTTAATCATGTTGTGTTTCCATCACCATCATAATTTTATGGGAATTACAAGAGAAGAAAAGGAGGAAAAAAATAAAACAAACTAACCACGAAGGAGCTCAAACAAAGAGCAATTAAAGATAAACTCATAAACCACCCGCTTTTCCTCCTCCTGAGTAATAGAAAGAGATTATTTCTACCAGACTTTCATGCTTCAACATTGACAATATTTGCACCATTTTTTAAATCATTTATCTTCTAGCCTTCTATGTCCCTTCCTTCTTTCTCTTTCCATGTTCTTTACCCTCCTTTCCTTTCTCTCTTCAGTTCCCAAACATGCCCTGAAAGTTAATATAAATAACGTGTTTTGATATTGATCTTACCCACAGATTCATTTCTTGTTTTTTCTTTATCTTGAACCTTTTTTAACAGAACAAGAGAGCAGTAATGACCAGAATAGGAACCAGGCAATAGTCCATACTTGGATTGTCTTCTTTCTTTGGCCATTGCGTGGCCTGGACGAATGGTAACAGGGGCAGAGCAGGACACAGATTATCCAATGGCTTCCCACGAAATATAACTAATGTCCATAAAAATAAAAGAAAACAAAACTCGGAACCTTCTTATTGCTATAGAAGGTAGTACTTCTTGATCAAACCTTAAATAAGTGAATCGACTTGTTCACAAATTAATATATTAAACATATCAATGAATTCTTACTAAAAAAGAATATTAGTATATTTATTTTTTTAATAATGATGAACATAATTTATTTTTTCAATAATTCTCATCTAAAAATCTATGAAAATACACATTTAAAAGATATTTTGTACGGAGAGACAATAATTTGTTGGGCCATTAGAGGGACCTTTTCTCTCGGTCAAACGACTATTAATTCATTTTATCTGTTTTTGCTATAGGTATAAGTTTACAACATCGATTTGTTTGGTAAACCATGATGACATCATTGAAATGTATGGTTATGTTAAAAAGAAGGGGCAATTTACCATTTAAAATATGGAGATATAAAACAAATGTTACAGAGGAGTATGAAGTAAACCAACGGAACCAACAGTATTTGACAAATTAATGGCAGAATTTGCCAATAAATATGGAACTATCTTCATCCATTAAAGAGAAATGGACAACAGCATAAAAGAAACTATGTACATAAAGAAACATAGATCTAAATTAATGCTCCCTTTTCTTATCTCTTCTTTCTTTTCATAATTCTCAATAAATAATCAAATATATGAGCTTTAACTCTGTCCTACCACTTGTATAACATAGTTACATGATGCCCACGTGGCAATGACATTGAAAGCTTCTGCATCTCTATGAAAGATTAGATCAGGGAAGAGTCTGCAATTTCTTAAAAGAGTAAGCAGGCACCGCAATAAATAAATTTCCGAACCTCCACACAACATTCGCAGCATTCTCTTCTGGATGATCCAAATCCTTACTGCTAATATGCAACGTTGGATTCAAGACAGAATAGGATCTGGCCCTCGAGGCAATGCTGGAGGATCCAACCTGTAAACCAAAGAGTTAACCAACTGCAATTATTACATGGTGAACAAGACGTTCGAAAATTTTCAGAGCTAAAATCCTGATCAACCCATTATTTTTAGGAACTTCTTTGATACAGCTGATAAAAGTAGTTGTTTTGGATGGATATATATGTAGAAAACTTCCCGTTCACTTATCAAACCCAACACGAGCAATTGATCAAAGACAGAATTCAAGATATTCAGGTATGGAGCTATTTATGGGCATTATCAACAAAGCACCACAGATAACCGTAACTGTGAAATTAAGTTAGCACTGCCACTTCAAAATCTCTTGTTCGCAGATGAAATTATGCATGCATATACAACAGAGAGGACCGCCTTGAGAACCCAGCATCATAACTAAATCATTAACTTGCATTGCATTGTTTTCTCACCTCTGTTTGACTTTGATCATTCCAGTGCCTATCTGAATAGGTATACCCATGATTATGCATTCAGTTACTCCTTCAATCTGGTCATCCCTCCCATGTACAGAAGCATTGAAAAGGTGATCTGCAGTCTTCTCGAATGATGCTAGCATTAATACACTTTTGTCCATTTTTTGTATTCCAAATCTTGTAATTCCAAGGACTTCACCCTATTTTCATAAACCAGTTGAGAGTTTAAAACTAATACATCTTGTGAAATCAGAGATGTAGTCTTCTCTTATCATAATTTTCAAATGACTCACCCTGAAGGTCATCACATCAGCTAAAAGCATCATATGGCGTGCATCTATACTCATTCCATGGCTTCCCATCGTAAACTTTATCTCTTCAATGATACACTTTCTAGCTGCTTCAATACCTAGAGTCTGCTGCACTTCAATGACATGATTACTGAGAGTTTTACGTCCGTCAACCCCTTCGATGCCCATAACCTCTTGAAGGCCCGTGCTGGAAAAAGAAAACACAAAACTAAAATGAAAGAAAGAAAAATTAAAGAAGCAAACTAACAGAAATGGATCTAAAATTCATTTAACTATTATGTTATTTGCTTCATGCACTCTTGGATCTCTGTATGGTATTTCAGCACAAAGGTGTAATTGAAGTTACACCATCACAAATCTTTTGGAATAAACTTCATAGCAGACAATGAAAGAAAAAGAGAGAGAATGAGAATAAGGGCAAGTAATATACAATGTCCAAAAATGGGCCATAGGGATGTTCCACAAACAAATACTAGAAGACATAGATTAACTACAAGACACCTAGATTATATAAAAACCTAACATTTTAAACTTCCCACTTCATTGGTAAGACTTATCTTAAATAACTGAAAAGTTTCTCAACAACGATGAAATCATCCCTTTCCAACCAGATATGCTAGAGAATTTCACAAACAACACAGGTCCACAACATTTAGAGCTTGTTTGAATTGGGCATTTTCTGGTTTTATTTTCATTGAAAATAGAAAGTGAGCTTGAAAATGTATTTGGTTTAGTACAATGAAAATATTTTCTTGAAAATATTTCTTATAATAGACCTAAATCTAAATACACCAAAAAAACGTTTTCAGAAAATGAAGACTGAAAATGAAAATAAGAAATATTTTCACAAACCAAATAGTACTTTTTCATGTTCCCCTTAACATATGGACTTCTTCTTTCTTGCGTTGGTCTCTTATCATTCACTTCACATTACAACATAAAGTAAAGAGGCTCTCTCTCTTGAGCATCCTTCTGCTTTGTTAAAATAGTAGCATATGTGCACAAGCAGATATATACAAGTGAAATAAGGAAGCAAGAGTTTTAAGTGAATCGTATTATCAAAACAAACATAATGAACTAACCCTTCTACCAATAACTTGAACTTTTCTATCTTTGTTGCTTTATCTTCTTCTTTACTGATAACAACACGTTCAGCAGCTTTGATTCCCTGCAATTTAGAAACTAAAGTTGGATATATTTTTCCAATGTAAAAATAGATTCAAAATTAAGGGAAGACAAAACAAACATTATATCATGTTTATCAAGTACTAATTAATGAATCTACCTTTACTACAACTGATGGAAGCAAATTTTTTAGATAGTTAAGTTGAAAATGGATTTTACTTCTATCAGCATCTTGAGGAACAACTTCAAGCTTTTTGATATCCAAAACCTTAACGTGCTGCAAAATTATAAAAGCTATAAATATTAAAAGCAAAATAAGGGTGAGAAAATCATAATCACTAGGGAAATTCTTTACCTCTTGCTTTAATTTTATTTTTGGAGTATGCAAAATCGACTCTTTTACAATATTAGCATCTATATTCAACTGTGCATCTTGGATTCTTTCCATGTCAAGTGTGATAACAACTGATGCTAATCTTGACGTCATCACAATTTTTATGCTCTTTGCTATCTGCATTGCACAATGGTTCAGTATCTAACTGGAGCTAGAAATGAGAGGTTCAAAGGATAGAATGAAAAAGGGGTTCCCAAAGGGGGGATTACAAAAGGATTAAAATACAGTATATGCAGAATACACATACATATACAGATATTCATATATATAAGCTAACTATATGATCTTTCCATTCAATATTATAAATTACTTAGATAAGCCAGAGGCAAGATCATGAATTTTGGTTGATAGGGGCACTAAATACATATAACGATCGAAGTATTTTGCTAAAAAAAGTTCTATTTATATGAAAATATGGACTATTAATAAGATAAGCAAGAAAACAAGAAAGAAAAAAGTCATCTTTCTCCTAAGAATATTAACAATGAAATCCATAACTCTAAACAACAGCTGGAACAGGGATAATGCCTTCAATAGCTTCAGAAGGATAAACGTGTCCTGGGGAATAAATGACAAGAGGAAGTATTTCTAACTTTTTAAGCCCATTGAATTTGGAAGTCTAGGCTTTTTTAGTTAATTTTTGTGGCTAGTAATGCACTGGTCTTCTTCTTAACTCACCTATCCATTATGGCCTTAGATACCAGCCACTAAAGTTTTGGGGCAATTTTGATTGTACCATGCAGGCAATACAGTAAATTACTGTTACAGTAGTTTAATATTATAATTTGTGTTGTTATAATATGTTTTATAGTATGTTCTGTTATAAGGTGTTGTGTAGTTTACGTGTGTAAGGAGCGTGTATGAGTCAATTACAGTTATTTGATGTCAGTTTTGTGTGTGTTGTGTATGTTAGTTGCTGATGAGTGGTGTTGGGTGGTTACCTACGCCCCATGGTTTGTATATTTAACTACTCTGTGATGAATGAATATTATGTTGAGCATTATCATTAACTTAGTGAGTTTACACTAGAGATTTTGGTTCTCTCTTTAATCTGAACCATCAACATAGGTAGGAAAAAGAAATCAAACTCCTTTCTCTTTGACAGGGTCCCGTTAGATAATTCTAGTAATAGTGTTTGGGGGATGATCAGTTATTGGGCCCATGCAGGCCCAGGCCCAAAGTTTGGAAGGTCTACTCCAGAAGGAGTAAACACGTGGACGGGAAGTCTATTATGGAAGGAGATTCGGTTATGTAAAGTGGGAGCGAGAGGGGGGGAGGTATCTTTTGGGCATAGCTGAGTGTTGGGCAGAATTCTCTGGAGAGATTTCTGAGGGAATTAGGGCTGGAGCTCTGGTTTATTATCTTTTCTGCTTATAATCTTTACTGTTGATGTGTTTTCTGTTTGAGTATCAATTTACCTTCCAATAAAAGTATTATTCAGAATCATAGTTGTCTATTAATTGGTCCGACCTACCGGATCTGAAAATGCCACAAACAAGAGCCACAGTAGAGAGAAGTGATGCGATGGAGGAACGGATTGTAATGGTTGAAGCACTGTGTCCTAGGGTGGAAGGTTTGGAGGTTTCAGTTGGAGAATTACATGAAATGATGATGTTATGCAGAAGAATATGATGATGGAATTTGAGAAAATACAAGGGAAGAAAATATTTGAAGAACCTCAGGAGAATGCACCTCGTCGTAATCCTACGCCATTATCTCTGGCGGCGTCGGGTTCAGCTTCTAGGCTTCCTTTGGATCCAATGAAGGAAAGTTAGGATGAATTCAAGCTCTCAGTGAAGAAAGTAGAATTACCAGGATTTTCAGGAAATGTCCCAGTGGGATGGATCGCTCGGGCAAAAATGTATTTCGACGTCCACAATACTAATGATGCGATGAAGATTCACCTCACACGTTTAAGTATGGAAGGTAATACAATTCAGTGGTTCTCTTTATGGCGAGAATCAGAAGATCATCCGACTTGGAGCAATTTTAAACAGGAATTGATTTGTAGATATTATGGTACCAAATATGATAATCCTTGTGAAGCTTTGAAAGCACTGCAAAAATTGGGACCAGTTGATGAATACATCGAAGTGTTTGAGTTTTTATCTTCTCAGGTGCCCAAGATTACTAAACAACAGTACATTGGAACCTTTATGGGAGGTTTGAAGTAAGAGATTCGGCAAAGAGTACATACTCTACGACCGATTTCGTGTAGGCAGGTGATGCAACTTGCACACGATGTGGAAGTTGAGCTTGAAGGAGATGAACGAGGAAATCATGGAGGACGGACAGGTTTTCATTCTGCGTTGGGGAAGACAAGTAATTCGAATGCCTATAGTGCTATTGGATTGGGTTGGAAGAAGAATATAGATAATTCTTTTGGCCGAGTTGGTTTTCACAAGCCCAGAAACGTGGTTTTGTGTTAATGGGCTCAATTGGAGGAGGACCCAACCGAACTGGAAGTGGGTCATACCTGACCCATTTATCTGGGTCAAACGCCACAGTAACGGGTTGTTTGGGAGACTCTAACAGATCGTCGAACGCAGAGAAACTCAGAGGTATGCGCCACATCTCGCATAATGAGATGTTGGATCGAAAGAACAAGGGGTTATGTTTTAAGTGTGGGGAAAGATATTCTCCTACTCATTAGTGCGCTGCAAGATCACTGAGGGTAACCATTCTGGCAGATGATGAGGAATTGGAAGATAACAGTATTCACGATCAAGAGATAAATTCTGTACTCTGTAGAAGCAGGACAGGGGGTCAAAGGCTCGGGGTTGGAGTGTCGTTTAATGGACTTAATGAGTATAACCTCTGGAAAATTTGGGGATTGCCGAACTATGAGTGTAGGGGCTGAAATTAATGGTACTCCAATTTTGGTTTTGATTGATAGTGGTGCCAGCCACAATTTTGTGGCACCACAAGTGGTGGCTTCTCTAGATTTAAGGGTTGATAATTCTAGGAAAGTGTCAATGAAATTAGGGGATGGTCATTGTATATGGACTACTGGAAAATGTTCTAATATCCCGCTGCAACTTGGAAAATTCTTTATGAAAGTGGATGCTTTTATATTGGAATTGGGAGGAGTGGATGTAATTTTGGGTATGGCTTGGCTACAAACACTGGGAAAGATTATTGTATGTAATTACAGAGAATTTCTCTTGTTTATTTCCTTCATAGGCAACAGATATATATACATGGGAATCATAAAAATAATCCCTACAATCAAGCTATACAATCTCTACAATCAAGCTATACAATCAACTAAACAATCCCTATAATAAAGCATATTTACTGACAATATAATAAATCCCTATAATTAAGCTCCTATATCTTAACACTCCCCCTCAAGCTGGATCATAGATGTTAATCATGCCCAGCTTGTTACAAATGTAATTAATGCGAACTCCATTTAAGGCCTTAGTGAAAATATCTCCCAACTGGTCTTCAGTTCTAACATATCCTGGAATAATGAAATGATCTTCAATCTTTTCACGAATGAAGTGACAATCGATCTCAATATGTTTAATTCGTTCATGAAACACGGGATTAGAAGCAATGTGAAGAGCAGCTTGGTTGTCACACCATAATGTTGCTGGTAATGGGGTCTCGAAACCAACTTCTTTCAATAGTTGGTATATCCATACAATTTCACATACTGAGTTTGCCATAGCTCTGTATTCTGATTCTGCAGTTGATCGAGAAACAATATTTTGCTTCTTGCTCTTCCATGAAACTAGATTTCCTCCTACAAAGACACAATAACCAGTAGTAGATATCCTATATCTTAACATAGTAGAATACAGAGAGATGACTATGTCCTTTCTATTTCAGGGGGAGGAAATGTCTTTAAAAGGAATAAATTAAAGGCTTCAGCAGAGACCAATGCCTAATTGCCAAGCTTTGTCAGTACAGGGTGAAAGGAATGACACACGTATGGAAGTAGATGGGTGGTATTGGAGTATGGTACTCATGGCTATAACTCAAGAAGGACAAGAATTAAAAACACTACAGCAAAGAGAAATAGAGAAGGTGTTAATGATATTCCCTGAAGTATTTAGGGAGATTATTGGATTACCTCCGCACAAGAACATTGCTCATTCGATCACTCTCCTTGAGGGTACTACACCGATCAGTGTCCATCCCTATCGATATCCTCATCATCACAAATCTGAGATTGAGAAGCAGATTAATGAAACGCAAAACCAAGGAATTATCAGGCACAGTTCTAGTCCCTATTCAAGTCTTGTAATTTTGGTTAAAAAAAAAGGACAATAGTTGGCGCATGTGTGTTGATTACCGGGCCTTGAACAAGGTTACTATACAAGACAAATTTCCGATTCCTATTGTCGATGAGTTGCTGGATGAACTAAATGGAGTCAGCTACTTTTCTAAGTTAGATCTCAAATCTGGTTATCACCAGATACACATGAAGGATGCAGATATTGAGAAGACAGCTTTCCGTACTCATGAGGGACACTGTGAGTACTTGGTGATGCCCTTTGGCCTTATGAACACACCTGCTACTTTCCAAGCAGCGATGAACTTCATTTTTCGGTCGTATTTTCGTAAGTTTGTGCTGGTTTTCTTTGATGATATTTTAGTGTATAGTTGTGACTGGGAAACTCATATACAACATTTAGAGATTGTGATGAAGGTATTGAAATCTTCTCAATTTGTGGTGAGCAAAAAGAAATACCAATTTGGTAAAACCCAAATTGAATACTTGGGACGTGCGATCCCTCAAGCAGGGGTGAAAATGGATCCTGCCAAGGTAATTAATGTCAAGAGTTGGCCAAATCCGAAGAATGTGAAAGGAGTTAGAGGATTTTTGGGACTCACTAGTTATTATAGTAAGTTTATACAGAATTATGGGAAAATTGCTAAGCCTTTGACAAATCAGACTAAGAAAGAGGGGTTTAAATGGAGTGAGGAGGCTACTGTAGCTTTTGAAACCTTGAAGGAAGCTGTAACTACTGCTCCAGTGCTTGGTCTGCCTGATTTTTCTCAAGTCTTTGAATTGGAGTGTGATGCTTCTAGCCGGGGTTTGGGAGCAGTGCTGATGCAAGCCAATAGACCGATCGCTTTTTACAGTAAGGCTTTATTCCCTAGTAATTTAGCTAAATCAATTTATGAGAAAGAACTTATGGCGGTTGCTCTTGCCATTAAGCATTGGAGTCATTATTTGTGTGGGCAGAGTTTTATCGTATATTCAGATCAGAAAAGTCTGAAACATCTATTACAGCAACCAATAATTAGTGCAGATCAACAAAATTGGGTGGCTCGGTTGATGGGTTTTCGTTTTGAGGTCATTTACAAGCCTGGACCAGAAAACAAAGTTGCTGATGCTTTATCTAGGATACATGAGGATGTTGTTGAGTTGTCTTCAATAGTTTCTTTCCCTATCTGGTCTCAAGAAGAAACAGTACAACAAGAAATTAAGAATGATATGGAATTGCAGAAAATAATCAATGTATTACAGCAACAGCAGGGAAGTTATCGACGATTCTCCTTGTTTAAGGGTATTACTACACAAAGGACGGTTGGTACTTTCTGCGAGTTCCAGTCTAATTCCTCATTTTTTGCAAGAGTGTCACAATTCTCCCATAGGAGGCCATTCAGGTTTTTTGCGTTCTTACAAGAGACTTTTGGCAAATGTTTTTTGGCTGGGAATGAAGAGAACTTTACAAAGATTTATCCAAGAATGTGATGTATGCAGCGCAACAAGTATGCAACTACAGCTCCATATGGTTTGCTACAACCATTACCAATTCCGGATCGGATTTGGGAAGAGCTCTCAATGGATTTTATTACTAGACTTCCTCGTTCGAAGGGTTTTGAAGCTATTTTTATAGTGGTAGACCGTCTCTCTAAGTATGCTCATTTCATACTTTTAAAGCATCCTTATTCGGCTAAGAGCTTAGCTGTCTTGTTTGTGAAAGAAATTGCCAGGTTGCATGGTTTGCCCAGATCCCATTTTTGTGAGTTTATTTTGGAAAGAATTATTCAAACTATGTGGGACGAGTTTAAAATTGAGTTCGGAATATCATCCGGAGACTAATGGTCAAACAGAGGTGGTGAATCGCTATTTAGAATCATACTTACGTTGTTTCGCATTTGATCAACCCAGAAACTGGTCCTTTTGGGTTCCATGGGCTGAGTTTTGGTACAATTCTACTTTTCATAATTCAACTGGTACTACTCCCTTTGAAACAGTGTCCGGGAGAAAGGCCCCAACTGTGGAAAAATATGTTTTGGGTGAAGCTGAGTCAGTTGCTAGAGAATTACTGGATAGAGATGAAGCCTTAAAACAATTGAAAATACATCTACTGAGAGCTCAACAGCAAATGTGCAAGTTTGCAAATAAAAAAAGGCAACATATGGAGTTTCATTTGGGTGATTGGGTGTTTCTTAAACTCAGGCCACATAGACAAATTTCCATGACTCAACGGATCTATTCTAATTGTCTCCACGGTTGTATGGCCCTTCCCAGATTACAGATAAGTTGGGCCCAGTTGCTTACAAATTAAACCTTCCCCCTTCATCTAAAGTACATCCTGTCTTTCATGTTTCTCTCTTAAAAGAAAGCTATTGAGAAGTATCCTGTAGAACCCTCTTTACCAGTAGAGTTGGCTGTTGATGATTCTATGCAACCAGCGGAAGTTTTGGGATCTCGTTTGAAATGGCAGAATGGTCAGAATATCAGGGAATTTCTAATTCAATGGCACAATTTCTCAGAGGAGGAAGCTACTTGGGAAGAGGAGATCACCTTGAGAAGTCAATTTCCTGAATTTTTCCTTGGGACAAGGCAAGCCTTTCTGGAGGGGGGTATTGATAGGGTCCCATTAGATAATTCAAGTATTAGTATTTTGGGGGATGATCAGTTATTGGGCCCGCCCAGGCCCAGGCCCAAAGTTTGGAAGGTCTACTCCAGAAGGAGTAAAAACGTGAACGGAAAGTCTGTTATGGAAGGAGATTCGGTTATGTAAAGTGGGAGCGAGAGGGAGGAGGTATCTTTTGGGCATAGCTGAGTGTTGGGCAGAATTCTTTGGAGACATTTCTGAGGGAACTAGGGCTGGAGCTCTGGTTTATTATCTTTTCTGCTTATAATCTTGACTGTTGATGTGTTTTCTGTTTGAGTATCAATTTACCTTTCAATAAAAGTATTATTCAGAATCATAGTTGTCTATTATGTTGAGCATTATCATTAACTTGTATTATCATAGTATGATGTGTTTTCTGTGATGAATGAATATTATGTTGAGCATTATCATTAACTTAGTGAGTTTACACTAGAGATTTTGGTTCTCTCTTTAATCTGAACCATCAACATAGGTAGGAAAAAGAAATCAAACTCCTTTCTCTTTCCCTCTGATTTTACCGTATCTAGACCCATAAACCCCTTCCTATTTCAGAAATGGAGCATTTGAAGAAGTCCACTGCTTGTTCCATGACAAGATCGAAAGTCTTGGCTTCAAAAGCCAATCCCTGAATTCCCATACTCAAAAGACAAAACACAAATAAGAACTATGAACTAAATCTTCTTACTAACCATGACAAGTGGAATGAAAAACAAAAAATATATATATTCTATATCACAGAACGCAAGATATTCATGCCATAATACTGGGGTTACTGTTTCATTGATGATTCTCTACCAGTGGGGTAGAGAGAAGGAGGAGAAAATAATGAGGAGAGAGAAAATTCGAGATCTTTTAACTAGATCCTATAGAAGGGACCATAACAATTACATAAACACTTAAAAAACATTGGTAGTGGGGGCATTAGCCCCTACACCACATAACATAAATTTACCATGCAAAAGATCTTGTACTATTATACAATAGCACCATGCAAAGAAAAAAAAATTTCTAACAAACAAGAAAATTCCAGCATAGAAAGGCTAAGGTAGCTTGCTTCTTTCATTCATAAAAAGAGAGGTTTCTTTACTGCTCACTGCACCTACAACAAGTAGACCTCTTAACGGAAACGAACCCAACAAAATTAAAATGTAGGGGCCAACTTCTCATACAACTATTGACACTCTAAACTTATAAATTAATGTTGAGATAAAATTTAAAAAAAAAAAGTGAGAGAGAAGAAGGAAAAAGATAAAGAACTGAAAACTCTTAAGCAGTCTAGTAAAGTACCAACCAAGTCAGAAAACCAATTAAATGTTATATTAACAGGCAAGGCAAAATCAATAATTCAAAACTGCTAGAATAATAAATTTACAAGTAATCCCAATCTTTCATTCTAGAAAGACTCAATATTACATTAAATATTACGTTGAAAAAACACCAAAACCAAGTCCCAAATAATACTCCTTGACAGCTCTGGCAGGCTTTTTCCTTTGAGACTTGACATACAGTAGCATCATCTACTGTATGCAACACCAATTATACTTTGGCACCCCCAAGATACAAAACCCTTCCGTCAAATTAACAATTGAATCCTAAAGACGATATAAACCTAATATAGGTTTCACATACTAAACTGAAAATTGTAACCCATCCACTGTAAAATTAATGACTTGGCATAGTCTCAACACATTCCCCATTAGTTGCATGCTATGCAAATTTCCCTACTTATTTCACTCTTCCCATTCTAGGTCTCATAAAAAAGAAAAAAGAGAAATAGAAATGTATATGACAACATCAACATTTAAACTATATCAAATTCCACTAGGTGTTAAAAATGGAGATTTCATCACTTTAATGTTGGAATGCACATAACAATAACAATATAATACTTAAAAGATATTGCTCTTGAAAATCAGATAAGATAAGCCCAAATAAACAAACTTGTGTAAAAATAATTAAACGACATGAAAAATATTTGAACTGCTGGGTGGAGTGTTTTAAGCATATAAATACCTAGATATTTGACAGCTAATAAGGATATAAGCCTATTAACATTCTTTTATTGCATACCTGACCCAAATTTGTTTTCTCAATGCGACCTTTTACCATCCTTGCGGTATTGGCATTATTATCACTCTCAAGCATTGCAGTAATGATAGGTGTACTGATTCTTTTGGCACCATTTATTATTTCCTTGATACGAGGAACTCCAAGAGTAACATCTAAAGATGAATTAAGGGACATCATTCAGAAGAAAGAACAAATTTCAGGAAATTCTTTTAATGCCAAAAGCGCTTTTAGCCTTTCGAGAGAAAGGGGGGCCAAATAAACAAGACATTAAAGGTCATTCAAATTCAAAAAGATAATCAATCAAGGATACTCATGCTCGCAACTCCAGCAAAGTGGAAAGTTTTCAAAGTCATTTGGGTCCCAGGTTCTCCAATACTTTGAGCTCCAATTGCACCAATTGGAGTTCCACCCTCAATTTTTTTAGAACGATAACGGGAAAGACATATATCCAGAAAAACCTGAGAGTAGTAGATAAAAGTTAAAACAGTGTATCTGGAAACTAACAAGAAAATCGCAATAAATGAAAGGAACTACAAGAAGCCCTATAGAAAAAAAAACTATATTTATACAAGAAAATTGGGTACAATATTAGGGAAATGCTTGTAGATACCTCTAGCTGTCTTCGAGTGACACCAGATATCCTCTGAACAAATTTATTCTGATTTCTAGAATCATCATTAGTGGAAATTTCATCTGTTTCTGCTATTCCTGTATTATCTTTGATGAAGGATTGTAGAGAATTTGTGAAGTCAGCTGAGCAACCCACCTCCAAGCTCATATCATCCTCTGAAACCCCTTTCTCCACCATACTAGACACACCAACTTCTGAAAGTTTGTCTTGCACCACTTTACACACATCTGAGGAAGATAAAATTGCATCATCTCCGTCATTTGGACATATGGCCTGTAACACAAAAAAAAAAATTGCTGTAGAAAATCTCAAGACAATAGTGCTGAATCCATAAAACAACAAAAGCAGCTTCCAGACCTTGCTTCTCAGAAACAGCCGCTCAAAATTTAAAGGTTTTCCATTTTTTCCCTCCATGCCTGCTGGATCCATGCCATCGTCTCCATAACAAAATTGAACAACACAACCCCCAGCATTTCTTACTGTGTTATCATAGTGGACAAACAAGTCCTCCAAAGCTTTTATCAATCTACGTGACATGTAACCAGTGTCAGCAGTTTTTACCTGCATTACGAAAAGTAGCAAAGAATTATATGATGGGCGCCTATATTTATTTTCTCCCTCAGTCAATGACAAGAAACTAACTGAAGGTCACCATCCTAATCTGCTACTATGGCTTGTGCATCCATAACATACTATTACTTTACTTTTTATGAAAAAATATTTTATCTATAAATTTTATGCAAGATAAAGCACAAGAAAAATTCTTAATAACACTGATAGGCCAAGTGACAATATAAGCGAAAATCTGTAGCCTTAAGTCATGCTCCTTGAATCATATTAAAAATTCTAGTTGGTACTGATAAAAGGTATTATCTCAGAGGCCCATCTATGTATCAGTAATGCTCCACTGTAAGTTACAATAGTAACCATTGTACAATCAAATGATTTTTTATATTAGTAATTTAACAAAAACTTTAGTAAGAATATATATTGTTGACAGTATCTTCAAAATTGAAACCCACCGCAGTATCAACAAGCCCTTCTCGTCCTCCCATTGTATGGAAGAAAAACTCAGTAGCTGACAATCCACTGTAGAAGGAATTAGCAACAAAACCTTTAGCCTGCATATAATTATATAAAACACTTCAATGTAAGCAATACCAGTAACCATAATAATAATGTGGCATGATGGCAATAACCAACAAAAGTAATTTACTGTGCTGACAATAGAAGTGACAGCAATTGGTGACATAAGTTTTCAAAGTCATCGCGAGAATGAAAATGCAAAATTTGCTTTTCAAGTTCTCCCTTCAGTTATGCACAAATGACAATGAGTTATCACCTTTGCAGACATGTAAATCTGGGTGACCAGCAGGTCTTGTTAGTAGCTAGTTTTTCCCCCCCCCCCCCTTTGTCTTGTCTGTGTCGCATAGGACACATACAGTAATATCCAATATTGGTTTCATTCCATGCATATATTTACTTTTGCAAATTACTACTACAAGCCCTTTACTCTAGGATTTGTGCCCATTTACTAACCTAAGTTGTCGATTACACATGCAATAGTTTTCCACTATTCTTCAAATGTCCTGTGCTTATGCTTCACAATGATCTATATTCTGAATTAATCTTGCTAAAAAAAGATAATAATGCTCTGTATCAAATGGTTGACAATACTTCATAAGACTTATTCTTGATTTACAACTAGTCTGGTAAAGGAGGCAAGAACCAAAATTAAAGAAGCGTGAAGAATTTAGGTGGCCATTCTAGTTATGTAATGATCTTTAGAAGGATTATCTGCCGCTCAAGCATCAATTCTTTATCAAGTTATGGATGATAATATCTATAGTCCAATAGGTCAAGAAAGTCCAAGAAATAGCACAGATTATAAGCATGTGTATGAAATAAGCTTAAAATACAATGCAATAGAAGTTCATTAATAGAGTTAAATGGGTAACGAAAAGTAAACATACTGCAGGAGTTTTTGCTTTTCTAGGGAAATGAGGAAGGCTCCGATCTATGAACCCATTGGGAGCACGACGACCTCCAACTGACTGTTGACCAACACAAGCAACCATTTGGCTGATATTTATGGGAGATCCTTTGGAGCCACACTGTGACATGATCAAGGGACTATTTCTCCAGTGTAGTGTTTGCATGCAAACCTAGGAAAAAAGTTATAACACACTTAGAAACTAATTAAAAATGTAAAGAGAACTGACCAAATAACAAATAAAAAAGATTTTTTTCCCCTTAATGAACAATTGCTAAAGTTGTTGGTATAAGATTCAGCATTAATACAAATGGTGGAAGAAGCATTTACCAGGGACCCGAAAAACAAATACAAACACAGAATCTTCAGGAGAAAGAAATGGATACCTTCCCTGCAGTATCTCGTACGCCATTCAATACTCCAGTTATCAGAGCCTCTAATGTTTGAGCAGCATCACAACCAGCTTTTAATTCTAGCTTTCCTTTATTGAAAGCCTCAATAAAATCATCACATTTTTTATAATTATCTGAAATTGTTTCATCTTTCTTGTTGATCAGTATCTCTTTTGGTTGAACATCATCAATGCCTATGGAGAACCCATGATTGCCTATCCATCGAGCACTGCATCCAATGACAACAATATATACAATTTGAAGGTGGAATCAATCCAAACAATGGATGCAAAATACAATATCAAATTAAATGAGCACAGCACTATAAACAGAAATTATATTTTAACTTACCTATTGCTGTACGGAAAAAGACCCGAGAATGCACCAAAAGACCCTAATACCCACTATTTCACTTTGTGCCTCTTGAAAAGTTTTCCGCAAACCATCAAAATTTCCTTTCCACCCTAAACACAGTGTCTGTTCCTAACTCATTATCTGAGGCATTATCAAAAAAGGAATGGAGAACAGCCATGGAAATAGAGATAGAGGCATTAGAGAAGAATGGGACATGGGAGTTGGTTGATTTACCAAAGGGGAAGAAAACAGTAAGTGGGTATATACAGAAAAATTTAAAGCTGATGGGTCCCTAGAACGATACAAGATAAGGCTAGTTGCAAAAGGATACACGCAAATATATGGAGTAGATTACCAATAAACATTTGCTCCGGTAGCAAAGATGAATACAGTAAGGATTTTATTATCCTTGGCTGTCAATTTTCGATTGAGAGTTACAGTAGTACGATGTAAAAAATGCATTCCTTCATGAAGAATTAGAAGAGGAGATTTATATGAATATTCTACCACGATATAGTGGGGTAGCAAAGAACAAAGTATGTCGACTAAAGAGGGCGTTATATGGGCTAAAACAATCTTCACGTGCCTGGTTTGGATAATTTGCCAAAGTGATGGTAGCTAGCAGATACAAGCAAAGTCAAAGAGATCATACACTTTTGATGAAACATTCGGCCTCAGGGGGAGTCACTATTTTAATTGTGTATGTAGATGACATTATAGTAACGAGATACAATAAAGTAGAGAAGGAGTGCCTAGCTAAAGAGTTTGAAATAAAAGATTTTGGAAGATTGAAGTATTTCCTTGGAATTGAGGAGGCTAGATCAAGTCGAGGGATTTTTATCTCTCAACAAAAGTATGTTACAGACCTACTCAAAGAAACAAGAATGACAGCTGGTAAACCGGTCAGAACTCCAATTGAGCAAAATCATAGATTGAGTGAGGCTCCTGGGGATAAGACAATAAACAGAGAAATGTACCAAAAACTTGTTGGGAAACTCATCGATCTTGCACACACTACGCAAAACAAAGCTTAGTCAATGTCATCAGTCAAAATTTATGCATGATCCTAGAGAAGTTCACCTACAAGCAATCTACCATGTGCTTCATTACCTAAAAGCACATCCAGGGAAGGGAATCCTATTCCAAAAGGGATCTACAATTGATCTAGCAGTTTATATTGATGCAGACTTTGCAGGATCTCCAGTTGATAAGCAGTCAACTTTGGGCTATTGCACCTTTCTTGGAGGAAATTTAATGTCCTGGAGAAGCAAAAAACAGAGTGTGGTAGCAAGATCAAGTGCTGAAGCAGAATTCAGAGCTATAGCAGCAGGAGTATGTGAGTTCTTGTGGTTCAAAATTATCCTTGAGTATCTAAAAATTCAATGGAGCAAACCTATGAAGCTGTACTGTGAAGCATAGCCCACAACCCAGCGCAACATCATCGAACAAAACACATAAGAGATAGATGGGCACTTCATTAAAGAGAAACTTGACAGCGGATTGATTTGTACTCTGTATGTTCCAACCAGACTCCAACTTGCTGATGTGATGACAAAAGGATTGTGCAGTAATATGTTTTATGAGAATATTAGCAAGCTGGGAATGGAAGACCTATATTCACCAGCTTGAGGGGGAGTGTAGGAAATCCTAGATCAGTAAGTCTTAGGAGATATTCTTAAGGGAATTAATTATAGTTTTTTTCCTCATGTATTTCCTTATTTATTTTGTTCTTTCCTAGTTAGATTAGGATAAGGTTTTTTTATTTATTTAATGTTGTATCCTAGTTGTTCAAGGATTGTATCATTTAATTGTTTAAGGATTAGAGTGGCTGGATTGTAGCCTCCTTTTCCTATTTATACAACTAGCAGCGCTGTACATAATTATCCAATACATGAGATTCACTTTCTACAACTTTTTTTTTTCTTGGGTAAAAAGGGAGGTACCAATTTAAATAATTTAAAACCAATTATCACCAGACAAATTAAAATGGTTGGTGGAACATGATATTACATTATCAAAATAAACTAAAGTTATAGTAGATGTACACATCATTCGAGGAAAAAGGTAATTAACGCTGCACAACACTATGCAACCCCCCCCTCCCCCCCCAAAAAAAAATAAATAAATAAATAACATGCAGTAAAAGATAATGAACAATGGCAAATATTTGGTAACAAGAATGACCATACTACTGCCAATCATTAAACTAGATATTTACCTCAACTTTGCCAGACGGTTCATGCATGAAGCAGCAGCATGTGCTTTATAGTCTCGTAGTAGCACAGAGAAAAGACCATCCTTATTTCCATTTCCTGCAATCATGCAAAACCAATCAGGCCACCAACTTATATGCAAGGCATAAAGTCAGTAACACTATATATATATATATATAGAGATATATATATATATATTCTGAAAACTCAATAGACTACAAATCAGCAAATTGGCCAGGCTAGAGGCTAAACCAAAAATGGAACAAATTCGGACTCAATTTCAAACTGCCACTGCCGGTGAGAAGGTGAGTCACAATTTCAATGGTTAATTAACTTAAATTCAAAGCGCATAGTATAGAAAAACAAGCCAATGGAACCGAAACATTCAGTAATATATCTATCACTCTTAGTCTAGATGTGAAACTATAAGAAATATGTTTCTTTAGCAGCAAGTAATAGCAATACCATTGTAGACACATACATAATAGCTGTAATTTCTATTCAATTTCCCTTTTTCTTCTCATAAAGAAGCATGTCAGTTCCTGCATGAGGTCAAATAGGCAGACTACCATATTCAATGCGCTGCTACAAGAGAAGACAAGTTGAAGTTGCCTCTTTGAAGTTACCATATTTGATGCGCTACCATACTCCTCTGATAGTTGGCAGTGAAATTAAGTGTGCCAAAAGGTTGATCTTTGGGATTTTTAGCTATCAAGTCTACAGGTTTAGGGAGGAATAAAAGGAGCATAACTTTGGCAGTATACAACCTTTGCTGGTTTGTGTGAAACCTCAGGTTAGATTGGAATGCAAGAACTTTAAATCAGATTTTTTTTCCACCAAATCTTCTTTGGGAGGGGATTATTGTTGTCCTTTCTGTGGGTTTCAGCAGACGGTTTCCTTAGGGGATGTTCCTTGTGGATCTTCAAAGGGATTAGAAGACACTTTCGAGTTGAAGAGTCAAGGTTGTTTTCTATTGTTTAGGCAGGATCTCTTTCCTCTGTTTATGTACCATTTGAATTGTTCTCTCTCTCTCTCTCTCTCTCTCTCTCTCTCTCTCTCTCTCTCACACACACATCAATAAATTCTTTTTTTCATTAAAAAAAAAAAAGATTCTAAAAGGTCTACCAAAGGGCTAAGGCATTGAGGCAAGGCGAAAGAAAGGGTCCTTGCAAGGCCCCTTTAGCCTGCCATGCACTTATGAGTCTTTTTTAGGGAGGGAAGACGCTTGTCTTTGCCACCTGAGTGAAATTTCAATTCTTTAAATTCTTCTTGCAATCTTATGATAATGCATTAGAAAGAGATGACAATGTTCTGAATTTATTTTAGAATGAATAAACAGGTAGAGATTGGAGGGCGAAGCTCCTGGAAATTTTTAGTTGATTCATTTTTCTGTTATGATCTGCATGCTTAACACACAATATTTCCAAAAAAAAAAAAAGATATTTTAAACAGACTACAAAAATGTGAGAAACAAAAAAAATGTGTCTTTATAGAGAGCTACACACGTAGGTATAGAATACCACCAATTTTTAGAATCCAGAAGCAAATAACATTAAAACATAAATACAACTTTGTACATTCATAACCTCATAACATCAGCATTCAATATTATATGCATGTTAGAAGTTTATAATGTATCCATGTACAGTCCTCTTGTGCATACAAAGGAAATAAAGAATAACTAACCTAAAGTAACCTTTCCAAGTTGCCCGGATATCAACTCACTATTGCGAAAATAAACAAACCCATCGTTGGGGCACATTGTTTTCAATTCTCTTTTTCTGTCATCAAGCTTTGTGCTGTAGGTCTTCTCCTTAACAGTAAGAGTCACATAGACCTTCACATTTGCATGAGGGCGAATTAGACAGCTAAATAACTGTTTGCCACTCCAAAGCTCTACTGGCTGAAGAAAGAAAGAAAACTCACATTCAGAACTATTATGCTTTATGAATTAGCAATCTGCACTGCAGAGTTAAGACAAATTTGGTTCACTCTATCATCCCAAAATTAAAATAAATAAGCAAATACAAATGAGAAAAATGATAAGGTATCCTACTTAGGCCTGGAAATTTTGACCCAAACCCATTAAACTAAACAAAACCAACCACCCTTTAATCCATAATTGACCGAACCACATTGGCCAAGTGTCAAATTTGGTTGGGTCAACCTGTAAACAAACATATTTTTGGGTTTATGTGGATCAACACATGGTTACCCATTAAACCCCTAACACTCAGCTTTGGAGTAACTCTGTCCTACTTCACTTCTGGAATTGCACTGTTTTTGCCACACAAGTTATGTTGACTAACTATCATCATTCTTTCTCCTTTGTCTCTATGGGGTTGGACTGAATCAAATGATGATTACTGCTTTGTTTTGAGTCTTGTTATCAAATTTGAGTTATCCTTACACATTAATTATTATTTGATAATCTGTCAAGATGATTAATAATTATATTAATTAAACTTGTTTATCTATTTTAGAAACACAAATGCCCTATCTCTTACTTATTTTAATTGTCTAGTCTGACCTCAATTTGGATTGTGTATAGGAAAAAGTTAAACAAAAATAAAATCAATGAAAAAGGTAGAAAGTAGTCCTTGATAGATTTTAATCAAAACTATGAAGTCAAACTTGAAATGCAGTTAAAATTTTAATTAGGTTACATTGCTGGGGGAATAATACTCGTTTTATTAAATTTAAATGCAATAATCAGTAAGTTTATGATCCATAAACAGTATTGGTTTTGAGCAACATAAACATATGTTAGTGAGTATAGTAATTAATCACCACATTAGATCACAATTCACAACATTTAAAAAAGACCACGTGCACTAACACACAGTTTCTTAATTAATCAATTAAAATTATCATTACTAATTATCTTGACATTTTATATTTCGAAAATCAAAATATATTTAACAACAAAGAATTAGAGCTCTTTATAAACAATCTTCAACAAAAAAATTTTCAAGAAGTTGTTTGAAATTTCAAAGTAATGTGTATTATCTAATAATAAATACCTTAAAAATATAAAAGTAGTCTAAATTTTAAAATTGATAGCGTTATTTTATTTAAAACAAAAATACTATATTATTCCTTGACGTCTAAATTAAATGTAATGTTTATCCTTTCTAGAACATTATTTTTCATTTTAGTTGTACAAAGAAATTTTACTAGATAAAACTAAAATGAATTAAATAAAATTAAAAAATATATGGATTAATGGTTGGGTTGAATTTGACCCCAAAAATGGGTCATACGTCAACTAGTAACCCAACTATTTTTCACTCAACCTAAAGCCAATCCAATCCACCCATTTGCCACCCCTAATCCTACTTAAAATTGCACCAGAAAAGAAAGGTATTCCATTCTGAAGGAAACAAACAGTAAATGCAAAACAAATGAAAAATGAATGCATTATTGTTTTTTATGGCCCTCAGTATAAATACAAGCAGGGAAGCAAGGGAAAGGTCAAATGTGTGACAGCAAAACTTGACTGCAGAAGGATCCAGAGGGTGGGACACATGGTGGCTGTTGGAGATGAAGTGTTCTAAAAGGAGCTAGTTGGAATATAAAAAGAGGAGGCTGAAAGAAATAGGCATGGAAGAATTCTAGAGTGATTTTGGAATAGAACTAGCCTCCTGAAAGCTAGAATCCTTTGTTGCTACTTATTTCCCTTTTTCTTACATTACTCTATCTGCTAGCTATGAGTGTGACGCTGTTGTTCTGGGTATTTTTCAGCCGTTCTACTGGAATGCTAATGTTTTGGTGTTTGCTCTGCTTATGCTCTGCCAATTCTGCCAGAGCTCTTGAGCTGGTGGAATTGTTGAATAATAATTACTTTTTTCAAAAAAAAAAATTGTCAGTGGGTTCAATCAGTTTCCAATCCTTCTCTAAATGACTACTCTAAGAATTAAGCCATTTGAGCACCAAATAGAAGACATGAAAACAACCTTGTCCTAAAGAAAGTTAGGCATTAAAGATTTCCCATAATAACTTCAAACATTCTGACAAAACAAAAAAAACCAAACAGCTTATACTAGTTATGGAATAAAAATTTGCACTACTTACTCCAGCCAAAATCTCTGCTCTCAACCAAGAGGTAAGGTAAAATGTTTAGCTGTTTCTAAATTAAAGCACAACGCAAACAAACCAGGAACAGTTTTGTTAGGTTTACAAACAAGCAATGTCATTAGTATACACCTATTAAGCATCACTTTGCAAATGAAAGACCTGAGCTTGAAGGGAACTTTGGGCATAGAAAGGGGCTTTTCAGGAAGAAATTTAATTCTATTTGGAGAAGGGCTAAGAAAGTAGAAAAAGGATTTATAAGTGTATGCACTGGAAAGAGTCCAGAGTTCCAAACCCATATATCCATATCAGAAGACAGTCAGGCACATAGGCCAAATCAAGCAAGAGCAAAGTGATATTCCAACAAATGTAGTACTCCAATGGTCTAACAGAGACATACTCCCAAAATTCCACATAGCAGAGGTCGCTGGCTATATGTTTCAGAGAAATGAAGAATAAACATATTTCAAAGCCAAATGCACGTAGGGAAATAGCTAAAAATGTAGATTTATACTAGGGGACAGACAACTAATTACTGCAGAAGCAGAAAATTAGGTAAACATATAAAGCCTCGTAAATAACTAGATGTATATTTCAGGCATAGATTTATAGATAAATAATGTGTGACCATTTACACCCACATATGCATGTGTAAGCTTTTACTCTCACCTTTATAATTGCTGGAGTTGGCAGATCAACAATATCCATGCCGTCACCCATATATGAGCAAATAAGTGAAAAAGTAGAACGATCATAAAAAGTATCTTTCCTTGTTATGAGGAAGGAAGAGGTTAAAAAGTCTTGGGTAGAGGCTACCAGAATTTCTCCATTTTTCGGTGTGCATAAATTGTTTTGCACCTGGAAAACAAACAAAATCAGTGACACCCACATATAATATTTATAAACAAAACCAAACAGCTCATATGTCCCTGGAATATTCATGAATGTTGAGCACCACTGATGCAGAACAGCAAAGGGAACAAGAAAGATAATGAGACTCAATCACAATAATCCTTTATTCAATGTCAACCATAAGGGAGTAAAAAAAATCCTAACACTGACACTATCCTTTCTATAGGAAACCCAAACAAATTCATGTAAACTCAACCTCCTAACAATTTTAACTCATCAGAAATATGACAGAATGAAAAAATAAATAATGAAACAAATGAACTGGAAATGGTCTTTTTAATAGTATCCCTTGTGGATTTACAAAGTGTTGGAAATCACTTTTAAGCTAATGAGTCTGTATTTTTTATTTCTTTGTTTTGGGAGAACTTTTAGTTCTTGATTTTTTGTATTCCTCCTCTTCAATAAATTCTTCTTTCTATTACAAATAAATAAATAAAGTAAAGCACATTGTTCGGGAAGAACTGAATTAATTATTTTTTTGAAGTCAGGTGGCAGGACTGAAACAAGCCCAAATAGAAAAGCAGGATCCAAGATCATCCCAAAGCCTTAACTGAAACAAAAAAATCATCCTGAATTTGAAAATTTTATTTTAGAAAGATTTTTTTTTTACATAAACATGTATTTTAAGAAAATAACAATTTTGGATACCAGATGTTTCTAAATATTATGAGATGTGATACAAGTAAAATAAAATTAATATTGTTAGGCTCAAGTCTAGCTGGGCTTAAGCCTGAATTTTGTTGGGCTCTCAAATCTTTTTGAGTCAATTTTTTTTTCCCAGTAGGGTGGGTATCCTGCCCATTTATCAAGTCCATCAGTTACATATCCATCTTGCACATTACCCCTATGTGTTTTGACTCATTCAAACTGTGTCCCCATGTGGTTTATTCTGTTAAGATTTCACCCCCATCTTCTAAATATTATGAGATGTGATACAAGTAAAATAAAATTAATATTGTTAGACTAAAGTCTAGCTAGGCTTAAGCCTGAATTTTGTTGGGCTCTCAAATCTTGAGTCAATTTTTTTTTCCCAGTAGGGTGGGTATCCTGCCCATTTATCAAGTCCATCAGTTACATATCCATCTTGCACATTACCCCTATGTGGTTTGACTCATTCAAAGTTCAAACTGTTTCCCCATGTGATTCCTGCTGCGAATATTTAACAGAAAATGATTTAGGGTGGCAATATAGGGGGAAAAATACAAATGGGCCAAACAAGAATAATTTGATATTTACCCATACAAACTAGAGCCAAAAGTATCATAAATAGTCAACATGTAAATTGCAAACCTAGATGACTACAGGATCTACAGAATTTACCCCCATCAACAAAATAGCCTCTGTTCTTGCTTCCTCAGTCTGGGGGACATGTAAATTCATCTCGTCACCATCAAAGTCAGCATTATATGGGTTACAGACAGATTCATTGAATCTCAAAGTTCTCCAAGGCATAACCCTAGCCTGCATGAGGAAATTGAGATTTATGCAATGTGAATCAAAATTTACACAAGGAAACATAGTATGGTTAGTTAATTGCCCTGTGACACATGATAGACATCCGATGCAAGCTTGGTTGTCTATTGAAGAGAACAATGTCTCCATCTTCCAAATGACGATCCACAATATCACCATATTTTAATTCATCTGCAAGACGCTTCCTGAAAGAAACTTTTAAGGACCTGCAAAAGAAAGCAATTGGAAATAAATTATTTCAAGAAGAATGCAATTTGCTAATTTAGTGGCAAAAGAATCATACATATACAAAGCAAACATAAAATTATCACCGTGTGGGACCTCCAATATGTCTAAGCAACCTTGCACCAGGATACTTATCAGGGCCGTTTCTCACACATTGTCTCAACTTCTCAATGTTGTGATGGGAAACACACTCAGGAAACGTCAATATACGAGCCATATGTATTGGTATTGCAACCTAAAACAAATAAATAAGTCAAGAAGAATTCATGAATAACAATATTTTTCAAGGACGTCAAATGTCCCTATAATATTGCCTTTGCTTTCATAGCTACCTATTGTGCTCCCATTCCAATATCACCACCTTTCTTTTTATCAGAATTATAATAAACAATGATCATAAGTCTTCTCATTGACCATTGCTTTGCTTTATAAGGGAAAAAAAGTAGTTGCACTTTTTAGTGTCGAGGCTTATGTTTCATGTCCCAAGAGTTTTTCACATATAGAGGGTAAAAAGGATGACTGACCTCAGAAATCTTCAAATTAGGATCTGGTGAAATAACTGTCCTGCCAGTATACTCAACCCGTTTCCCAGATAAGTTGCCACGGAAACGGCCCTGCTTTCCTTTAAGGCGCTGAACAAAGCCAGCCAATGGCTTGGCACGTTGCATATTAAATGGAATACCACGAACATCACTATTTATGAATTGAGCAACCTCAACTTGAAGTATTTCCCAGCCATCCTAAACCAATATCATCAATAGAATGACAACATCATTACATCCTGAAACCATAAGAAAATCCTCTCATGCCAGAAGGACAGCTTAGAAGGGAGCTATCAATGAAACAAAATCCAGGACAAAAAGCAAGAGCAAGCCTTCACTCTATACAGGTTTAAAAAATTAAAATAAAATAAATAAGATACATGTGATATTGACTACAAAACAAAATTGCAAGAGTCTATCTATTTCAAGTCTATAATATATACACATGCCTCTATGTGCTTATCAACCCATAATATTACAACAAATATCATGATATTCAATAATATCAATTTCAACCTTAGTTCAATAAGAAAAATATGATTGCTTTGTTTTCTACTATACCAGACATTTGAATGCCCCACTTGCTTCCTGTAACTCTTGGCGGAGGTTAGCATTTGCTTGAATTATTTGCCTTAGCCTCTCTGTTATGTCATTTTCATTGCTGCGACAAATTAAGGGAGAAAACTATAAGCATCAGTTGGAACAGTTGAACTATACGATAACCACAGAAATTTGCTATTGAAAAATTACACTAAACACAAAAACAGCCAAATATATGTTGACATTACCTCTGTGACCCATCCATTATAACTGAAGGTCGAATAGCTATAGGTGGCACAACAATGTTTGTTATTATGAGTTTCTCTGGTCTGTCTGCAAGATAAAGTAATTCACAGTCCTACAACAAAATGCGATTAAGAAATCCAACTTGAGAGAAAATATATAACTATCATGGCATGTATGCTGTCTCTAAGAAAGTATACACTGGCCATCCCATTTCCTATCAAAAACCACAAAACCAAAAAAAATCCACATAAATATAAATGTGCACCTCATCAAGCATCCTTTTAAAGAGGGAAAGAACTCTGAAAGGGTTAAGAACATGAGTAGTCAAGTTAATGGGTGCCTTAGACTCTTTTGTATGAGAAATCGCTGATCGGAACTCTTCCACATTGCCATCAATACATTTTGATGTATCATGAATAATGCCCAGCACAGACACGGCCTTCTTTACTGGACCTGTGTCACAAAAGTCACTACCATTAACATAATAAACATAGAATAATATAGCAAATTCTTAATTGGTATATAAATGTTAAGCCTGTGTTAGCTACTTATCCAATAGTTTCATGTGTCACGTACTGCAAGCATAAGTTTGCAAGAAGAATGACAAGAATGCAATAGCCATAAAGTTTAATTATTGGAAGAATCATTCAGAATGGGAAAGAGAAAACAGCCTCTACCTATACTGTAAGACAACCAAGAAAAGGGGGAGCCACTTAGGCAATAGGATTTTGAGTTAGTGGGTGGTAGTAATTTCAAGATGTCTACCCATGAATCCTTATATGGCCTTTGTCATGGATGGTAATAATTTTTAGATAACTGCATCAAACAAAACATAGCTGTTGCTCTGGGCATAGCAAGTTGATTTATGCAGACTTTAAGCCAAGAACATAAGGATGTTGTCTTTGGTCTTCATATATTAAAGCATCAAGAAATCCCTATAAATTGAACTGCTGTTGAAAATGTCTAACTCAACAGATGTTGGTTGGGAGTCTATCTAAGGTGGTTGACTTCATGCCCTATTCTAGCTGTTAACTGTCTCTTCAAGGGCTTCTTTGCAATGATTCAGAACTGTGCAAGCTTATTTGTAACCAAGAAAATATAATAAAGTAATGTCAAAGTTTAAATAATTGTTGTCCATGATATCCTTAGAGACTAGATAAGCTCTTCACAAAAGCAGTTACATTTAAACCACACATAAGCATTAAGACATCATAATCCAGCCTTGTAATAAAATTCAATGACCAAAGCATATGAAAAGGGTTAAACCAAACCATCGATAAATCCACATCTAAGACACTTCACTGCTTTTCTACTACCAATAACATAATAAAGATTTTTTTTAATCAAAAAAGAAATATTATTAAGGAAGAGAGAAGGATACAAAGAAAAAAGGAAAACAGAAACACACACAAAAGGAGGACAAAATATCCTCCTAAAAACTAGAGAAAAGACACAAAATCGACCCAAAAGCCCAACAACAATGCTAATACATCAAAGCCCTCCAATCCCTAAAAGCATCTTCGAAAGACACCCCCTTAAAAAACCCATTAGCTGACACCCAAAGAGTAGCAACGTAACGAATTCTATCCCACAACAAAAGAGAAGGCAGCTGCTGCTTAAAAATTTGGGCAGTTCTTTACATAATAAAGAATTATATATACAGCTACATGTCTAAGCCAAACAAAAGGATGTTGGCTGTGATCTGCCAATGATAAAGTAACAAGAAATCACTACAAAATGAGCCGTTGTCTCAAATGTCTAACTCATCGGATGTTGGTTGGGAGTCTATCTAAGATGGTTCCACTTCATGCCCTATTCTAGCTGCTAACTATGTATTCAAGCACTTCTTGGCAATTATTAAAAACTGTGCGAGCCTATTTGTAGCCAAGAATATATATTAACGTCAAAGTTTAAAAAATTGTTGACCATGATATCCTTAGAGATTAGATAAGCTCTTCATAAAAGCAGTTAGGTTTAAACCACATGTAAGAATTAAAACACAATAATACAGCCTTAAAATAAAATTCAATGACCAAAGCATAAGAAAAAGGTTGAACCAAACCATTGATAAATCCACATCTCAAGCACTTGACCGCTTTGCCACTTGTCATTGCACTACATTTATCAATGAGACTTTTTGCTATTGCAATCTTCCTCAGAGGCTCTATTTTCAGGCTTCTCATCTTCTTCAACCGCTCTTTGCATGAATTTTCATCTAGGAGTATACGAGCACAACCCTGTAGAGAAATCATTTGATATTCAAATATAATTCAAGAAGAACACTCATAAATACAAAATAAAGATCACTAGATATCCCCAAAAAAAAAATGCTATCCTCAAACCAAAACATTTTATGTCAGATAACAGAATGAGGGAAAATTGCAGGGATGAAAAAGAACAAACATTATTACAGAGTATGGTAAGAAAACTTAAAAATGGATATTTGGAAGTTGATAAAAACTTTGAACTAGTCAAAAGGCTTACTTTTTTCTTATTTGGCGAGGAAAGCTTTTGTACCAAAATAATGATGAAATAACTCAAGCTGAAATTGGAAATCCACAGGCTTGAATTTATCTTTTTTAGAGATTATAAATATTTTGATGTTAGAGATCTCATACCAGCATGATTGACTACCCTTCACAAAGCTCAGGCTCTGAGTCTACCATTACTGAACATTCTAAGTGCCATGTTGTTAAGAAAAAGGGAAAAGAAGAAAAAGGAGAGAGAGAGCAAGAAAGTTCAAGAGTTTCACACCTTACAAATGCACTTCAATATTTGCAAAATGGTCCCTAAGTATCCAACATTGTAGACAGGAAGAGCAAGGTTCAAGTATCCATAGTGCCCTGGACAGTCAGCGAAATTACCATGGCATGTTGTACATGTGCAACTCTTATTAGCTGGACCCTGAATTTCACATGAAAATAAGCAGTATATTCTGTGAAAGACAAACATTTTGTAATAAAGAGATATCACCTAGATAGATTGGAAGTCCATACAAGTAAAGTCATTCAACCTTGTAACTCACCTACTTAAATTCAAATTAAAAAAAAAAAAAAAAAGGACCTCTAAGTTTGATGACAATAGACATCTCTTCTTACATGTGTAAATGGAGAGACTTCTTAATTCAACAAGTCCACTAAATGGACATTTAGGTTGATCACCAAACAAAATTGGAGAAAACATGGTAGTTGACATCAAAAAAAAACCACAGATGTGCGGACAACTAGGAAATGAATCTTATAGAGACATCATCTCAAAGTTACATACTAGCATGTAACACAATTGATGCAAAGGGCTCTTGACATTTTTTGCTTAATTTTGCATGAGGTTTATCATTCGATACAATAGTTTGTCTCATCATCAAGTCAACAACAGGAAAACATTGTCCTATATGTAACATCCAGTAAAACATTCTATGATTTTAAATAACACTACTGAGATTAATCATGATCCAAAACACAAACAGACAGGCTAATAATTAATCCTACAATATCATCAATTGTGAATCATGATGACATGCAAACATTGTAAAGCATGACACATATCAATGACTAAATTATCAACAAAGAACCAACAGGAACACCTAAATATACACGTAAGAGATCCAAATTGGGACAGAGTACCATGCGGGGATCCAACAAGCCACCCTCAATTGGCTTTCTAGTTTGATCATAGTATGAACCTTTCCATACTTGAACTTCTGCAATTTTGCTGATCTCTGAATCTGATAACGCAGTGAATTTCATGCTCTTTCTGCAAGAAGCAACAAGAAATCCTAAAGTTAAAAGCCCATTAACACCAATGAGGAGCAGGTTTCAATCAAGATTAATTGAATAGGGAAAAATCCTCACATTCGGCGTGGCCCTACATCCTCAATGTAAGGTTCCTTCGTGAAGGTTATGCCTTCAGCTCGAGTTCTATACATCTCTCTATTGGGACTGCAAAGGATAACATGGAAAGGGTTTAGGATTTCTTTTGCTGCAATGATGAAGCTTTGTTTTGTGCACAAGAAATAGAAATTAAAAGCAACAATAAGCTATAACAGTGTTACACGCAAGTGCAAAAAATAAACATGCAATGCAAATCTAGCGCGTCCTAGATCCGTTTCCCATAAGCACCAACAAGGGTCATGCAGAAAGATGATTGTTTATACCTAGGAATAGGAAATAACAGACCAGATTGTCTTCCCTATAGCATGATAAGTATAAGTTAGAATTTGTTTAAGTTCATTTATCACTTAAGAACAAAACTCAAATTCATGTTAAAGAAACAAGAGCTGTAACAGACAAATATTACAAAATTTAAACCCAAATATGATCAGAACAACAGCTAAATTCATGTTAGACTCATTGGAACAGCAAACATGCAGTTCTGAACAAACTCTGACACTCAAATTGAACTAAGAAACGAGTCTAACACACTCTAAAATAGAACAGCAAGTCTTCTGGACTCTAACATAAAATATGAATATATATAATAAAATAAAAAATAAACTACAAACAAATTTAAATCGCCCTAAAAAGCTCATGGGACAACAAGCAACATTCTGGAAAGAAAATAACTGCTTAGATTTAGTTAGAAGCATGTTAAAGACGCCCCAAAATTCATGGGACAGCAAAAAAATCCCGGGCAGAAAATCACCACTTAAACCAAGTTAAACATGTTTAAGGTACTCCAAACCTTATGGGACAGCAAATTGTAATTCGGAGAAAAAAAAAAATCACCAGTTAAACTGAGCTAAAATGATGCTTGAGGCACCCCAAACTTCATGGAACAGCAAACAATAATTCTGGTCAGAAAATTACCACTTAAACCCACTTTAAAACATGTTTGAGGCACCCCAAACTTCATGACACAGCATATAATGATGTTAAGTTTAAAGCATGAAAGTGACCTTGAAATGTGCCAAAAATCATATCAAAAATTCTTAGACAGCAAAAAATCTTTTTTTTTTTTGATAGAAGAAGAAATATTATTAAGAAAGAAAGAGGGATACAAAGAAAGAGAAAAAGAGGAGACAAGGGGGAAAAGGAGGATTAGAAATCCTCCTAGAAAAACAAAACAAAAAAGAAAAAGAAACAAAAAGCCCAAAGACAAGGCCAATACAACAAAACCTTCCAATCTCTATAAACGTTTTCAAAGGGTATCCCTTTAAAAAAACCATTAGCCGAAACCTATAGAAAAGCAACGAAACGAACTCTATCCCACAACAGTTGAGGAGGAAGAAAACTTTGTTTAAACACCCTAGCATTTCTCTCATTGCCGCCTTCCACAAAATCTTATTCTCATTCCTCAAAACAAAACCAGAAAAGTTAATGTCAAAGAAGGCACCAAGATCCACGGGGCAAACCCAACTCCCCTCAATGAGACCAAATAATTTGTTTCATATATCCCAAGTCATCTCACAATGTAAGAACAAATGATTATTAGTCTCTGAGTTCTTAAAACACATAACACAAACTTCAGGAGATAAAATGTTAGAAGGTTGCCTAATCTGACGCAAATCATTTGTACTAATTCTATTGAACATAACAGTCCAAACAAAAGCCTTCACCTTTAAAGGCACCTTCACTTTCCAAAATGACTTTTTGAAAGGGGACACCACGCGATGGTTACGAGTTAAAAAATTATAGAAGAGGCACAAGTGTTGGAACCCGAGGAGTCCAAATTCCATAATCGCTTATAAGGGAGAGAGGAGATGCAGAACAGAGCCAAAATGTCCAGAATTGAAGAGACCGCACCCACAAGTCTATCATTTAATTGGAAAAATGAAAATTCCAATAAGAAAAATCATTTTAAGCAGTGTCAAAGCCTTGAAGGTGTGAAAATACATTAAGAACATGCTTAAATCACATCAAACTTAAACGAGAAGCACAGGAAATCTTTAGACAGTGTTTAAGGCACAAGAAAACCTTAAAAATATGCCTAAAACATTCTCAAAAATGAATGAACAGCACATATTCATATTAACAAATTTTAAGCTTCACTTCCAGCTAGGAACATGGCTTGAAGTATACCAAAATTCAATAGGCAGCACAAATACCGTTTCAACAATACTGTATGCACAAGATGAACTAAAACATGCTTGGAATTACCAAGACCTATTGGACAGCAAGCATATCAATTTTGAGGAATATCCAACATTCAAATTGGGTATTGGACATGTTTAAAGCACCCTAAAATCCATGGAGCAGCGAGTCAATAAATGGGACAGATTTGAAGCATAAAACATGTTAGAGACAGAAAATCAGAGCCAGCATAGAAGATCGAAAAACTCAACCAAATTTCCTACTAGAAAATACCGTTGAATGTGACCTAAATGCATGCTAGGAACAAAACACAGTTAATAAACACTCTTCGCAAACATTAAATTCAACCTCCCCTCTCATTAATAATGATATACAGCGAAAGGAATCAAGGCAATATAACCCCAAATCCTTTCACATAATATTAGGAGGCACCAAAGCAAAGAAATACAAAATTTAGGCCAAAGCATTATTTAGGACAGCAACGGTGCATTGCTTAGAGTGTTCCCAAATTTTCTAAAATCCCACTCATATGGAGTAGAAGAAACAACAAGTGAAATGCATGAAAATCTCGCCCAAAATCGAAGGAGACAAAAAGAAGCACTGTTTAACATTTATTCAATTACAGAAACGAAACCATGCGGCAAGAAGAAAGGGCTGCAAAGCAAAATTCCCCTACATACCCGCTATATATCGGACCAAAAACGATCTATAATGAGAAGAATAATCAGATAGGAACTACCTCTAGAGTTTTCTAGTAACTGGCACAATCCCAAGAATCAGCCTACTTCTTTCCCTCCAACTCCGTGAATGGATGGGTAAGCTTCTCTGCGGCCTTTCGAAAACTCAAGAGTGTGTGACTGAGCATGCGAGAATGAGTGTGTGGGAAGGCGAGCTAGAGTAGTGGCAGGAGAAGTTTAAAATGTAAGCGGCTAAGCAAGAGACGTAAAATAAAATTAAGGAAAAATTAGAGCCCGCTGAATTGAGCCTATTTAACCTATTTTTAGAGTAGATCCGACTTTATAAAAATAGGTCTATTTTTAACTAAATTTTTAGAAAATTTTATCAAAATACTACTATTTTTTAAAATATTTTTTTAAATACTACTGTTTTAAAATTATTTTTTTATATATTATATTTTCTGTCAAATCAAATTTTTGTCTTTTTTTTAATAAGGCGCGGCCTGTGTTAGGCCGAGCCTTTTCTTAATTTAGAGAAGCTCGACCTCTGTGAGGCCGAGCTTCTTAAAAAAAAAAAAGTCAGCCTCAAAGAGATCGAGCTTCTGACGGTGTGTCAAAAACTTAGCTTCCATGAGGCTGAACCTCTGACGAGAAGAAGCTCGACCCCAAACTTCTTAAAAAAAAAAAAAGTCAGCCTCAAAGAGGTCGAGCTTCTGACAGTATGTCAAAAACTTGGCCTCCATGAAGCCGAGCCTCTAACGAGAAGAAGCTCAGCCTCAAGGAGGCCGAGCTAAGAAAAATAACTTTAATTATTAATTAATTATTATATTGTGTAATATAATAGTGAAATATATATCTTTTATAGGTACTTATATAAATAAATTATATAAAAAATAAGTTAATCAATTAATTTTGTATAATTGTGTAATTAAATATGAAAATTTACATTAATTTATGAATATATTATAATTTATTTATTTATTATGTCAAAAACATAAATAGTTATTTATATGTAAATTTAATTTATAATTAATTAATTAATTAAAAATTGGTAAATTAATAATTCGACAATTTACTAACAAATAAATTTAATGTAAATCAATTTTGTATAATTATACAATTAAATATCAAAATTTACATTAATTTATGAGTATATTATAATTAATTAATTTATTATGCTAAAAACATAAATAGTATATGTAGATTTAATTTATGATTGATTAATTAAATACAAATTTGTAAATTAATAATTCAAAATTTTTCTAACAAATATAATAGTCAATCAATTTTGTATAATTATGTAATTAAATATCAAAGTTTACATTAAATTATGATCAATTTTGTACAATTATGCAATTAAATATCAAAATTTACATTAATTATGCCAAAAAGATAAATAGTTATTTATATGTAGATTTAATTTATGTTTACATAAATACAAATTTGTAAATTAGAAATTCAACAATTTACAAACAAAAATATTTTTAAGTGATCGAAAGTTAACAAATAATGAAAAATAATCTAAAAGAAATGGCTCCCAGTCCCGCAACGCTTACGTGTAATTGGTCGTTTAGACCGTCGACGTTGTTCGGGTTCTTCTTCTTCTTCTTCTTCTTCTTCTTCTTCTTCTTCTTCTTCGCCGCCTTGTTGTTGTCCTTTTGACAGGGGTATCGGTTAAGCATTCAAATCTAACGTTGGCGATTGTACTGATGGGATCACGTGATCCGGTATGAAGAACTGCATTCCGAAATCTGCATTCTGTGTCATAGGATCAGTAAACAAAGATGAATAATCAAAATGATATTGTGCAGGAATCAGAGTATGATAGCCAATGTCAAATAGAGAACTAGAGCCTCCAGTCTGTGCAAAAGAAGGACCGTCGCCACTAGAACTTATATCAGGTTGAGTCTGACAATAGGCTAAAGTCGATAGACTCTGATATGGCATGGATGCACCTGGATCGTAACATGCATCATAGGGAATAGGTTCCCTTGCTGCGATAAGGCCCCGAGAACGCTTGCCTGGCACTTGTTCAGGAATTATTACAGCAGGAAAATGCTGAGCAGGTGGAGCTGGGTGAGAAAACCTGAGTTCTTTCTATTCACTCATGACAGTAATGATATTCATAGCTCCTTGCTCAATTTTTTCTGCTAAATCATCAGGTGTCGGGTCCTCACGAGCAAGTCTATATAAGTATCATGCCATGTCAACCTACAAACAACATAAAAATTATAGCAAAGCAGATATATAAAATGTAATTTAAATTTGATACTAAATAGACGATTTACCGCATAACCCTCAGAACTGCTCGCAGGATCAATCCATCTTCTCGTATGCCTCCAATACCACCGCATATACTCAGAGTTGTGCTCTAAAGGATGTGCAGGATACTGTGACTGCATCAGTCGTTAAGGCCACGCCAACCACTGGGTGATAAAGTCTGCATGTACCACCGCCCAATTTTGATCATATTTCCCTGTCATTTGTAATGTGTGATGGCGGCCAAGATTGACAGGTGGCTTAAGAATCGATTGATCTCCACCAAATTGGTGAAGAACGCGATCTACATGGTGCCACTCGACAATATGAAAATAAATAAGTGGTACCCAAGCTACCCAGACATTGTGATCAGCTACACAGTAATCTGGAAGCATATGAATGACTTCCCCGTCATATGGGCACCAGATAATCTGTAAAAAATAAATGTCAGAAAAAATAAACATATAAAGTGTCATCTATATTTGAAGAATATCAGTTTAAGTAAGATACCTCCGAATCAGTCATTCAATCTAGCAGAAGTCTATAGTGCTTCAAGGCTTTTTTAGCTGGCCCAATAGAATCCTTAGCACCATTCCAACTGCAATAGTTACAAATATATGAGTTCATACAGTAATTAGTAATTGATAAATTATATACTCAAGTAAGCAGTACATACATAAATCCTAATGGCGGGAGTACATGATAGTTCTTTGAGTCTACATCTGGGGTAGGACGTGTCGATGGTGCTAACCGAGGGAATCTAGACCACACCCAGATGTATAAAAGAGTGAGGCAACCACTAATTTCTTTTTGTTTATGATCCGTTGCCATACAAAGTTCTCTATAAAGATGAGCCAGCACTGCCGAACCCCAACTTAGTCGCCCACATTCATTAAAGTCCTCAAGGAACGGCAGGTACATGAGAAACACCTTTGTCCCATACTTATCGAGCAACAGGTACCCCCGATCAAGCGTAAAATATAAGCACACATAAAATAGATAATCTGATCATCTGTGGGGTCTTTTGGCAAATGATTGAAGGTGTCTGCAAGCCAGTTCATGCTTAACCTCTGGCCATCTAATTTATTCGAAGGTGGGGCAACACCTAGAAGTTGTTGACATAATGCCCACCAGTCCATCGCTGCTAATCCCATAACTAGTCTACCACCACATGGGAGACTTAGCTGAATCGCTACATCTTGCAATGTAATTGTGCATTCTCCCTTCGTGGTGTGAAAAGTATGTGTCTCAGGCCGCCATCGTTCAATGAGTGCCGAGACAAGAGCCGGACTATGTTCAAATGTACCCAATCGTGCGACACCATAGAACCCAGCAGTACGTAAGTGGGTAATGATCGTTGATGGTGGGTTGCCAACAAATATACATCGTCGTAGACGTAAAATGCGATCTCTCTGCACAGATACAATTTTTCATATTAATATACAATAATAAATACATAAAAGTAATAATAACAATGCTTATATATATTTGATTTATAAGCGAACCTTATTTGCCCAAACATCTTAAGAGATGTGGCGAGACTGTAGATACAGAAGCGAGTCATCGTCAGGACCTGGGTTTACAGCTCGTCTCGGATCTGTCATCTGATAAGATATTCTAATGTAAGAAAGAAAGATTTAATTCAAAAATATCAGTTGAAGAAAGAATATTACATCAACAATTGACATAAAAAATAATATAATTTAAAGAAAGAAATAATAAGACAATTTAATGTAGGAAATAGTAATTCATTAAAAAATATCAAATATTACATGAAGTCAGTTAATTCAAAAATATCCAATATTACATGAAGTGAGTTCATTGAAAAATATCAAATATTACATAAAAAAAAATCTAACTAGGATGTCGATGTGGACAGTTTGATCGGTTGTGGCCATGTTGCCTACATAAACCACATCTAGATGGCTGGGCTCGTTGTCTATAATCCATGTCCATCCGTAGTCGTACTGAGTGTAGTCGCCCTTTATGTCTGATGAAGGATGGATCTGAAATTAGTTTAGGACCTTCTGCCAATGGCCAATACTCCTGCCCTCCGATCGGACGAAATAGTGAGCTATAAGCCATTAAGATCGTTTCAAGCCGGTAAACAGGGTGAACAAACCCATTATAGTTAAGCCCCGCATGTGAGCAAGCTGCCGTCGCATGTGGACATGGATAATGCCAAACTTGAAATTTACCACAATCACAACGACTTTCCACAAGGCTAAGCTTGTAAATACGACCTTGGCGACGTCCCAACTGATCGTATGCCTCTTCAACTTCAAAATACCATATGGCCCGATCAAATAAGTGCATAATGCATGAAGATGACTTAGTTGCATGCTCTGCAATCATGTTACGCACAACCTCTGAGTATGTCTCATCGGCCTTTAATTGTGCGCTCGTGGTCGTCAATTGTTTTTCAAAGTAAGAACTTAGCCTGTACAATGTAGCTTTCACTAATGCCAGCACAGGGAGATGTCTAAAGCCCTTAAAGACGTTGTTCATACACTCAGCTAAGTTCATTGTCATATGACCCTATCGACGACCATTAGTATCATATGCACGTGACCATTGCTCAAGGTGTAACTCACTAAGCCATCTTGTAACCCGTCCATTTAAATTTACATATGAATTAAGAATTTCTTGAACAACTTCATCCACTTCATGACGGTCATACGAATATCCTATTAAAAATAATACGATGTTAGTGCACAATCATTTATGCATCCAAATAATTTATGATCAACAGAAGAGGGGGCATACCGGCATGCTCGAGCCTTGATGCTAACCACTTAGAACACAATGTAGTGCGCACATTACTGGCCAAGTGCCTCAAACAAAATATGTGGGGTTGCCAATTAAGAACTTGTGCACCTGTCTTAAGCCCGTGATGCCTATGAGAAATTAAAATGATGTGACGATCACGAACAATGTGAGTGTCTAAATGCTGCAGAAACCATAACTAAGAAGCATCATTTTCTTGTTCAACAAGTGCAAATGCAATCGGCAATACTTTATTATTGCCGTCTTGAGATGATGCTATTAATAAGGTTCCTTTGTACTTTCTGTATAAAAAAGGTACCGTCCACCTGCAAAATAGGCTTCAAATACAGCAAGGCATCTACACAAGGCTTGTAAGATCAGAATATTCATCGAAACAACTGTCGTGGACCTTTTTTATCTAGGGGACAGGGATCTGTATCCCAAACCACTACAGAACCTGGCATGAAATGTTCAACTGCTTTCATCCATAGAGGTAATAATGCATATGACTGTTCCCAAGCCCCAAATGCCATTGAAATGGCCTTCCATTTTCCGGCCCATGCTTTCTTATAAGAAATATTATAACCGAATTGCATCCGGATCAAGGCAATTACTTGACTAACTGAGAGATCTGGCTACTTGACCATAAATTCAAAAATATGATTCGCTATAACATCTCCATCCAATTTTGGGTGGTCTTGAGCCAACAATGCATGGACACAATTGTGTGGACCAGGATATTTCGTGATCACCCAATTATTGCTACATTTTTTTATGATGGCCCTGACTCTCCAACCACAACCGTTTCCCTTTCTAGGGTATACATATACCTCAACACCTTTCCTTTGGTAGGCCACCCTAAAGTCCTGGTGATTTTTTATACAATATACTTTCACTGCAAGTCGCAAAGCCATTTTGTCACTGAACTGCTTTCCAACATATAGATCGGAATTATTCCTTGTTGACATTCTTGGTTCGTCGTCATTAATTACCTCCTCATCTGGCAGGTTTGTTAAAAAGTTGTGTACAATATCTCTATAAACACTAGTGGGATGGGCCAAAATTCCCTCACCTTACCCATTGACATCATCATCACCACCAATATCTGTAGCATCATCGCCGACATCTGTAGCATCATTGCCAATATCTGTAGCATCATCGCCGACATCTGTAGCGTCATCGCCAACATATGTAGCACCATCACCATCATCATCTAAAGCATCATCACCAGTAACATCGCAGCCAGCATCTGTAGCATTATCAACAAAACACGTAGCATTATCAACAAAACACTCATCCTCATCAGTAAAATCAACCATGCATGGCCGGGGAGATGAAGGAGTATCATTTAGTTGCGACACCGGTTCATCATCATCTGCCATTAACAACTGACTGTACATGCCTTGGATGAGGGGCTGCGATGACATCTCAAATGGAATGATGTCTTGAGATGTACCGGCTTCGTTCATAAGTTCTGTTTCACGATCAGAAGTTTCAACTAACAATTCGAGGTCCTCAGCTCCACTTCTCAAATGTTTTGTGATCATAGATCTAACTTTATTGTCAGTTTTCAAATTCATCTTCACATATTCCCCATTCAATCGATACATGTAGCTTATTTTTGCCACTGATTCACTTGGAGGGAGATTTAAATGCTCGTGAATCATACTTTTCAATTCCTCCAAAGTGATATTTAGATCATTCAGTGACATTATATCATAGACATTAGATTTAAATTTAACCCCTTCACAACTCTTAACAGTCCTTCCGTTGACATAAATATATACATTTTTGCTAGAACTCATTTTAACTGCCTATAACACAATATAATTCATATTAATACACTAAAAAATCTATAATTATTTTGTAAAGTCTCTAAAGTAATTTTAAATATTTATAGATTAAATATCTCAATTTATTATTTTACATAATAAGTAATACAATTATTTAATTCTATTTTCAATTAAAAATTTATCAAATTAAATTGCATAAGTTTACAAGTAATTTATAAAAAATGTGAAATTAATTTATAAAAACTAATTAAAATATATAATCTATCAAATAATTAAAATATATAATCTACTTAATTTATATCGTACGAAATACTAAAAGAAAAAATATACAATTAATTTCTAAACATCATTAACAATTTCTTATATTAAGCTTTTATCTTAAACTCTTTTATTAAAGTCAATTAATTAATTTTTAAATTAAAAATATAACCCAATCTTACTTTCTTAAAATGTTCTAAAATTTCTTTTTAATTTATCCTTTTAACTTCAAGTTCAAAATTAAAAAGATACAAAGATTATTAATTTCTATTTTAAATATTTATAAATTAAATATCTCAATTTATTATTTTACATAATAATAATACAATTATTTATTTCTATTTTCAATTAAAAATTTATCAAATTAAATTGCATAAGTTTACAAGTAATTTATAAAAAATGTGAAATTAATTTATAAAAACTAATTAAAATATATAATCTATCAAATAATTAAAATATATATTCTAAATAATTCAAATCATACGAAATACTAAAAGGAAAAAATATACAATTAATTTTTAAACATCATTAACAATTTCTTATATTAATCTTTTATCTAAAAGTCTTTTATTAAAGTCAATTAATAAATGACTTTTAACATTATATTAAAAAATCAGTAAATCCTAACCCAATAAAAAAATAACTATATAAAGTAAAAAATAACTACAAAATAATACAATCAAATATTTAGTTATAAAATAACACAAACTAAAATATCTAACACAATCTAAAAAATAAATAAAGTATATAATAAGATCAAAATTATAATATCATACAACTTTAATCAATAAAATCTAACCAACTGAAATTAAAATAAATATATAAATTTAAATATATTAATCTGCATATCAAAATAAACATAAAAATTTAACCTTAAAATCTTATTTATACTGAATCTACTCTGCTTATTCTTCTTCTGCTCAGCTTTCCTCCTCCTCAGAATCAACTCTCCTCCTCCTATCAACTATCTTTTCCTCCTCTCTGTTGAAAACTCCCAAAGAACCCCAAAAAAATTGTGTGTGTGTGTGTTTCCTTTGCAAATATATCATTTATATATATATATATATATATACACACACACACACACACAAACTTCTTCCTCTGAAAACCCTCCCTCCCTTCTCCCAAAAGTAGCCTCCCACTCCTTCTCCCAATATGCACGCGAATCTCTGCTGCATGCAGAGATTCCTGACACTGTCAGGAACTCGGCTTTGATTGTGCCGAGTTCCTTTTTTTTTTTAACTAGAAGCTCGGCCTTACTTTAAAAAAAAAAGGCTCGGCCTATTCTTATTAAAAAAAATGACAAAAATTTGATTTGACAGAAAATATAGTATGTGGAGAAATAATTTAAAAAAAGTAGTATTTTAAGCTGCTAGACTTTATAAAAATAAGTTCATTTTTTATCGAGTTTTTAAGCCTGACCAGTGTAAGTCGTGAGTTTTTTTAGGCACGACTCATCTAACCCGTGTGTTACCTGTCAACCTCGCTATTTTTTTATTACTTTTTTTTTTTGTAATTTTGATTAACGCTATAGCTGAGAGTGAGACTGTGAGAGAAGCAGAGTAGCAGATGCACCCTCAGACCTCAGTCCCTCACCTGTCACCTCAGTGTCCTCCTCGCCTTCAGTTCTCCCTCAACTCAGTACCAATACTCCTCAGTCCTCTCGCACGAGACGCACCCAACACTCTCACCTCACTGTCCTCAACCAGCAGTCCAGCAAGCAAGACGTAGCCACGCACGGCGTAGCGAAGCTCTACTCCGGCAACTCGCGCAGCAATCGTAATTCACAATCACGCACTCGAACAGCAGTCCTTGCTGGCTGGCTTCCTCGGCTCCTTGTAGTCCTTTGAGTCTTAGATTGAAATCCCCCTCAGCAGCCGCAAGCGTGTGACCGTCCAGACTAGTGTAGAAGGATTTGAAGATGAAAAAGAAGGAGAAGAAGAAGAAGAATGTCAGTATTATTAAATAAATTAAGCTTTGGAAATTGAAGCCCAACGTATGAAAGTAGCCACACTTATCTTCTACAACCAAAATTGTAGGCGCGGCCCAAGCCACTTAGTTCTCCTTCATCAATTGGTTTCATTAATTTATAATATATTTTGTAGGCACCGCACTTTTTCTTCTCCATTGGGTCCTCTTATTTTATTATATTATATAGCCCATAAAAGGCATGTAGGTGTGTGGTTGTAATATATATCAGATTGTGTATCAATATATTAGACTTTGAGTATTTGGAGTTGTTTTATTTTTCCTTTTCCTCTTCTCTTTGTGTTTTATGTGTGTGAGAAAATATATCTGACATCAAATTGGTATCAGAGGCTGAGAATCTGAAAGGTTGAGAGCCTAGTAGTGTGAGCATAAAAATATTTTGAGTGTGTGAGGAACTAGAGAGTTCTCATTGTGTTACATTTTTTTTACAGTATATTTTAGGAGAGAGAGATATGGCAATTAATTTCAATATTGTCTGATCTGGTCCAAAATTAGATGGGAAATTAGATTTTAGTTATTGAAAAAGTTTGATGTCTACACATTTAAGAGCTCACAATATTTGGAGCTTAGTGGAATCAAGATTACAACAAGGAGCTGATGAAGCTGCTCAAAGGAAAGACCAGTTGGCACTTTTACAAATTCATCAATGTGTAGATTACTCAATTTTTGGCAAAATAGCAAATGCCAAAACAACTAAAGAAGAGTGGGATATTTTGAAGTTGTCATATAAAGGAGTTGAAAAGACCCAAAAATCCAAACTGCAGTCTCTACATTGAGAATATGAAAGGTATGAAATGACTAGTACAGAAACTGTAGAACAATATTTTTCACATGTTACAGATATTGTCAACAAGATGAGGGTGTATGGAGAAGAAATTCTTGATAGCAAGGTGGTAGAAAAAATCTACGCACCCCGCCAATGAAGTTTGACCATATGGTGACTACAATAATTGAGTCCCACAACACAGACACCATGATAGTAGCAGAGTTGCAAGGAAACATTGAAAGCCACATGAGTAGAATCTTGGAAAAGACAGAAAAAGTACATGAAGATGCCTTAAAGAGTCAAGTGAATATTAACAATGTTGCCGAATCCAGTCAAAATGCAGAAAGTAGAGGTCGTGATGATTTTAATAATGAAGGAAGAGGAAATTACAGAGGTAGAGGCCGAGGAAATTTCAGAGGAAGAGGACGTAACAATTTCAACCAAGGAAGAGACAACAATCTTAGATCATCCAATCAAGGAAGAGGTGGAAACAATTCTGGGTTTACCAACTGAGGAAGAGGAAGAGGTAACAATTATTAAGAAAGAACAAATTTTAATTGTTTTTATTGTAGAAAATTTGGGCATAAAGCTTCAGATTGTAGATTTAAACATCAAGCAAACATGACAGAAAATTAGTATCAAGATGCTGGTGAGAATACTGATAACCCAAAAAGTTTATTTCTGATAAATGATTCATTTTCAGAATATGAAAATATTTGATATTTAGACACTAGATGTAGTAATCATATGTGTGGGAAAAAGGAGCTATTTTCTTCTATGGATGAAACAGTAAGATCTACAGTGAAATTTGGTAATAATTCAAATATTTCAATTTTGGGAAAAGGCCGAGTTTCTATAAGATTGAAAAATGGTTCACAAAATTTTATCTCTGATGTTTTCTATGCTCCTGGTCTTCACCTTAATCTATTGAGTATGGGACAACTGTCAGAGAAAGGTTACGACATGCGGATTCACCATGGCTACTGCACGATGACTAATGAAAGCGGGAGATTTATTGCTAAGGTAAAAATGACTCCTAACCGCCTATTTCCCTTGAAAATCCAACATGATAAGTTTCTTTGATTGAGTTCTATAATTCCCAATGATGATTGGTTATGGCATATGAGATTTGATCGTTTTCATTTTTTTGGATTAAATTATTTATCATGAAAAAAATATGTTTCTGGATTACCTGTTGTGAATATTCCTAATGGAATATATGAGACCTACCAAATGGGAAAAAAAACACATAAAATCATTTCCAACTGGAAAATCCTGGAGAATGGAAAAACTATTGGAGATAGTTCATTCAGATCTATGCTCGATTAAAGTACCAACAAAAAGAGGTGGCAGGTATTTTATTACTTTCATTGATGATTTTAGCAGAAAAACTTAGGTATATTTCCTGACGAAAAAAATCAAAAGCTTGTGACGCCTTCAAGACATTCAAAGCATTTGTAGAAAAACAAAGTGGTTGCAAAATCAGAGCACTTAGAAAAGACAGAGGCCAAGAATACCTTGCCTGTACAGATTTATTTGACTAGTATGGAATTCAACATCAACTTACAACCAGATACACTCCTCAACAGAATGGAGTAGCAGAAAGGAAGAACAAGACAATCATAGACATGGTGAGATGCATGCTAAAAGCCAAACAATTGCCTCAGGAATTTTGGGCAGAAACTATTGCCACTGCTGTTTATATTTTGAACAGGTATCCTACAAAGAGTGTTCGTGATAGACACCCGAAGAAGCTTAGAGTGGAAGAAGACCCTCAATTTGGCACTTTAGAGTCTTTGGATGTATTGCATATGCCCACGTACCAGATCAACTCAGAAAGAAATTAGATGACAAAGGTAAAAAATGTATTTTCATTGGCTACTCTACAAACTCAAAAGCATATAGACTTTACAATCCAGAGACAAAGAAGATGATAATCAGTCGTGACGTGACGTTTAATGAAGAAAAAATGTGGGATTGGTCTTTGAAGGCCCAAAAGGATACGGTGGTAATTCTAGACAATTATAAAGAGGAGAATAGACATGGAGTCCCAACAACTAATGAACCAGAAACATCAAACAGACCACAAAGGAATCGTAGATTACCAGCTAGATTAGAGGACTGTATTATGAGTAACAATAATGATACTTCTGATGAATAAATTATCAATTTTGCTTTATTTGCAAATTTAGAGCCAGTGAATTTTGAAGAAGCTTCAAACAATGAGAATTGGAGAAAAGCAATGAATGATGAGATTCGAGCAATTGAGAAGAATGAAACGTGGGAGTTAACAGATTTGCCAGCAGATAAAAGGCCAATTAGAGTGAAATGGGTATACAAAACGAAGTATAAGCCCAATGGTGAGATTGATCGCTTTAAAGCGAGGTTGGTTGCTAAAGGATACAAACAAAAATCAGGTATTGATTACTTTGAAGTATTTGCTCATGTTGCAAGATTAGACACAATTCGCATGATTATTTCTCTCTCAGCACAGAATAATTGGAAAATATATCAAATAGATGTTAAGTCTGCATTTCTTAATGGTATACTAGAAGAAGAAGTATATGTTGAGCAGCCTGCAGGTTATGTGATAAATGGACAAGAAGATAAAGTTTGCAGATTAAAGAAACCATTGTATGGGTTAAAGCATGCACCAAGAGCATAGTATAATAAGATGGATTCCTACTTCATGCAGCATGGCTTTGAAAGATGTCCATTTGAGCACACTTTATATATTAAATTTGTTGGGCCTGGAGCTATTCTTATTGTGTGCCTTTATGTTGATGATCTAATATTCACCAACAATAATTTAAAGATGATTGCAGAATTCAGGGAGGCTATGATAAGCTGCTTTGAAATGACAAATGTAGGCCTAATGTCTTATTTTCTCGACATTGAGGTCGTTCAGCAGAATGATAGAATCTTCATTTCTTAGAAGAAATATGCTAGAGATATTTTAAAGAAATTCAAAATGAAAATTTCAAAACCGATTTCCACACCAACCGAAGAAAAGATGAAGTTGACAATAGAAAATGATGACAAGAGGGTAGATCCAACCCATTACAGAAGTTTAATTGGAAGTTTGAGATATCTAACCGCGACTCGACCAGACATTGTCTTTAGAGTTGGACTGCTTAGTAGATTCATGGAGGAGCCACGTGTTTGTCACTTGTAAGGAGCCAAGAGAATTCTTTGTTATATTAAAGGTACTTTGACTGATGGAATCTTTTATGCTAATAATAATGATGTAAGGCTTGTTGGATATATAGATAGTGATTGGGGTGCAGATTTAGAAACGAAAAAAAGTACGTCAGGGTATGTATTTCATCTGGGTATTGGTGCAATATCATGGTCATCAAAGAAACAACTAGTTGTTGCACTTTCTACAGCCGAAGCAGAATATATAGCAGTAGCCAGTTGTGCTATACAGGTATGGCTAAGAAAAATTTTAGAAGTGATACACCAGAAACAGAATTCTCCTACACAAATATTTTGTGACAACAAGTCTGCTATTGCATTGAGTAAGAATCCAATTTTTCATGGGCAGTCTAAGCATATCGATATTCGATACCATAAAATTCATAAGTTAGTAGCTGAAAAAGAATTGGTGATCAAATATTGCCCCACTGAATAACAAGTTACAGATATTTTTACAAAGCCTTTAAAGATTGAGTTATTTTACAAGCTGAAGAGATTGCTCGGAATGATAAGACTGCAAACTTAATTTAAGGGAGGCAATGTCAGTAATATTAAATAAATTAAGCTTTGGAAATTGAAGCCCACTATATGAAAGTAGCCATACTTATCTTCTGTAACCAAAATTGTAGGCGCTGCCCAAGCCACTTACTTCTCCGTCATCAATTGGTTTCATTAGTTTATAATATATTTTGTAGGCACTCACTTTTCCTTCTCCATTGGGTTCTCTTATTTTATTATATTATGTAGCCTATAAAAGGCATGTAAGTGTGTGGTTGTAATATATATCAGATTTGTATCAATAAAAAAAAAATGGCTGGTCAAAAAGAGAACCGAGTTTTTAAAATATTAACCCATTTAAACCTACTTTTTTTAGCCCGCCAACAGATTAATCCGAGTCGGGTTAGTCTGATTTGACAATTACAGGAAAAATTAATTATTTGATCCATATAATTTGCTCTAATTTTTAATTTGGAGTCTATTTTTTTCAAATCACTTCATATACTTTACAAATGTATTAAATATAGTCCCTATTATTTTATTTTATAATAAGTCAGTCAACTTTGTGCTTATTAAGCTAATAATGTGTACATCTAGCATGAATGTCACTTTTTCACTTACTTCTCCTTAACTTTATTCAATTCAAATCATAACTTGTTGCCAAACGGCATATTCAACTCAATGTTCAAGACCTATCAAATGGAATTTTAATGGTATTCATGTTTCATATACTTACAATTTTTTGATATTTTATTTATCATAGGAGAAATAATATTATTAGTCAATCAAGAGAAATTCATTCACTAGCAATATCTAATCACATTAAGCGTTGAAATTCAAACCTTTGAAGCTCAAGAAATTATCTACTGGATATTCAAATTTTTCAAAATCATGTAGATGAAAATAAAATCTCATCATAGAGTTAAAACACCTGGAAAAAAAAAGTGAACAAAATAATAGGATCATAGAAATAAATTATAATCCCCAGGCTTGTAAATTACAATAAAATGAAAATCAATTGCTGGTTATACGGATATAGATTTAAAATATTATCATTTTATGTTCGGGATTTTGGATGATAAATCTTTAATTCTCATGTTTTGCTGAACTGGTATTTGTGAGGCAAAAGCTAAGTCATTTTAGCTTCATTAACTACTAGATTTATACCTTGTTAGCTTAATTAGCACAAAATTAATTGATTTATTCGAATAAAAAACTAGTAAGGACTATATATGAGTGTGTTTGGCAAAAATAGTTTAAAAGTTAGTTAAAAGCTTATAAACTAAGTTTTAGCTGAAAGCTGAAAGTTTATAAGTTAACTTATTAAATTAAAAATATTTGTTAAAAGTTAATGTTGAAATAATTGAAAATTTTAAAATAACATAAAATAATATATATTTTATAATCTAAAATTAATACAAATAAATATATTTTTTTAATTAAAATAATTTAAATTATTATATATATAATTAATTAAATATATTTATATATTTTATTATATTAATTTAAATTATTATATATATCATTTATTAAAAATATATATTTTTGTTATATTATATATATATAGTGTGAGAGAGAAATGTAAATAAATATATATTTTTTTAATTAAATTAATTTAAATTATTATATATATATAATTAATTATATATATGTTATATATATATATATATATAATATTTATATATTTTATTTTATATGTATATATACATATATATAATATATGTGAGATAAGGGTATAAAAAATATTTTTATAAAATAACAGGGGTAAAAAAGGAAGAAAAATATAAAAATTATAATCTATAAGTTAGAAGTTACTCAAAAAATAGCATCTCAGAATAAGCTATAAGCTACTGAAAAAAACTTATTTACCAAATACTTCTAATAAACGTATAAGCTAATCAAATAAGATATAAGTTAGTTTATTTGACTTATCAAACATAGCCATAATACATTTGCAAAGTATAGGGAGTGATTTGAAAAACAAACTTATAGGGGCCAAATAAAAATTAAAAAAAAAAAGAGCAAACTTGTAATACCTGCCAAATTTAAAGTTATGTGTTTTGGAGTATTACTGTATCTTATAACGTTATTTTGATATATTTAATTTAGTCATTTTATTTTTTTATATTTAATTAATTCTTTATGAATGTTATTTATGGAATTTGGGTGAAATCACTAAACTAAATATTTTAATGTTGGGTGGTGAATTTTCATGACTGAGGAGTTTATGAGAGAGGGGCTTAATTTAATTAATTTAAGAATTAATTATGGAAATATTTCTATTTGGATGAAGTAGTTTTTGGATAATTGAGTATGGGTACCCGAGGGTCATCCAAGACCCATCGTCCATATAAGACTACATCTTATCTCTTTTATCTCTCATTCTTCACGGCAGAACCATCTTGGAGGCTAGAAGGAGAAGTCTCTCTTATCTCAACTTCATCATTCACTATCCATTTCCTCCAAACTAAGATTTCTTTTCCCGCTTGTTGTTTGATTCATCTAAGTTGCAAATGATTAAGTAAGCTTATTTCTCCTCTTCAATTTTCATTTTCAGATTTGGTTTTGCCTATGGAAGAAAAATGATGTTTTCGGTTCTAATAGATGAATTTAAGTGTGTGTTTTAATTTAAAATGTTCCTATATGGTTTATGATATTAATGAAACAAGAAATTTAGAGAAAATTAGGATAAATTATTAGATTTGAACTGATAAACTAATGTTATTGGAACCAGCTCAGTCATTGACTCGAATTGGCATTCAAGTCACCGGATCACTGGTTCAGCTGCCGGGTCATCGGGTCAATTACTGACCCAAATAAATGAATTAAAAAATATATATATATATATATATATATTTATAAGTAATTTAAAAAACAAGTAAAATAAGTAATGTATATGCAAATTTCACACTTTAAAATTATAAACATCTATAACAATTTAAACATAAAGTCATAAACATTCATAATAGTTATAATTAATTAAAAATTATATATATAATAGATTTTAATCTTTATTTTTAATATTTTTTAAATATAAAAATATTTTAAAAAAAAGTTTAGTTTCACTACTCACACATGCATACGTTTTTTATTTTTCAATCACCTTACACTCAGACAAATACACATTTTCCTTTTTTCTTCTTAAGTGACTAAAATTTCAATCAACTTTGCAAAAAGAGAATAGTAAAGTAGCAGGTTGGGTTTGTTTACGCGGATGCACTTCACGTTCTTCATTTCTTCTTAAGATATCCATAACAACTTTGCAGATGCTGAGACACAGTTCACATTCTTCATTTCTTCTTCTTCTTCCTAACTTTACACGGATGCGCACGAAGTGGTTGGATCTATTTGGATTTAACAGTCCAACTTGATAGCACTCTTGGATAATTAGATCCATATAATCTAAGCTGCCATCTCTGATGAACATAGTCTATGCCTTCTCCATCGTTGCTGCCTCCTCCTCTTTTCTACTGCTTCTTCTTCTTCTTCTTCGACAACCCCAACCAACCTCTTTTCTCTCTCTCTCTCTTTTTTAATCGATCAACTTGAGTCAGCCAAGACCCAGTCGAGTCGATGGCAAACTGGTTTGAAAGCTCAACCCAAACAAATCCAGGCTCTAGGTTGCCAAGTTCCGAGTCGAATTGCTGGTCTGGTTCGGTTCCAATAATACTGTGATGAACATAAGAATTTGAAAAATAGGAAAAATTAGGGTTCTAGATGAAGATTTTATAATTATGACTTGGATTGTTGGAATTAATTGGGGCTTTTAGTATTTAAACACTTATTAGACATTAAGGAAGAAATCCATGGAAAAAATTATGTTAAATGGTTAAGATTTGACCTCAAAATCAGGAAAAACTGAAAGAAGGGCGAAAAATCGCGAAACAGGGCATGGTTACTACCAAGTCATCACGAAATAGGGCATGGTTGCTACCAAGTCATTGCCTAAGCAATGGAATCAATCGCTTAGGCAACCATATAGGCAGAATGGTCAGATTTTTAAATGATCACAACTATTTCATCCAAACTTCGTTTTTAACAAACTTTATATCGTTAAAAAGATCTTTGAGTATATGTTAAAAGTTTCATTTGAAAATTTTTTACTGTTTGATAGTTATGTCCATATGAGTGATCGAAGGTTAAAATTGTAGTAGAGAATTTTCCTATTTTGTGACATTGATATATTTTTGCATAATTATCTTAGGGATGGATTATTTGATGCATCTTCTACATATTTTGGAATGTTGTGACTAACTTGGAGTAAAGAGAATTTCCCTCCATCATCTCACGCATCTTTTATCAAAGGTCAAGATAAAATTGAGCAAATATCAAGACAAGTAGATGACTTTGCTAACCGAGTTTATTTTTACTAAATTCAAATACAATATAAATCCTACTCACACCATAATTGGATTTGATTTTATTAAATTTCATAGTTAGTGATATTAATTAGATAATGAAATTTCTTGTGAAATTAGAAGATAATATTATTATGCAATTTCTTGTGAAATTGGGGAATGATATTGTTATGGAATTTCTTGCGAAATTAATAGAATATTTTCATAACAACTTTTACATTTTATAAATATGTTAAGGGTTAATGAGATGCTTGTTGTGTATAAATATTCATATGATTGAGAATGTAATAAACATACGTGTGTGCAATTATTGATTTGAAATATATGATTGTCAAGAATCATAAATAGAAAAGATTGATTATAAATATTGCATATAAATGCTAAGTGATAATTTGTGAATCAATCTTGTTAAGAACGGAGACTAAAGTGAACTATGTTGTGTATCTGTATTGAGAAAAGGATTGTAAAAACACATAGTTGTGTTCTGATTGTGTATAACACATATTTGTGTAAATTGGAACATGTGTTGTGATTGTGTGTGACACGTGTATAGTTGAGGGCTTGATCCTCTAAAAGACCCAATGCATGTTATGGTTGAGAACTTGATAGGTGGAGAATTCCTGCAGACAAACATTGGAAAATGAAATATATCAATTAGTAAATTAGTAGATGGAGAATTCATGTGGACAAACATTGGAAAATGAAATATATCAATTAGTAAATTCGTAGATGGAGAATTCATGTGGACAAACATTGGAAAATGAAATATATTGATTAGTAAATCCGTAGAGGAGAATTCCTGCGGATAAACATTGGAAAATGAAATATATCAATTAGTAAATTCGTAGATGGAGAATTTCTGCGGACGAATATTGGAAACGAAATATATCAATTAGTAAATCTGTAGATGAAGAATTCTTACGGACAAATGGTTTGCTGATGTGGCATAATACACCTTGTGTGTGCATATTATATATTTTTGTATATGCTTGATACAATTGTGATTAGGCTGTTGTGTATATTGAGTTGTGGTTGTGTATAAAATACATGGGAATAAGGATAAACACGTGGGAATGTGGACCCACGGGGGCATGAATTGAGTAGTGGTTGGTATATCATCTGAATTTGGTAGTAATTATAGTATTTGTACTTGTCTTATATTATTTTTACACAGTCATTTACTCATTGAGTTTTGATAAACTTATACTCTCTATGATTATCTTTTTCAGGTACAGTGGTTGAGGAGTAGGATTAGTAACCTTTTGGAGTTATACTCCACTTTTGTCTAGTAGACTCATGGATCTATATTTGGTAAAAGATAAGGAAATGCTTTATAATCTAGTAGGTCATCTAGTCTTGCAAGATTGTATTGTACTATGTAATGTATAAATGTTGAACATTTTTTAATATGTGTGTAAAGTATCTTTCTTAGAAAATTTATGATTTACATAGTTGTAGATATTAAAAATGTTTAAGGAGATTAAGGAGTACCACGAAGGTACACCATAGATATTATATGTATAACTCACATGCCTCATTTTTAGGATGTGACAAAACTATCGGAACCAAATGACTAATTATTCATAAAATTAAATTATAATAAAAATAATTAAAATATAATTAGAAGAATTTTATTATTTTTAAATATAAACAATTTTATAATATAATTTGATATTGAATTTGAAACAATCATTTAAAATTATATTAAAGTGCATTAATTTTCATTGGAAAGAATCAAGTTACGAAGCCATTTATCCGAAAGTATTAGTAAGACTGTTAAAATAAAATTTTAATTGAGGTGATACAATTTAATCTAATCAAAATGGATCAAAACTAATTAAGTTATCGGATTAATTAGATAAAATTTTACCAAAATTGATTTAATTGTTGTTGAATGACTATAGTAACACCAAATGAAATCATATGATTATATGTTAAGATATTAATATAATATATTTTATATCTTATATACAACATATCTGTTTAATATTTCTTTTAATTTTTAATAAAATATTAAAAAGACCCTGTGTCAACACTTTTTTAATAGATAGACTCATGTTAATTTCATGTTGTCTAGTTTATTACTATATTGTCATTTGTTATGATATATTGTGTTATGACCTCTGTTTAAGTATACCATGATGTTGGATTAATGCTATGAACTATATTATGATATTATTGAATAAGTGTGATTTTTATTATTAAAAAATTCAATTATTGCTGACAAGGCAGCCAAATCAACCAAGAACGAAGTGAATTTCCAAAACATGTAATTGGAAATTAAGAAGGACCCCTTCGAATTCCATTTTTGGTGTAGAGGAAAGGGAATTTCTACATTTTTGTGGTGTGTCCAAATTGATTAAATTGTTTGGCACCTGGAAAACGAACAAAATGTTAATGAGATCCATATATGATATTTATAAACAAAACCATGAAATTACACAGCTGCAACAAGAAAATGCAGCAAATGAACTTGTACATTTGTTAACTTAAGCATATGAGTATTTACAATACATACACTCTGTATATGAGATCTAACATTTTGTTTTGTTCACAATACAAAGTAAGAATGGAAAGGAAAAGAGATATAGAATAGGAAAGAGAAAACAAAAAGAGAAAAAAAGTTATTTGGTTCACAATGAAAAAATGAATAGGAAAGAAAAAAATAATTATTTTTGAGTGTATATTTTAATAATGAATATATGATATAATTTACCAAATTATCCTTAGTTAAAATTTTATTTTATTTTTTTAAAAAAAGAACATAAGCCCCTAACTATAACCCCAACACCGATTCACATTCGCACCCACTTTTTCACCATCGATGTCTCTGTACTCTCCATCTCCATTGATGCCTTTGTTTTCCGTGAAAGCCATCACCTTCGATTTTGAGTGTGTGGCTAGAGAAGACGGAGCTTCTCTCTTTCCTCTCACATTCCTCATGCTTCTTCCTCATTCATTGGAATCTCTCTCTCTTTCTCTCTAGCCTCTATACTCTACCAAGGGCACACACAGTCGGAGAAGACAGAGGGCAAATCAGAGAGTGCAAGGGAGGACATGAGGGTAAGGTCATGAGGATGAGCGTCAATTAGATTGACCAAGGAGGACGTTTTCGGCGACGAGGGTAGAGTGGCTCTGGTGAGGTGTCACTAAGACATGTAACCGGCAGGTAAGTCGTAGAGGTCAGTTTTTTGGAATGTAAACTAAGGGTAGAAAAGGAAATTGAAGCATTTTCCAAAATGGAATATGGTTTTCTTTAGCATTTGAGAAGAAAGGCTTGAATGGAAAATAATATTGATTTTTTCCAAAGTGAATCCTGTTTCCATCAGTTTATAGCAAACAAAACACATGAAAATTTACTATACACTAGAAGTCTATTTTTGTTTCCACTGGAGTGGGTGAACCAAACATACCCTAAAGGAACCAATCAACGCCTTACGTGTACCTTCGAGGATATAACAATATTCTATTAAACACATTTTAAGACATTTATTGTTAACATCCCTCAAATGTTATAAATCATAAAAAATTAAACATTCCCATAGATTATAAAACTTACACAAATAAATTGTTCTATTACAAGAGAAAACTATCGTGCACCAAAAGTCCCATTCACTATAGTGCTACCAATGTCATATAAATACATTAATGGTTTGATCTAATTTTCCCGTAACTAAGAAAAAGAGGCAAGCACAACAACCATAAAAGTAGAAAATATAGAAGGGAACATGAATAATGATGGAGTACAGTTAAATATCATAAATTAATACTCTATAAATTAATAATTTTAATAAAATACTATTTTTTTAGTCGGGCTAGTTTACAAAATTAATTAATAATTTTGATAAATGAATAAGATAATAATTTTTAAGGATAACATTATATAAATCTATAGTCATGTTAATATCATAAATTAATAATTCTCTAAAATTACAAACATAACTAGGACAATTTAGTAAAATATGAATTTATTATTGTTTATTTTTTCATAAAATTTAAATTTAAGTGAATTTCATATCTAACTTTTTTCGTTGTATTCAAAAACTCCGTTGTTGTGTTCTCGAATTACAATAAAAAATTGTGAAGAATTGTTGCGACTATGTTCTAATGAATATTGTTTAAGTATTAAAAATAATAAATATCATTTACTTATTTTCATAAATATATATGTACAATTAATTTTTTATAAATTAATTCACGAAATATGATACATATATTGTATATTAGATTATTAGCGACATATACAATTTTTTTATATAATTAAATTTATATTTTCTGCTATTTAAATTAATAACTTATTAATTTATCAATTAATTAATAATTCTTTAATTTAATAAATGGTCCAACATTATTAATTTATAAAAGTTTTACTGTTTAAGAATTAAGTTTTCTTAATATTGTTCTCAGTAACCCACTGGGCTTTAACTTGAGTTACAGTCTATAAGGCCTCTTTTTTAACTTTTTTGGGTACGTCTTATGAAAATCACAAGTCAGACCCAAAAAACTGGGTTGAGTTGGGTTTGCACTTAATATTCGTAATTGAGTCATCATTGAAAAATATTATCAATATTTGTTTTGTAAGAAAAATATTATTAATATTTGGAATTTTAGAATATTGAACAAGAAAGGAGCAAGTTTCACAAGAAACAATAAGAAGTTAGATACTCTGCTTCTTTTGCAGTTAATCATACAAAATAACAAACCATGCTGTATAGTTATGCGTACTAATGCATGGACTTCATTGAATGACAAAATCCCATTGAAGTTTGAAATTGTGAGATGCATTAACAGGTTGTGCTTAAACACATCTTGTCTTTTTTTTTTTTCTTCAAACATACAATAACTACAGATATGACTAGAAGTGACTGCTTGTCATGCATGACATGATAATGCTGTTGTTAATCCATCTTCGATGCCTTGTGTTGTCTCTAGCAACACTTTGAACACATTCTTCAGTCTTCATCACTCAAAAAAGCATTTTATCGTGAAGTAGCTCCAAACCAAAATGTAGTTCTCAAGTTTTACGGAAGGGAAATGTGAGGGCACCACCCTGCATGTCATATTCTCTCCAATTAATTAGGACGTTCTTGAGCGGCTTTCATGTTCAGAAATTCCAGTGAGTGGGAATCACTCATAACATCCTACAAGAAAACAGTAAGTTTAATGTTGTTGGGATTAACCCAAAATAATGACTCACATAGCTTAATAAACAAAGGGAAAACAAGTGTTAAGAAGTTCCACGTAACAAAAAGGGGAAAGAGGTGCAAAGCATCTATAAGGAGTTAAGGTCTTTGTTTCTAGATGTATCAAGTCAAATACATTTTAAGCTTATATTTGACTTTCTTTATTCTTCTTTTATTATCTTGTTTTAGAGTAGTGAGAGTTGTGTGAGATTTTTATCTAGTTTTGCAGTTTTTTAAATTAATTCTTGTGTTGTGATTGTCTTTTGTTCCATTTTATTTCTCTGATTTATTTAAGGTAAGAAATTCTTAACAGAGAAATAGAGTTTTACGCAACAAATGTGATAAAGTTTCTTGAGATTTTGTGGTGTATGAATTCTATTTATCAGAAAAACTAAAGAACAAATCTATGAATATTGACTTACTTGAATTGTGGACGTTGTGGGTGGAGAAGTTGCTGGTTCTATGAGTGAATCCTGTACTACGCCCAAACACATTCATTGGCATGTTATCTTGGGCAAAGGATCTCAATACATTTAGCTGAGGTAACACAACATTCTTAAGATCAGGTCTATCTTTTTTCTTCATTTCTGCACACTGCAGAGCAAGCTTGGCAAAATGTAAGGCCTCTTGCATTGGCCAATCTTTGACGACTGGATCAAGTATCTCAGTGAAAGTCTCATTTTCTATAGCTCGTCCGACATGATGAGCCAAACCCATTGGTGACCTTGCTGTTATCATTTGCAGAAGCATGATCCCCAGTGAGTAAACATCAGATTTAATGCCAAGCATGCCGGTTTGCTGGTACTCAGGGTCGATATAACAGAAAGTTCCAGCAGTGGAAGTCATGTGATATTGAGTTACAGTGTTTGCAACTGAAGGAGGGACAAGCCTGGCCAATCCCACATCACTAATCTTGCTAACAAAGTTATGATCAAGCAAGATGTTGTCGGGTTTCAAGTCACGGTGAACAATTGGTTCTGGTTTTGTCTGATGAAGGAACAAGAGACCAGTGGCGATCTCTGCGGCAATTTGGAATCTTAACTGCCAGGGAAGAGGCGGTGCGTTACCTCTCTTAAAGAGACAGTCATTCAAGCTTCCATTAGACATGTACTCGTAGACTAGGCAACCATACTCTGGGCATGCTCCCAGGAGAAGAACCATGTTTGGATGTCGTATGCAACTCAACACTTCAAGCTACATTAATACGATTCCAAATTAATACACTATCTTATGTCGTTAGAAATAAAGATTTTAGAAACAATATTCCAAATAATTATCTAATCTAATTGTTCAAGTCCCCGTGAAAGCCCAGTCACTACCCCAATAGATATGAATTCACTATATTTATTTTTAGCTTCACCCTGAGTTACTTTTTAATGTCCAAGACTTTCTGTTGTAGTTTCAAGGCCTTAAATGGGCCGACCTATGACATGGGCAACTTTTTTTTTTTAAATATATATATAATTAATATAAAATTAAAAAATTTAGCAAAAAATTTAATAATTTTTTTATTAAAATAAAATTTATACATGTAAAATATTACTTCTTTAATATTTTTAAATAACTCAGTTTTAATTTTTTATTTTTTTTAAATTAACTATATTATATTTAAATTTAAAAATTTTATATTTATTTTTAAGAAATTACAAAAATTTTATATCCAAATTTATTATATTTATTAAATATAATATTATAAAATATAAAAATCTAATAAAGTGAGTTATTTATCCTAAATAATATAATTTTTGTAAAATAAATTAAAAAATTAAAGCCTAATTTCTTGAAACCAAGTCCCCCCATTTACGAGTAGGCCAGACATTTTGATACTACTAATTTTTAGAGAAGTAATATATCATAACCCACAATGTTGTAGTTATTTACTTTTCTGGGTAACTACTTTTCCCTGTAATAACTTGATGATGTTGTTATTGCCATTTCTCATACCTCCTGATGAAACTGTGACATCCCTTGAGCTGCATCTGGCCTTAAAACTTTTACTGCAACTGGCGTAAGATCCAGTTCACACCTATATACTGGCCCATACCCTCCTTCCCCAACCTTGAGTGAATCTGCAAAGCAATTTGTTGCTTCTTTAATTTCCTCAATAGTATATCTTCTGTACTTGACACTACCTTCTGGAAAAGCATCTTTCAGGGCTTTCATCTCTACACCCAATCTCTTTTGTGCCTCTTCTGTTGCGTCAAGGTCACCTCTGCACTTTGCTTTCTCCCTCTCTGCATGTGCCAGTGCTACTTCTTCAGCTATCCTTGCCTCTTCTAATTTCTTTTGCTCTTCCAATTTCCAACGCTGAAGTTCCATTGCCTGTTGGGTATTGCTGTTAGTTTCTCAAATTTAAAGTTTGTCTTAATTGATCTCTTTATGGACTTGTTTTGTGGAATATGTAATGTAATCACTCTTACTAGTATTATTGCAGGACGACAGTATTCTTAGAACATGTTTCAACTTGACTAAAATCTGTAAGCTACCTGATGCCTTGCTGTAAGAGCTTCCTTGCAAGCTGTATTGTACATTTCCATTGTTTGCTTCAGTTCTAGCTTCAGTCTCCTCATTTCGGCGTCCGTATCATCCTATTATTGCAAAGTAGAGGTTTATTAATTCCTTCCTAGCATAGCATGCATCTTTGTGAGTATATCTTCTAAGAGTCTGATAAAGCCTTTGAAAACTAACCATCTTAAAAAGGCTCAAAACAACCAAGTTGCATTAATCCATTGGTATTTTGGCTTGTTAATGTGGTATATATATCAATCCAACATGTTGATATTATTGTATCATAAACATTGTCCTTACCATTTGGGAGAATTTCAAGGATGACTCCCCACTTCCTTGTGAGTTGAATGAGTAGTCACTTTGAGAAAAGCTCACTTCAGTTGCCTTATTAGTTCCTGAGAAAGATGAGTCAAAGCTTCTCCCATCAAAACCCGAGCTATTCGAAAGCCGAGGGACCATTGCGGGTTCAAAATCTTCATAAATTGAAGGAATCATCCTATCAATGCCTCGCCTTCCACCACCCACAAATGATATATCAGAATCAGAGTCATGGATTGAGGATTCATATGGTTTGTAGTTTGATCTTGTGAACGGTGATCTGTCCATGGATTATCCAGTTAGTCCTTTCACCGAGTCATTTAACGTATATATCAATGCTTTTTGAATAATAATATATCATCACCATGTCTCATATAAATCTCTAATATTTACCATGTACTAGCCTTTGTGATTAGCATTCATCAGTTTCTATCCATGACATTATAGCATTCATAAGTTTCCACTCTCATTTATGCTTAAAGATCGTTATTTCTTTCTCAACGATGTTTAACTGGCACTACAAAAGAAATTTTACTCTTCATTTATTGATTGTCTTGCTAAGGTACGCTATGTTATTATTGTTTCTACTTCTTCCATAAATAGATGATACGTTAGAACTCACTTGAAGCCATCATCATCTGGTAGCTGGGTGATACCATATTCTGGCCTCTCAGATACTGCAACAAATATAAGCAGATTAGCTTTTTATGAACAGTGGAAAAATCTAGATGGGTAGGAATAATTATCATGACATGGATATATATAGAACATACACCATGGCTTTTGGTTATGTGTAAGTGGTGCATCCATTTGATCAGGAGTACTGTGCCTGGGTTGTTGCTGCATTATTGGGTTTCGAGGCGTAGGTTTGGGTGTTATGGAAGCAGAAGCAGCTCGTACAGTTAAGATTTTTCCTTTGGAAATGGTGTACACAGTGCAGAATGGTGGTGCCCCTTTTGACACAAGGCTTGGAACATCTGTTGCCTTAAACATTCTGTCATGAATATCATTATGATAGGACAGTGTTAGAGTTGTAGTAGCAGTATGATATGAAATTGGATTGCATTTCATGAAAATTCAGATGATATATATATATATATATATATATACATATATATATTTTGGTTTTTGGTCTAATATTTTTTTGTTACAAAAATAACGGCAAAATAAAGAAGACAAAAACAAAAATAAAAATAAAAACACACAAATTTATGTGACTTATATTTATAGGTAAAGAAAAAGAAAGAAAAAGAGAAAGAGAGATCGAGAGAAACTTCTTATTCCTTAAATAAAAAGTTGTTACAAGTTATTTAAAAAAAATCTTAAAATCATATATATATATATATATATAATCTAAATAGTTCCGCTGTAGAAGGTCAGACTCTAACCCCCCTCTCAATACATAAATACACACAAATACATTTTTTTCATTTCGAGTTAAGCCTTCAAATTTTAGATCAAATTATGAATTCATATTAATTCACCGAAAATTCAAGGTACTCAGCAATTTTTTTAGATCAAGCATATTAGTTGCCTGCTTTGATATTTAATGTGGAGTGAGGGGGAAAAAAGATAATCACCTGGCAATACCACTTCTTGACGGTGCCCCAAGTACAAGAAGTTCAATTGATTGCATGGAAACGCATTCTATTATTGCTTTAGGTATATCCGTATCTTCCAACATGACTTCTTTGCATTGTACCTATTATAAACAAAGTAATGATTGGAGGGAACAAAAAAACAATTTGGGAGGGGAAAAAAAGTCAAAGAGTATGAGAACTAACACTTTTTCTATTGCAGAAAACTTGAAATGAATCAAAAAGCTCTTTGATTTCGTTGTTTGAATGAGTGGATACGATGTGTCCAGCTGCATTCACAATGGAAAAGACAATAGTTGAAGTTATCATATGAACCAATAATGTTTACATGGTAATTCACATTAAATATTCTCAAAGCATGATTTCTAAGAATAATTTGTGTTCTTAAATTGTCATTGGCCTAAGTCATAGAACAATAGAATATATATATTGAAGATTGTTATCATTGGAGAGGGAGAGAGACAGAGAGAGAGAGAGAGAGTGAAATACCTGATGTAGGAAGGGAAACAATCTTTTGTTTAACATGTATTAGAAGAAAACATTGATTTCTGGAAACAAGATTATCGATTGCCCATTTTAAAGCGTATTGGCTTGACTTATTATTTTCAATAGCCACTGCAACAGTACGTCCAGTACCTAACTTCTTCTCAGCATGCATTATTCTGAATTGAAATTGCCTTACAAGAAAGCAACTTCAAAAAAAATAAATAAATAAAACAAAGCTTCAACAATAATTTGTAAAAACTAATAAGCTTAGCCTTCACAACCCTTTGCTTTTTGTGTTTTTGGAGTTGCAACTATTCATGTGCTTCAGTACCTTTTATTAAGATGGATCTGTGTTAGATATTTTTGTACAAACTAAATAAATAGTTGCCAACTTAGCATCTTATCGTTAAATTTATTAAATTTGTTGGAACTAAACTCAGCAGTGCCACTCTTGCGCCAATTCATTATACCTACTTTTCTAATTTTTTGTTTGTTTTTTTTTTGTTTTAAAGTAAAAACCTACATGCCTTATTTTTCGTTGATTTAGTTTACTATATATAATTTCTAAAAGAAGCTTCAAACTGTTTATTTAACAATAACTATAGAGGTTATCTAAAAAGAAGAGCGGCTCCCCTGGATTTATAGCAGAAAATTCAGTCTGTAGTTTCAATTCTAACCATCTGAATTCCAGCATTGGATATTGACACGTGGCACACACAATTATCCTTCTGTCCACCTCTTCTCTGTCTCTTCGGAATTCCAACTGTGGGTCTCCCTCTCATGTTTCCAAATTCCATTATCCTTCTCTCTCTCCCTCTTACTCTCACAGGGCTTCACCATCTCATTCTTCTTCTTCTTCGCCATCTTCTACTTCCTCCCTTGACCCTTACCAGCTCAGAGCCCTCCAATCCCTCAACATCCCCACCTCCAAAAACTTGGTTTCTGAAACTTGGAGAAAAAAAGAAATGCATAGTGAATACAAGAGAGAAATTGAGAGAGAGAGAGAGAGAGAGAGAGAGAGAGAGAGAGAGAGAGGGAATGTAATATGAGAGAGAAAAAAATAGAAATTATGAGAAATTATTTAAATTATTTTCATAAAAAAATTACAAATTTTTTTAGTTAAGTATTTTAATAAAATACTTAATTATTTTAATTATTTTCATAATGTAACATGAATATGTGCAAAAAGTTCCTTGAAAACTATTTAAATTAAATTGAAATATATACCTGTAATTTTTTCAAAATCAAATATATATATATATATATATTTAACAATTCAATTATTCACTCATAAAGAAATATCTTTAATGTTTTTGGGTCATCCAAACCTGTAATTTAAATTTTAAATAATTATTGAATTGTTTATTGGGTCAAAAGCTCCATCACTCAAACGGTCAGACTACAACCACTCTTTATAAAAATATTTTAAATAATTATTAAAAGTGATGTAAAAAAAAGAATTAGAGTAGCAGCAGTCAGAGATGCCAGAGAAGCGTTCATGAACGTCAAAACGCACCGCTTTTTGAGAGGTATTACACCATTTATATCGGTGATTTTTAGGTAATTCTTAAATTTAAGAATTAATTTTTATTTTGATTTATTATTGTAATTTATCATATTGATTGTCACGTATAAGAATGGTTTTTATACAAAAAGTAATAATAAAATAATTAATTTATAATAAATGTTAATGAAGAGTAATAAATATTAAAATAATAGAGAGTTAATTGTGAGACCCATTTACGAGTTTTTAAGAGCTTTACCACTGGAGTGAGAAATTACTTAAAGTGATGAGGAGTTATTTAATCTTATGTGACTTTGTGAGATCCACAATAAAAACTAAAGTGAGGTTTATCACTATAAATGTTCTTACTACAAATATGAGAGGGCCATGTGGCAAGCTCCAGATGGTGTGATGAGTCAGGATCGGACGGCTCTCCTTCTAACTACAGATTGTAATTAGCGCGCAAACTATAGTATAGAGGAGCTGCACTCTCTAAAAAGTAGTCAATAAAGTAGTCATACTTAGATAAATATGATGCCCTGTGTACACGTTATTTTTAAGAAAATACATTCAAATATTAGGTTTTATCGATTTGCAATACAATACTCCCTGAAAATTTGTCACCTCTTTTGTATATTTAGAAAGAATGTAAATATGGTGTTTATATTCATTTAACACTTTGAACAAACAAACAATTTAGTTTTTCTTTTTTCTGTTATTTTGAAACTTAATTATACCTGCAAAAAGCTTGAACATAAGTACGAGATGAAAATTCTTACTAATTTTTTTGAATTTATGTTATAATAATAATAAAAAAGATTTAACGGGCATGTAGTGTAATCTAGAGGGAAGCAAAAATTACCATTATTTTCTATTTTTTTTTCAAAAAAATAGCATATTTATTTTTTTCAAAGAAAACCAAAGAATTAATTTGTAATTCAAAAATAGCAGGATTTTTTAAAAAAGTACACTCGTGAACCTGTTTTGCAAGCATAATTTAGCACTAGTCTATCTTGTCAAGTATAAATATCTTTTAAGAACATTTTAATAATTTTAGTGAAATTATTGCCCTTCAAAGACACAGACACAATAAAACGACGTCTTCATCCCTAAGTTACTTTTAGGGGCTTTTTTCCCCCTCTCTCGTCTTAGTAAGAAAAAAATCCCTGCAAGGCCATCCTTATGGGGGCGACTAAGAGGCGAGAGCGAGGACAAGTGCGATGTCTTCCACATAGAGGCGCGAGTGGTAGTAGTGACGGGAGAAGTTTAAAATGTAAGCTGCTAAGTTGGAGATGTAAAATAAAATTAAGGGAAAATTAATTATTTGATCCCTATAGTTGCTTTAATTTTTAATTTGGTCCCTATATTTTTTTCAAATCACTTCCTATACTTTACAAATGTATTAAATATAGTCCCTACTTTTTATTTTATAATAAATCGATTAACTTTGTGCTTATTAAGCTAACAACATGTACATCTGGCATAAATGTCACTTTTTCACTTCCTTCTCCTTAACTTTATTCAATTCAAATCATAACTCGTTTCCAAAGTGCATATTCAACTTAATGTTTAATACCTATCAAATGGAGTTTTAATAATATTCATATACTTACAGTTTTTTGATATTTTATTTATTATACACTACAAGAAAAATTGATTAAATGTTAAAATTTGTCTCAAAAATTAATCTAAAAATCTGAGATGGAATATATTTCGTCTCTTATTTCCGTCTTTAACATCTAGTTTGAAAATTTGAAACGGAAAAAATTTCTTCTCATATTAGAGATGAAATTTAGATTTTGTCTCATATTAGAGATTGAATAAATTCCGTCTCAAATTTCTTTTTAGATTAAAACAGATCTGAGATGAAATAAATTCTATCTCAAATTCTATTTTAGATTTTTGTTAGTCCTACATCTCCCAGTTCAAAAAATTAGCCACCCACATTTTCCTATATATAGTGCAATACCTATCATTTTTCTATATAGAGTGCTTCATTGAACACTATTGTCTTGAGATGGCTAATGAATGAATATGTCTTCTAATTTAGTGTTATTTAATGTGGCTAAAATTTTTATGGGAGGCCAAATTTAATCTGTTTAATAATCTACTGACAATTTTTTTTTTCTGTTTAGAGAATTAGAGACGGAATTAAGGATAAAAAATCCGTCTCTAATTTGAGACAGAAAATTCGTCTCTAATTTTGAGATGAAATCTTTTTTCTGTCTCAACTTTATTTGAGACGCCAATATTAGAGATGAAAAAAAAATCTGCCTCTGATCAGTTAAAGATGAATTTTTCCATCTCTGATATTTGATTTTTTTTAGTGATAAGAGAAATAATATTATTAGTCAACCAAATAAAATAAATTTACACCTTGTCAACTTAATTAGCACAAAGTTAATTGATTCATCCAAAAAAAAAAAATTAAGGACTATATATAGGTGTGTTTGGCAAAATTAGCTTATAAGTTAAAATAAACTAACTTATTAAATTAGAAATGTTTGGTAAATGTTAATATTGACGTCGGTGAAAAATGTAAAATAACATAAAATGGGCATATATTTTATAATCCTAGAGTAATACAAATAAACATATTATTTTTTAATTAAAATAATTTAAATTGTTATATATATATATATAATTAATTAAATATATTTATATGTTTTATTATATTAATTTAAATTATCATATATATAATTTATTAAAAATATATATTTTTTATATATAAAAATATTATATATATTGTAACACCCCAATAATTTTTATGAATATTTAAAATCTATTTTGAATTTTATTGAAAAGTTTAATTACGTGAAAAATGTGCTTTTTGAATTGGTGAAAAAAATTTGGAAATAGAAATTTTAATTTTTAATTTAGGAAATTTTTACAAATTCTCAAGGGCCTAAGTGAACAAGTTTTAAAGTTAGAGTGACTATGAGCAATTTTTTCAATAAAATTAGTAGGGCCCATACGTACACACTTAAACATTTATTTTTCTCTCTTATTCTTTTCTTTCTCTCATTCTCCCGTAGATTCCTCACTCTCTTTCGACTATGCATCCCAAGGAAACTCCTTCATCAACCATTCATGCCATTTTTGCTTGGGGAAGGAATCCATAGAAGTTAGGAGGATTGGTAAGTTGATGTTCTTCTTCTTCTTCCTCTTCTTACAAGACCAAATCCTTGGTTATTAATTTAAAAATTTTTTGTAGAATGTTTTTATGGATGAATTTAAGTATGGGTGTTAATCTAAAACATTCTTGGGTGGTTTATAATGTTATTGGAACAAGAAATTTGGAGAAAATTAGAAGAAATCCATAGAATTTAGAAATTAAAAAAAAGTTAGGGTTTTTTTATGAAAATTTGAGATTAGAGCTTGGATTGTTGGTAAAAATTGGAGGTTTTAGTGTCAAAATGCTCCTTAGATATTAAAGATGAAAACCCATGGAAGAAATCAAAAGAAATGTTGTTTTAGATATGATTTTAGGATTTTTTGATAAAGAACACGAAGAACGTCACTGTTCATTCTGGAAATATTTCAGAAAATTTTCAGAAAATACTGTTTATCAAAAAAATTTTTCTAGATTTTCTCAGTTACTGTAGCATTGACTCGGTCAACGTTACTGTAGCATTGACTTAGTCAATGATGCTGTAGTTGTGTTGACCATTTACCGTTACTATAGCATTAGTTTTAAAGTATTCATAACTCTTTCATCCAGACTCTATTTTTAGTAAATAAGATACTGTTAGAAAGCTCTTTGAGTCTAGTTTCTAATAGTACAAGTTTTATTTGAAAACTCTTTGTTATTTGAGAGTTATATTCAGAGGAGTGATCAAAGGTCAAATTATAGCAAAGAATTTTCCTATTTTGTGACCTTGTTATGTTTTTGGCATGATTATCTTGTAGAGATGCATTCTTTAATGCATCATCCACATATTTTGAAATGTTGTGATTAATTTGGATGTAGGAAAAATTACCTTCCATCATCTTACCCATCTTCAAGGAAGGTTCAAGGTAAAATTGGACAAATATCAAGGTGAGAGATCATACCTTATCTTGTTTGTTTATTTAATGTATATATTAAAGGTGTACTATATATATATATATATATATTAATCCAAGTAGCTGTCAAACCTATGCACAGGTTAGGCATCAACCATCCCGTCTTAGTTCTTCTCCAGGATCGACATGTACTGTCTTTCCAAGATTCCATGTTAAGCCTTGTAGAGTCAAATCTCTGCAATGGTCCAATTTATTTTCAATGTTTTTCAAATTATATGAAGACATTAAGAAACGTCGAAAAAGCTTTAAAATTGCATATCAAGACCACAGAAGGAATATTCAGTGAAGATCTGGATAATCTTTCTATAGTTTTTAGAATTCATTATAAAGTCTCCAAAACTGGAGTAGGAATTTCTGTTAAAAAAGAGTCACCAAAGAATGAAACCATTCTAATGGAGGCTAATCTTCAAAAATCAATGATCATGACTCCTAAACCCCTCAGGCATGATGAAATCATGGCCGCTTTTCCAGACTCTTGGGATTTGGAAAGTATCCAACCTTCCAAGAAAATAGAGTCTATAAGTTTAGGAAATTTTGTTCAAAGTCTAGAAGGACATGTCAGGATATCTATGAACATATCATCCTCGTCTAGAATTAGAATGTTCAATAACCCAGATTTAGAATTTAGTTCAAGACACTCTGTAGATTCTGATTATAGATCTGCGGCAGAAACTCTTGAGACTTCAACTAGTTTCAGAGGAGTAGATTTCCAACCTTCAATCCCTCAACCCATCTATGAGTCAGTACAAGAAAACTCTTCTATAAATCACTCCCCCACTAGATCACAAATTCTTATGATAAGAAAAGAGTTCAAAATGAATAAACCCTTGCTAAATGCAGAATTTATGCAGGCCCATAATAGGTCAAAACGAGAATGGTATTTCCGTACATTCTCATCTGAACAAGTTCAAAAATGGAAATTAGAGTATTATGATTTCTTAGAAGAAATAGGAGATCATATTTTCTTTTTCAATTGGTTTGAAATGTATTGTTCAAACAATAATATAGAAAATCCTTTTGTTAAAAAAGAAGTAAACACCCACTCTAGGATTACAGTAGAATGGGATACTACTTTAGGTCAAAAGATAGTCTCGGTTCATCCACCTTTAGAAAATTTAAAAATTTCAAAAGGTAGTACTGAGATAGAAGCAACTCCATTCAAAACCATAGAAGGTAATGAAGAACAACATAGTTCAAAACGAGATGTCAAAAATATTGAGTCTCAAAATAATTTTACCAATTTAGCGCTCAACACATTAGGTAAGCAGTTAGATAGGATAGAGAACGTAGTTAATAACAAGGTCCTAGAATCACCTTCTAGTTCCTTAGGACAGAATTTGGTAAGTTCAATACCCCAACAACCCCTGTATAAGATTCCAACACTTACTCAGGCAGAGTTGAAATCAATAAAATTAGGTTCTAGTTCTCAAAACTTAGTTGATGAAATCACCAAAAGATTAAATCAACTTAATGTTTTGAATAATAGGTCAAAAGGTCCCCAGATCAACACAATGTCTAAACCATACACTGATCAAAACCCTGAAGTTAATAGAATTAGCTTTAGGAACCCAAAACCAGTGACTAGGAATTATTATCATAGACCTAGTTACCCAGATACCCAGTATGAAGAAAATAGCTTAATTACAGAGGCTAGCTATAACGGCGAGTCTATTGTAGAATGGAACATTGATGGTCATAGTGAGCATCAAATTTTGGGAATAATTCAAAATATGTCAATGTGCGCCACGATGTATAAGCTCAAAAATAATGAAGAAAGTTCAATAGTTACCATGTTAACAACTGGTTTTACTGGTCAATTAAAAGGATGGTGGGATAACTATCTCACAGAAGAAGAAAGATCTGCGATTAAATTCGCAATCAAATAAGAAGAAATTAATGGTTTATTAATAGATGTTCAAGACTCAGTAGCAGTTTTAATTTATGCACTCACAAAACACTTTGTAGGAAACCCCACAGATTTCCAACAAAGGATAGGTAACCAATTAATTAACCTCAGATGTCCCACGATGTCTGATTTCAGATGGTACAAGGACATGTTCCTTACCAAGCTATATACTCGGTCTGATAGTAAAGCAGACTACTGGAAAGAAAGGTTTTTAGGTGGTTTACCCAACTTATTTGCCGAAAGAGTCAAAGAAAGCATTAGGAGACAATGCAACAATACACTTCCCTTAGGTTAGATGACTTTCGGAGAATTAATTAATTTTGTTACAAACGAAGCTCTTATCATATGTAATGATATGAAGCTTCAGTCTAAGTTAAAACATGAGTCCAAAAGCACCCATAGAGAATTAGGTAATTTCTGTGATCAATATGGTATCAAAAAGATTCGAGCCCCCTCTGCTCAAAATAAGAGAAATAGGAAGAGTCACAGGTACTAGACCGTCCGGAAGACTTATCGTCGTTACCCTGACAAACCTGTTAGATCATTCCAAAGAAAGAAACCTGTTCAACAGTCTAGCAAATCTAGACACCATAATTCCAAAAATACCGATCGCAAACATATAGTTTGTTTTAAATGCGGGAGGTATGGTCATATTTCAAAACATTGCAGGCTCAAAAAACGCATTAATACTTTAGAAATAAATGATAAGTACAAACAGAGTCTTATGAGTATTCTGTTAGAAGATCAAAACTCTGAGTCAGAATATGATTCAGATCAGTCTAGCGTTCAAAATGAGTTATATCAGTTAGAACAACTAAGTAATTCATCTTCTAGTTCAACATCTGATGACGAGAGTCATTCAGATATAGGAATTTGCACCTGTAAAGAATGTTCAAAAATATCAGGTAATTGTTCAAAAATAATTAGTGTAATTAATAAAGATAAAGTTCAAACTTTATTAGAAATCTTAGACAAGATTACTGATGAAGAAGTTAGGAAAGAATATCTGCTCAAAATCAAGGACTTAATGGATTTGGACGAACCCAAACCGAAGCCCATAGTCAAACCTTACAATGTTCAAGAGATAATTAATAGATTTCAAAACACTTCCACCCAAGAACGAGTTTCTGTTAAAGAACTCCAGGAAGAAATTAAAATAATTAAAGAAGAAATTCAATTGCTCAAACAAAAGGATAATGACTTATCCTTAGATATTTTAAGTTTAATGGCTAAAAAAGAAACTAGGAATTCTACAAATTCCACTGATCAAAATGAGTTAGGAGAAACTAGCTCTGAACCAAAAGAAAATTATTTAAATTTAATTTCCCAAATATCTGTTCAAAGATGGTATAGTGAAATCAACCTTACCATAGGAAATTTTGGTACCAAGTTAGTCACTCTGATAGACTCAGGCGCTGATTTTAATTGTCTTCAAGAAGGGTTAATCCCCACTCAATACTATGAGAAAACCACTGAGAGTCTCAGCGGTGCAGGAGGTAATAAACTTCCAGTTAGGTACAAACTGTCCAATGCTAAGATATGTAATCAAGGCATTAAGTTTAATACAACTTTTATTCTTGTTAGGAATTTAACTCATTCAATGATTTTAGGAACACCTTTTCTGACCCTTATCTACCCTTTTAAGGTTTCAGAATTAGGAATTTCAACTTTCATTTTAGGCAAAGAACTTTGCTTTGAATTTTTAAATCTGGCTAAAACAACAGATGTTAATTTACTTAAAAGTCTAGCTATTTCTAGTATTAATTTGATCAATAAAAAACAAGCTCAAATTAAATTGCTCAATAAAGAGGTTCAATACAAAAGAATAGAAGAACAAATAGAAAAACCTCAGATCAAAACTAGGATAGAATCTGTTCAAAAAAAGGTTTGAAAAAGAAATCTGTTCCGATAAGCCCAACGCTTTCTGGAATAGAAAGAGACACACAGTCTCGCTTCCTTACGAGCCCAGTTTTAGTGAAAATAAAATCCCAACTAAGGCTAGGCCCATTCAAATGAATAAAGAAACCTTGGAATACTGTAAAAAGGAAATCCAAGATCTGTTAGAAAATAAGCTGATTAGGCCCAGTAAGTCCCTTTGGAGCTGTTCAGCCTTCTATGTTCAAAATCAGGCAGAAATAGAGCGAGGAGCACCTCGCATGGTCATCAATTACAAACCCCTCAATAGAGTTCTTTGATGGATTAGGTACCCTATACCAGATAGGAGTAACTTAATCAGTCATGTTCAAAAAGCATCTTTATTTTCTAAGTTCGATATGAAATCGGGCTTTTATCAGATTCAAATTGAAGAAAAAGATAGGTACAAAACAGCTTTTGCTGTTCCCTTTGGACATTATGAATGGAACGTAATGCCCTTTGGTCTTAAAAATGCACCCTCTGAATTTCAGAATGTTATGAACTCAATTTTTAATCATTTTTCTCAATTTTCAATAGTTTACATAGACGATGTCTTAGTGTTCTCCAATAACATAGAACAACACTTTAGACACCTTGATCAATTTTACAAAATCGTTAAAGATAATGGATTAGTTGTTTCAGCCAAGAAAATGAAACTGTTCAAAACAAAGATTAGGTTTTTAGGTTATGATATCCATCAGGGTATGATTAAACCAATTAACATATCTATTGAATTTGCTGATAAATTTCCAAACGAGATAACTGACAAAAATCAATTACAAAGGTTTTTAGGTTGTGTTAATTATGTTTCAGATTTTGTTCAAAATCTTAGAATAATTTGTAAACCTCTTTACTCTAGACTTAGAAAGAAATCCCCACCTTGGGATCAATCCATGACGGACGCGGTCAAAACTCTTAAGGCTAGAGTTAAGAAACTCCCCTGCTTAGGCATAGCAGACCCAGAAGCCTTTATGATCATCGAGACCGATGCATCGAAAGAAGGTTATGGAGGAGTCTTTAAACAAAGGCCCATAGGAAGTTTAAAAGAACAAATAGTTAGATTTAATTCAGGAGTATGGTCTGAAGCCCAACAAAAATACTCCACAATAAAAAAAGAAATTTTAGCTATTGTTTTAATTATCAAAAAATTTCAAAAGGAAGTTTTTAACAAAACTTTTTTGCTCAAAACGGATTACAAATCCGCTAAATCTGTTTTAGAAAAAGACGTTCAAAATCTGGTTTCAAAACATGTTTTTGCCAAATGGCAAGCATTACTTTCTTGTTTTGATTTTGAAATTCAGCATATAAAAGGGAAAGAAAACGCCCTTCCTGACTTCCTTACTCGAGAATTTTTGCAGGGTAAGACAGAAGGATGAGCAAGAACAAAGGCAAGGAAGTAAAGAAGGAACAGTATGGATCCCCACTGGATCCTGCTCTAAATGTTCAAAGAACCCCACTGGTTCATACAACGTCACCTCTACTGGTGACTCCATCATCGTTCAATAGCCCTTCCGGCAGTGGTCTTCGACCACAAATCAGAAGTCCTCGACCTCAAACTCCTTCTTTTCCATCTTCTTCTCACAATCGTTTTCTTCCTCTCACCTATGATCAAGCCCTTTCAACACCTCCGCCTTAACAAGCCTTAATCCCTATTCGCCCTTCTTCCTCCATGGTACAACTCTTTCAAGCAACACCGCTTAAGAGATCCCTTTCTGATAAATATGTTTCAAAACAGGTTTATGTACCGATCTGTCCCATTGAACCCGAATGGATCAAAACAAACCCTGGTCTTACACCAAGGGAAATTGCTCAAAAATATTTTCAAGAAGGAAAATACTTTTCTTCTGATGATTTACAAAAAACAAGAATTTTTTATGAATTTATTTTGGTTGATACAAACTCAATCATGCTCACTCACGAGTATGATCCTCTTTTTCCTCATCAGATTCAATATTCGAAGTTCAAAATTAATAAAGTTTTAACACTTTCTCAATGGAATCAGCATCCTTTTTCTTTTAAAAATTTTTCAAGACAGTTCCAGCCACCAGGATTTAATTACTGGGATTACAAAATGGCTTGGTACAATGCTTTGCTGATTCGTCCCTTCTCCCACTCCTGGTTTATATGGTTTATAAAGGAAATCAGGAATTTCCAGCCTGGTTTTCTGATTGGTTTTTCTTTTTTGGTCCAAACACTGAATTCCTTCCCTCCTATGCGAAGGAATCCCTTTCAATTTTCTCTGCACAAACCAGTTTCCATACTGGACAAATGCTTTTAAAATTTTTCTCAACATTTGGAACACCCTGGATTATGTCTTGGGATTTTGAATTCAAAGACTGGCTCAATAGCGGTTATCCTCTCTATTTATGCCGCTCTTTCAACTTAAAATGGTGGTCTACATACAACCCCAACTTGCTCAACAAAAAAGCTGTGGAAAAATGGCTCAAACAGAACCCCCAGCTGATGAATTACCCTCAAGCAGTTCAACAGCAGTCTCCATTTCTGACCTCAAAATCTCAGATAATGGCAGAACTTGCACAAGCTCAGACGGAAGAAGAATTCAACCGTCTTGTTCAACAACTTTCAAAGAAAGCCTCAAAAAAAGCTCCCTCTGAAGATCTCAATACAGAAGATGGCAGCCAGTTTCAGAACGAAGATGACTGCTACAACATCGACTTCACCCACCTTAGTCACGACTGACTATGGTTGAGTTAAGCCATCGGCAGAAGAATCCAAAGCTCCTGCCAGATCAATAATTTAGACCCCTAGTCTCTTTCAGCATGTTCAAAAGTGGCAGACATATTTTATCAAAAAGCAAGCGTCGGCACAAAACGACAAAGTTACTTTTTGAAAAGAAAGACTGCCCGTGTTCAACTTTCTGAAAAGCAGCAGCCCACGCGTCTCAACTTTTTGGATTTCAAAGTTTTCAAATCCGCGGACTCCAGAGCTTCTGAAATCCATGGACTCCACACTTGTTCAAATCCGCCTTCTTACTTCTATAAAAGGCGAAGTAGTTCAGTAGTTCAATAAGAGCGAAAAATAGAGAAAAAAACACTTTGTATTCAAAACTCTCTATAAGCGTTTCTGCATTTCAATTACTTGCTGTTCAATATTGTAAGTTCAAAACTCTCTTGTAATTTCCTCTGAAATTAATATGAGAATTTCTTTTACTCATTTTATTCCAATACCTTTTACTGATTTAATGTTTGTAGTAGAATTCGAATATTTTGTTATTTCTTCTATTTCTAGAATTTATATTGTTCAAGAAAGAATGTATGTAGAATTTAGAGACGCCATAGAAAGCTCTGAATTCTCTATAGAATATATGTTATAAAATTCTTCTGCTTTTAGTTTTAAAATCCAGAATTAGCAGACCTTAGGTTAGTCAACAAAACGACGATCCCTAGTGATATGAAATTAATGCATTCATGTTATGCATTGAAATATGCAAATGTGTGACTATTGTGAACTTTTCCTGAAATGAGATGCATATCATTGCCTATAATTGTGTAATGTGATTGTGTTTGATCTCGAAAGAAATGGAAATGAAATTTATGGGATCCCATGGGATGAAATAAGGGCAGAGTGAAATTACTATGACCACGTGATATTGATTATGATATTCGTCCTTTTAAGGACATGGTGAAATAAGGTTGGACTACAAATTTGTCCATTTGAGGACAGGAGTGAAATAAGAGAGGACGTGGCAGGGGCCGTGGGGGCAACGGCCACTTTACGTGAACGGGACCTGAAAAATATCTGGGAACTTGATTTGGAATTGTATGAATTGTTTAAAATGTGATTTGGCTTGATCTTAAATGTGTTGTTAATAACTGCAATGTGACCTCAATGTGTGTGTCTTAATAAATATTTTGTACACCAAAATTTAGATGATTATACTGTTAGATCAATTATATATATCTACATGTATATATATATACTTATATTGTGTGTGAATGTGGTACGATTCTCTCAAGTAGATGTTGTTCAGTTTCAGGTACGGAGAACTTGCTAATCCGATGACGTTTATGCCAATATTACTTTTTCATTTGTTTAGGATAAAGGTATAATGTTTAGGTCTTATTCTAATGTATAAATCTAGAAAAGCTTTGTAATCGGGTAGGTTTGTTCAGCGACGTAATATGTATAATTGTAACGTGTATGAGAAACTTGGTTTAGCCATAATTGCTTATCATTTTATAAGAAGAGAAATAATTCTTTTGTTTATTTCTTAAATTATGTAATTTAAATTAATTACATTTAAAAGAATAACCAAAATAAGATTTAGTATTGTGCATAAGAGAAATATAGGCTTACGGAGGTGAGGGGAAATTCACTTTCCGTGCCGGTCACGTGCTCAGATTTTGAGACGTGACAAATATAGGTGAGAGAGAAATGTAAAAAAATATATTATTTTTTGTTTCTTAATTAAATTAATATATATATATATATATATAATTAAATATATATATATATATATATATATATATATATATATATATATAAAATGTATGTGAGATAAGGGTATAACGAGTATTTTTATAAATAATAAGGATAAAAAAGAAAGAAAAATATATAAATTATAAACTACTCAAAATAGTATCTCAGAATAAACTATAAACTATTGAAATAAGCTGTTTACCAAACACTTCTAATAACTTTATAAGCTAGTCAAATAAGTTATAAGTTAGTCAATAAGCTAAACACATCCATAATACATTTGCAAAGTATAGGGAGTGATTTGGAAAAAAAAATTATGGGGGCCAAATAAAAATATTGAGCAAACTATAGGAACTAAATGATTAAGTTTTCCTAAAATTAAATTATAATAAAAATAATTAAAATATAAGTAGTAGAATTTTATTATTTTTTAATATAAACATTTTTATAATATAATTTGATACTGAATTTGAAACAATCATTTAAAATTATATCAAAGTGCATTAAATTTCATTGGAAAGAATCATGTTACAAAGCCTTTTATCCGCAAGTATTAGTAAGACTGTTCAAATAAAATTTTAACTGAGGTCATAGAATTTAATCTAATCAAAATGGATCAAATTAAACTAATTAAGTTATCGGAATAATTAGATAAAATTTTTCCAAAATTGATTTAATTGAAGTTGTCGTTGAATGACTATAGTAACACCAAATGAAATCATATGATTATTATGTTAACACTTTTTTAATAGATAGAGTCATGCGAATTTCATGTTGTCTAGTTTATTACTATATTGTCATTTGTTATGATATATTATGCTATGACTTGTGTTTAATTATACCATGATGTTGGATTAATGCTGTGAACTATATTATGATATTATTGAATAAGTGTAATTTTTATTATTAAAATATTCAATTATTGCTGTAAAGGCAGCCAAATCAACCAAGAACGAAGTGAAATTCCAAAACATGTAATTGGAAATGAAGAGGGACCCCTTCGAATTCCATTTTTGGTGTAGAGGAAAGGGAATTCCTAAATTTTTTTGGTGTGTCCAAATTCATAAAATTGTTTGGCACCTGGAAAACAAACAAAATGTTAATGAGATCCATATATGATATTTATAAACAAAACCATGAAATTACACAGCTGCAACAAGAAAATGCAGCAAATGAACTTGTACATTTGTTATAACTTAAGCATATCGGTATTTACAGTACATACACTCTGTATATGAGATATAAAGGAACCAATCAATATCTTACATGTACCTCCCAGTATATAACAATACTCTGTTAAACACATTTCAAAACATTTATTGTTAACATCCCTCAAATGTTATAAATCATTAAAAAAAATTAAACATTTCCATAGATTATAAAACTCACACAAATAATGTTGGATATTATTGTAAAATATTAGTAAATAAATAATCATTCAACAATTCCTAACTGTTGCTTCATGTTGATAAATGTTGGCCCATTAAAGATGTTTAAATTGCTTTATAGATCTTTAATTTAGTTAAGCGTTTTTGGACATTGGGAGCATATTATTGCTGTACATGTAATTATAATGATTCAATACCTTGTTAAAGAGCCAACGTACACCATCAACGGGAATGAGGAAAGCTAACTATCTCCTATATTATATAATGTTTGTGATATCAAGAAAAAGAGAGAGTATGATAGGGGTGAAAGTGTGTAATATATAGTATAAGAATTATATTATATACATGTGTGATATTTTAGATAGAAAAAGTGTTAGAGAAGTTGAGTTCAGTTTACTTCATATATATAGAGATAGTATAAACAGGCAAGTTCTGAATTATTGTATATCTTAGATGTAACATGTCTAAGTACCCTTATATCGGATAATATAACAAAGTTAACTAGTGAAAAACATAAAAATTACCTTAAATAAATATAAGACAGTCAAATCTCAACTCAATACCACACAATTAATTATATTTTTATTCTAACCTTCAAAATTTTTTATTTTATATTTATTCTTATTTTTCATATGTTGCTCCAACAAATAAATTGTCGTATTACAAGAGAAAACTATCGTGAACCAAAAGTCCCATTCACTATCATGATTCCAATGTCATATAAATACATTAATGGTTTGCTCCAATTTTCCCCTCACTAAAAAGAGGCAAGCACAACAACTATAGAAATAGAAAATATAAAAGGGAACATGAATAATGATGGAGTACAGTTAAATCTTCATAAATTAGTACTCTATAAATTAATAGCCTTTATAATATAATATTTTTTTAGTTCTAACTTGGACCAGTTTACAAAATTAATAATTTTGATAAATGAATAAGATAATAATTTTTAAGAATAATCTTATATAAATCTATAGTCCTGTCAATATCATAAATTAATAATTATCTAAAATTACAAACATAACTAGGACAATTTAATAAAATATGAATTTATTATTGTTTATATTTCATAAAATTTAAATCTAGGTGGATTTCATTTCTAATTTTTTTCATAGTATTCAAAAGCTCTGGTGTCATATTCTCGAACTACAACAAAAAATTATGAATAATTGTTGCAACTATGAATGATTTCTTTCGCATGATTAGTTCTAATGAATATTGTTTAAATATTAAAAACAATTAATATCATTTAATTATTTTCATAAATATATATATACAATTATTTTTTAAAATTAATTCACCAAATATAATACATATACATTGTACATTAGATTATTAGTGACATACACAATAGTTTTCTATACAATTAAATTTATATTAACTAATATTTAAATTAATAAATTATTAATTTATCAATTAATTAATACTTCTCTAAATTAATAAAATTTTATGGTCCCAAAATTATTAATTTATAAAAGTTTTACTACATTTAAAGATTTTTTTTGGACAAATAAAAATATTTTCTATTAAATGCATTAAAAGCATTACTGCATTTAAGAATTAAATTTTCTTAATATTTTTCTCAACTCATTAACCCATTGGGCTTTAACTTAAGTTACAGTCTACAAGTCATAGGACCTCTTTTTAACTTTTTTGGGTACGTCTTATGAAAATCACAAGTCGGAACCAAAAAAGCGGGTTGAGTTGGGTTTGCATTTGATTCATCGATGAAAAATATTACCAATGTTTGTTTTGTAAGAAAAATATTATTGATGATATTTGGAATTTTAGAATATTGAACAAGAAAGCAGCAAGTTTCACAAGGAACAATAAGAAATTTGAACGTTAGATACTCTGCTTCTTTTGCGTTTAATCATAGTAAATAACAAACCATGCTGTAGTTATGCGTACTAATGCATGGATTTCATTGAATGACAAAATCAGTTATAGTTTCTTTTAGGCCCATTGAAGTTTGAAATTTGCGATGCATTAATAGTTTGTGCTTAAATACATGTTGTCTTTTTTATTCTTCAAACATACAATAACTACAAATATGACTAGAAGTGGCTGCTTGTCATGCATGACATGATCATGCTGTTGTTAATCCATCTTCAATGCTTTGTCTTGTCTCTAGCAACACTTTGAACACATTCTTCAGTCTTCATCACTCAAAAAAGCATTTTATCGTGAAGTAGCTCCAAACCAAAATGTAGTTCTCAAGTTTTACGGAAGGGAAATGTGAGGGCACCACCCTGCATGTCATGTTCTCTCCAATGAGGACGTTCTTGAGCGGCTTTCATATTCAGAAATTCCAGACAGTGAGTGGGAATCACTCATAACAACCTACAAGAAAACAAAAAGTTTAATGTTTGGGATTGATTGAAAATAGTGCCTCACGTAATTTAGTAAGTGTCAAGAAGTCTCACATTGCTCAGAATACAAAGGGAAAGGAGGTGTCAAGCATGTATAAGAAGACATAATCTTTGTTTTTAAGTGCTATAAGTCAATACACTTTAAGCTTGTATTTGACTTTTTCTATTATTTTTTTATTCTTTTGTTTTAGAGTAATGAGAGTTGTTTGTTAATAAAAGAATTTATATGTGTTTTATTTGGTTATCTTTGACAATGATTATGGTATTTTTCATATTAGCTCTTGTGTTTTGATTGTGTTTTATTTCATTTTATTTTCTCTGGTTTATTTAAGTCAAGAAATTCTTAAGGGAGAAATGGAGTTTTTCCCAACAAATGTGATAAAGTTTCTTGAGATTTTGTGGTGTATGAATTCTATTTATCGGAAAAACTAAAGAACGAATCTATGAATATTGACTTACTTGAATTGTGGAAGTTGTGGGTGGAAAAGTTGCTGGTTCTATGAGTGAATCCTGTACTACGCCCAAACACATTCATCATTGGCATGTTGTCTTGGGCAAAGGATCTCAATACATTTAGCTGAGGTAACACAACATTCTTAAGATCAGGTCTATCTTTTCTCTTCATTTCTGCACACTGCAGAGCAAGCTTGGCAAAATGTAAGGCCTCCTCAATTGGCCAATCTTTGACGACTGGGTCAAGTATCTCAGTGAAAGTCTCATTTTCTATAGCTCGTCCGACATGATGAGCCAAACCCATCGGTGACCTTGCTGTTATCATTTGCAGAAGCATGATCCCCAGTGAGTAAACATCAGATTTAATGCCAAGCATGCCGGTTTGCTGGTACTCAGGGTCGATATAACAGAAAGTTCCAGCAGTGGAAGTCATGTGATATTGAGTTACAGTGTTTGCAACTGAAGGAGGGACAAGCCTGGCCAATCCCACATCACTAATCTTGCTAACAAAGTTATGATCAAGCAAGATGTTGTCGGGTTTCAAGTCACGGTGAACAATTGGTTCTGGTTTTGTCTGATGAAGGAACAAGAGACCAGTGGCGATCTCTGCGGCAATTTGGAATCTTAACTGCCAGGGAAGAGGCGGTGCGTTACCTCTCTTAAAGAGACAGTCATTCAAGCTTCCATTAGACATGTACTCGTAGACTAGGCAACCATACTCTGGGCATGCTCCCAGGAGAAGAACCATGTTTGGATGTCGTATGCAACTCAACACTTCAAGCTACATTAATACTATTCCAAATTAATACACTATCTTATGTCGTTAGAAATAAAGATGTTAGAAACAATATTCCAGATAATTATCTACTCTAATTGTTCTAGTCCCCGTGAAAGCCCAGTCACTACCCAATAGATATGAATTCACTATGTTGATTTTTAGCAGCACCATTAAATGAGTCATTTTTTATCGTCCAAACCTACCTGTTATAACTAGCATATGACGAGTTGGCACGTTTAGTAGTGCTACTAAAAATCAACATAGTGAATTCGTGTTTACTGGGGTAGTGATTGGACTTTAAAAAAGTAATATATGAAACCCACAATGTTTTAGTTATTTACTTTTCTTATCTTTTTGCTAATTACTTTTCCCCGTTATAATTTGATGATGTTGTTATTGCCATTTTTCATACCTCCTGGTGAAACTGTGACATCCCTTGAGCTGCATCTGACCTTAAAACTTTTACTGCAACTGGAGTAAGATCCAGTTCACACCTATATACTGGCCCATACCCTCCTTCCCCAACCTTGAGTGAGTCTGCAAAGCAATTTGTTGCTTCTTTAATTTCCTCAATAGTATATCTTCTGTACTTGACACTACCTTCTGGAAAAGCATCTTTCAGGGCTTTCATCTCTACACCCAATCTCTTTTGTGCCTCTTCTGTTGCGTCAAGGTCACCTCTGCACTTTGCTTTCTCCCTCTCTGCATGTGCCAGTGCTACTTCTTCAGCTATCCTTGCCTCTTCTAATTTCTTTTGCTCTTCCAATTTCCAACGCTGAAGTTCCATTGCCTGTTGGGTATTACCGTTAGTTTTTCAAATTTAATGTTTGTTTTAATTGATCTCTTTATGGACTTGTTTTGTGGAATATGTAATGTAATCACTATTAATAGTATTATTGCAGGACGACAGTATTCTTAGAACATGTTTCAACTTGACTAAAATCTGTAAGCTACCTGATGCCTTCCTGTAAGAGCTTCCTTGCAAGCTGTATTGTACATTTCCATTGTTTGCTTCAGTTCTAGCTTCAGTCTCCTCATTTCGGCTTCCTTATCATCCTATTATTGCAAAGTAGAGATTTATTAATTCCTTCCTAGCATAGCATGCATCTTTGTGACTATATTTTCTATAAAGCCTTTGAAAACTAACCATCTTAAAAAGGCTCAAAACAACCAAGTTGCATTAATCCATTGGTATTTTGGCTTGTTAATGTGGTATATATATCAATCCAATAAGTTGATATTATTGTATCATAAACATTGTCCTTACCATTTGGGAGAATCTCAAGGATGATTCCCCACTTCCTAGTGAGTTGAATGAGTAGTCACTTTGAGAAAAGCTCACTTCAGTTGCCTTAGTTCCTGAGAAAGATGAATCAAAGCTTCTCCCATCAAAACCTGAGCTATTTGAAAGCCGAGGGACCATTGCGGGTTCAAAATCATCATAAATTGAAGGAATCATCCTATCAATGCCTCGCCTTCCACCACCCACAAATGATATATCAGAATCAGAGTCATGGATTGAGGACTCATATGGTTTGTAGTTTGATCTTGTGAACGGTGATCTGTCCATTGATTATCCAGTTAGTCCTTTCACCCAGTCATTTAACATATATATCAATGCTTTGAATAATTATATATCATCACCATGTCTCATAGAAATCTCTAATATTTACCACGTACTAGCCTTTGTGATTAGCATTCATCAGTTTCTATCCATGACATTATAGCATTCATAATTTTCTTCTCTCGTTGATGCTTAAAGATCGTTATTTCTTTCACAACGATGTTTAACTGGCATTACAAAGAAATTTACTCTTCACTTATTGATTGTCCTGCTAAGGTGTGCTGTTATTATTGTTTCTACTTCTTCCATAAATAGATTATACGTTAGAACTCACTTGATGCCATCATCATCTGGTTGCTGGCTGGTACCATATGCTGGCCTCTCAGCTACTGCAACAAATATAAGCAGATTTGCTTTTTATGAACAGTGGAAAAATCTAGATGGGTAGGAATAATTATCATGACATGGATATATATAGAACATACACCATGGTTTTTGGTTATGTGTGAGTGGTGCATCCATTTGATCAGGAGTACTGTGCCTGGGTTGTTGCTGCATTATTGGGTTTCGAGGCGTAGGTTTGGGTGTTATGGAAGCAGAAGCAGCTCGTAAAGTTGAGATTTTTCCTTTGGAAATGGTATACACAGTGCAGAATGGTGGTGCCCCTTTTGACACAAGGCTTGGAACATCTGTTGTCTTAAACACTCTGTCATGAATATCGTTATGATAGAACAGTGTTAGAGTTGTAATAGCAGTATTATATGAAATTGGATTGCATTTCATGAAAATTCAGATGATATATTTTCTTCTTTTTGGCTTTTGGTCTAATATTTTTTGTTATAAAAATCGCAGTGAAATAAAGAAGATAAAAATAAAATAAAAATAAAAACACACATTTATATAATTTAGTTAATGTGACCTACATCCATAAATAAAGAGAGAGAGATATTTCTTGTTCTTCAAACAAAAAACTATTGGAAGTCATTTAAAAAAATCATAAAACAGTATACAATTTATATAAAATATAAACGGTTTAAGTCACTACAAAATACATAAAACGGATTAGACTCATAACGCAAGAGCTTCAACACACACAAAAACATATTTTTCTCATTTTGGGTTAAACTCTCAAATTTTGGGTCAAATTATGAATTCATATTGATTAACCGAAATTCAAAGTACTCAACAATTTTTTTAGATCAAGCATATATAGTTGCCTGCTTTGATATTTAATGTGGAGTGAGGGGGAAAAAAGATAATCACCTGGCAATACCACTTCTTGACGGTGCCCCAAGTACAAGAAGTTCAATTGATTGCATGGAAACGCATTCTATTATTGCTTTAGGTATATCCGTATCTTCCAACATGACTTCTTTGCATTGTACCTATTATAAACAAAGTAATGATTGGAGGGAACAAAAAAACAATTTGGGAGGGAAAAAAAGTGAAAGAGTATGAGAACTAACATTTTTTCTATTGCAGAAAACTTGAAATGAATCAAAAAGCTCTTTGATTTCGTTGTTTGAATGAGTGGATACGATGTGTCCGGCTGCATTCACAATTGAAAAGACAATAATTGAAGTTATCATATGAACCAATAATGTGTACATGGTAATTCACATTAAATATTCTCAAAGCATGATTTCTAAGAATAATTTCTGTTCTTAAATTGTCATGGGCCTAAGTCATAGAACAATAGAATATATATATATTGAAGATTGTTATCATTGGAGAGAGAGAGAGAGAGAGAGAGAGAGAGAGAGAGAGAGAGAGAGAGAGTGAAATACCTGATGTAGGAAGGGAAACAATCTTTTGTTTAACATGTATTAGAAGAAAACATTGATTTCTAGAAACAAGATTATCGATTGCCCATTTTAAAGCGTATTGGCTTGACTTATTATTTTCAATAGCCACTGCAACAGTACGTCCAGTACCTAACTTCTTCTCAGCATGCATCATTCTGAATTGAAATTGCCTTACAAGAAAGCAACTTCAAAAAAAAAATAAATAAATAAAACAAAGCTTTAACAATAATTTGTAAAAACTAATAAGCTTAGCCTTCACAACCCTTTGCCTTTTGTGTTTTTGGAGTTGCAACTATTCATGTGCTTCAGTACCTTTTATATTAAGATGAATCTGTGTTAGATATTTTTGCACAAACTAAATAAATAGTTGCCAACTTAGCATCTTATCGTTAAATTTATTAAATTTGTTGGAACTAAACTCACCAGTGCCACTCTTGCGCCAATTCATTATACCTACTTTTCTAATTTTTCGTTGATTTAGTTTGCTGTACATAATTTCTAAAAGAAGCTTCAAGCTGTTTATTTCACAATAACTAAGGAGGTTTTCTAAAAAGTCAATAAAGCAGCCATATTTAGATAAATGTGGTGCTCTGTGTACACTTTTCTTTTTTTTAGGAAAATACGTTCAAATATTAGGTTTTATTGATTTGCAAAAGAAGTCAGACTTCTTACAATACTCCTTGAAAAATTGAGAAGAAGCTTGTCTCCGGCGCATAGGAGTTTGTAGAGCCATTAGATCAATGATCTAACATTGATCCAATGGTGTAAATTTATTTAGTTTTTTTCTAACTATTTAATTTATTTTTTTAAATTTATAATTATTATTTTATGTTTATTATTATACTTACAATTATTATTAAATTAGTTGATATTTTTAAATATTTTTTACAAAATAAAAAAAGTTAAAATAAAAAACTGAATAAAAACGATTCCAGAAAAGCCTCCTGTGCATAAGTGCCTCACCTATGCACAAGAGGCAAGCTTCTTCCGAAAAATTGTCACCTCTTCTGTATTTTTAGAAAGAATGTAAATATGGTGTTTATTTAGTTTTTTTCCCTGTTATTTTGAAACTTAATTGTACCTGAGAAAAGCTTGAACATAAGTAAGAGATGAATATTCTTACTAAATTTTTTGAACTTATTTTATAATAATAATAAAAAAGATTTAACCGGCATGTAGTGTGATCTAGAGGGAAGCAAAAATTATCATTATTTTCTATTTTTTTTTCAAAATAAAATATCAAACTAGCATATTTATTTATTTTGAAAGAAAACTAAAGAATTAATTTGTAATTCAGAAATAGTGGGATTTTTAAAAATGTACCTCGTGAACCTGTTTTGCAAGCATAATTTAGCACTAGGCAATCTTGTCAAGTGTGAAAGTCTATGCTACAAAGTATTGACAAATCAGTAAAGCCAAAAATGAAGGAACGGGGGAGAGTCTTTTGAGAAACATAACTTTTGGATGGTTGTGGACCTCACACGGTGGGATTCACAGTCATTCAATGGTTGTGGGTACTTAGCTTCTATCTTTGGTGTGTCTGCCAAGGAGAGAACTCAGGTCCAAGAATGAAGATAATATTTGTCTGTTTCAATTTAACATTATTTATTGGGAAATGCTCCAGAGAGCTAGAGCTCCATTGGAATGCGTGTTGGTCATTTTTTTAACAGGGCATGAAGTCCAAAAAAATTTTACACTGTGAGGGGGTCGATTTCTAGAGAACTTGACCTCTCTATAGTATTTTCCTTATTTAGTTTAGGGAAATATGCCAAAAAAGCTATGAAGTTTGGGTAATTTGGAACTAACATTGTATTTTGTGGGTGGAAAGCAAGCATAAATGTAAAAGATTTGGTGTCTCTTGGGAGAATCCTTTGAAATATTGAAGCTGGGAATATTCACTGATTTTGAAAATCAATTGGTTTCAGTACTAGAATCTATAATCACAAGTTCTAGATGTCAACCATTTGATTGTTGATCAAACAACTAATAGTAACTTACTTAAAAAAAATTATCACTAGTAGTCTGATCGATGACCGAATGACTGACATAAAAAATCAATGGTTCCAGTATTTAAGTCAATCGGATCCCACCAATTTTCCTATCACAATATAAGCATTAAGTTCATGTCATAAGTTGAATCTATATTTTAACTTAACATAGTTCATCATTGGCACATAATCCAGTGGCATAATCTCAATGATTAAAAAAAACGTTTGATTTGGCATTTATATTTTTTAAAAGGTTATTTAAATTTTCAAACATTATTTTGAATACAAAAATAGTTGTTTAGTTTGTGTTCATTTTACTTTTCAAATTACATTTTTTAAAAACTCCTATTTACTAAAAGCAATTTTGAATTGTTTTTAATTAATCAAATTTAAAAAATAAATTAATTTAAATAAAATTTGTGGAACTCCAATTCAAAGTCTAAACGCACACCAAATAGTTAAGACATTTTCTAAACATAATCCCCTCACGTATTCCATTCTTAAGGGAAGTCATCACAAATTGCAAGCATAAATTTATTTTTGTATTATATATAAATAAAAGAATGCTGTCCAGCTTTTAGATTGCAGAAGGACCTATCCTATTAATAGTTTTGTTTTAAAGTATTTACTTACAATAAATAATTTAAAATTACAGTGTTCGCATTTTTTTTTTGGGGCATGAAAGCATTGTATTTCTCTAAATAGCAAGTATATTAAAAAAGATTAGATCATCTAAATAATGGATTTGGATTTTCTCTATTTATGGTAGAAAATAGAGAGTTTATTTTTCTAATCACGCCTGTTCAATTTTTTTTAAAAGAAGAAAAATTCTATACACAATTTGACTATTTATTTTTGACTTTTTTCTTTTAATCGTAATTATTTAATCCAAAATAGACAGTTGTGATTGAGAAAATTCACCCTCCATTTTTTGCAAAGAAAAAAAATGAAGAGAATCTAAATCCATAAAAGCTTCACTATTGCATCCTTAAAACCCTAATTTCACAACAAAAGCACGGGTATCATAAAAAAACATTTCAATGTAAGCAATTTTAGATCACATTTTGCACATTTATAACATTTGAGCAAGTGCATAGACAAATAAAAAAATAGCATTTTGCATCATCAACGTGACAAAATTCATTGTCTGTTTTCTGTAAAAAAATGAAGAGAATCTAAATTCATAAAAACTTCAGCATTACGTCTTTAAAGCCCTGATTTCACAACGAAAGTATAGGTATGATTAAAAAAAAATTTCAATGTAAGCAATTTTAGATCATATATTGTACATTTATAACATTTCAGCAAATGTATAGGCAAATAAAAAGTTCGCTATGGATAGTATTTTGCATCATTGACATAGCAAAATGAAAGAAGCACAGACGGTATATATCTATAGATCCATCTGCACCAGAATCTCTTTTTTTTTTTGCACAAATAAAAATAATTTTCATTAAAAGCATTGAGTGTGGGATACATGAGATAAGACAATACTTTAAAATAAAATAATTACAAATAAGACTTAAACTCATGAAATAACAAGTACATAAATTTAAAGTGATACACTTTAAAAAATATCTAAATCTTAACAGAGACAACACACCCCTAGATCAAGAGAATTAAAGCTAATAATGTCTAACCCAACCCTAACATAGATCATTTTTAAAAAAAAAAAAAAAAAAAAAGAAAGAACCCTAGTTAATCCAAGAAGCCACCAAAAAATAGACCAAGAAAAAAATCAAACAACCAACATCTCCAATGGACTCATTGGCCACAAGGACCTTATCTGTGAGGTTGAGCCCGTAAGCAGCCCATGGCCCGATAGTAGGAGGCCCGACCTAAGACGCAGCACATCCAACATCAATTGGACTCGTTCGACAGCATCAAAGGCAGGTTTCCCTTTACAAACTCCTGGAGCCTCTTACTTCTTTGACATCATAGACGGCGAACCTTCCAAACGGCGTTTGTAAGAGAAGATTTAAATCTGACGTGCTACAATATCATATCTACTTCAAGGATTTTACTTTGTAATCCTCTCTTAGTAGGTTGCTGTCACGACCCATTTTCTAGGCACATGACCGGCACAATGATGAATATCCCATCACTGTAAGCCTTTCGATAAATTCTTCCCACAAGTAAAATTGTTTGTCATTATCTCTATATTCTCAAAATACCATTCCTTAATAAATACAAAGAAAATACATCAGATTTTCTTAATTAATAATAGATCATCAGTACAAAATACGTTATCATACTGAAATACAAGCCAAATACCAAACCCCTGACCTAGATGTCCTAGACGGTTACAGAGCAACATACTGTGTAACAAAGAAGGGCCTACCCGACAGTGGGAAGGTCCAATGTGATCTACTCCTCTAGCGGATGTACTTCGGCGGCAACCTGATCTGAACAAAAAGTTTGTACAAACATTGTGAGCTTTTAAACTCAGTGAGCAAATCGGCCTCGCGTTAATAAAATTCAAATACATCACCAGTCATGCAAGCATATCCGAAGGCTCAAGCTCAACCAATAGACATAGTTAGAAATTACGTACAAGAAAAATTCATCCAATTCAACAAACGATACTAGTACTCGTCAATGGCAATATATCCCTGAGAGCGCACACAGGCCGGCTCACCAATTTTGTATTTTTCCGCCATGACGCACAACCTCATCCTCTTAGCTAGGGCGCCTCACGGATTTATCACCAATCCGGGCTATATCCCTACTGAGGGAATCGTTGTCTCCACACTCATTGGTCAAGACACCCTTTAAACCGGGTTTTTCGCTTTGCCGTGAGAGGGGGTACTGTACCGCTCAATCACAATCAATAGTACAACAGTTCATATCATAATTAGAAGCACAATATAATACTCATCCATATAACAGGTATAGTATATAACTATATGATTTAAATTTCATATCATCATGAGATACTTGATTCGTCTTATCCATACTTTTGGATTAATTATCTCATTATATTTGTCATTCTGAATCCAATTTCCCCCTATGAATCTTGGGAGTGTCCTACGACATACTTTTTATCACCAGTAATGCTAAAACTCTATTAAAACGGGGTCGTTTCACTCACCTGGATTCCGTACGAGTATCACTTCTCTAAATCGTTACGGACAAGAGTACGCAGGTGAATTTCAGTGTTCCGCTACAGAGATTTTCATGAAAGATTACAGAAAATACGTTAAGATCGTTTCCGTACAGATACTGTTCATACGTATGGGTACTATTCATACAGTCACTATTCATACGTATGATACTATTTATACTGTCACTATTCATACGTACGGGTACTATTCATACCAGAAATACAGAATACAATCTGTAAAAGAGTACACCAGGTAAGTTCCCAGGAAAGAGTGGAGGGTCACACTGGACACACTTAAAAACCAGATCTTTCCTTAGCCAGAACTTTCCTAGACATGTATTCTCCACAGATTATATTCTATTTCGGTAATCAGAGAATCAAAATAACAGCTAACGACAGTTTTTCTGATGTGGAAGATCAGCCAAAGCCGCAACCACAGAGCATACTTAAGAAAATAACTTCTAAAATTTGAAAGACATAGAAAGGGCATAGTATCCTTACCTAAGCAAAAATGAAAAAGCCCAAAATCTCAGAAGCCTAGCGTCGGAGCAAGAGAAACTTAAGGAGGGAAGAAGAGAAGTTGAAGGTGTGAGTTTAGAAGTGAAATGGAAGGGTCTATTTATAGTAAATGTCAAGGGTACTATTTGATACTATGCGCTAATAAAATATTCAATTTACTATTCATGAAAATACAGTTACTGTACACCTTACGCGAAAATTTTCGTTTATTTACTATTAGAAACTTTAAAAGAAAAACTATCCTTTCACCTTAAACCTTTAAGTTTCTTTTCAATTCAGTCCTTTCAATTTAGTCCGTGAGGGTATTTTTACACATAAAACGTCATTTTCTCCTACAAACTTCTTTCTAGTTTTCTCTTATGACCAAACCACATCTAGTATTTGACATTTTGATTGTATAAATGAACAGTACCATATACGTAAATAGTATTATACGGGTGAATAGTATCGTATACTGAAATAGTAACAGTAGTTTGAAAACACGCATTTATATTTTATTTTTCATGGGTATTACAGTTGCGGCTCCAGCATATATTTCTCTGAATCATGTACTACTTCAATATGCAGATTTACACCTTCTCCTGTTAGCATATCAAAGGGCTTAAGTTGCTCGCCCTACCAATGTAGCGGACAAGATAATCGGTTGGCGTTCAATATTTTCACCAGGAATCACCAGACTCTCTCTGTTGCATTTTTCGACGAAGACTCCAACATTATGTCCATTATTACTGAAGCTATTACAACTTTGGAGGCAAGCAGCAAAGTGACAGATCTGGAATAAACAAAAAAAAAACTTTTCCATAGAAGAGGGAAACTTCTACAAAAAACAATGGAAAAATCTCTCACGGAGGAGAAGGGAAAAGAATAGGGAAAAAAGGGACTCAGGCAACCCTCACTAGCAGCAGCATCGGCTTTGGAGACTCTAAACCCTAATAGACGCATCAGAATCTCATGTAGAAAGATTATAGCCCCTCTAGAATTATCATACATGGGCCTGTAAAGAGCAACCCAAGATTTGTTGGGCCTAGCAAGTATGTCCACAATTTGGTTAGTTGGGCCAGGTAATACTATAGGCCTATCTTATGCATGTGCTCTCTTTCATTGAATGCAATTACCGATTGACCCAATCTGATAATTTGAGGAGTAAACACTGAAAACCTCTGAATCCTAGTCGCGCCTTGTCTTCCTCCCTCTAGTGTCGCGTGGAAGGAGGCAACCTTTCGCTCACCACTTTCTCTCATTTTTCTCTTTTTCTTCTCTCTGAGAGTTTTCCTCTTCTCCTTGTCAGAGTTTTTTCTTTCGAGTTCTCTCTAGTTGCTCCGGCACCACTTTCTCTTTTCTAGCTGTCCAACTTCGTGGAACTTGTTTCGGGGGGTGGAGAAGCCTTGGCAGTGGCCATGTCTTAGCAAGTTTCAATGCGTTCGATGGGTTTTAATATGTGGTCTGCAAAACTCTGATGTTGAATTTGCCAGTGTTGCTTTGTGGCTACCAAAAGCCAGTGTTGCATACCCGACTGTCTTTGATGACCTAGAGAGTTTCAAAACGAACCGATTCTTGTTGAGAATATATGGCTCTATGAAGCTTGCGGATCTTACTAGTATTACTGAGTGGTTTTGTATCTTTTTTTTTTTAGGGTTGCTAGAGGACTAACTATAATCTAGGGTTTATGGGTATGTTATCCCTTTTTTTAGTCCGCTTAATTTATAATTTAGAAGTGTGTTGCATCTGTTTAGTTTTATTGTATATGTTTTGGTACTGTTTTTTAAGATATATTGTCCAAAATCATGTACCTTCTCCTACATACAAGTTCAGATTTGTAATATATTTGATAATTTTTAAGTTTTAGTTAATTTTATATAATTCTAATTTAGTATCATTTTTAATAAAAATAATTTCATTTTCTCCCCAAAAAAAAAGGAGGAGTAAACAGTGTATCATAATCCTTAAAGAAATATTTCAAACAAAAAAAGGAAAAAAGAATTGAAATGGGCGCACCGGCTGGGGCGAGACAGCGGGTGTGGAGCGGCACGATGGCTGGCGAAGAAGTAAAAGCAGAGGGATATGAAGAAGGAGAAGAAGAGGTAGCAATGGTGAAGCTTGGTTCGTACGGTGGGAAGGTAAGGTTGCTAGTTGATGGGGAGGAATCAGCTACGGAGGAGATCATGCTTCTATGGGGAATCCAACAGCCTACACTTTCCAAACCCAACGCCTTTGTCTCGCAGTCTTCCTTGACCCTCCGTGTCGACTCCTGTGGCCACTCTCTCTCCATTCTTCAGTCCCCTTCTTCCTTGGTATGTTATCTCCTAATATTTTTCCTATCCTTGTTAACATTCCTTCCATTTAACACTTTGAAATTGGGAATCACTTTAAATTGTTAGCCGAACATCGCAGTTCACAGAATGATCACAGAATAAACGAAATTGAAATGGGTTAATTTCGTAGTTGCCAAATGTTCATGAATCCTCAGTGAGAACTGAGGAGCCAAGCCACTGAATGGGCGATTCAAAGTTGTATGCAAATTGCAACGAGTGTCCCGGTTTACATGTGGTGCTGGAAGTGCTAGCCCCTTGGCGATTTTAATGCCCTGCTAAACTAGCTAAAGATAATCGCCTCTAGTGCTCTGGGTTTGTTTTTTGGGGTAATGTTCATAGACCATGGATGAGGTACATGGGTTCTATTGGCACTCCCTGAAGTCATTATTTCAACTGTCCACTGGAGTTGCTGCGTTTATTCAATTAAAATAACTTACTGGAGGAATTTTTTGTGTTTACTTATAATTTCGATTGCCGTAGCTGTCTGGTATAATGGGAGGCTAAATCAGGATATTTCTGCACATATCGACTACTAGACCTGTCCCCAGACATGGGTCAAATAGTTGCAATCCTAGTTGATGAAAAAATTGGATTTAAAGGCTGTAATTCCTAAATATTTGAGTAGTTGGGGTATGGTGATAGACTACAATTGCTACTATAGTTTGCGGTTTACATGAAAAAGGAAGTATATAACAAATGTTGGCAAATCATCCTCCCCAAAAAAACCAGAAAGAAAAGAAAGATGAAAAATGGTGTTGGTCAAGCATATGACTGACATGTCTTATTTTGCAAATGAAGCTATTGTACATCTGCTTTTTCTAAATGATAAGAATTAATAAACAGCGCATCATGATTTACACATGCACAAACAGCTTGTGTTTCAATACTACCTTTTGCAACTAAAAATAATGAGTTTCAAGGTGAAATGATTGTATCACAAATTGGCAATTTTTTACTTCAGTTTGCAGTTATGGCTTTTTAAACTTTTGATTTAAGGGCATACCTGGAGTAACCGGAGCAGTGATGTGGGACAGTGGAATTGTTTTGGGGAAGTTTCTAGAGCATTCCGTTGACACAGGGATGCTTGCTCTTCAAGACAAGAAGATCGTTGAATTGGGATCTGGTTGCGGTTTAGTTGGGTAAGAACATTCACAATCTCCTATCTCAGCCAGTCAGCCATCAGTAAATCAAATTAAGGCTTTAGACCAATTTTTATATCTAATTAATGAAGTACTTCTTAGTTTTCAACCTTTCCTCCATGAAAGCAATAAACTTGAAAGCTAGAGCTTTGAACTTTTACACTTTTTCATGATTAATCCTAGCAACTGCAAGGCTTATGTTACTTGTTCTTAAAGTCTTTAATTCATCATCGTTATTTTTCTCTTCCTCAGTTTCGTTGCTGCTCTTTTGGGTGGTCAAGTCATTCTGACTGATCTGCCTGATAGGCTGAGACTACTTAGAAAGAACGTTGAAGCTAATATGAAACATGGGGGTATACGGGGTTCTGCAACAGCAACAGAACTCATATGGGGAGAAGATCCTGACCTGGAACTCACTGAGCCTGTGCCTGATTACGGTAATAATCCTCCTCCATCTCATCCCTACTAGAATAAACAAGATTGAATAACCGGCACTGGAGAAGCTAACTGGTGACATGGCAGTTTTATTCATGCCACATGATTATCATTCTAATCATTATGGGTTAGAATGTTTTCCCTCTAATTGCAGCTTCTTGTTCAATTTTGACTTATCTATGACAGCACTACACCGGACTGGCACTTCCATTCAGTTATATCATATGTTTTTGTCAGTTTGAAATTTGCTAAAATTTAAAGTTATTTGCCAGACTAGTATTGTCACGTCCCAAAATTTGAGCACGTGACCGGCACGGAAAGTGAATTTCATTTCACCTCCGTAAGCCTATCTTTCTCTTAAAAATCATACAATTCTTTTTCATGCAACCAAAACGAGTTCTCTATACATACTACAATTACTCACATTACATCAATGAATGAACCTACCCGATTACAGAGATTTCTAGATTTATACAACTTAGAATAAAACTTAACTATTATACCTTTATCCTGAACAAATGAAAAGATAATTATGGACTAAGGATCCATAATTCCTTGTTCCGATATTTACCTTCAGTTGTCAACTCTGAAAAAAAATATCAATAAGAGGAGTATGAGCAAACCACGTACCCAGTGAGTAGATAACACAATACTATGACAAAATAAAAATCATGCATCATAATGATAACATGCAGCAATCATACGTAAATCGATCATCATATGATATAATATTATTCATAATACTTCACAACAATATCCAAGTGAATCAAATGCATTTCAACAAAATTCAAAATTCACAACAACAATCGATGAAATCAATTTCACACACAATTCCCGTACCAACCGGGTCGTCCAGAATACCTCTGGATCGTTGCCCGCGGCCCCCGCCGCATCCACCCTTATCGCTCCATTTATATTCTCCACCCTTATAGCTTCACATAGATTTCTCCATGGGGTGCACCACCATGCCTTTCCTTTTCAGTCAAACACAATCACAATCACATATAAAAACATCCTCAATCATAATCTTGAGCCACATACACAACTCAGTCATTTACAATTCAAGCCACAACATAATCAATGTGGTTCCAGCAACATAGCATGTATATAACATAACCCATAATATAGAACAATTATTCAACTCGGTTCACATGCCATTCACAATCCATCATATAACCTCCATTTATGGGAAAATAAGAAAATATAATTATATACATTACCAGACACGTTCCACATTTGTTTATGCCTCATCGTTCCACATCATACTTTTCAAACTTGGATATACAACATATTTCCACTATGATGCAAAAAGTCAATAACAGATATTTAATCATAGCAAGTATTAACCCACTCACCTGGATTTCACGCTCTCGGCACTCCCACTTTGCACTTTGACCATTTCTATTGTAACCAGACAAAAACCATCAGAGTTACGAAATAGAGAAATTTCCTACCACTACTCTCGACCTTCACTTACTTCTCGAATCATAACTCCTAACTGGTAATGAATATTTAAATGAAACTTATACCATTAGAAACTAGACTTAAAGAGCTTTCCAACGATATAAAGTTTGCCCAAAACGGAGTTCGGATGAAGAAGTTATGGCCGATTGAAAAATAAACTAAAATTTTTCGGTACACCTGGCGCCTGGGCGCCAATTCCTTCTTCTTCCCATCTCACCTTGGCGCCTAGGCGCCACGATCGCGACCCCTTCGCGATTTCTCTCGGTTTTGGCCCAAATCTGGCCAAATCTTCACCGTTTTTCATGATTTCTTCCATAGGATCTCACCCTTAATGTCTAAGGAGCATTTAGACACCAAAATCACCAATTTTAATCGAGAAACGAAGCCGGAATCTCGATTTTACCTCAAACACTTTTAAAACTAGAAAATAGAGAAAAGCTTAAGAAATAGAAATTTGTACCTCGATTCCTTGCTTTCCCTATGTTGCTTGGCTCCTAGAGGCTCGCCCCGTAGCCCGAGATCCAGCCTCCAAAGCCCGGTTGTAGAGTTGGAGTGTAGAGAGAGAAATTAGAGAGAAGGAAGAGAGAAGGAGAGGAGAGAAAGTGAATAGAGAGAGAGGAAAGGAGAAAAATGAATAAAAAAATAGGTGAGGCCACCTATATACTCGCCCGGGGTGAAATTATCACTTGCTCTGCAATTGACCCTCAGTCAAGACTAGCAAAAGCAAATTCATAAAATCTCACCTCAGGTGTTTCTAAATCCTCGGTGCCCCACAAATTTCCTTATTCACTTTAGTCCCTCTCAATATCTCAAACTCCACTTTAACCTCGAATCCATCATCTTTTCGGTACCGGACTCATAATTCATTCCCATAAGCTCTATTCTTCTTCTCGGGTTCCTACTTGGTCATTTCTCAAAAGTCCTCTATACTTTCTTTTCTTTTCACTTTAGTCCTTGAGAATTTGTAAAAATTTCCTAAATTAAAAATAAAAATTTCTATTCTCACATTTTCTTCACTAATTCAAAAAGAAAATTTTTCACATAATTAAATTTTTCACTAAACTTCAAATCAGACTTTAAATATTCATAAAAATTCTTAAGATATTACAAGTATTATCTTATAATGTCATTTGAACCTGTACCTTCGTGGCTCCATAAGCAATTTTCCTTCGGCTTCAAAAGTTTATCTTATGCAAGGGTAATATGGCTTCCATAAAGTAAGAAAAATAGTCCATTTTTTAAGCTAATATGTGATTGATTCTCACTGGTTTTATATGTAATTTCCTCTTTTCAGTGCTGGGATCTGATGTCGTATATAGTGAGGATGCTGTTGTGGATTTGTTAGTGACACTAGAGCAGCTCTCTGGACCAAAAACAACTATCTTTTTGGCTGGGGAACTACGAAATGGTAAAGTATTTCTTCTTCTTTTTCTTTTTTCTCTTCCTTCTTTGGATCCCAAACCATGCCAAGCATAGCATCGACTAATATTGAATAACGTATGCTGATTTCAGATGCCATTCTTGAGTATTTCATAGAAGCAGCAATGAACAATTTTGTAATCGGGCGTGTGGATCAAACACTATGGCATCCGGATTATCGCAGCAATCGTGTTGTTCTGTATGTTCTAGTGAAGAAATGAAAGAAAATATTTGTGTTTTGTTGTCCAAACGATGGACTTGGTTATTTTCCTTTTGTATTATAGCTTTTGGCTGGTTCTAAGATAAAGTTGACTTTTTTTATAGTACTAATACAACCACTTCTTTAATGGTATTTTTCGCTCAACTGCTTTGTTTCACTCCATATTAATCACAAATGGTAAGTATATATATTAAAATAAGTGGTTAATTCATTTCATACGTATTAAACGAAATGGAAATAGAAAGTGTTTATTTTTTCTATGATTACTATGGAACCATATCCAGGTAATTTGAAGCAAACGCGATTAAAATCAAACTTTAATGCCATTTAAATCCAACGGTGTAAAGTAGACGCACCACAATTTTCTTGTTCGTTTTTGTCATTTGAGCTCGTGGCTTTGGCTTTTCTTAAAGAACATTTTCTTGCAACAATTTGTTGAACTTGGAAATTCTGTATTCCCCAATATATATACATATATTACTTGCTCGTCCTGGTAGGATATGTCGTGTGATAAGCAATATTTGTAATGGTTTGATTTTTTGTGTATTTGTGTGTATTGTTATACTTTGCATAAGATAATTTTTTTAAAAAAAATAAAAGAAAACTTCTTAATTCTTAGTGTATTTCATTCGACGACTTTTTTCCATGTTTAGATGAACTACCAGTTTATTATAATTATCGGCTCTATATTATATACATTTGCCGTAATTTTAGGTGAGGAAGGTCTCCTAACAGAAGCCTTTATTATGGAATTCAAACGAGGAGACTCTGCATATAACAGCAACACTGCACCTATATTGCATTCTCTCATCCCATGACCATATAGTTTACTCTGAGATAGAAGAGCGCACACATTCATGGCTGATCATCAGAGGATCCACCCTGTAGCTGCGGCAGATGCAGAAGCACCACCACTGCCGCCAACCACGCCACTCGTACATCCTGGCTCATCAAGATCAGAAAAGGGCAACCCAGTGCAAGTGCATCGTCCTCCTCCATTACAACGCAATATACCAGTAATACACACCACACCACCACCAAAAAGAGGCTGCTTCTGCAAGTGCATGTGTTGGACACTAAGCTTACTTCTCCTTCTACTCATTATACTGGGAGCAGCTGCAGGAATCCTGTACCTCATTTTCAAACCGAAGCTTCCCATTTACTCAATTGACAGTCTAAGAATAAGTGACCTGAGGCTCAACTTTGACATAACACTGTATGCAAAGTTTGATGTGAAGATCACAGCAAACAACCCCAACAAGAAGATTGGTATTTACTATGAGAAAGGAGGAAGGTTGAGTGTATGGTACACAAACACTCAGCTTTGTGAAGGATCACTGCCCAGTTTCTACCAAGGTCATCAGAACAGAACAGTGCTTGATGTGTCCTTGAGCGGTCAAGCAGAGTCTGGAAGCACCTTAATGCGGGCTCTGCAAGAGCAACAGCAAACGGGGCGAGTTCCATTGGAGCTGAAGGTGCGTGCACCAGTAGCCATCAAACTTGGGAGGTTGAAGCTGAGGAAGGTCAGAATCTTGGGTGAGTGCATGTTGGTGGTGGATAGCTTATCAGCCAATAATCGGATAAGCATCAAGGCTAGCAACTGTAGATTCAGACTGAAACTTTAATTTCCATGATCTGAGAGTTCTGTCTTATTTATGTATTTATATATTTTGCCCTTCAGTTGCAGTCTTTCGAAATAACACTTTTTTGGATTAAAAGAATTATTCTTTTTCAGAATAATAAACGATTACAGTAGCTATTCCTGACCCTAATTTTGTTTTCTCTTTTCACTATTATTTGGCTTCATTAATAGCCCTTTAGTTCTTCTGTTCAATGACTGAGTAAAGTTTAAGGTCCTGAATTCTCTAATAGATGCATCAAATTTTCTTCCGTTATGATGCCAATAACTATCATTTTATTCACTTTTTTTTCTTTCAAGTTTTATTTTAATGACTTAGTTGAAGGAATGCAAAACTCTGTTGTAGGAAGGCAGTGTAGGTGAAAGAATTTTATGTTATAGTTTTAACTACTAATATTCTCATTTTCAGCCAGAGGACAAACTTTACAGACTCCAAAGAGAAGTGAAAACCAAAAAAAAAAAAAAAAGAGTTTGACTAAGAGAGCGAAAACACACAAAAAAGCTAATGAAGAGAAATAAGAACGAAATATAAGCCGATAGCATACATGGAAAATTGGATTGAAATCCTAATATAAAGATTAAAAGCTTTTGCTTCATGATGATCAAACTTAGAAGGAAAGCGGGGGGAAAAGGAGGGGAAGGGGTTATGGAAACTTGGAAAGGAAGCCCATTTCTTCTCTGCTTAAGTCAATTTTACACACAATAACTAATACAAACTTGATTTAACAAATGGAGAATTTGACTGGCTATAATTTGAAATAAATAGCAATAATATATTTGGGTATTGGCAAGGAAACCCTTTTATTCCCTGGACTAGACAATCAACATTATGAGCACAACTAAAAGCTCTATTTGCAGGGCATTTTTCATATTGTGAAGGGAGGGGAAAAGGCAAAAGGTAGATAAGAAGTCAGGAATAAACTAATTTTTCTATTGACAAAGGACTGAAAAATACCCTTCTGAGCCTGAACTTGACATCCCTTTTCCAGATATGCTGCCAAATATCTGAGATCTGCAAATTTATTAGGCGTTATCTTCATCTATTGTCACCCTTGAGATGGTTGGGGCCAGTTTGTCCCCCTTTTATGTTCTCCCCTTTCCATGAGGGATCCACCTGAGGAAGTTGGTATTCGTCTGGTTTCAAGGCCAATGCAAAATCAGGCAATGTTGGCGCTGTCTCCATTATTCTGTAGTAGAGATAAACAAGATAACATATGACTTTCAAGATAATGAAATAGCAGTTAGGCAACAATTTACCCATTCAGTCCAGAAAACTTTACCTCTCATGAGAGTACAGATCTCGGTTTATTCGGACCTTGCTTGAAGTATCCTTGGGAATTTTCTCCGAGAGATATTTCATGGTCCCCCAAAGTGGTGGATTTCTGCACCAAGACAGCAGTTAGGCAGGGGGAAAAAATGTGTATGACCTGACCTGCTAGTTTTAAGTACTATATTCTTCATGAAGAAAACTAAGATGACAAATAAATCAAAACCATGGTCCTCTGAGAAACTCAAGGAACTTTGGTTCAGCACACTTATAGAACAATGGCTGATGAGAATGATGCCTGCGAAAGCTCTTTTAAAGTAATTTAATGATGCATGTCAAAGAATAGAACTTAATTGATGACTCCACTTGTCTGCCAATTTCCCCTAAATCAAGGAGGTAAAGGACGAAAGTAATAATACACCAGGAACTGATAGATCATTACAGCAAATTCTTGACATGTCAGAATAAGGATGTTGCCATGTTCAGCATTACTTATTGGAAATTCCTAAGGTCCTCAATAATATGTTAAGGGAAAGGAAATGAAAATGGATAGCTTCTTTAAGAAATTTTCTGTTCTGGGATTTTATTTACTCCCTGATACATGGGATTATTAGTTGTTAGTTGTTACTAATTGAATGATTGGTTAGCAGTTAGTTGATGGGGTCTGTCAGATAGTTCTGTTAGTTCGTCTTGTTATATGTTAGTTCTGTTTAGTATTAGTTGCTAGCTGTGAAGCCTCCCTTAAGGAAAAGTTAAGTCAGTATTGTGTGAGAAAATTTAATTGGACTCTTAGTTGATAGCTCAAGGCTATCGTTTCTGTTTTTCTGGTATCACTCCCCCTTTCATTTTACCGACTTTCATAATGAGGAAATAATCATAGCCCCACAACACTAAACACTAAATCCAAAGTTGTGTCATTGAAGCTCAGGATGAGTTGGTATTAGAGCCACATATGTCACCAAAGTCACAAATGCTATGGTTGGACTGACAAACAAAGACATTATGTGCTTTCCTTACCCCAGGTGTGTTTGCAATCTGCATTCACATAATGCTCAAATAGTTAATTGAAAAATGACAGATGTATTATATGAACTTTTTGGCCAATGCCAACACAAGAAAATATCATTCCAATTTTATTGGATATCCCCGAAGGGGCAACACAAGGGAGTTACTAACTATCTCATCATTTAGAAATAAATGTGACTTATAAATTGAATTTTTGTTCATAAAGCTTAGATGATGTTGTTTTGTTTGTAGGGGGGGGGGGGGAGTTCTCATGGCAGGCAAGATAGCATAACATTGAACAGAAAAGAAGACAATGGAAAACCTTGATAATGGAGGTGCCGCATTGAATGCCTCACACAGCTTCTTACTTTCTTTGAAATACTCATCTGCTGCTTGCAAAGCAGCTACAGCCATTCCATGAGATTTCTCTGTATTTCCCTCATCAAGAATCATACCATGATAATAGTATGCTGCAGCCTGGTAAATAGATAGACAAAATATCAACAACTTCACGTCACTTTTTTTCTTCTGAATGCATTTTACATACTCATTCTTGAATCATATATGAGTATGCTGAAAGAAGACAAAATCATGACAAGAAGCTTGGTAGTTATGGTGCTTTGTTTTCATGTTGTAAGAGAAATTTAGATTGTTATTCACAAAAATAGGAAACAATGCACAACTCCCCTGCCCTGGAAGAGAAAAGCGAAAAAAAAAAAAAAAACACTCAACTATAGAACTTTGGTATATAGACCCCCTCAATGTTTACTTTTGGCAATTAAACCCTTGAACTTTGAAATTATTTTTTGATATTTTGGTTTCTTAGTGTAAACTTTCTCACAAAGGAATTAATGGGTGGATTGGTAATTTAAAAGTTTAACTTTGAGAATGACAGTGATTAGTGAAGATTAAATAGGGTAACAAAGAATGGCGAAAAGCTGCTATTGAAATTATTTTCAAGATTGAATAGGGATAATTGCCAAAAATGAAAATTTGTATTAGCCCAAGCACCAAAGTTGATGGCAGTATCATGCGTTTTCCCTAAAATATAATAAAAACATTAAAACACTCCAGCTCCTACAATCATGTCACTGCTACCATGTAAATAAATTGTCTCATGTCCAAATCATCTTCAGTTTCTCACAAGCAGAGAACACAGTTAAAAAAAACTCAACCAAAATATATGGCCAGATACTTGGAGTCTAAGAGAAATAGAAACAAATGTCTTTCAGTTCTGCACAGTGACCAATCAGAAAGTCGTTGCCTTGTTAATGGGAGCTATATGTTGGTTATGATATCTATACCAGAAAGCTGTACTAGCCCTCAACAGATAAACCATTAGAAGAGGAAAAAGTGTTTATTGCAACAAAAAAAAAATATTTTCGAAGAGAATCACTCTGAAGAATAGACAGTTGACAGAACAAGAAAACAAATAAATGTTTTTTCACCATACTTCGATATCCTAACAGATTAATGTATATATTGGCCAAAAGAAAAAATATTCATACATAACCATATAGACCCGGAAAATATATCTACTGATTATTTTTGTTAATAAAACAAACCCACTAATTGCTGGGCACTCTATTTATTTATTTATCAGCTATACCTACCATGTAACATATAGCTTTGCGATTATAACATTATAGACTAAGATGATTGAATCATAATAATTACTCTACCTTGGGCAAACATTTCATCAGATTTCAGCCGCAAGACAGAAGTGGATCTGTTATGTATTTATTTACAATGAATTAAGTGTCCCTTTGGCTGTTTCCAACAACCCAGTCGTTGAAAGACTATTGACAAATTTCCCTCAACCTGGCATCCTTATACCAACTCCATATCACATCTTCAAGATGTAGAGGACAAATAGGATCCAATTTATACTTCCTGCCCATTTAATATTATTTACACTAGGTTATCAGTCAACCAATAAATTTATCTCTTATCACTCTGAAGTCTCTGAAATTCACTGCCTCTTTGGTACCCCAAAAAAAAAAAAAAGTTACACTGCCTCTCACATATATACATTGAGACATAATATTATACAGCAAGATAGAAATAACCATAAAATAAAAGCATATACCTTTGGTATAACGTATTTTCAATTAAAAAAAAAGGCAAAATGGACTAGAAGTAAAATAATAACATATACCTTTGCTTCACCATACTTCCATTTCACAAAAAGAAGATGCTTTTCACCCCAACCATTGGTTAATGGAAGGTTCATAATGTTATCTTGAGCCTGTACCACAGTGCAAACAAAATAATATATGAGGAATAAATGCGCAAGTGTTAACACGAATAAACAGGGATTTGCCACAGGAAAAGAATGTTTTGTATGTTGAGTCAAGGATAACAAGTTGGATGATACCATAAAATATTTAAAATATTTGGGATATTTATCAGATAAAGGATCATTCCCCTGTGACTATGGTAAACCTGGCCATAGATTAATAGACTTACTTGAGCAATAGCTTAATACAAGAAAGGAAGGTGCAATTACTCTCAAAAAGAAAATGGAAAATGCAATGCATCAACAGAACAGGGATAAGATAAAAGAACCTCATGTGACACAAACCCAGAACTTGAAGTGTAGAAATCATTTTATTTACATCAAACAAACTTTTCTTTCATACTGGAAATAAAGAACTTCAAATTTTATATGCTAATTAAAGTTAGCAGCTAACACAGTACTAATAAAAAAGAAAACCTAAGTGTACCAGAAGTGAAATGACAGTTTATATTAAACCAATCATACTAGAACAAGATTTTGTTTAACAAATTTGACAATCATATATACAAATAAAAAACTGAAAAGCAAAATGATCAAGAGCAGGTGCCTCACAATTGGATACAGTTATGAAGTCAGGTCCGGATAATAATGAAAAACTTGGATTTGTACCTGTTGCCAATACTTCACCATCTCACATGCAAGTCTACGCTTCACTGCAAGAGTGGCTTTGGTACTATCTATTGCCATTCCAAGTTGGATATCAACACCCTAAAAAGATCATGGGAGAAATAAACAAGTGTACACCCAACACAGATAGAGGAAGGAGAAAGAGAGATATTGAACATTCCCCCTTCTCCAGTGGTCCATTTTAAATTGATACAATAACAAAGGACACTTTTCCACAGACATGAGCCTTATGGTTTGGATCCCCACAAATTCTTAAAGGGAGACAGTGTGCTATTAGACCCAAATGGCTCCTCAATAAAATAAAAATAAAAATAATTGATACAAAACCATTTATCATCTTGTGAAATTAATGTATAGGCCACTTTTGAAAGCTGTAATAATCTTGTAACAGTATTAATATTCTCAAGAATAGTTTCAACCCTGTTTTAGTTACACAAACATATTAGATTCCAATACAAAGTTTCAAATTATTTATCCTCCAAAGTAAAAACCTTTGCAGAATCTGAATTCATAACCATTATTATCTAGAAATCCCGTCAACTAGATATTGAAGATATTGTAACTTTGATTTTGTCGCTCAAGCTTAAAATTTTCTAGCTAAGCCAATCTTATTAGTCAACTGTTTGAATATACAACAGAACTTTGTGAGAAGATAAGTGGCAAGATGTTCTCTACATTAGAGTCACACTAGTATTGTTGATTATTGTATAAGAAATGGTTTCAGTTCTTAACTGTCTGCAAGGCGTCTTCCAATTTAAGCTTGCAGACAAACTACAAGAGGCATAAAGTTCATTCAGTAGTCTTGTATAATGGCACGTGATGTTAATACCTGTCCTAATGCTTGTAGACAGAGTGCTCGAAGAACTCCTTCTGCAAGGTCTACTGGTAAGTTCCTCCTAAAATCAGAACCAACAGTGAGAAGAGTAATAAAAATCACAAAAGTAAAGATGGTTGTTGAGATTACAAAAAGCAGTGTGCAGTCAATTTGTTACCTGAGTTCTGCAGGCAATTGTGGAAGAACATGTCTGACAGCACAATCCAGATATCCAGCTGCCTTCAAGAAGATATCAACCGAAGCTCGTCTGCTTTCTGTTATTAGGTACCAAAACTTAAATTTTCATCTTAAGGCCACCATACATCACAAAGTTACAGGAAGGTCTAAACTAATCTAACAAAAAGTATTTTGCTTGTTTGGATTATAAAAAGCAAAATAAGACAGAAGAATACGTTAATATGTACTATCTAATACCTACCTTCTGATACTTTTGGCTGATAACCATCAGCCGATGTTCTTGGAAGAAGTAACAAATTAGCCTGTGATAGCAATAGCGTTGCCATCAAGTGCAAAACAGACAACACCTCATACCAAGCATTGGACATGGCTGTTTCCTGCATAAGTGTCAATCACACAAGGGGGAAGGACGTAGGGGTTCAATCAGAAAAGAGAAGGATCAGCAATCTTGAGTCCTCTCAAACCTTAACCAGAATTGTATTCTTTTATCTTTTACTTGAGAATTACCTCTGCTTCATCCTCCTGATTAATCCAAACAAATTGTACTTTGTATTGTAGATGGTTTCCTGCACATTAAAAATAGGCAACAACAATTAGGACTTACCTTAGAGAAAGCATATATCACGTACAAATGGACTAACTCGCATATTACCATCTTTAACTAATCCCAAAAGAACAGGCAAGTAATCCTCAAGAGCCTGCTGAAGATCAGCCAGTGTTGAACCTCCTGCAGATGGAATCTAGTGAAGCATCAATATATTTGAAAAACATATTTATCTACAATGATTTCATCCTTTCTGAAACTAACCATGTTGAGTGGCACTTTTTCTTTTTGTCCTCGTAATTGTTGGACCTTCTTGGCCAGCCATTACAACTATTCGAGTCCTGAGAGCAGATAGGCGTTCAACTATATTCTTGGACAAATAATCACCAAGTGACTGGGCAAAATCAACAGGTTTAGGAATCCTTAAACCAGAAACATAGACTGAAAGTTCCCCAATACTCCCTGGCCTTCGTCTATTTCCACCAGAATCCTTTGGAGTAGACACCAGGCAACCCATGTCCTGAGGCTCACTATACCTGCTTATTCAAATAAAATAGAGTGAGGAATAACCTCCAAAATTCTTCTGTTCCTGAATATGTAATTAGTAACTTCTTTTTTATCTCTGGGAAGTAACAGCACAAACTTTATGACAAAGTGCGGGGATAATGAGCTTACAAATACAATCAAGTGACAAAGATGATGTTTCATCATATTAAAGTTCAAAGATCGTATAGAATACTGCCATGGAAGTTGGGAGATCAACAATAAGAAAGCCATAGACATGACTAAGTAAATGTCAACCAACAAGCAAGTGGCAGTAGGCTACTCACGAGCAGAATCACAAATAATTTGTACTAGAACTCTCCAGTCTCCATACGACTTTAATACACACATATTTTAATCAGCAATTTGCATAAATAATTCTTTCTTCTTCATCCACTTTTTTATAAATAGAAAAGTTTTTATAATGTAAACCCTTGATTAATGATAAGCACCAAGATGAATCTAACTAACCTTGTCCCTTGCCCTGATGGCTGACTGGCGAGGTCAGAGTTCTAGTAAGATCTGTGCAAAAAATTCACAAGGGGAAATTGAGCTTGAGAAAGAAATACATCTAAAAGCAACTATATCACAAGAAAGGCATGAGACATGACAGGTGTTGTCCGTGTCAACGTTTTATTGTGATTACAAAAGAAAAGACTTCAAAAGTTTCCATCCGGCTAATAAGTCATCAAACTTTTAATCCCCCGTGCAACTCATTAACTAACAACGAGACCGCAGCATCAATGGTGAGAGGTAAGGATTCAAAGTAAACCAGAATGGGAACACCCTCAAGGTAAAGTAGCTTCAAGTTGAAGTTGTCGGATCATTAATTTAAAGAAGAAAGAAGCTTCAGCGAAGAGCGAGAATTGTGAGTTAAGGCTCGCCAAAGAAATCTGAACAAGTAACAATTGCAGAAACGCAAAGAAATAATTGCATTATTTTATCATTTTCTCGGCTAATAGATGAAATATGATCCGTATTTTAACAGCTTCAAATCAGTCCAAAAACAAAGCCGCACGATAAATCGGAAAACAAGAATGGACCAGGAAAGCAACCCAGAACTAAGAAGCACCACTGACTCCTGATAAATTTAAGTTCAAAAATTTCCAAAAGCGATGAGAAAATGCTCCATCTGGGTGATATAAAACACAAACCCCCCCCCCCCCCGGAAAAAAAAAAAAGGGAAGAAATTCCCCCTTTCTTTTTCCAGTGTTCGTACCACCACTGACTCCTGATAAATTTAAGTTCAAAAATTTTCAAAAAGGATAAGAAAATGCTCCATCTGGGTGATAAACCACCACCCCCCCCCCCCCCCCGAAAAAAAAAAAGGGAAGAAATTCCCCCTTTCTTTTTTCAGTGTTCGTACTAGTACACAGGTTGAACTGGGTTGAGCTGATTTCTCGACACGGCATAATCCAAAAACATTACCCTTAAAAGCATTTTTTTCTTATAAAGAACTTTCTACGCTTGAATCATTTCCCCCCTCACTCTTCTCAGCCTCTAATTTCTCATTTCCGGAACAACAAAAATTAGGCACAAAAATCATGGCCAGAATTACATGCTAATGAGCCTTACCATCAAAAGCACAGTGCTAGCAATTCAGCTAGGTAGAACGAATCAATTGGAAGCACAAAACTCGACCGAAATTCGATTCAAAATCAAACAAACCCTAAAAAGCAGAGAATTCGAGAGCTGGCCCCAAGCACAGTCGCCCTGTAGCTGAAGATTGAAACAGCTAAACTCGAAAATGTGACACTAATGCATTCCTTCAAAAAGACGAACTAAGGTAGAAACAGAGTCTTCCGTGGAACCAAAAATGGAATTATATTTAATTGTTAGAGAACATTAAGATAATGCTTTGTCTTTACATATCACACTCGCCTCCAACACATCTACTAGAAATGGTCTTAGCCCTGTGTCGCTTTATATCAATATGATAATATCATAATACGATAATTGCGTTTAAATGGCGCCCAATTCAACTCCCATCTTTTCTTTATCTTTTTTTTATATTTCAATTTTTTTTGGTAAGCTAAAACCTCTTAATTAATTTTTTTTTCCTTTTTTTTCTTTGGTTCTACTCTTTTACCAAGAATATTATTTCGTCATCCCCGTGAGTGCAGATTGCAGAGTGACCAACTGCCAGGCAAATGACAATAGGCTTTGCCGTCAAGTGTGTTTTAGAAAAAAAATAATAATAATAATATGCTCGTACTTTCTATAAATTATAATACAAGTGGGAGTCAGATATTAATATTAAATATGCAAAAATTCCAATTCTTTGAGTTGAAGCCAAAACAGTAGATCATAAATCCTACGGCCGATTCTGTAACTACATATTTGTAGAGAGTGAATCTTTTTTTTTTTTTCGGGGAATAAAATTCGAATATAAGATTCAAGATATTTAGCGTAAGAAGGACATATTCAATGAACATATGAATATGATTGGTGAGATGTCGTGAATTGCGAAATCATTGCAAACATTTTCTTTGTCTCTCAAAACTCGAGTGTGGCCTTATCGATGAGGGATAGTTATAAAACTTGCACGTTTTCCTACTTCATCTTGAATTTGAGCTTATCGAGATTGAAATATTCAATTCTCAATCAATCATTGTACGAGACTGCCTTTTTATAACACACACACACACTTAAATTCAGTAGACGATTGTGTGATTTTTCAATATATATGTGTGTGCATCTGTGAAATTGAATATAGGATAAGAATATGATAAATATTGTTTTCGTAAATATAACTTGTTTTGAAATTATATTGATTACTAACGTCATTGATAAAATTTTACTCTGAAATTGCTATGAATAGTATTTATAATTATTCTGAGAAACAATCTCCAAAAAAGCTTCAAATATGCAATATTCTTATTTAACGTGAAAAACTAACGCTTTAGTATAAGAATTGACATACAAGAATCTAATTCACGTAAAATCTTTTCTAGGAAAAAAAAATGTCGAGTGATTTTTAATATGCGTGAATTTGACCCTGGCTTAATTGTAAATTTAAAAAAAAAATGCTGAAGCATGTATGCATCCCACAAAAAAAGATCTATTATTTGTCTATAAAAATAAACAACATGTTAAATCTAATATACAATGATTCAAATTTTAAGTAATAATTATTTTCTTTTAAAAAAATACTAAAATCTACGTCATTGAATCTAAGATCCAAAGACAAACAATAAATTTTCTCTTGTATCCCACTAGAATGAAAACATAAATATCTACCAAAGAATTTTTACTTTTGATATTAGGGGAATTCAATTCAAACCCTAATTAACAACAATAGAGATGGGACTTCAATTTATTAATGTTCGCAAATGCCAATACAAATCTTGAAGAAAATAATGAGACTTGGAATCATTGTTAGATTGATTATTTGTTTGACCAAACAGTATTATCTGATTAATATTGATAAATAAAATTTATGTGAGTCCTATTTAATTAGACAATTTTATTTGGACAAATAAATTTAAGTACAAAATATATATATATATATATATATCAAATAGCGTGATTGACGCCACCAGGTATTAAAAAAAAACAGTGTTATTGATCACATATAGATAGAGAATAATAGTATTCAAAAGGTAATTAGTTTATGAAGTTATAGAAAGGAGAAACACAATATAAATATAGTTGGAACTTGTTAGGTCCTCATGATGGGTGATGAGTTTTGCATAAAAGGTTCAAAGATATGCACTATTATGACACCCACTAAATGGATATGGCTAAATATATATGTAGATGCCTCGCTCAGCTGTTCATAAGTATCAAAATACTGTACATATAGACGTGGATCAGTAACGTGCCTTGGTAAAATTGATGTCCTGCTTTTCCTCAATTGGCAATTTAAATGGAGAGCATGTTGTAGCTACTAGCTATATAGCTACCTCGCTCTCAAGTGGTCGGTAAAAAGTTTTCGACCGCTTTTCTCCATTTATAATAATTAGTCTCGAAATATTATTTAAAGAAAATAAATATCAAATTAAAATTAATTTGTCTTAGTTTTTTGCTACTATTGCTTTTTTTTAATTTCAACAATTAATATTGAAAATCCACTTAACTCCACAAACACTGCCGGAAAAGAAGGATTTAATTACAGCGTCTATTTATATAATTGGCGCTAAATCTAACACTTGATAAATTTTAGTGTGATTACTGATTCTTTATAACCAACGTTGGAAGTCACTGAAAGTGATATCTTGAACTGAAAATATAAAAATAAAATAAAAAAGACTCCATAGTGAAATTTTTTTCATGAAACTCATTCCCTCCCTCTCTAAACCTTTGTAAAAACTTACATATTTTAATTGACAATGTATGTGTTTTTATTTAAATACATTTTCTTATATAATAAATTAATGTAAGTTTAGATTTATATGAAGATTTATGAAAGTAAGTAGAAGTACAAAATGATAAAAAAAAAATTACATCATAATCACCACTTTTGTGTTATATAACACAATTTGGCTTCTAGCATAATTAAAACTAGCGTTAGATTATAGACATTAGTTGACTGACGTTATATGACATCACAAAAAGCACTTAACATCAGTTTTTATACCATCACCTCCGTGCAACATGGATGAATGAAATATGTTGCCCACGTGACCGGACGATTAAGATTAAGTACATTTAAAGCATACAACAACCGAATGGTGCATCTAGTGTGTCATCTTCCTCACTCATTCATGAATATGTTCAAATATACACATATAGGACCATGGAATTGACATAAGTTTCAATTAATTTAATTTTATGCAGTAATATGATTTTATAAAATAATTTTTCTCATGAAATCTGTAATGCAGTTGGATTGGAAGTTCATATCGTGAATATCATCCGCACAAATTCTGACATTAAATAAAAATGATTCATGCCCTATTAATATATATATATATATATATATATATATATACACACACACATCTAAAAATTAATGGCTAATATGCATTTTAAATTAAAGAAATTAAATTATCAACTTTGATTTTGACGAGAGCTTGGTAGAGGGTTGTCTTCATTATTGTTGGGGAATCTAATTTAGCTGTTCTCTCTACTTTGATGGGAAATCATGGATCTGATTTACATTTCAAAGTTTTATGGCAGCTGAGTATGTCAAGTAGAGTCTTCAAAATATGTAAGGTAGATGACGAATTCATTTATAGGTTTTACCGAGACGCCACTAGCAAAATTGTTTGATTGTAACGAGAGATATATGAGTTTTATTTTGACTTTTTAATATCATGTTGTGAAAATAGTCTTTTAAGCTTTGTTTTTAAAAAAATAAAATAAAAGTTTCACATTGTTTTGATTAAGGAGAGAAATAGCGTTTATATACTAACTTGTGTTAATAGGCTAATAAAAAGCTTGGGAAGAGATGGGCTCTCGCGCACATAAGCCCAAATGGATTCAAGCTAGTACAGTACAAATCATCTTATTTGCCTCCTCTGCGCGTGCAATAAATCAGACCGATTTAGTTTTTCTCTAGAGTATTATTTTTTATAGCTTACCTGAACAGAGGCGAATTTTATTATTATGAAATTAACTTAGATTAATGTCAAAAAATTAAGCGCTAACAGTTTTGTTTTATTTGTTTTAAATATATTTAAATATTTCAAAACTGCCCATTAATTTTCTGAAACTGTTCATTAATTTTGGAAACCGAATTTTAATTGTATTAAAATTTTTGTCTGCCTCATTATTATTGAGCAGCTATAAAAGGAGGACTCATTCTCCTCATTTGATACGAAAAGTCAGAAACAATTCTGAACTTCCCTCTTCTCCCTCTCTCAAATTCTTTGGGTTACGCTCTTTAAAATTTTTGTTATTCTGTGACTTGAGAACTTTTCTCACAAGAATCTGTTTAATGCTAGAAGAAGTTCTGTAGACACAGGTTTTTAGCTGTGGTCGCGAATAAATTCCTTAAGGACAGTATCTACTATAAAGACGCAACTTAGATTATTTTTGTGTTGTATCCAAATTTTACAATAATTTTAAAGAATCTAATACCAACACTGCTACAGTTGCACCTTGATTATCATCTTAAGAGACGCCGGTAATATTTTTTTCAACCTTATTAATTTTAATTACATGATGTTTTGCCTTGGAATTTAATTTTCCAAATTTGGTAGGTATATATATATATATAAAAGATGTTGAAAATTTATTGTTATGAAATATGATTAATAAATAAAAATGTGTTAAAAAATAATCATTCTTACTATGCGTTGGTTTCCATGCTTATTGTTTTTGTCTTTATCCTTATGACGTTGATATTGAATTATTTGGTCTAACATTGCATTATGCCTATTAATCCTATTGAACGGTAGGCACATTAATAGAAAAGCACTGAATATTTATAAACGTTGGGTATTACAATTCTTTAATAATATTCTATTATTGAATTTGGTTTCAAAGTCTTTTACCATTCATTTGGTTTCTCTCAATTAATGGGATTCACAACATTTATGTTGTATACGTTGGCCTTAGTGAAATGATTACATGCAACTGCTTTACGTTGTATACATTCAATTTTATGATAATATTTTTAATGATGGTGATTCATGGTGCTTTATTTGATCAATCAATTGGTGTCTTTATATATATATATATATAGACGTGGGGAAGAATTAATGTATATATATATATATATATATATATAAAATGGTGGGGCCAATGTGTGTTTATTATATATACATATACATTGGTTCATGTGGTTTGGTCCAATTTAATGAGAATTATATATTCATATATGTATGGTTTTATACATATATATCTGTTGCCATGAGGGAATGAGAAGAGATATATATATATTATATATACTCTTGTATGATGTTTTTGAAATTTAAGTATATGATATTTTTAACACTTTATTTAAAATAATTTTATACTATATGAGATATATATGATGAGCTGTGTTGATACAAGACTTTAGTTTTGACTATATATTATCTTTTGTATCTACAATATTTTACAAGTTCTTTTAATTTAGTTTGGAAAAATTCTTTTAAAATAGATTGTGCATATATTTATATATAGCGTTTGTATTATGTAGAGCAAATACATATACATAGGATGAAATTATTGTTTGCTATCATTTTTATAAGCACAACTTATAATTTTTTGAGTTCTAATTTTGAGTGATCATGAAGTGATCAATTTTGCTGATGAAGCAAATTTGTGCAATGATGATTTCTTTTCCCTACATCACGAGTTATGTTACACTATTTTAATCTTTCTCTTTTTGAGAATTTATATTAATAGTGGGGGCAATAGGAAAAATATTTTTGAATAATATTTTTATAACAAGTGGGGGATGAGTGTTGTTATAATGATATTGTGGTTTAATAGAAATTATGAGTTTATTATATTTGTATATTGAGTATGTCCCATAAATTTCTATTGACATTACTATTGATAATATGAAAGGCTTTCTTAAAGTTCACATGTGAACTATTTTAAAATTTCTCTATTTTGAGAATTTTATTTATGTGAAATTATTGAAATTAACATATGTGTGAGAGTTTTAATTTGAGAATTCAAAATAGCTTTATCTTAAGCTTTTGAGAGTTTTATTTTGGAACATGATTTTTTGTGGATTTGTGACCAAATTTAAAGATATTGGCATATAAATTTTAGGCCAATTTGAAAATTAAGAAAACCATCTCATTGAGATGATGATACCATACTGTCAGTTTCTAAGTTGAGGAAATCATCTCATTTAGATGATGATATGCCATATATATATATAAATTGAAATTAGCATTTTCTAATGCCAATCCTTAAAAATTCTTCAATTGTACATAGAGATATAATGTTGTTGAGTCATTGGTCACAAAAATGAGATTAAAAAGTTCCTAAATAATTTTATTATATGGTGGATGAATGCGCATGTATGTTATGCGTTTGGTACCCATCTATAATAATTATAAAATTTTGTATGAGGTTTTATATGGGTTGTGTAGTTATACTTTTATAGATTTAAAAATGTGGGGGTATTTTGCAAAGTTTATGTTACATGACTATGAGAAAAATAAATTAAGTATAAAACCTTAGTTTTTATGTTGTTAATATTTTCTTTTCGTGATTAGTGAAAATATCTCTTTTAATTAAAGATTGATGTGTATATATGTGAAAGTGATAGATGGTAAGGATGATTATTTGTCTGTATATGTGTGACGTAGATGTTACATAAAGTCAAATATTCCTTTACATCTAGTGTTGACATGAAAGACATGGGTGAAGTAAATGTGATTTTCGGATTAAAACCATAAGGAAAGGTGATGGTATTTTATTATCACAAGAACATTATGTTCAAAATTATCTTAAAAGTTTGATCATCAAGATGATAAACTGGTGAAAAACTCTTTATGATTTTAACATTCGGTTAAAGAAAACAAATGAGAGTCTCTGTTGTATTTAATAAACTTTACCTAGCCTAACATATCATGTGTTATGTGTCAGATGAGTGTCTATATATACACAATTTCAATAGAAGAGTTGAGAGGTATCGTGATTTACGATATCATATTAAGTGGACTTCCCATTGTATTAGAAAAATACAATGATGTTAAACTGAATATTTGATTCAGATGAGACAAAATCTACTAGTGGTTAAACCTCACATTTGGTGGTGGGACGTTATTTGGAGAGAGCAGTCATACAAATTTATAGGTTTACTATAAAATCAGAGTTTAGTACTCTGGAATTGGCTGAAAATAAGACTAAGTAGTAGAAAAACTTCTTATCAAATTTTTAAGTTGGATAAGAGCCCAATGAAGTCAGTGTCTGTGTTTTGTAATTGCCAAGTGACAATAACCATTGTAAATAACAAACTTTTAATGGTAATAGTAGATACTTATGTTGAGACACAAAGTTATCAAGCAGTTACTAAAAAATGAAATTTCAAGTATACTGATCAATTATGTAAAGTCAAAAGTGAATTTGGCCAGTTCACTTACTGAACATGCATGTAGGAAGAAAATTAGTCCTTCACACATCGAGGGGAATTGGACTTAAGTCAATAGGAAATGGACAGCGGTGGGAACCCAACATTTGTGATTGGAGATCCCATGAAAAATGTTTATATAGGTAATAACAAGCCGTCTGTTAATTCTGGTAACACTATATTCTCAATCCATTTCCTATGGTGTTAAGTATGAAGGTGCTATAATGCATTGACTTGTGCGTTGAGCGTAAGCTTTTTATGATCTTTATAGCCTTACATTAAGGATGGTGTATTCATTGCAGATACACTTGATGAAGTCACTTATATGAGTGTGGAGTGGGGCCACTCTTATGAGATAGTGGCGAAATCTCTAGAGCACTTATGAATTCCAGGCACGTGCACGACCCAAATAATGCGCACAATGACATTAATAACATAAATATGGGGGGTGAAATGCGACTCTTAAGTTTACTATCTTACAACTAAAAGTATGTTGGTTCATAGAAGCTATATGTTTCACTGACTACTCTGTAAGATAAATCTTATCGGTCTAGATCTGATTCATAGTCTAAAAAGAGACACTGAATTAATGCGTTTATACCCATTTATGTAACCCAAAAGTTTTTAGATATCATTTGAAATATGTAGATGATTGTTGTGAAAATAGTCTTTCAAGGCTTTGTATTTCAAAAGAGAAAACTAAAAGTCCCACATTGCTTGGAGTAAGGAGGGGAAGAACGTTTATATATTAACTTGTGTTAGTAGGCTAATAAAGAGTTTGGGAAAAAGTGGGCTTTCGAGCACATAAGCCTACATGGATTCAAACTAGTACAGTGCAAATCATCCGATTTGCCCCCCCATGCGTGCAATAAATCAGACCGGTTTAGTTTTTTTCTGGAGTATTATTTTTTATAGCTTACCTGAACAGAAACGAATTTTATTATTATGAAATTAACTTGGATTCATGTCAGAAAATTAAGGGCTAACAATTTTGTTTTATTTGTTTTAAATATATTTAAATATTTTGAAACTGCCCATTAATTTTTTGAAACTGCCCATTAATTTTTTGAAACTGTCCATTAATTTTGGAAATCAAATTTTAATTGTATTAAAATTTTTGTCTGCCTCATTATTATTCATCAATTATAAAAGGAGGACTCATTCTCCTTATTTGATACGAAAAGTCATAAACAATTCTGGACTTCCCTCTTCTTCCTCTCTCAAACTCTTTGAGTTACGCTGTTCAAAATTTCTGATGTTCTGTGGCCTGAGAACTTTTGTCAGAAGAATCCATTTAATCTTGGAGGAAGTTTTGTAGATGTAGGTTTTTAATTGTGGTCGCAAAATAAATTCCTTAAAAACAGTGTCTATTATAAAAACGTAACTCAAATTATTTTTGTATTAGTATCAAAATTTTACAACATATTAAACAATATTAAAAAGCTTAGGGTAGCAAAATTTATAGAGAATTTATCCTCATGTAAAGCATCATTTGAACACTGATAAGACTTTGACAATTGACAGTTTATGATTATAATATATCTCTACGGGGGGTGGATGCAGTGCTTAGTTGTTGCATGGTTCAAAGTCATGGTGCTATATATAGATATGCGTGTTTAAGCAAGACTATGTGATTAACAAATAATCGGTCAAGCAATCACACTTAATTAATTAGGTTGCATTTTCTTTTTTAAATTAAGAGAACTGAATTTTGATACATACCTAATTATTAATATATTATTTCTAGATTCAAATACTAAAGAACTAAGATCATTTTTCTTTTCAATATATATATATATATATATATATATATGTATTAAATACATGTTTGTAAAAAAAAATTTCAATATCTATTATGCATTAAATTTATTTAAAAGTCTTTAGACTTTTCATGAGATTTAATTGAATAAAATATATTTAAATAAATAAATATTTAATAAAAATAAAAAATAAATACACTTAATTAATGTATTAGAATATAAATGAATTAGATTCATACGCTTATTACTTAAGTTCAACTAGATGAGCTCTTACACAATATTTATATTGAGTGACCCAAATTATTATTCACCAAATTCAATAACACATATTTATTTATATCAATCAGACATATTTGAAATTTAATTTTTCACATTAATAAAAATATATTATTGCACATATTGACAATTAAATTAGTACTTTAGAAATAAAAAAGTACTGTATATAACATAATTTCTCAAATTGTTGAATTAGCTTCACATAATATACGAATTGGAATCTTTATAATAATTATCCGATGAGATTAAGGAAAAATAAAAAATAAGAAAAAATTTATATAAAGTTCTTTATATTTTTGTTATTAAGTTCTCCAATAAAAATATAGCACGTGTAAAAATATTTTTAAAAAATCAATCATGCAATGATAAGTTATAAAAAATATAAAGTTATATTTTAAAAACTATATATTTGTTATATTTTAATTAGAAAACTACATAATTATCATATTCTAATTAAAAAATTGATAATAAATATATAAAAAAATTACATTTAAATTTTTTCCATAGAAAAAAAAAATCTCACCTCGCTGTCTCTGTCCCTCTGTAATATATACTAAATAAAATAAGACCCCATGATACATATAGGGTGTGTTCGACAAAATTAGCTTATAAGGTAGCAGATAGCTTATAAGCTAGCATATAGCTTATAAGCTAGCTGATAGCTTATAAGTTAATTTTTATCTTATAGCTTATAGCTGATAGCTTATAGCTTATAAGTTAGCTTATTTGAATAAGAAATGTTCGGTAAAAGTAGCTGTTGAAATAGCTGAAAAGTGTAAAATGATATAAAAGGGCATGTATTTTTTAATTCTAAAATAATATAAATAAATATATCATTTTTGTTTTTAGTTAAATTAATTTAAATTATTATAAATATAAAATTCATTAAAAATATATATTTATATATGAATAATATATTTTTACATATATAATATATTTATATATATTATTATATTTTATTATATATAATAAAATATATTTACATATTTATAATATTTTTATCATATATATATATATATATATATATATATATATAATATTATATATGTATAATATATTATATATAAATATAAATATAATAAAAGATGAGTAAATAGGATATAATAAAATAATGGGCATAATTGGTATTTTGAAAAAATAGTAAGGGCAAAATAGGAACAAAAAACTTTAAGCTATAAGCTATAAGCTACTTAAAGTAACTTATCAGAATAAGCTATAAGCTACTAAAATAAGCTCGTTTATCGAACACTTTTAACGAGCTTATAAGATAGTCAAATAAACTATAAGCTAGCTTATAAGCTATAAGGTTGTTTGTCGAACACAGCCATAATTCTTGGTATAAATAATTATAATAATCAACATTAAAATTGGATTTCATAAATAATGCAGATTAACAGAAAGAGACGCCACCGGACAAATTGACCGTTTGATGGCAGCGGCTGGTTGGTATCGTTGATGTCAATGAAATTTATGACACTCGTCATGCACGTGATTTCACATTTTCACTTTTTATTTGATTTGTTTTTTCCTAACTTGATATAAATTAAACTCCGTTCTACATTGATAGTCTCGATTCAATTTATTTATAATTAATGAGCTCAGTCTTCGAAAAGAATGTGAGCCAAAAATATATGTATATACTAAAAAAATTAATATTTCTTTATTTATACTACAAAATGCATGATATAAATAATATTAATACTATAAAAAGCACGAAATCACACAATAAATATTCCTTCATCTTCCCTTTCTCGTGAGACGATAGGGTTTAGAAATTGTCCCTTACACGAATATTATAAACTTCATAAAAAAAAAGGGGTCTTGTTTGCTTCGTTCAAATATATTATTTTCAATTTTTTAATATACTAGAAAGAAGAAAAAACAGACTTTCAATAAAATAGCACTCTAATGTTTTTGTACTACTTGTGGGGTGTGCCTATGTTTTTGTTGTGCTGGTAGTGTAGTGCTTGCCGACAACATGTGGTCCTGGTCTTGTTGATCAATCTCTACCTTTTTGTTTGGTCAAAGATCAATTTCTAGTTAATTATGTTTCTTCTGTTTCACGACTTTATAAGGATCGAGATCGAGAGAGAAAGTTATTAGAACGCTATTAAAATGATTTAATATATAGTTTTATCAGTATGTCTTTCAAATTTTTTTTGAAGTTCAAGCATAGATAATACTAATCACACTTAGAGATGGTAATAGGAATTCGAATATGAAAAAATCTGTGAGGATCCCTGCATTCGGGGTCCGTTAGTAATAAATTTTTTTTTGCGAAAACGGAGGTGGGGAAAAATTCCTCCAAAAGTTAAATGGGATGGAGACAGGGATCACACTCCCCGCCCCGCGGGGTCCTCGTCCCCGAAGGGTATTTTAATAAATTTATAAAATACTCCTAATATTTATATATATATATAATATATATTAGAAATCTTTTAGTCATTTTATATTTAAAATAATTAAAATAAATTTAATAAAAAATAAAACTTTAATCTCATTCTCCCAAATTTGATTGATTTTGTTGGTTTTGCATACATGAGTACTGAATTTTCCCAATTGTTCCCTAACCCAGAAGAGAAAAGAGAAGAATTTTTATTAAAATATATACTATTGATTTTTTTTTATATTTTAAAATTTTTTAAATAACCCCGCAAGGTTCCCATCAGTTCCCACTCTCTGCAGGAAATGAGGATGGAGAAGATTTTTTCTTTCCAGCGAGAATCAGAAGTAGGGACAGGGACAAATTTTGATGGCTGGGACGGGAACGGGGACAGGGGAGGTACTCTCTGCCCCCGCCCCGTCCCTAATCACACTATACCTTATGTTAATATGTTATTATGTCAGTTTATATTGATTAATTAATAGATTAAAATTAGAATCTAACACATGTTTACTCTAGGTTATCTTATAAAAATATGATAAAAAAGTTTTTAAATTATAAGTAAAGTTACTTTTATACAAGAATTTATTTCATAACAAAATTTGAGTCATCTAAATATTTAAAAAGAAGTGGGAAGAAACTCTTTTTATAGGTTATAAGAGGAGATAACCGGGGGGGGGGGGGGAAACTAACTGTTAAAATTTACGGTCAATATTTATTCAACAAGAAAAGTCAGCATGATATTTAGGAGAGGTTCTCAGAAAAACTAAAACTAATGAACGAATATATATGAGTACGTAAAAGGTTTCAATTAGTACACTTGCTTAAAAGATTACAGTAATCAATTACTAAACGGGAAAATAAAAGAGAAAGTGACTAGTAATTAAGGAGTCGTGGAACGTAAAAGAATAAAAATATTACGGGTATATATATATATATATATATATATATGAAGTAGCACTTTAGGTTGACGAGGACAAACACAAAGTGTCACATTCGAAAGAAAATGACATGAAGAGAAGGTCAAAACGAAAACCTAATGGAATTCCTCTCTCTCTCCCTCCCTCTCTTTCTCTCTCTCTCACAGTTTGGCTGTCGTTGGCATTCCAAAGTGTTTGATTCTTGTATATTTCCCTGAGTATATCTTTATATATAGTTTTTCTCTCCTGACTCGCAACCTATACTTCCCGGTCCATATATGTATAAATATATATATCACAATTGACCCAGTTTCGTTTTCATGAGTTTCATTCTAAGAATGCCTCCTGTTATACTGCCACATCACATACAAAAAACTGAGTAATTTTGATACGAAAAAAGAGCAAAAAAATAAATAAATAAATAAATGAGAATGAAAAAATGGGTTATTTTAAAATACCTTAATTTTTTTTTGAAAAATTAGTTATTTTATGAGAGTAATTTAAATAATTTATCACTATTTTTTTCACTCATTCCACTGCTTGACCCTATGTACCAAACACGTTGTATATTCATTCAAATATCCTATTAATTAGCAATTAATGGCGGTTTGGTTTAAGTGGTTACACTCATTTTTTGTAAACAACATCTCAAGATAGAAAATTGTAAATGGTGAAAATTAATATTGAAAAAGTTTACGCTTTTATAATTTAACTTAGCTTGAGCCGCATTATAGTGGAAACTCAATAAGTCTCTAATGATTATAACTAGTACTGGTAAAATAGGTTGGTCTGTTTTTCAACGGGTTTGAATTTTGAAATCTTGGCCTACAAGCTTTTTTAACCCGCGACGCTAGTGCTTAGGTTAGGGGAGGGCAGCAGTCTTTGAACTCTGATTCAGACATTCAGTAATTGATCTTAATTCTGATACATTAGATCTTTTTTTTTTTTGTAGGTCTATCAGTACTTAGTTGATAGAATGTGATTTGGGCTAGAAGCTTGGAGTGTAGGGTTTTTTTTTTTTTAAATGTGGGTTGGTCTGCAGGTTAAATAGGCCGGCTCGTTTATTTTTCTTTTTAACAGGCCTAATTTAAAAAGTTTAGACCCATTCAAATATACTAGATCTAACTTAGTCCGCGAGCCAAATTGTCGGTGCTAATTATAACCCAATAAATATCCTTTTAGCATAAAAAAATAATGTATAAACTTTACTATAAATAAATACAAACTAAAATTTTCAACAAAGAGTATAATTATGCATTAAAACTAAAATAATCAGTACATGTTTGTTTTAAAATTTACATATAAACACAAAAGTGGGTTGCAAATACGTACATAAATTAAAACCATTATCAACTAATATATCTCGTTAAAGAAATTTAAAAATGGCCATTGACGGGAAAGAAAGAAAAGACAGGTGGCTAATGGCTTGTGTTAGAGATTTGCGTTGCATTAACTCCAAATGAGGCGATCAGATATTCGAATTCGATATTGGTATCAGATATTATTCTTGACACAATAATATGGATTCGAGATCTTGATGTTGCGATAACATGCTCGCAACAAATATCCCTGCAGGATTACGTCCCAAATCGTCACTTTCTTGAAATATAAGTACGCGTTTGATTTGGATATTTTTTGTTAATAAAAATATAAAATAGACTTAAAAATACGTTTAGTTGAGTTAAATCAAAATATTTTTTTAAAAATATTTCTTAAAATAAGTCTAAATATAAAAATATCAAAAAGATATTTTTAATATTTTAAAAAATATATTAAAAAAAATAAAGATTAAAAATAAAAATAAGAAATATTTTCACAAATTAAACAGATATTAATTTTTGTGATTTATATATATATATATATATATTTTTTAATACCTCCTTTTTTATGGATGATCGTGATTGAAGTTGATTAGGATGGAACCCTAACCTAAACATGCAGAATTTGCGACATATAGTTTCATGGTGTGTTGGTTCGGGCAGGGACCAGAAAGCCCCCCGACCCACCCAATCATTCCAATTCCCACCGTCCAAGCCTGCTTGGCCTTCCACGTGCACGTACACGTGTCATTGCGGAGGCCTGACGTCACGCGCCCTCGGTCTTTCTTCGACCGTTGAGACGTGAGACACACAACTTGGGCGGCCAACGACCAACGTACATCTAATATTTAATTTAATTTAATTCCTGAAAATAAAAACGAGGGAGAGCGACGGGCGGCAAGGACACGTGGCTGTGGTTGGGCAGCACGTGATGTTGCCGTTTCCTTCAAAAGCTTTACGTAATAGGTTGCTTTGCCGCTAAACGACGGGCACGTGTGCGCTCCCAATAAGAGAGAAGACCAGTGATTGCGCGACTCGTGGCGGGGCGACGCATTGGAAAATTGGACGGTGGGGCCGCAGAGATCAGAGGTGAATGGTAAATAAGGGTGACACGTAGATCTAATCATTTATGGGACCCACTTTCTGTTTTTTAAATAAATAAATTATATATCCCTTTTTTATAATTATTAAATTATTATGTTTTAGTTTAATTTTATATTATTTGTTGTAAAAAATATGTTACAGTTTTTTCTTTAATGTTTTCTATTGTAATACTATATTTTTTATACTAAAATATTATCTATTAAACTAAAAAGCCTTTTGTACAATAAAATAAATTAAATATTTTTCATACTTTTATTCTAAATTAACATAAAGATAAAAAGCTACCATGACATGTAAAACTCGATGTTCTTAATCATGTTAATAGAAAGTATTTTTTGTCAAAAGATATATAGTGATTATTTGGAAAATAGTTAGGAAAATTTAGGTTTTAGGTAAGCAAAGGTTTGAGTAGAAATCACTAGAGTTGCTTCATAGGAAACCAAAATTTTGATAGAATCAATTTTGTAAAACTTTAATTTTAAATTCTAATCCAAATATCATATAATTGCAAAGCCTTTGTTTTAGAACTTCTCATCAATTTTCCAAACATGTACACAATATTAGATTACCTAGCATCAATAGACATACTATAACAGATATCTCTAGATATAAAATATAAAATTAAACTGCAATGTAATATATTTTATAGTTATAAAAGATCGGAATGCATAATTTAAAAATAATGGGGAAGGATGTGTGATTTTAGAAGTTTATAAGAGAAAATAAATGTGATCTATTCTTTTCGTTTTTTTTTTGTTTTTTTGGTTTTGTGGGGTGGGGGTGGGGGAAGTTAGATGTGCAGTTGAGCCTCTTCAATTTCGTGTTGTGTATTCCATGAAGGGATGGAAATTAGCACCAGATTCAGATGCAGATGCATTGTATGAAAACAAAACACACTGGGGAATCTTCTGTTGTTTGATTGAGGAGGTGAGGTCACTGGTCAGGTTAACTGCAACCGTGGAGCAAGACGGATCTGAGTCTGTCAATTTTATTGGATAAGTGAAAATAAATGTTTCTGCCAATTTTATTTTTTTTTTTCCCACAAGAAACAAAAGGGGCAGGGAAGGGAAGGAATCATTCTTGATTTGGTTGGCATAATTATTCACATTTTTCAAAGGACGATCCTTATTCTGGACAAAATAAAATTGAAAAATATCCTTACGGTAATGTCGCCTATGGACAGCAGAGTGACGGCCCAACAGTGCCCAACTAGTGGCATCTCTGACGTTAACGACGACATCATATTCCGCCAAACTCTGCCAAATTGGAGGTTCTTTCCTATTATATTATGACTTGCTTTTATTATTTCTCACTAAATATGCTTTGAACAAAAATATTCAGAAATCGAGCATGTTTTAATTATTAATGTATGTCCAATTTTCCAATCGCAATACTATGCTTCGTACAAAAGTTATAGACATCGAAACTTGGATTTTTGCGGTATGTTGTGTCCAAATATATATATATATATATATATACACACACACACACACAAGAGATGGAGAGTGACGGCTTTCATTCTCGATACAAGTCTAATGATATGTTTGGAAAGGTGGAGAAATTAGATAATGCAAATATGAAAAGGAGTGAAGAAAAAAAAGAGAGATAGTAAAAAGTTATTCAAATTATCATTTTAAAAAGCATTAATGGTGCGTTTGGTACCCTTTTTGAAGGAATAAGAAAATTCTTTTATTCTTTTCTATTGTGACCTGATTGGTGCCTTTCTGCTATAGTGGAGGGAAAGTGAAGATGGAGACGCAGTTGCGCTTTTTCCACTGGTCTTGTACAGAGCTTTTTCATTCGATTTTAGATGGAAAATTGGTTTTTCTTTCGAAAAACCAAGATTTTCTTCCAAATTTCTCTTGTACTTTCTTTGTCATTCCCATGTTTGTCCTTGGTGAAGCCTTAAGAAACATTGCTAGTTTGTGCTTTATTAAACGACGACATCTAAGTGGAGTTTCTCTTTAATAGAGCTGCTATCACAAGTGGTTCGAATGTAGTGGTCGTTCAAGTATTCGTCGTCGTCTGTGCTTCTAATTCATCGTCTTCGAAGCTTCTGGTTTGTGCTTCTGATTCGTCATCGTCTTCCCTCTGCTTTTATTATTTCTTCTCTTTGCTTCGAACTTGTTTTCTCTCTACTTTGCTTGTTGATCAAGTAGTTCCAAAATGGTCCCTGACAAATGAGATGGATAAGGACAAATATGGCACAAATTGAAAATTAAGGAACCAAATTGAAACAAAATAAAGGGACTATATTGAAATAAATAAAAGTTAAGGGACAAAAATAATAGTTAAGTCAACATTTTACTAATACAAAAAGATTAATTTGATAGATGTTTATATATATGATTACAACTGAAAAAAAATCAATGAATAAATCATACGAATATAAATAATAAATCTAACACATTGGTATTTTAGTTAATGTGTTCTATATATTCTATTTTCTTTCTTTTAAAAATATATACATACTAAATACATTTTTTTTTCTTCATTCTTTTCCATTACATACCTAACACATTATTTTTCCATCTTTTCTTTCTTTTTTCTTTTTCTTTTCTATCTTTCATTTCCTTTCTTTTAATGTGTACCAAATGGGCCATAATTTTTTTCCTTTTTATTAGTTATAGTATTTTAATAAAATACTTTATTCTTATTAATTTTTTATTTTCGTTTCTACATACCAAACAGACTATGAGGACATTTGGTACAAGAAATTTTACATGAACATTTATAGGGTGACACTCCCATGTTTGGTTTATTATAAATATTCTTGGAAGTATTTTTTTTTATTCTTCGGAATTTGACGTTTCTATGTTTAATTCATGTCAATATTCCTAAGAATATTTGACAATTTTTTTTTAAAATTATATCTATCAAATTTTAATATATGTATTGTTAAATTGGGCTGACTTGATAACATATTGACAAAAAGATATTATTGATAATATATTTATTTGTGAAGGACTAATTTGAGAAATATCCATATGTGAAGGACCAAACTGAAAAGATAATTTTATGAATGATGTAATACCCGTTATATTTTTAAGTTATAAGTATTCAAAAATTACGATAAATTTATTTTAGAGAAAATAAATTCCCTATCTGTTTAATTTTTGTATGCTTGTTTATGCATATTGTTGAAAATACAGATTTTTATTTATAGATTGTATAAATTGTGGGATATAATGAATGTTATGATATGGAATTTATCCCTTGGATAAAATATGGCTTGAGTATAAGAGGAATCTGAAAGAAACTATGAGAAAATAATGTTTTATATGAGAAAATCCCTTTAGGGACTAAATTGAAAAGGGTAAAAGTGAAAAGAAACTTAAAGGTTTAGGAGAAAGGATAATTTTTTCTTTAATTCCTAATAGTAATGAATAATTTGCCACCATGTGTTCATAGTAAACTAAATTATTAAAGCGCATAATAAACTAAATTATTAAAGTATATAGTAAACTAAATTATTAAAATGCATAGTAAAATGAATATTTTATTAGCCTATAGTACTATGACTTCTCCTATAAATAGGCCCTTCCATTTCACTTCTAAACCTACACTTTCAGTTTCTCTCCTCTCCTCTCCTCAAAACTTCTCTTGCTCTGACGTTAAGGCTCTGAAATTCTAAGTTTTTCCTCCTTAGCCTAGATCCAAGGTGAGGATATTATGCCTTTTTTTATGTCTTTCAAATTTTAGAAGTTATATTCTTAAGTATGCTCTGTGGTTGCGGCTTTAGCTGATTTTCCACATCAGAAAAACTGTCCTTAGCTGTCTATATGTTATTTTGATTCTCTGATTATCAAAATAGAATATAAACTGTGAAAAATACATGTCTAGGAAAGTTCTGGCTAAGAAAAGACCTGGTACTTAAGTGTGTCCATTGCGACCCTCCACTCTTTCCCCAGAACTTTCTTAGTGTACTCTTTTACGGCTTATGTTCTCTATTTCCGATATAAATAGTATCAATACGTATAAATAATATCCATATGTATACATAATATTTCATATGTATGAATAGTAATCATATGTATGAATAATATTCATATGTATGAATAATGATTGTACGTATGAATAGTATTTTGTACAAAAACAACCATAACTTTCTATATATGATCTTCGTGAAAATCTCCGTAGCGGAACCTGAAATCTAGTTATATACTTTTTCCTGTAGCAACTCGGAAAAGCGACTTGGATACGGAATCTATGTGAGTGGATGACCTTGCTAACCGACTTTATTTACTTTTATTCCAAGTACAATATAAATCCTATCTCATATCGCAATTAGATTCCCTATTTAATGATAATAGTTAGAATATGAAAATTATTGTTTGATTTAAGATTATATTGATGAGAATTATGATTGAGTATATAATACACATAGAATAGTTAAGAGCTTGACCCAATATACCAATGCATGAAATTATCCACATGGAATGGTTGATGGCTTGATTCTCCAAGATACCAATGCATGAAATTATACACATGAAATAGTTAAGGGCTTAATCTCCCAAGATACCAATGCATATAATGAATGTGAACATAAATACAATGGGAACTGAATCCCTGAACATAAAATAAATACAGAGGTATAGAAACCCTGAATATGAATATAACTGTTCTTATTGTGATAATGATTATGGTATTTGTGCTTGTGACACATTTATTATTACACAGTCATTTAGTCACTGAGTTTTGATGAACTAACATTTTCTATGAATATTTCTTTTAGATACAGCGGATGTGAACGAAGAAAATTTACAGGAGGATTAGTATTCCTTGAGGATACTTTCCATATTGTCTGAAAGGCTTATGAATCCAAAAGCTTAAGAAATACTCTATAATTTCTATAGGTTATCTAGGCTTAGAAAATTGTATTATACTGTATGATATTTGGCTTGTATTTATTGTTTTACTATGTTGAACTTTTTTATATGTATATATGTAAAAATCTCTTTCGTGGAAATATATGTCATGCATTAGTACTGATAAGAGATTTTATGGGATACCATAGAGGTATACCCTCAAGTTTATAGAATTACTCACATGCCCAAAATTGGGATGTGACAATTTTGGTATCATGGGTCAGTTTTTAGGTCCCCTATAGATTATAGAGTAAAGTATTCTCTGTAGGCCCTTCCTCATTGTCGTGAGTCGCGACATGACCATGGGATTAGGTTCCATAAAAAACCTTATAGAGTATAATGTCTTTTATTTTTATAACCTATTCCTTAGTGGATTAATATAAGGTAATCTTGTTTGATCTAAGAAGAATTTGTTCTCTATGCAGACTTTTGACTCTACGATGTTAGAAGAATCCTTAAATCATAACGAGCATATAGGCTTAAGGAGGATCTTAATTTTACCGTTAATACACAAGATAACCCTTCTGACCATGCAAATAATTCACATTCTCCAAATGTTGAAGGCTCAACTGGTGGTCAGACAGAGGGAGCCAGAGTCGCCCCGCAAGTTGATATCGCTGTAATTATAGAAATGCTCAACTTGGTGAATGAGCAGTTAGACAGAGTAGAGGAAGAAAGGCGAGAACAAGCAGCATAGGTTAACCCGTTAGTGGTACCTTCTATTATTAGAGTTGGAATTGTATCACCACCTCCTCGAACTGAAGGAGGTAATGTTAAAGAAGTGAAGATGTTAGAATTTCAGAAAATGAGGCCGCCTATTTTTACAGGGAAAAATCCCAATGAAATGAGGATCCACAAAATTTCTTAGATGATTGTGAAGCGATTTCTGATACTCTAGGGTGTTCCCGTATTCAAAAAGCAGAGTTCATTTCCTTTCAATTGAAAGGAAAGACAGGTAAGTGGTGGAGGAATTTGAAGAAAGAAAGAACCCAATGCGCACCACTAATTACGTGGGCAGAGTTTCATGGTATGGTTATGGAAGAGTTTCTTCCACCAAGTGTGAAAAATTATTCTTCTTATTCAAAAATTGTGGATGTTGCTCGTATGATGGAAAAAAGATCAAAAAATAATGAAAAATTTAAGAAAAAGAATAAGACTAAATTGGGAATGTCTCTTGACCAATGAGGGGAAACAGGAACTTTAAAGCCTTTCATCATGTCGCAACAAGCTCTGGCCACATTTGCTAGGCCATCCCCTTCCATAGCAAGTGTATCTAAACCTCATATAGAATCTAAAGATAGTTACAATTCTTTGAGTAGGGGTAGTTCTCAGGTCGGGAGAGGAAAGCCTTAGTGTCCCGAATGTGAAAAATTCCATTTTGGAGAGTTCTTCAGGAAGATAGGGACATCACGTTGTTTTCATTGCGGATAAGAATGGGCACTTCAGAAGAGAATGTCCTTAACTTATTTTTGAATCTGGTCAGGGATCTGTTCTCTCATCTTATACCCAGTCGAGAGTTGCTCCAGTCACTTGTGTACCGACCACTTCTACTAGAGGTAGCTTTGGGAAAGGATCTGACAGAGTCCAAGGAAGTCATGGGCAGTAGGCAACCGGTAAAAGAACTGTCAGAGTATATGTCTTGACTGGACAGGATGCCCAGGCATCCAATATCGTTGTTACAGGTACTTTATTAGTTGCACTTTAGCTGCACATGTATTGTTTGATCTTAGTTCTACACATTCGTATGTGTCACCTATGTTTTCTAAGAGGTTCGAGTCTGAGCCAGTTATACTGGATGAACCATTTTTGGTAGCTACACCGATGGGGGAAGGCTTAGTAGTTAGATCAAGATATCACTCTTGTAAGGTAACTGTTAGGGACATAGAGAAGAAGGTAGATCTCATGCTTCTTAGTATGACAGATTTTGATGTGATCTTAGGCATGAACTAGTTATCCTCATGTCATGCTACATTGAATTGTCATGACAAGGCCATTTCCTTTAGTATACCGAGGGGACATAATTTCATATTTCAGAGAGGCCGATATGAGGTACCTTGTAACATAATATCTATGTTAACTATCCGACGTATGTTACGAAAAGAATGTCATGGATTTCTGGCCTTTGTCAAAGATACCGACAAGGAAGAATGAAGTCTTAAAACAAATACCAGTAGTTAGCAAATTTCCAAATGTATTTCTAGAAAATCTACCTGGTTTACCACCGGAGAGGGATATTGAATTGGTTCCAGGCACTCGATCAATTTCAATTCCTCCTTACCGTATGGCACCCGTAGAGTTGAAAGAACTTAAAGAGTAATTACAAGACCTGCTTGATAAGGGGTTTATTCGCCCAAGTTTCTCACCTTGGGGTGCCCCAGTACTCTTTGTAAGGAAGAAAGATGGCTCTCTAAGATTGTGCATAGATTACCGACAGTTAAACAAAGTCACGGTAAAGAATAAATATCCTGTACTAAGAATTGATGACTTGTTTGACCAGCTTCAGGGGGCGCCATGCTTCTTAAAGATTAATTTGAGATCCGGTTACCATCAACTGAATATTAAGGAGGAAGACATACCCAAGACCGCCTTCTGAACATGATACGGGCATTATAAATTTCTTGTAATGTCATTTGAGTTGACTAATGAGCCAGCAACATTTATGGATCTTATGAACCGAGTATCTAAACCTTTCCTTGATAAATTCGTGATCGTCTTCATTGATAACATTCTAGTTTATTCTAAGAGTCTAGAGGATTATGCAGAACATTTGAGAATAGTGCTGCAGACTTTGAGGGAACATCAATTATATGTTAAGTTTTCAAAATGCGAATTCTGGATGAGTCAAGTAACATTCTTGGGGCATGTAATCTCCCAAGAGGGTATTCATGTAGATCCAAGTAAGATTGAGGCAGTAAAGCAGTGGCTTAGACCAATAACTGTATCTGAAGTTCGTAGTTTCCTTGGTTTAGCGGGGTATTATTGTTGTTTTGTCAAGAATTTCTCTAAGTTGGCTCTTCCATTGATTAAGTTGACTCAGAAGAACGTTAAATATATTTGAGATGATGCTTGCGAACAAAGTTTCTTTGAATTAAAAAAGTGTCTGACTTCGACACCGATTCTCATTCTACCATCAGGATCGGGGGGTTTTACTGTATACTGTGATGCTTCAAAGGTAGGATTGAGGTGCGTGTTAATGCAACACGGTAGGGTCATTGCTTATAGCTCTTGACAACTTAAAAAGCATGAACTCAATTACCCGACTCATGATCTAGAAATGACAGCTGTAGTATTTACTTTGAAGATTTGGAGGCATTGCTTGAATGGGAAACATGTGATTTTTTTTACAGATCATAAGAGCCTTAAATATATCTTCAAATAAAAGGATTTCAATTTAAGGCAATGGAGATAGATGAAACTCTTAAAGGACTATGACTATACCATCCTCTACCATCCAGGGAAGGCAAATGTGAAAATATAATTATATACATCACCAGGCAAGTTCCACAATTGTTTATACCTCATCGTCCCACATCATCCTCTTCAAACTTGGATATACAACATATTTTCACTATGATGCAAAAAGTCAATAACAAAGATATTTAATCATAGCAAGTATTAACCCACTCACCTGGATTTCACGCTCTCGGCACTCCCACCTTGCGCTTGACCATTCCTATTGTAACCAGATAAAAATCATTAGGGCTACGAAATAGAGAAATTTCCTACCACTATTTTCGACCTTCACTCACTTCTCAAATCATAACTCCTAACTGGTAATGAATATCCAGATGAAACTTATACCATTGGAAACTAGACTCAAAGAGCTTTTCAATGATATAAATTTCACTCAAAACGGAGTCCGGATGAAAGAGTTATGAACATGCTACAGTAATGGTCAACGTCAACGCAGCTACAATGTCGTTGACTAAGTTAATGCTACAGTAACATTGACCGAGTCAATGCTACAGTAACGTTAACCGAGTCAATGCTACAGTAACGAAAAAATCTGGAAAAAGTTTCTCGGTGACCAGTGTTTTCTGAAAATTTTCTGGAAAATTTCCAGAATGAACAGTGACGTTCTTCGTGTTCTTCATCCAAAAATCCTAAAATCACATCTAAAACAACATTTCTTTTGATTTCTTCATTGGGTTTTCATCCTTAATGTCTAATGAGTGTTTTAACACCAAAATCCCCAATTTTTAGCAACAATCCAAGCTCTAATCTCAAATTTTCATCAAGAATCCTAATTTTTTTAATTTCTAAATTCTATGGATTTTTCCTAATTTTCTCCAAATTTCTTGTTCCAATAACATCATAAACCACCCAAGAATGTTTTAGATTAACACCCATACTTAAATTCATCTATTGAAATATTCTACAAAAATTTTTCAAATTAATAACCAAGGATTTGGTCTTGTAATAAGAGGAGGAAGAAGAAGAACATCAACTTACCAATCCTCCTAACTTTCATGCATTCCTTGCCCAAGCAAAAATTGCATGAATGGTTGATGAAGAAATTCCCTTGGATGCATAATCGAAAGAGAGTAAAGAAGATACTACAGGAGAATGAGAGAAAGAAAAGAATAAGAAAGAAATGTATACGTGTGGGCCCCACTACTTTTCTTGAAAAAATTGCTCATAGTCACTCTAACTTTAACATTTGTTCATTTAAGTCCTTGAGAATTTGTAAAAATTTCCTAAATTAAAAATTAAAATTTCTATCCCAGATTTTCTTCACTAATTCAAAAAACACATTTTTTACGTAATTAAATTTTTCAATAAACTTCAAATAAATTTTAAATATTCATATAAATTCTTGGGATATTACATTCTTCCCCCCTTAATAGAATTCGGTCATCCGAATTCAAAACTCACCTCAAGATTGAAACAAATGTAGATATTTCATCCATATCTCATTCTCTGTTTTAAAATTTTCACAATCAAGTATAAAATATAATAAGTACATTTTTTTTTATTTCTCAAGTTCCTTCAATAAAAGAAACACATCAACAATAGAATATTCAAAAACTTAAATTTTGCATTTTTCAAAAATTTTCTGTGTTCATAAAATACTTATTTGGTACTTTTCCATAGCTTAAAAGTGCAACCAAATATTATTTTAGTAACTCTGCTCAGTCAAAAGGATATTATCATATTCTGCTTTAGAATTTCCATAATCAAGTATGAAATATAGCAAGTCCAACATCTTCTCATTCTTCAAGTTCTTTCAGTAAAAGGAATCACTTCAACATAAGAAGATCCAAATTTCTAGTACATAACTTACAGACAACAAGCTTAACTTGATTTACAAAATATATAATTTTAATACGTGAAGCTTAAATCAAATATCAGCTTTAGGTACAAATAAAAGAAAGAATAAATTAAGGACGATGAGGTTTTTGAAATGTAGAAGATGCTCCAGGTCTAAAAGAGGAAGGTGCTTCAGACCTTAAGGAGGAAGCTAATCGTTGTAGCTTAGAAAGGGTTTCTGGAGGAAGCACCTGGGAAATTTGGCGAAGAGCAGAAGTTACTCCGTTCATACAGTCAATAGACCTCGCTTGTTGGTCACGAAAATTTTGAGTTGCAAACATCGAATGTCTATCAACTCTATTCGCCAATTCCCTAAAATGACGATTCAAGAGCTTCTCTTGTTCTGGAAAGAGACGATTTATCAACCTTCCCTGGTCCTCAAATTGGCGGTTTATCAACCTTTCCAAGTCCTCCATCTTTTGTCTCATAAACGCAAGCTCATTATTAAAAGATGTTGCTGTGCTAACATCCTCTAGCTCTACTACATCCCTTTTTCTTTTCTTAGCCTCTGGTGACTCTTTCATGGATCTCTTATTCTTATAATTCTCTAAGCTAAGATTTAGATCCAGCTCTACCTTGCCAGCTTCAAAGTTTAAATTGAAAGATTTATTGCCGGCCATATTTTTCTGAGCTATAAAGGTTGTACGGAAGGAGAAGTTTGATGCTAGAAAGCTTATAGGTAATGAACTCTTAGTGTAGTAAGCAGTGTAATGGGACATCCATTATTTATAGACGAAATTTAGGGCTACAAAAACCTTTACATCATACTCTAAAGATGGCCTACAAACCTTATCCGCCGCAATGCCAACGGTCTATGATAAGCATGCCAGAAAATAATAAATATAATCTAATACAAAAAATTTCCTCAAAAATTTCGGCTAACTTTTGACTCTTGCTCAAATTATTCAACTAATCGCCGCTTCAAATTATGACTTCCTAACTTTGTATTTGTCTTATCCAATAATCCTAGATCGATATGTTACTCCATGAACGGGTAGCTTTACACTAGCCTTATCTAGGTTTCTAATCCGTGGCTTTGCCCTAGGGTTACACATTTTCAAAAATACATATTAAAATAAAAACTTCTCACATTTACACATATCAAGCGTTACCATAAAGTGAGAAAATTTTTTTTTTACCTTTCTCTTGCCTCTACGAGCATATATGTATGTATGTATAAACATAGATATACATCATTATCTATATATTTTCATCTATTCAAGTCCTTTTAAATTTCTGACTTCTCATTCTCTGAATGTATGTGGAATCATTACATATTATTCTTGGCCATGATAAATAGCCTTCACTCACTATGCATGAATAACATACATATCATATATTTTTAGACACATATAATCACAGTATGATTCAATCAATCTTGTATATTATACTCAACTGAAGATTTTCAAGAACAACACAATAAAGCAGAGAAATACATTTTAGTTCATCATAAAAGCATCCAAGGCAATCTTTAATGGCTACATTGTCAACTTCTTTGAATTTCAGAAAATGCCAACAAGAGAAATGGAAAAAAAAAATCAAGTATAAATCAGCCGCAAATCCACCAAATATTGACTTTCGTGGTTTTGACATTAATGCGACGCACTGTTGGTGTGCATGCCGCCGTCCAAAAAATCATGTGCGCATAGTAAACCAAATTATTAAAGCGCATAGTAAACTAAATTATTAAAGTGCATAATAAACTAAATTATTAAAATGCATAGTAAAATGAATATTTTATTAGCGCATAGTACCCTGACTTCTCCTATAAATAGACTCTTCTATTTCACTTCTAAATTCACACCTTCAGTTTTTTTCCTCTCTTCTCCTCAAAACTTCTTTTGCTCCGATGTTAGGGCTATGAAATTCTAGGTCTTTCCTCCTTAGCCTAAATCTAAGGTGAGGATACTATGCCCTTTTTTATGTCTTCTAAATTTTAGAAGTTATATTCTTAAGTATGCTCTGTGGTTGCGGCTTTAGCTGATCTTCTACATCAGAAAAACTGTCCTTAGCTGCCTATATATTATTTTGATTCTCTGATTACCAAAATAGAATATAAACTGTGAAGAATACATGTCTATGAAATTTCTGGCTAAGGAAAGACCTGGTACTTAAATGTGTCCATTGCGACCTTTCACTCTTTTCTGAAAACTTTCTTAGTGTACTCTTTTATGGCTTATGTTCGCTATTCCCAATATGAATAGTAACCTTACGTATAAATAGTAACCGTTTGTATAAATAGTAATCGTATGTATGAATAGTGATCATACGTATGAATAGTATTTTGTACAAATACAACCCTGACTTTCTATATCTGATCTTCGTGAAAATCTCTGTAGCGGAACCTGAAATCCAGCTAGGTGCTCTTCCCTGTAGTAATTAGGAAAAGTGATTTGGATACAGAATCTATGTGAGTGGATGACTTGCTAACCGACTTTATTTACTTTTATTCCAAATACAATATAAATCCTACCTCATATCGCAATTAGATTCCCTATTTAATGATTATAGTTAGAAAATAAAAATTATTGTTTGATTTAAGATTATATTGATGAAAATTATGATTGAGTATATAATACACATGAAATGGTTGAAGGCTTGACCTAAGATATAAATGTATGAAATTATACACATAGAATGGTTGAGGGCTTGATCCCTCAATATATTAGTGCATGTAATGATTATAAACATAAATACAATCGGAACTAAATCCCTGAACATAAACTAAATATAGAGGTATAGAAACCCTGAATATGAATATAACTATTCTTATTATGATAATGATTATGGTATTTATACATGTGACATATTTATTATTGCACAATCATTTAGTCACTGAATTTTAATGAACTCACACTCTCTATAAATATTTTTTTTAGATATAGTGGATGTAAACGAAGAAAATCCGCAGGAGGATTAGTATTCCTTTAGGATACTTTCCATATTGTCTGGAAAGATTATGAATCCAAAAGCTTAGGAAATGTTCTGTAATCTCTATAGGTCACCTAGGCTTAGAAAATTGTATTATATTATACGATATTTGGCTTTTGTTTACTGTTTCACTATATTGAACTTTTTTGTATGTATATATGCAAAAATCTCTTTCTTGAAAAATTATGTTATGCATTAGTACTGATCAGAGATTTTATGGAATACCATAGAGGTATACTCTCGAGTTTATAGAGTTACTCACATGCCTAAAATTGGGATGTAACAAATGACTAAATTGAAAAATATTTTATATGTGAGGGTCCAAATTGAAAAATATCAATATGTGAAGGATCAAACAGAAAAGTTAAATTTATGAGCTACTAAATTGAGAAATATTTCATGAGAGGGACTAAATTGAAAAATATCCATATGTAAATCACCAAATTGGAAAGATAATTTTATAAGTGACTAAATTAGAAAATATTTTATATGTGAGGGGTTAAATTAAAAAATATCCATATATGATGGACTAAACTAAATATATAATTTAATGGGTGACTACATTGATAAATATTTCATGTGAGGGATCAAATTAAAAAGATAATTTTATAAGGAACCAAATTAAGAAATATCCTATTTATTAAGGACCAAAATAGAGTTTTAGATTTTGATAATTAGAAGTAGTGAAGATGAATAAAATAGTAATTTTATGCCATAATCCCACTACATGTGAATTTATTGTTCCCACCCTAGAATGAAAAATGAGAGTTTTGTGAAAATATTTAATTCACAAGAATGATTTTTTAAAACTATATATGAAATATGATATTATATTTCTACAAAATATTTATGAAAATAATTTAATATCCCCACGTACAAAACGTCTCCTATGAGTATGACTCGAGAGCTTTTATATAAAATTGGGTCAATTCATCATTTTTTTTTCATAGGAAGGGCCAAGCCAATTCATCAATTAATTGAGATGAGTTAGATTATATATTTAACGGGGGACTCCTGAATTCATAGAACTCATATTTATACTACTTTAATTACAAATTCGATGAAATGAGTTATATTATATTAATAAATTGCTCTTTTAACCTATCAAAAACATATGGAATTGTGCATTAGTAAACCATCATAGGTAATTGTGTTCAACAATCAATGACCTTTTAGAGAGAGAGAAAATTTGGTGGGAACAACATTAAGGGTGACATGGTTACAATATGGGGACAAGAATACTAAATTTTTTTCCATAAAAAAACTTTCCAAAGAAAGCAAAAGAATACTATTCATGGTCTTAGGGATCAAAATGGTGCATGACAGCTCTCTTTTGATGATCTTCAAACTTTAATGGTGAATTTTTTCACTGATTTGTTCAGAGCAAGGGATTTAAGTGGTATTGATGATTGTTGTGCTTTGGTTAAACCCAAGGTCCCGGTTATTATGGTGGGAGATATTTTACACCCTTATACAAGAGAAGATGTGGTCCATGCTTTACATGCGATAAGCCTAATGAAACTCCAGACCCTGACAATTTTAGTGCTCTGTTTTATTAGCTTTATTGGGATATGGTGGGTGATGATGCCTCCAAAGTGGTGTTAGAAATCTTGAATGAGAATTGTGACCCAACGAATCTTAATGACACCTACATTACTCTCGTCCCTAAAATTACTCAAGCAACTCTGCCATCTCATTTTAGACCAATTAATTTATGCAATGTCACTATGAAATTGATTAATGTCTTGCTAACAACTTGAAGATGGTGCTCCCTATTTTTATAGATGAAACACAAAGTGCCTTTGTCCCTGGTAGACTGATTACTGATAATGCTTGCTTCTGAGGCTTTCCATTACTTAAAAGCATAAGACAAAGGGAACGAAGGGTTTTATGGCACTTAAATTAGATATGGCAAAAGGCTTATGATATGATGGATTGTAGATTTTCACATGATGTTTTAAGCGTAATGGAATTTCCAACCCCACTTATTGACTTGATTACGAAGTTTGTGACTTCTATATCCTATACTATTATAATTAATGGGAAAGTGGGCCCAAAGTTTGTTCCCCAACGAGGGCTATGACAACGAGATCCTTTCTCTCCTTACTTATTTATTCTATGTGCAGAAGTTTTTTCATGCCTATTGGAGGATGCTAGTGACATATGACGTATTCGTGGTGTGAAGGTTGGTAGGCATAGCCTAATTATCTCCAGACTATTTTTTGCTGATGATACAATTATTTTCTCAAAGGCAGTGATGGAGGAATAGTGGAAGTGTTGCGGTGTATTCATTTATATAAGGAGGCTTCTGGCCAACTAGTCAACTTTGGGAAGACAAAACTTGTTTTTGTCAAAATGTGCCTACAGATTGTTAAAATATGATCCGATGAAGTATAGGAGTAAAGATTATAGATGTTTCTACTAAGTATGTTAGTTTGCCTACTATAATTGGTAGGTCTAAAAAGGGTATTTTCTCAATTTTGGTTGATCGATTACAAAACAAATTGAGAGGTTGGAAGGCATTAACACTTTCTCAGGGTGCTTGAGAGGAGCTTATTAAGTCGGTGGCTAAAGCTACCCCTATGTATGTTATGAATTGTTTTGCTTTGTTACTATCTATTTGTCATGATTTAGAATCTGCTATTTGTAATTATTGGTGGGGAGGTTGTGAGGATACAAGAAAGATACATTGGGTCTCTTGGCAAAACATGTGTTTACCAAAAGCCAAGGGAGGATTGGGTTTCCATAGTTTGCAGCAGTTTAATATAGTACTATTGGCTAAATATGGGTGGAGGCTTCTACACAATCATACTTAACTGGTTGCTAAGGTGTTAAAGGCAAGTACTATCACAATACTTCTTTTATGAAGGCAAAAACAAGGAATGGTTGTAGTTATACATGGAGAAGACTAATGGGTGCTAGGCATGTTTTGGAGAATGGTTGTGTATAGTGAGTTATGAATGGACACTCTATTCGGATTTGGTTGGACTGTTGGCTTAATCATGTAGATCATAGTAAGGTTTTCACACCTCCATGTTGCTGTGTAGGTTGTTAGTAATCTAATTCATCAGGAGAGGCGACAGTGGAATACAAAGGTCATTACACAACATTTCCTACCAATTGATGTTCCCTATATACTTAATACGCCACTATCTAGAAGACCAGTAGTTGACTCCCTAATGTGGCTTTTTACTAGTGATTGTCTGTATAGTGTCATATCAGAATATCATTAGCTGTGTGATAAGGAGGTTATGGGGAGGGCATCGGCTTCAAGTTTTGGAATTAAGTGGCAGACGTTATGGAAACTACGAATTCCTCCTAAGATGAAATTTTTTATATGGAGATTGTTACATAATGCTTTACCTTATAAAACTAATTTGCAGTGGATAAGGGTTCAAATTGCAGCAAGTTGTGTTAGATGTGGGGAAATAGAGGACTGACCACATGTTTTTGGGGGGTGTGTGTGGGCAGCTACTTTTTGGTTTGCATCTCCTATGGGACTTTGACAAACATTCTCCAATTTGGCAGCATTCCTTCAGTGGCTTCAAGACTAGCTGGCCTCTGGGAATGAAGACATGATGACGTTTGTTGTTGCTACATGTTGGGGTATCTGGATGAAGAGGAACGAAGTTATTTTTCTGAATAAATCAATTTCTCCGGCCTCTAGAGGAAGCAGTCATCTCGGTTTACCATATGCTTACCGAATATCGTTCCCTAAATGATGAATCACTGGTCGATTCACCACCACCACTGTCAACCAAGATTTGGAAGCCACCGTTGCTTGGCCGTATCAAATTAAACACAGATGTTGACTATCGGAGTTAGGGCAGGTAGAGATTTGGGGCTCTTTTCCGTTCGACCATTAGGAGCGTCATCATGGCTGCATCGAAGCTTGTTTCTGGAAATTTCTCGGTGGAGATTGCATAGGTAGGGGCAGTTTGCTGGGCGTTGGAGCTCGCCATGTTCTACGGCTTCTGTGAGTTGGAGGTTAGTTCGTGCATTCGAAGCTCACAGGGACTTCTCACATTTGGAGATGTTGGGCAATGGATATTCGTTCGCTGGCAGCCACACTGAATTCCTTTTCTCTAAATCATGTCAGCATATCTACAAATGGGGTGGCCCATTGGGGATGTGAGCCCAGTGTGCAATTTTCTTCTTTTCTCTTCCAGGCCATTTGTTGCATTTGGCAAATACATACTATGTTAAGTTTGTTTCAATGACAAAAAAAAACCTCAACTTTGACTAACTTAATCCTTCTCTTAATTTTCTTTTTATTTTTGTATATTACTTACACTGAGTTAGATACCTAAAGTTGAAATTTCATTAAATTATGAAAGATCACTTTTTTCTTATCATGATGATTTAAATTAGGTTCATATTTTGAACTTAATTTTTACTAACTTAAGAATGTCAGTGAAATATTATTATTTATTTATTTATTTTAAAGAAAACAACCCATGAATTCAACTCATGCAAATATGAATTAGATTAATTTAATTTAGGCAAGGTTCATAAAAATTGGAAGACTAGTTATTAAATCAATGGAAACACCAATTTAATGGTCATGATTGATTCATAGTTGAACTGTGATTGAACTAATGGTATTTAAAATATATTAAAATGTTAATATAACTATAAAATATATAACTATTAAGCTCAATTCAACTCATGCGATATGAATTAGATTAATTTAATTTAAGTAAGGTTCAGAAAAATTGTAGAACTGGTTATTAAATCAATGGAAATCAATGGAAATACCAATTCAATGGTCATGATTGATTCATAGTTAAAATGTGATTGAACTAACAATATTTAAAATATATTAAAATGTTAATATAAATATATAATAACTCATATATAACTATTAAACTAATAATCATTTACTAAATAATAGATAACTATCTCTGTCTTTTTTAAACATCAAAAGATAAGTTAAAAAAAAAACTAGTAAGTAAAAAACAAAAAAATAAAGCAAAAAAAATGTTAAAAACTGGTTTGACTGATTCTTGATCGATTTTTTTCTCATCAGTTTTATCAATTTTTTTTTATCAATTCGAGATTAGTTCGACTAATGTTTTATTAGTTTTTTTTCTCTCTCACTAGTTTTGAAAGCTAAATCAAACAAAATAACTAGTCAATTCACCAATTTTTCAGTTAAATCAGTCAATTTAACCTGATTTTGTAAATTCTGATTTTTTTTTGGGTAAACAACCATTTAGTATCTGATCATTAAACCATGAATGTCGACTATTCAAGTTGAGTAAGATTACAATGAGTGACAAAACTCTTCCTACCAAGTTTTAACGTAGTTGCATTTCCAGTGACTTGAATTTGAAACCTGTGATTAAGTTATTATCAAGACACGAAAGTCAAGCCCATAATCAGCATGGATGATGTGATACTTACACAGCTGCAAGCTTAAATTTTCTCAATGTAACTCAAATAAAATACAATACATCCTAGGTGGCTTACTCAATTACAGAGAATGCTAAAAAATTTAACTTAAAATAAGTAAAATTACTTTACCTCGAACAATTGGGAGATACCATTGATCTGCGAGTTATCAAACTAATCATCATTCTGTACCTGTAACTAGGAAGGGGTGAATCTAATTTATTGACTCACTCAAAATAGTCATACTCTACACAAACATACAGTTCCATATATCATGAAAATATTTATATGTGTACATATATATATATATAAACTACCATATCCCCAACCTCAACGTATCCCAGTCACAGACATATACATTTTTTTCGTGTCCTTAGTGCCCCCAAGCACCCTCAATACAGTCCCAACTCATACCGGGTTAATACGCACACAAAACCATATATGATAAAACAAATTAAGGGGAAAATTATAAATATAAATACACCCATGTACATTCCTACATGAACATCCACGTATATATCATAGAAATCATCATTCACACATTTATTAAATATGTTCATCACCCTATATGGGTCTACATTCCCATTGTTTATTGCTCAGAAGCTTCATCAACGTGAGTCTATTGTTTCACGAATTTGTCATTTAAGAGCGTTGTCACATGAGTCTACGTTCCCACGAACTAATTGTTTACATCTCATGAGCTTCATCAACGTGGGTCTATGTTCCCACGAATTTGTCACTCTAGAGTTCGTTTCATGAGTCTATGTTCACACGAACTAGTTCTTCCACCCATCACATCCACATCACAATCACATTCACAACCACAAATACAATTAATAATAATAAAAACAAAACCAGTTCACAATAACTCAATTTCCAGATTAAATTCAAACCAAGGGACACACCATTCGCAAGTTGTCCATTGGGGAGGATTTTATAGCCATCCTCAGCATCATTAACTCGGACCCCACCTTGCCATCCTACACATGCTCACAAGCAAAACCCATGCTAAACCCATAACACATCCCATGCCCAAATCCATGTCATAATCTAACCCACAATTATATATTCATATACGCATAACGAATTAATTCCCATTTGCATAATTTATCAAAGTCATAAATTATCATGGGGGTTCATCAATATTTTATATTTAGCATCCAATTGAAATGGTAACACCTATACCATTTCCATCCATACCGCATAGCTCCTAATCACTTCCATCATACATGCTAAACATGTCATCATTCAATCACATAATTGCATTTAATTAAATTTAAGAAAACAATCCTAAAATATAAAATTATACAGAGTAAAGTTAGATTCTTCACTTGGATTTGAAGTTATTTCGGCTCCCGCAATATGCCTCGGCTATGCCTTAAATCGTAGCCAAACCTATGGGAGACCACATACACAGTTCAACACTAAACTCCACCAAGGAACACAAGACATTAGGCTATGGCACAAGAAACCACACACATTAGGCTTGGGCACCCATCTTGGCTCATGAGGTGCCCAAACCTGATGGTATTGGACTAGGTGGAGTTAACCCCCGAAGCCTCGCGAATCCTCTCGATTTTTCACATTTTTTGTTTAATTATTCATCATTTAACTTAATTCTTTTCATGAGTTTTTATCATTTATGTTTAGGAAGTGTTTTAACACTAAAACCCTCAAATAATTCCAAGTACCCAAGCCAAATTCATTAAATCTCCTTCCAAAATCCTAACTTTTCCCTTTTCTTTTTAAACTCTTTAATCTCATCCTTAATCTTGTATTTCCTATCAATCATTGCTTCTAATTTGTTCATTAATTCATCAAGGAGTGCTTTAAAATATAATCCAAGCCCTAAAGATTCCAAACAACCTCAAATTATACTCAATTTCTCCAAAATTTGAAAAGATTGGAAAAGTGGGAAATTTACCTTGATCATCGGAGACCCTCCGGTCACTGGAAAATGGTTGTCAGAAGTTTGGGTGGTGGAGGATTGAGAGAAAAGGGAGAGAGTGTTTGGGGAAGGGAGAGAGCTCTTGAGAGGAAGGAAGAGAAATGAGAAGAAATGGGTGGGCGAGATCACCTATATATACCTCTCTATCGTGAAATTATTATTTGGCCCTTCGATCAACACCAGATCAATGTTATTAATGACAAATCTATAATTTCTCTAATTCGAGTATTTTCATATTCTAGGTACCACATAATTTTTCTTATCACATTTTAGTCTCTCATTGGATTTAGTAATCATTTGACTTCCTCCGTGCCCTGTGTACACCTCCCTAATCCCTAATTATTATCCATGATGTGCCACCTCTAATCTCACATTTTTTACTTAGCAATCGAGAAAAATTTTCTCCATATCTGGATTATCCCTTAAAATCAAACTTTATTGACAGTTGAAAACCATAAGTGTTATAATTATAATAACCTCTTACTAATTGATCTACATGCTTGGTGGTGTAAATTGTGAATTTAAGTTGCAGAATTCTTTAAAACAGAGTCAAGCAGCATAGGAACAGCACAACTTTTTTCTTTTCTTTGGGGTGTCAGTAGCACATTGCTCTCAGCCAGGAGCAGCTTGGGTAAGACCCAAAAAAAAAAAGGGAGCTTGGGCCCTCTGGGCTTTACTATTTGTGGTGGCACGAATTATAGTCTGGCTAGGCCTAAGTATTGTGGACCTCAATAAATGTTTTAGACGGCCTATGTTTTTTTTATTTACAAAAAAGGTATGTGTCAGTCAGTCTCAGTCTCGGGGCCCACAACGCCTAACGGTAAAAAATGCTACTGAATCAAAACGAGGGCGTTTTTATATCTACGGAAAATGGCATATTTGCAAGAATACAGAATTTTGATTTTTCCCTCCCTTCAGCGTCCCCATCATCAACTCCAAGTCCAGAAACCTATCTAGCTAGGGTTGTTGTTAAGTCCTGCAAATTCAGGTAGTGCTTCTCCCTTTTTTTCTTCTTTCTTTAGCTAAGAGTCTCAACTCTCAACGCAGAGTTTTCGTGAACGATGTGAATTATTCGCCACGCATTTTGATATTGTTCAATTCTTTCGTGTCCTCCAGTTTTTCCGTACTGTGTTGTTGCTGGAGAATGGATCAGAAAACATTGGAAGATGGTGGACAGATCGCTTTGAATTTTAAGTGCACGAAGATCATTCATGGAGTTGATAAACCTATTGCTTGTCAGACACCGGAGAAGACTAGTGAACCCTTACCTAACAAATCCAAGGAGGGATCAAACCAGCTTCCAAAAAAGTGAGTACCTGGATTGAGTGAATTGCATTTCTATTAAGATTTTCCTACAGGAAGTAATTGATTTTATTAAATGTGATTTAATCGTATTCCTGAGATTTCAGATACAAGGATATAGCGGATTTATTTGACCACATGAGTTGTTCACTGAGGTTACTTCATCTGCATAAAAAACCTCTAACTTTTCAGAACATATGCGCCCAGGTTGAAGTGCTTGCCAAAAGGTAATTGGAATTTTGCTCCTGTCTCAATTATATTTCTCTTCTCGTGCTGGTTGGGTTTTATTTTTTAATGTCCCTGAGATAGCAATGGATCTCATTGTAAGGTTCTTTCATTTCATATACTTCTCTTTTGATATTAATTTCTCATATTTGTTGGGTGGAATAACCAAGTTACAGTTATTACTATTTTACCATTTGCAGAAAATTGTCGTACATGCATCTTGCACAGATAAAGTATGTGCTTCCTGAAGCCATACATATAGACAAGGTACTAGTACATGACAATAAAAGCTTGTGTATGAAGCCTGATCTGAAGATCACCTTTACATATGAGATTGTGCAAGGACATTCTAGTGAATCTACTTATATGGCTCTTCGGCAGCTCTTTGGTTTGAGGCTAATGGACTTCTTCAATACGCATCCTGAGGTATAACTCGTATTTTATGTTGTTATTTTCTCTAGTATTTGTTGTGTCTAAAGCATTTATGACAATTTTAGAAATAGCATGGGATTATCTAGAACTTGAAGAACTTGTTTTTGCTCTGATGTAAATCATGTAATCATTAATTTAGATGCTCAGATTCCTTAGTTTTAAGTGCACATTTAGAGAGTTTGCTACTTCTTTGGTTTATACCAGACCTATGCGCTTTGTGAGATATAAGGCAGTCAATGTAAAAAGTACCTGTTTGGGTAATGGGTATGTTAAACCGAAGATAATAGCTCTGCTGGTATTTAGATTACCTTTCTTTATATTGCAAATTTTCAGTTTGATTTCCGTCTGGTAGGTGAATATATCTTGTGGAAGTTTGTTAGCTGAGCTCCACTGGAGCTATTCCTACTGCATGAATTCTGTTTTTATTTGGCAAGATAAATTTGAATATCTTAATAATTCAAAATGAGTAAATTAGTCCCTTTTGACAATGTTCTTCACTTCTTTCATGGAGAAGGGTACTGTTATTCCGGAAGCTACACTGCCAGAACCCTTTCAACAAAGAAATCATAGCTTAATTTCTGAGGATTTGCCTGTAGATCCTTCAGCAATAGTCTCATCGTCAGCTTCCAATCAAAATCAACAGTTATTACAGGAATGTCATCCATATGCTTTTAAAAGGCATTTCTCCAAGAACAGTGTTGTGGCAGAGGCAGAAAAGGTCCAGTGCTTAGCAAATCAAACTGCTTTGCCATGTCATTCTTCTAATTGCCTGGATAACGATGGATGTCAAAGTGAATGTAACTGTACTGCTTCATGTTTAAAATCTAATAGCATGACTAATCTGGATATGGAAAGAGGCCAGCAGAAGGAATCATGTTTTATGTGTCTTCAACCTAGTGCTATTAATACACCAGTTCGTCTGATTTGCTCTCCAAAGTCTGTTAGTTGTGGTAGTTATGAAAGTCCTGATGTCAAAACTGCCTCGTCCACTGATATATTAATGACAGAGACACCTGCACAGTCAGCACCTAAAAGATTGGTGCCTGTTTCTGATGTTAAACAGATAATGACCACCCAAAATTCAATTTCTTGTAACAAGCCTGCAAAAAGAGTTCTTGACTTTTCATGTGAGGAAGGTAATACTGATGCATTGGACATCTGTGTCAACAAGTTAGAATCAAGTAGAGATGCGCATGATAACATCTTTGAAGCTAGTAGAGGATGTACTGACGATTTCAGTGCTTCTAGTTCTGTTGATTTACCCCAAAAGGTATGCCTTATGACCCTGCTTTTATTTTTTAAACTCTTCTAGTCATGGCATACTCTTGAAAGTAATTTATAATTCCCTGTCAAAGTTTCTTGCTGCCATTTACAACAGAAAACTTGCAAATCAAACATTCTTTTTAATGTCATGAACTTCACTTTTTAGATATTACCGAACAAGCATGTATTCCTTTTTTGTGTTGTTTATTCATGCTAGTATTCTGTTCATCTTGGATCTTGATCTCGGTTCTTCTAAACCCATTTCAACTTTGTACTTTGTTCACTGACAATATATACAATATAATAGTTACTGAGTATTGTTTGACTTTGTCATCTTTGACCAGGTGGTGTGAAAACTAAACAGTCTTTAACTAAAGTGAGGTGCAAACTAAACATGCCTGCATGGAAAAACATAGAAGATGTTTTTTATTTTTGAAAATGTAGAAAGTGAAGAGTGAAGGAGTGAGGAAGGTGAGAAGAACAATTAGAACTGTCAAAATGCCCTACCCATGATGGGCCAGTTCAACCATCAGCCATGAATAGGTTGAGGTGGACCAGCCTGTTTTATAGGTGGTCCTAGAAAGTGAAGTCCAAGCTTGGCCAAGTTGGTCAGTAGGCTACTTTTTAAGAATAAATATTTACTTTATTAAATGGTTAAATGTTAATATTTTTTTTCTGGTAAAGAACTTTCAATAACTTTTATTGAAAGAGAATTTATGCTTGTGGAACTTTGTTAAAAATAAAATTTTATATAAACAAACTAGTGAGGATTGAATTATAATATCACCTCTATATTGCTTTTCTTGGACTTTTTCATTCTTCAAAATTTTAATATTTCATAACAGCTCTTAAAATCAACCATAATATATGATAATTTCTAAGTTCATTGAAATTGCTGAATTTGCTATATTTATTAAATATGCCACTGGATACAAAATAGCAAGAGTTCTTTAAATAAAAAATAAAAATTGTTTCTTTTTTTTAAAGGGCTGGTGTGGTTGCGCCTATTTAGGCTTAAAATTTCTAGTTGAATGGACTGTGCTGGAACAAATAGGGCAGTTGTACAGTTTAACTTTTATTGGTTGAAATACTTGGAAATATTATGTGAGACAAGGAATTTACTAGGAATAAATTGAATGGCTTAATTAGAGCCACCAGTAGATACATCTATTTATATACAAAGATGCAATAGCATTTAATTGATGGGTAGAAGGAGAATAGCATTTAAGCTTTCAGTACTCGTGAATATCCAAGGAAGACACACTTGATAGCACGGGGCAAAAGATTATCAAGGTCAAGAGACAAGTAGTTAAATGATATAGTTTGTACGGGTTCGGTGTTAGCATTGGTTGTGTGTTTAGTTTTATGATTTTTCTGTTTCTGTTATTGTTGGTTAGTTTTTCTGGTTTGTTGTAGTCGTTGTCTCTTGGTCTTTAAATACCTGAGGTGTTGTATCCGAAAGGGTGAAATATAGCGCGTATTCATTTTCTCTCTTTCATACTCTGTTTTCTCGTTCATTGCTGTCACGGTGTTGGAGTCAGGAATTTCTCTTGGTATCAGAGCGAAAGGTTCCGGGTTGTGTCATGGATCATCAATCGTCTCCTTCTGCCACTTCTGGGTCTGCGAATTCGTCTGTCACCTACCAGAACAGATCCAGCCCCTACATGACCACCTTCAATCAAGTTTGTTCCATTAAACTCGACAGAACAAATTATTTGATGTGGAGTTCCTTAGTTCTTCCTATGATTCGGGGAAACAACATGGACGGATATATTCTGGGCACCAACCCATGTCCAGAGGTATTTCTTTTTGAAGGAAATGAACGCACGATAAACCCAAAGTTTCAAGAATGGGTTACACACGATCAAATGTTACTAGGCTGGCTATACAATAGCATGACACCCGACGTCTTTTCTCAAGTTCTTGGGTGCAGGACTTCTAAAGAACCTCTGAACGCTGCAGAAGCATATAAAATGCCTCATTGGAGAAAAGCTATGGAAGTCGAACTTGAAGCATTAAGAAAGAATGAAACCTGAGAACTAGTTCCTGACAGTGGGCAAAAACCAGTAGACTGCAAGTGGGTTTTCAAAACCAAGATTGCAGCAGATGGCAGCATACAAAAGTATAAGGCAAGACTTGTTGCCAAAGGGTTTCAACAAGACCCTGGAATTTCAGTGGGAGAAACATTCAGTCCAGTTGCTAAACTAGCAACTGTAAGAGTAATTTTAACCATTGCTGTCTCTCTTAATTGGCCTATTAGGCAAATTGATATAGATAATGCCTTTTTGAATGGCAATCTTAAAGAATCAGTCTTCATGAAACAGCCACATTGTTTTGTGGATGCCAAATTTCCAAAGCACTTATGTAGATTGAAGAAAGCTCTTTATGGGCTCAAGCAAGCACCAAGGGCTCAAGCAAGCACCAAGGGCTTCATGCTCAGAGAGAAAGGTGGCGTATGGGGGCACGTGCAGTGGTCTCCGGTGACAAGACTTAGTGAACGGGCCGTTTTGAGCCTCTTAAGCCTAGTTCTGGTGTTACAACGTTGATTGGAAGTTGAACGAGACTGCTAGGCTGGACAACAACAATAACAAGACTTATTTTACTAGGTGGGATCGGCTATATGGATCTGTTGGGCCTGTAGTTTGTAAGCAGTATAGTAGAATGAATGGGCCCGTGGTAACTAATTGCTGAGCTGGACAGTGGGATTAAATAGATGGGAGGGAGTGAGAAAAGGGGAGGGAGAAAATATTGGAGTTGGTTTGGGAGAGCTCTAAACCTCTCAAATGTCTGGAAGGGTCACTGGAGAGTGTGTTTGTTGTTACCTTATTTACTGCATTTTAATTGCTGTTTGCGTGTTTTGGATTTGAGTCTTAATCTTCTGTTATCTGTTTCTTTTGTAATTTTCACCATTACCCCACTGGTATTGGTGGTGCTTCTTAATTCATTAATTCAGCATTATTCAGTATTTTTTAGTGTTAATTAGCATTTGTGGTCTAGCTCTATCAATTTGGTATCAGAGCCAGGTTACGATCAGGGAATGGCAACAAGAATAAAGGATATAGATGCAATATTCAAGGAAGCTTTTGCTGAATGGAAAAGAGAGAAGTTCAGAAAGGACATGGAAGAGATGAAGATGATGTTGAAAAGAATTTTGACAAGAGTAAATAGATTGGCAGCTGAATCAAAAGGGGAAGAGTGTAAAAAGGTAGAGAAGGAACCGATTGATAGTCGACGACCATTGGAGCTTCTTCCATTTTCTGGTGTTTTGGCCAAATTAGAAGATAAGGAGGAGCCATGTTCTTCAATGAATTCAATCGGAGAGCAAGAAGAACCAGAAGAACTGAGTTTTGTCAAAAAGGAGAAACAAGAAGACAATATCATTCTACTGTTCGGCACCAAAAGAGCAAAAACGAAGAAACATGAGTATTTCTTTGATGGGGGAGAAGAGAAGACGGAAGCCATTCAAATGGGGATGAGTTTGTTGCTGGCGAAGGCAGGGGATGACGTGTTCTTTGAGGAGGATATTACCCACGGCGATTTCAAAAAGGAAGTAACAGTATTAAAAGCGCCAATAGAAAGGAAGGAGAGTTGATACGATTCCACGAGAGTCCAACTGAAGTAAACTTAACAAGCAAAGTTATGTGAAACCCAATGACAAGATGTTGAACTTCTTAGATTGAAAAACCAAATTATATCAGGTTCTTAACAACGAAATAACAAGGAAAACAAGGATAGAAATATTGACCCCGTGGCTATGAAGAGCTAGAAACTAATATTATCAATGGATAAAAGATTGTTGACCCCAACGTTATTAACAACCTGAAACCAACAATATAATCAAACGACAAATCTCAAGTTATCCGCTTGGGACTTTTGATATGAAAGCTGTAGAACAGCACAAAGGAGAACAAATCTCACTTATATTTATCAAGCTCAAGTTGTGTACAAAGCATATGCCATGCGGCTTATTTATAGGCTGGAAATGGAAGACTAAAAGTCATGAGGGAAACCTAAAGGTTGTTCTTAGCCAACAAGCTAGAAATGAAAGACCAAAAGTCATGAAGGAAACCTAAAGGTCTTAGCCAACAAGCTAGAAATGAAAGGCTAAAAGTCATAAGGGAAACCTAAATCGAATTGGGCCAAGAACTAAACACTCTAAACACACTATTTGGGCCTTTTACAAAAGACTGAAAATAAACTTAACAAAAGAAGTCCACATAGTTTAAATAAACTTAAACAAGGTACTTTAAGTCTTTTAACATCAGTTTTGGGCTTAAGTAAACAAAACAACAACAACAACAACAACAACATAGCCTTATCCCACTAAGTGGGGTCGGCTACATGGATCGCACGACGCCATTGAGCTCTATCAATGACGGGCTTAAGTAAACAAAAGATGTCCAAAATGATTAAAATGGCTAAATAAGCTGTTTTAAGCCCAAATAACACATTTTGAATGTTTGAAGTTTCTTCATCCTTTAACGCTTGGTTCTTCTTGGATATGAAAGTGTGAAACGTTGAAGGAATGCTCCAGCTTTTCCTCTAGGTGATTTCCACGTTGCAATTGCATCAGGATGCCATTCACAGCTTGTTGGATCTGTTTGGCTTTGGCTCTTGTAATTAGCCCTTTTGACACATCATTTTCAACTTTGAACGGTGTAATTAGCTCCTCTTCTTCTAGCTCTAGCTCCAAGCTAGGTGGCTGGATCTCATCAAGAGTGCTTCTTCCATGGCGAAGGAAAGTATGAAGAATGCAAGAAGATTCTCGCCTATGGCAGCAGTTGAAGATGATGGTCAAACTAAAAATAGCTAGATACTGGATCAGGTCAAAAAGACCCGTTGGGAAAGAAGCCCAATAAGATGGGTTGGCAAACCTAACGGGCAAGGGAGGCTTTATGGGCTATACTTCAAAAAAAAAATAAAGAGGGTTTGGCCCAATATTTCATTTGTTTCGTGCTAAATAAATCCAATCACTACTTCAGACTTACCCAAGTCTTTGGCTCGATGTCAACCTACCCGACCCGAAACTCTCCAACGGGTTCATTGGTCGAGACTCATCAATCTGCAGGGGAAAAGCTCAGCTTGATCACTGTGGCTGCGTCCTTTGCGATGGGGGAAGGGAAGACTGTCGAAGGTGGTCCAACGGCGTCTTAGGCTACGGGAGAACAAACAATGTTGGATGAGCATGTCAGAAAACTAGATGTCGGCCACGACCAGAAGCCAGAGATCCCAATCTTCACCAGAAAGGTTACGACGGGTTGGATTCTACGCGTCGATAGGTACTTCACGGAGAATCGATGGCGGGATGAAGAGAAGGTTGATGCGATTCCATGCTGCTTCCTCATCATTTTCGTTCTATCATTCATCCTCGATCCACCCTTCATCACATCGTGGCCCACTTGGATTTCCATCAATAAAGCAGAAGTGCATGGAGGCATTGGTGAAGATGGTACCCTTCAATCTTTATTGGATGCTGAAGCTGTTTCATGTGGCCATGGCCAAGTCAGTCAAAAGGTAGTTGAGAAAAATAATGATGCAGAACCTATATGGCGGGATGATGCATTAAGAAAGGTTCTCAAGGAAATCCACTCATTCTTTGTCATGTTTCATGGAACTATAAGGGCAATGCTTGAGAAAGAACCTAGTGGAGAACTAGTTAGACGTCAGTTGTATTCTTTTATCATGGATCATTTGAAGGCATGTAAAAAGCGGTCTCCATGGGATTATTGCTGCTGTGATTTTCTTGTGGGGAAAAAACTTCATTTGAGGGCATGTAAAAAGCGGTCTCCATAGGATTATTGCTGCTGTGATTTTCTTGTAGGGAAAAAACTTCTTTTGCCATCACTTCGTGACTACTTAAAGGAATTTGTGATTGTGCAAATGCTGACAATAGGTCGAGAGGCTGCTATTGAGGTTCAATCACTTGTCCGAGTGCTGGAATCTTCTGTTGGAAACACTCGCTGCCACTGTTTGATTTTATTTCAAGATTTGCTGGTTTCCACGACACTCTCTCCTATTGACACCATAAACTTATTTACATATGCTGTTCTAAGGTTAACTCAGTATGCTTTGTCTTCCGGAGTAAGGTCCTGGTTCTACTTATGCAGAGGAAATTCTCCATCCCACATCACCATTGGGTCTGACTTGGCCTATCCAAGCTCCATTTCAGAAGGCTTTCATGGCTTGTTTGATATATCCACAGGTGGGAGTAATCACTTTCATGTAGTTAGGCCCTTATAGCCAGACAAGTGGTCCAAAGGAAAAGATGGTTATCTTGACACTGATTTATGGGGTGCTGAGGTTGGTACATGGGTATATGCTACTCCAACAGTTGGGCTTTGACAGAAAGGAGAGAGAATGTATTTCTGTGCTTATCAGCATAGAAGCCTTACTTTGATTCTTCTTATTCCTGTATCCTCCATTCTTAATGGGGAGCAAGGTGTGTCAGTGGTGAAGCAGCAAGTGCTTGAACATGCATCACTTAAGATATTGAAAGTTGAAGAGAAGCTATCAAAAGGATGGGGTGGTGAAAATGCATATCATTTTAGTGGATATCGTTACCAGAGGCTTGAATTTCTTAGCAATTCGGTGTTGGCTTTGCTAATTACATAGCATCTTTTTAAAAGCTACCCAGATTTTGATCCAGGCAAATTAACCGATTTAGGGTCAGTTGCAATTGGCAATGAAAACTTTGCTTAAGTTTGCATAGGAAGGAGCCTCCACCCACACCTTTTGCACTGCTCTGAGTTTCTTCAAAGTCAATTAACAGAGTTTGTAAGGTTACTGACTAGATCTCACGACAACTCTAGATTACACGAGAGAATAATTATTGATAAGAAGGACAGCTTGCTAGTTGTAGGATGTTTAACTAAAGTGACAGCATTAAACTGCAACTTTCTGGTTTTAATCCTAAGGATAAGGTTGGTCATGGAGATGCATGTTGGGGCTATTCAGATATGCAAAACCAGTCTTCTAGGAAAGAAACCACCAGTATCAACTTCAAATCCTTACCTTGAGGGCAAGCTAAAACTTTGAGGGCTGAGTAATGTTGGGCATGTAGTTCGTAAGCAGTATAGGAGAAGGAATGGGCCCGTGGTAACTAATTGCTGAGTTGGACAAAGGGATTAAATGAGGGGGAAAATATTAGAGTTGGTTTGGGAGAGCTTTAGACCTCTCGAATGTCTAGAAGGGTCATTGGAGAGTGTGTGTTTGCTGTCACCTTACTGCATTTTAATTGCTGTTTGCATGTTTTGGATCTGAGGCTTAATCTTCTGTTATCTGTTTCTTCTGTAATTTTCACCATTACCCCACTGGTATTGGTGGTGCTTCTTAATTCATTAATATCAGCGTTATTCAGTATTTTTTAGTGTTAATCAGCATTTGTGGCCTGTTAGAATTAATGGGCTCTATCAGGATCGCACGTCGCTATTGAGCTCTATCAATAATCAACCCTTTAGGTATCTTATTACTCTAAACCCTAGGCTGGACTAATGCGAAAATAAGGAAAGTGGGGTTTGGCTCTAATACCAAGTTGAAATACTCATCAAAAGTGCACATGGAAAACTGCATTTCTGCATAGTAGAGATGGTCTTGTCTTTTGTAGCTCGAAGCTCCTTTTCTTTCTAAATTGACAAGGGTTCTATGCTTTATGCTTTCGTTAGTTTTCTGTTTTTGTTCTTCTCATTTTGCGGTGCTATATTGTCACATCCCAAAAATTGAGTATGTGAAAAGATACTACTCATTTGATATAATTCTCAAACATACGTTATATACATATATTCTGTAAGGTTTTACATTCAACCTTAATCATTCATTCCACACTACAGAATTATATTCATCTGATAAGCAAATATAGACATACATAGTCTGATATTTCTATCTCATCGCAAGCCTAGGAGACCTATAAAAAGTACAGAGCGTTTCTAATATCCACATTAATAAGTACTGGTGTCCCACCAGACAGAAATAGAGAATAATCCCAAGGGGCTTCTAATCTTCAAACAGATTCTCTTCTTCTCTGTTTTCTGTATCTGAAAAAAAATAATCATAGGGAGTGTGAGTTTATTTAAAAACTCAGTAAGTAAATAACTGTACTATATAAAATATCAAAAGTACAAATACCACATTTACTCATATAATTAATTATCTTATACATCGAGTAGTATGGGACTCTAACCCTTTCAAACTCATGAATAAGATTTCATAGATATACACCGAGTAGTATGGGACTTTAACCCTTTCAACTCGTGTATAGATTTCATAGATATGCACTGAGTAGTATGGGACTTTAACCCTTTCACACTCGTGTATAAGATTTCTTAGATATACACCGAGTAGTATGGGACTTTAACCCTTTCACACTCGTGTATTAGATCCCGTAGATCTTTACTCATTAATAAAATAGTGAGAATTCATCACATAGTACAATTGTCATGAAATAAATAGTTTCTTCATACTTTTATTTCTACTGATCATCATATACTCCCATATGAAAAATTAATTGCTTATTATCCAAGTAATATTGTAAATGGGACTTATATTGTACTTTGACTAGTAATATCAAAGTAGCTGAGCAAGGTTATTCACTCACCTTGATGTTTGTCCAAGTTTACCTTGTTCCACACTAGAATTTGTGTAGGAAAATTTCCTAGTAAAATATATTACAAGGAATCATAAGAAAGGAAACAAAATCACGAAAATACGTAAAATTTTCTGACTGCTACAGTAACGGGTTGCTACAGTACGGTTTGCTACAGTGTCGGTTCGCTACAGTAACGGTTCACTACAGTACCGGTTCGCTACAGTAACGTTGACTGCTACAGTACCGTTGACTGCCGACACTACAGTACTGCTACAGTAACCCGACGAAAATTTTCCAGATTTTGTTTCGAAATCTCTGGTCGCTACAGTAACTCGGTTTTGCAGAAAAATCTTTCAAAAATTCATCCTTTCCTTTCTTGTTTCAAAACCAGAATTTCAACTCTTTTAACCGATTATAACTCAAATATAACTTCTAAAACAACTGAGATTCATGAATTATCATCAAAATTTTCAAGAACAAAACCTCCTCTGATCTTCTACATAAACTGAAATTTAAGGAAAATAATCGGATTAAAGCTTACCTTTGATCCTTACAAAGCTTTTGAACCGAACAAATAATCGAACTTCTGAAGATCAAGGAAAGGATTTGAGAAGAAAATGAAGAACTGAGAAAGAAATCTTTTCTGCTTCCTTCGGCTGAATGAAAAAATGAGGTTACTATTGAAACTTTATATTAAATATTTCTAATGGGTTATTCAATAACCCATGGGTATCCATAACCCAACATCCAAACCCATCCAGTCAATTTACAATAAATGGATTAATTGACCATTCTGCAACCACTTTTCCATGAATTTCACCATTCTTAGAATATATCCCTCATTGTGCAAATATTTAGTCCAGTCATTTAACTCAATTTTCATAAATAATATTCAAAGAGAACAATTAAATATGAAAATTAAAAATGACCAAAGTAAATAACTAAAGTAACGTTGTAGAATTCTAAAATACTCTTAAGCGAATTATATTCTGAAATTAACGGGTATTACATTCTACCCCCCTTAAAAGAATTCGGTCCTCCGAATTAAAATCTTACCTCAAGTTTCAAATAAATGTGGATAGTTTTTCCACATCTCATCTTCTGCCTCCCACGTAGCTTCCTCGCGAGAATGATTTCTCCAAAGAACCTTGACAGTAGGAATTTCTTTGGTACGCAATTTCTTGACTTTTCTATCAAGGATAGCTACTGGTACCTCTTCGTAGGTGAGAGTTTCATCAAAATGAACTTCTTGGGGTTGAATGACATGAGAAGGATCAGGAAGATACTTCCGTAGCATGGACACATGAAATATTGGATGAACTCCCTCTAGGTTGGAAGGTAGGTCTAGGCGATATGCCACATTACCCACTCTGTCTACAACCTCATATGGGCCAACATACCTCGGACTAAGCTTGCCTTTCTTCCCGAATCTCATTACTCCCTTCATAGGTGAGATTCGTAAGAAAACCATATCACCTATTGCAAATGCAAGGTCACGTCGTCGGTTGTCCGCATAAGACTTCTGTCTACTCTGAGCAGTTAACAACTTCTCTCTGATCAGTTTAACTTTATTTATATCTTCCTGTATCATCTCAGGTCCAAATATTTTGGTTTCACCAAGTTCAAACCAACCTATAGGAGATCGACACCGTCTCCCATACAAAGCCTCAAAAGGTGCCATCTGAATACTGGCTTGGTAACTGTTATTATAAGCAAATTCAATAAGAGACAAATGATCTTCCCAACTTCCACTGAAATCCATCACACAAGCTCTTAGCATATCCTCTAAAGTCTGAATTGTCCTTTCGGACTGTCCATCAGTCTGAGGATGGAATGCTGTGCTAAGATTCACTTTGGTACCCAAAGCCTCTTGAAAGACTTTCCAGAACCGAGAAGTAAACTGAGGTCCTCGGTCTGATATAATGGATATTGGTACACCATGAAGTTTCACTATTTCTTTAACATAAAGTCGAGCAAGTTTTGCTACACTGAAAGTGGTATGAACAGGAAGAAAATGTGCTGACTTAGTAAGTCGATCCACTATGACCCATATTGAATCATTTCCTTTTGTTGACCGAGGTAAACCTACTACAAAATCCATGGTGATCCTTTCCCACTTCCATTCGGGAATATCTAGTTTTTGCATCAATCCAGGTGGTCGTCGATGTTCAGCTTTAACTTGCTGACAAGTCAAACATCGAGCTACAAAGTCAGTCACGTCTCGCTTCATGCCCTCCCACCAATAAACTTGTTTCAAGTCCTGATACATTTTCACAGCACCAGGATGTACAACGTAGGGTGAACCATGAGCTTCCATTAAGATTTCATGCTTCAAAGATTCAATGTTGGGGACACAGAGTCTACCATTAAACCATAAGACTCCTTCTTCATCTACCAAGAAACTTGGTGCTAGACCTTGCCTTGCCTTATCTCTTATTTTGACCATATCAATGTCACCTTCTAAAGTTGCTTTTACTTTTTCAACAAGGGATGATCTAACTGTTAAATGAGCCAGAAATGTACCTGACTCAGTGATCTCGAAGAATACTCCATCAGCTTCCAATTCTTGTAGTTCATGTATTAGAGACCTCCTTATAGTGGCAATGTGAGCTAAACTTCCCATAGACTTTCGACTTAGAGCATCAGCCACTACATTTGCTTTACCCGGATGGTAAAGGATAGTACAATCATAATCTTTCAGAAGTTCCATCCACCTTCGTTGCCTTAGATTGAGATCTCTCTGCTCAAAAATGTACTTAAGGCTTTTGTGATCTGTAAAAATTTTACAAGTTTCCCCATACAAGTAATGTCTCCATATCTTTAGGGCAAACACTACAGCTGCCATTTCCAAATCATGAGTGGGGTAATTCAATTCATGCTTTTTAAGCTGACGTGAGCCATAAGCTATGACTTTACCATGTTGCATCAACACACACCCTAAGCCTATCTTTGAGGCATCACAGAATACAGAGTAACCCCCTGGTCCTGATGGTAGAATTAAGACTGGTGCAGAAGTTAAACACTCTTTCAATTGGGTGAAACTTTGTTCACATGAATCATCCCAAATGTATTTAACATTCTTTCGGGTTAACTTATTTAATGGAAGAGCCGTCTTAGAGAAATCTTTGACAAAGCGACGGTAATACCCTGCTAAGCCAAGAAAACTACGTACTTCAGACACAGTTGTTGGTCGAGGCCATTGTTTTACTGCTTCAATTTTACTTGGATCTACATGAATACCTTCTTGGGAAATAACATGTCCCAAAAATGTTACATGACTCATCCAGAATTCACATTTTGAGAGCTTTGCGTACAACTGATGCTCTCTCAAAGTCTGAAGCACTTTTCTCAAATGTTCAGTATGTTCTTCATGACTCTTTGAATATACCAAAATATCATCAATAAACACAATTACAAACTTATCAAGGAATGATTTGAACACTCTGTTCATTAAATCCATAAATGCTGCTGGTGCATTTGTCAACCCAAAAGACATCACAAGAAACTCATAATGTCCATACCGTGTACGAAAAGCAGTCTTAGGTATATCATCACTCTTAATTCGTAACTGATGATATCCAGACCTTAGATCAATCTTTGAGAAGTATTTTGCTCCTTGAAGCTGATCAAACAAATCATCTATCCTTGGTAAAGGATACTTATTCTTCACTGTGACTTTATTCAGTTGACGATAATCTATACATAATCTCATAGAACCATCTTTCTTTTTCACAAAAAGAACAGGAGCACCCCAAGGTGAAAAACTTGGGCGAATGAACCCTTTGTTTAACAAATCTTCCAATTGTTCTTTAAGTTCTTTTAGCTCAACAGGAGCCATACGATAAGGTGGAATAGAAATTGGTCTTGTGTCTGGGACCAAATCAATACTGAACTCAATATCTCTTTCTGGCGGTAATCCAGGTAAATCTTCTGGGAACACATCTGGGAATTCATTAACCACATGAATGTCTTCTAACTTCTGTTCTTTCTTTTCTAAATCTTTGATAAAAGCTAGAAATCCCTGACATCCCTTTCGCAACATACGCTGGGCACTTAACATAGATATCATGTTGCAAGGTACATCACTTCGATCTCCTTGAAACACAAAATTACTCCTCCCCGGTATATTAAAGGAAATAACTTTGTCACGACAATTTATAGTAGCATGACAAGAAGATAGCCAGTCCATCCCTAGAATCACATCAAAATCTAACATATTGAGAACCATAAGATCTATCTCAGTTTCCATGCCTCCAACGATTATTTTACAAGAACGATAACATGTTTTAACCATCAAAGTCTCTCTCATCGGTGTGGAAACCAAGAATGGTTCTTTAAGAATAATCGAATCAATTGCAAATCTCTTGGCAAATAGGGGTGACACATATGAGTGAGTAGAACCGGGGTCAAACAAAATACGTGCAGCAAAAGTATTAACAGATAATATACCTGTAACTACAGCATTGGATGTTTGAGCATCCTGTCGGGTTAGAGCATATATTCTTGCATTTCCTCTGCCAGCAGCTTGTTTTCCACGGTCACCTTGGCCTCTTCCAGAACCTCTTCCCATACTACCCCCTGTTGAAGGGGTTGGTGTTTGAGTAATAGATTGTGGTCGAGGTGGCAAAGTAGACCCTTGACCTGGTCTTGTCATGAGCTGAGGGCACTCCCTTATAAAATGTCCTTTTTGTCCACAGTGAAAACAGCCTGTACCAACAGTGTTTAACCTGCATTCTCCGAAGTGAAACTTTCCACATTCAGGACATTGAGGTTTTTCCCTTCTACCTTGAGTACCTCCTCTACTAGAAGAGCTAAAACCACCCCTGCTCTCTGAACGAGGCTTAGCCACACTGGCTATAGAATAAGATGACTTAGTAGGAGTGGCTGGAGCATGTTGTGGTGCAGTAAAAGTCCCTGAGTCTTCCCCTTGATTAAAAGATCTCCTATATCTGGCCTTCTTCTTTTGACGATATTCTTCTTTATTCTTTGACCTCCTTTCCATTCTTCGGGCCACATCAACAGCTTCTGAGTACGAAGAGTAATCATTCATATTAGAACCCACTTGATCATATAAGGCATCACGAAGCCCTTCCACAAACTTTTCTATTTTCTTCCTTTCAGAAGGAATGATTTCAGGGGCATATTCAGATAATTTAACAAACTGAGCTGAATATTCATCAACAGTCATGGTTCCCTGCCGTAGATACAGAAAATCTCTGGCCCTGGATGATCGTTCACTTGCCGGAAGAAATTCATCCATAACCAATCTGTAAAATTCTGTCCACATAACTGGCGGTGCGCCTTGAATTCTAGCTTTCTTCCAGTTCCTCCACCATTTACCAGCCCTACCTTTTAACTGAAAGGAAGTGAATTCTACCTTTTGAGTAGGAGAACACCCTATAGCATCACAGATTGCTTCACAATCTTCAAGAAAACATTGTGGGTCCTCTTTGGGATCTTCCCCTGAAAAGTAGGAGGCCTCATTTTCTGGAATTCAGACATTCTTACCTCTCTTACATTAACTCCTCCCGCTAACGGAGCTGGTGGTACATTTTCAGCTTCAACAATAGGAGGATCCACTGGCAGGTTAGCTTGTACAGCTCGACCTCTCATTTCAGCCTCAAATCGGTCAAATCGTTCATTCATCAAATGAATCACATGTGCAATAGTTGCATTACCGACATGAGCATCAGGTTCGACTCTTCTTGCTTGCTCACTAGTTGCGCCCTCAGTACTTTGAGCATGTAAACTATCACCACGGTTAGGATCATCTTGCACATGTACTGGTGGATTTATGGCCCTCCTTGGACCCATATGCTCATTATTATTAGAAGATCCTTCTGACATTGATCTGTCACAGATCTACACACATAACAAACAATTTTCAGACATAAACAAAATATCACTTACTAGCCCCACTGAGAAGTTATCTATAAAATGACGTTATACTCTACAAGGTCTTTTATGGAACCTAATCCTATGGTCATGCCGCGGCTCATGACAATAGGGAAGGGCCCACAAAGATCACTTTGCTCTGTACTCTATAGGGGACCTATAAAACCTTTCCTCTGATACCAAATTTGTCACATCCCAAAAATTGAGTATGTGAAAAGATACTACTCATTTGATATAATTCTCAAACATACGTTATATACATATATTCTGTAAGGTTTTACATTCAACCTTAATCATTCATTCCACACTACAGAATTATATTCATCTGATAAGCAAATATAGACATACATAGTCTGATATTTCTATCTCATCGCAAGCCTAGGAGACCTATAAAAAGTACAGAGCGTTTCTAATATCCACATTAATAAGTACTGGTGTCCCACCAGACAGAAATAGAGAATAATCCCAAGGGGCTTCTAATCTTCAAACAGATTCTCTTCTTCTCTGTTTTCTGTATCTGAAAAAAAATAATCATAGGGAGTGTGAGTTTATTTAAAAACTCAGTAAGTAAATAACTGTACTATATAAAATATCAAAAGTACAAATACCACATTTACTCATATAATTAATTATCTTATACATCGAGTAGTATGGGACTCTAACCCTTTCAAACTCATGAATAAGATTTCATAGATATACACCGAGTAGTATGGGACTTTAACCCTTTCAACTCGTGTATAGATTTCATAGATATGCACTGAGTAGTATGGGACTTTAACCCTTTCACACTCGTGTATAAGATTTCTTAGATATACACCGAGTAGTATGGGACTTTAACCCTTTCACACTCGTGTATTAGATCCCGTAGATCTTTACTCATTAATAAAATAGTGAGAATTCATCACATAGTACAATTGTCATGAAATAAATAGTTTCTTCATACTTTTATTTCTACTGATCATCATATACTCCCATATGAAAAATTAATTGCTTATTATCCAAGTAATATTGTAAATGGGACTTATATTGTACTTTGACTAGTAATATCAAAGTAGCTGAGCAAGGTTATTCACTCACCTTGATGTTTGTCCAAGTTTACCTTGTTCCACACTAGAATTTGTGTAGGAAAATTTCCTAGTAAAATATATTACAAGGAATCATAAGAAAGGAAACAAAATCACGAAAATACGTAAAATTTTCTGACTGCTACAGTAACGGGTTGCTACAGTACGGTTTGCTACAGTGTCGGTTCGCTACAGTAACGGTTCACTACAGTACCGGTTCGCTACAGTAACGTTGACTGCTACAGTACCGTTGACTGCCGACACTACAGTACTGCTACAGTAACCCGACGAAAATTTTCCAGATTTTGTTTCGAAATCTCTGGTCGCTACAGTAACTCGGTTTTGCAGAAAAATCTTTCAAAAATTCATCCTTTCCTTTCTTGTTTCAAAACCAGAATTTCAACTCTTTTAACCGATTATAACTCAAATATAACTTCTAAAACAACTGAGATTCATGAATTATCATCAAAATTTTCAAGAACAAAACCTCCTCTGATCTTCTACATAAACTGAAATTTAAGGAAAATAATCGGATTAAAGCTTACCTTTGATCCTTACAAAGCTTTTGAACCGAACAAATAATCGAACTTCTGAAGATCAAGGAAAGGATTTGAGAAGAAAATGAAGAACTGAGAAAGAAATCTTTTCTGCTTCCTTCGGCTGAATGAAAAAATGAGGTTACTATTGAAACTTTATATTAAATATTTCTAATGGGTTATTCAATAACCCATGGGTATCCATAACCCAACATCCAAACCCATCCAGTCAATTTACAATAAATGGATTAATTGACCATTCTGCAACCACTTTTCCATGAATTTCACCATTCTTAGAATATATCCCTCATTGTGCAAATATTTAGTCCAGTCATTTAACTCAATTTTCATAAATAATATTCAAAGAGAACAATTAAATATGAAAATTAAAAATGACCAAAGTAAATAACTAAAGTAACGTTGTAGAATTCTAAAATACTCTTAAGCGAATTATATTCTGAAATTAACGGGTATTACATATATCCTGTCAAATCTATTATCTGGCACTTCTGTTGAGAACCTTAACTGAGCATCTTCTTTAGGGAAAAATTGTGCAAAGTATTGCATGTTCATACTTTAGACATCCTTATGGATAAAATTTCACATAACTTTTTTGGGTGGCGAAGCAGGGACTAAAGGCCTGTCCTTAATTTAATTACGGGGACTAAAGGCCTGTCATACCTTAATCTAATGTCTAAAAGATACATGCATCTCTATTTTATTCATCTTTTGCATAGACACACATGAAATTTTAATGTAGTGGGAATTCAGAACTAGTACTGGCGTTGAGAACCCACGTCATCAATTCATAGGAAGTTCTTGATGCTCCTTATACCAGGAATTGATCAAATTCAATGCTCTTTTGCCTTGAAATGGTTTTCCTATTAGTTTTCTTGTGAATGTTATATCTCTTCTTTTAAGATTTATTTGGGGTAACAAATGCTATGCTTTTCATCTTCTGGTCTTCTGGATTTATGATCTTAATTTTCTCCATGCAGGTAGAAGAGAGCCTAGGTTGTTCTTATGAAAAGACATACCAAACTCAAGGTGGTTCAGCAACATGGAAACAGACGTCTTCATCGCTGCTTGGCCTGGTTGATGTGATATACTCCATATTTTGTTCTGTCAAATGTTCTCCAATCACAAAAGGGGAGCTCCTTCACAAGATAATTATGAACAGTTTAGATTTTGTTGAGACAAGTATGAACTAATTGTGACTATAACAAGTAGTTTCTGACTGCATGCCAGTGTTATAATGATCATGAGTGCTAAAAAATATAGTCTTTTCTACAGGAGAAGTTGAAGAACAGATTGAATTTCTTGAAAAGGTGGTGCCAGATTGGATTTGCAGGAAGTTGGTTCCTAGTGGAGACATTATGTACTGGTAAGTTTCTTAATTTTCATCTAGCAACCCAGAGCTGAGTGGATGTGATCATGGTCCAATCCCAAATAATTATACTTAATTATGTGGTATAAGTATTTTTCTTTTAACATTCAGCAATGTTAGGAACCAAGAACAGGTCTGAAATTCTCTGATCTCTTTATTTTTTTTCTCTGATCTCTTTATTTTTTTTCTCTGAAATTGGGAAACAACACTACAAAACACCACCAAATACAATCACAGACAGACTCTTCGCAAATAAGAATCCCTCACAATATAGAACACTCACACACAAAACATACAGAACCAGACAGAACAGGCTTGCTTAACTTCCGAGGGGTTATCTCTCTCCAAAACACACTCAGAATTTGCCTAACCCCTCTCTTCTTGCTTGAACTACTTTTTACCCTCTACACTACCATCCACGTCATCCTTCATTTAGTTACCCTTTCTTTAACTAACTCCTCTTCTCTCTTTCTGGAGTAATAATTCCCTCTCCAAACTTCAACTCCATCCCCGACTTCTTTCCTCTTCTAGAGTATTGTTTAAGAGGTTCATCAATTAATTAAATAATTTTTTAGTGTGTGGGTTTTGTTAATTCAGTATGTGTGCTTGTGCATCCAAATCTCAATGCTTATAAGTCATGTTTGACAAGTATATCACCGGCAGGGCAGGATTTGGAACGAGGATATCTTCAATTGCATGTCATGTATAACAGTTGATAATTACAAAAAGATAACTGTCTGTGTCCTTTTGCGGGAACATCCTAAATTAAATTCTATTATTCCATGGTCAGAAGTGCCTTTTGATCCAGTTTTGAATTGTAACGTAATGAAAATGAAGCCTTCACAACAAGATTCTCAAGATAATTCAAACAACTATGGGATTCCACACATTATAATTTTTTACAAGCTTGTCACAGAGCTACAGTGCAAGTAATTAAGCCTTCTTGTTATTTTAATGATCATATTCTAATTTGCTAGTCCTGTAGCACAGTTTTATAATACTTGAGAAGCTTAATCCAATTCTGGTTCTTTGTATTGAGAAGAATGAGTTTTTAAGTTATATTTGAATATTACTCTGTTGATGGAATTGTTAAGAATCGACAGGAATTTTCGCTTTGACGTATTGATTTGTTATTTTTTCTCTTGAAATCTGTACAATATATCTCTGGACAGTCTCCTGACTTTGTCTGAGTGTTTGCAGTATCAAAAAAGTGTCAAATCTGGACTCCGTTCGATCAAGGCTGTGTAGCAAATTAAGTGTGAGCTAAGTAAGGCTTGTTGGCTGGGTGTGGCTTACGGACAATTCAAAATTGTCTGCTAAGTTCTACCATTGGTTAATTTGGTAAAAAGACTAAGAGAGGTTATGAGGAGTGCAAAAGTATTTGAAGCACGAAGTAACAATCCTCAACTCATGGAATTTATCAGATCAGTGTGCCTATCACTTTTGCCGTAGATTTTCATTTTTATTTTCTTCTTAAAAGATGACCACTTGGTATTATGTGAATGAAGAAATTTGGAAGCCATTATGGCATATTTAAATGTTTAAATGTTTCCTCTCTCTCTTTCTATATATATATATATATATAGTTCTTTTACGTGTTATATATATATATATATATATATATATATATATATTATTGGAATATTTTACAACGAACGAGGATAAAATATAAAAATTTCTCTTTGAATTTAGCGTATTTTGAGGTTTTGAAAGTTCAATAAACTATTTGTATATAGGTTAGTCTATGCATCTTACTTTAATGTTGTTGCCTCGTATATCACTTTAAATTTTATGATTGAGTCGAAAAAATGCAAAAAAAATCCTTTTGAAGTTTGGCTAACATGCAAATAGTTGGTTGAATTTCTCAAAAAAAAAAAAAAAAGGTTCCTCAGTTTTCATAGGCTAAGAAAGAGAGGTTTTTTTTATATTTATTTAAGTTATTATTTCATTTATCATTTAAAACTTTTTTATAATTAGAAATATACAAATTAATAAATATCTGAATTTATGTTATTTGTTCTCAACCATCATAGGTATATATTATAAATCATAAATTATATATTGTGGTTTCATATGACGTACTTTTATATATATATATATATATATAACCAAAAGAGTAATTACAAGTTATATGTTCAAAAGTTTTTGAAAATATTGCTATAAAATTATGTCATCTATAACAGAAATACATGTATATAACAACATAACTTATTATATGAGCTTTTTGTGCAGAAATTTTGGGTAAATCATTTTTTATTTTCGTGAGATATAAACTAACATGACAAACAATTCTCTAATATCACTATCTCACACAAAATAATATAATATTTGTTTTGAGCCTTATATCTAAAAGTTTGTAAATTTTATCCAACATTAACTGGTTACTAATTTTTTGAACACAAATGTTCAATTCATAAAAATATTAATTTGAAGAGGGTTCTACTTGTATACACTTTGAAAGTTCTATCCACTTGGTTGTCTTTACAAATATATCATATACATTTTCAGTGCATATTTTTCACTGTTTAGCAATATGAACTTAACAATTGCAGAATCAGTTAGTATATTAATCCTAATTTCAGCTAATGTTAATTATAAGACTCAACGTCATATCATAAAATAATTAATTAGATAATATTGATAAAATTTGAACTAATAATTTATTACCTTGTTCATCCATAATAAACAAAGAAATTAATTCAACTTCAGAGAATCAACGCCTTTAATATTGCTATTGTAGTAGCACATTCAAAACATGAAACATGGAGTAATATTCTTCTCATATACTTGTAAGTACGTTTTCACCCCATACTTTCAATTGAGAGTTAGTTTAAAACAACATTCAGTTAAAATCATTCGTGGTTTTGAAATAATGCAAATGAAGTGTTTTCAATAATAGTTCTGGTTTTAAAAAAATTAGGGCCTGTTTGGTTTGGGCATTTCCTGTTTTCATTTTCACTGAAAACAGAAAATGAACTTGAAAATGCGTTTGGTTGAGTTAACTGAAAACGTTTTCTTGAAAATATTTCTTAAAATAAGCCTAAATCTGAAAACATAAAAAAGATGTTTTCAGTGTTTCAGAAAATACATTTCAGGAAATGAAGATTGAAAATGAAAACAAGAAATGTTTTCACAAACCAAACAGACCCTTACTTTTGAAGCATGTATTTTGAATTTCAAATTATTCAATGACTACGTGTCTATATCAAATTGGTTAGAAATAAATACCAATACATTCTACATGAAATTGAATACTTTAGTTTTCCCTCTTTACAGTATATTCTAAAAAATTTATAATAATAAAATGAAGTTCAACATCAAATACTTGTAATAAGTATATTTCAAACAAAAAAACAATTTAATGAGTTCAAACTTTATAATATTTGAGGATATAAATTGAGCTGACTCCATGACAAACTTTAGTGTTAGATAGCTGAAATGAATGTGTGTTTGATTTTCTATTAGATTTATACAAAACATGATTTTGACTGCATTAACGTAATTTTAATACAAAGTAACATGTTTGAAAGTTTTTGTATTAATGTAATTTTACTCTCAAATTATGTTTTAAGTCAAACCTCTAGATTTTTACTTCTTTAAATCATAGTTTGTCTAAACATAAATTTTCTCAAAATTAATTATACTAATTAATTAACCAAACTTAAATTTTTTCAACTATTTTCAAACACACTGAGACGTTCATATTCCCCCATGATTTACGTCCTTTTTTGCTAGCTAACTTAACGGGCATTTCCTTGCCCATAATTGTTTCCAGATGATTCACCTAAATAAATGAAGTAGTAAAAATTTATATAAAGAAAATACTCTCTCACATGCACATATTTAAAAATTACTAGGTGAATGAAGGAAGGGAACTTTGAAAGCCATTGACTCCTAAAATTAATTCCACTGGCTTTTTTGAAATATCCCTTTGAGTATTTTACAATTAACCTATGGAAAATGTGGAAGTGTGATGAATTGGGTAGAAAGTGTAGAAACTATAACTATTGAAATCGGTCTGGTTATTGATCCGAATTGGTCTCTGAATTATTGGGTCATTGATTCAACCGTCGGGTTAACAGGTGAATTACTGATCCTGATAAATAAATTAAAAAAATTAATATATATATTATATTATATATACACACCTATATATCTTTACAAATAAATTAAAAAATAAATAATTTATATGTAAATTTCACACTCTAAAATTATAAATATTTATAATAATTCAAACATATATAATTTTGTATTAATATTATAAGAATTAATCTTTATTTTTAATATTTTATATATTTATATTAAAAATTTTAAAACACATTTTTAAATATAAAAAATATTTATTTTTCAAAATTACAATGCCATTAGCTTGCCAACTGCCATTGCCATATATCACATGATTACATTGTATGCCATGGCCTGCACACACTCATTCGTCATTACTACCATCATTCTCATCTCTTTCTTCTCTGGTCAGACATTGCAGAAACTAGAAAGCATGCCACCAAGAAATCATCTCCTCTCTTCTCCAAAACCATTCCTCTCTTTTATAAGAAATTGTAGAAAGCACACCATCAAGAACCATTTCAAAAATCACAGACAAAAGCATGAAGCACAAAATCAAGGGTAGAAAAGAAAATTACAGGGAGAGATAGTTGAACCATTGATCCAGAAGTTTCTGGGCCTCCTCCAACTTCTTCTGGATCTTTTTTCCCTTCAGTTGCTTAGCACATTTTTTTTAAAAAAGAAAATCGGGTCAGCAGGTCACTGGGTCGGTTAAGACCTATCCATGTCGTTTGCTGGCCGGTCTAATTGATTAACTTAGATTGGTTTCGGCCCTAGGTTATCGGATTCCTAGTCGACCCGCTGGGCTAATACGGGTCCAATAACGCTGGCAGAAACACTTTATTTTCTCAGTCAGTACTATTAGGCATATTTTAATATTTTATTTCAAACGCTTAAGATGCATTTTTTTAAAGAAAAAAATTTAAGTACAATTTTTATATATCTGTTATCAAATTTTTTAATTAGAATATGATAATTGTATAATTTCTCAATAATAACACCACAAGTGTATTATATTTGAAAAGTAACTTTATATTTTTTAGAACTTATCATTATATAATTGATTTTTTTAAATTTTTTTGTATATTCTAATTTTAATAAAAAAATAATAACAGAAATATAAAGCAATGTTTTCAAAACCAGACCGGTCATTGAACCGGTGAAGCCACTGGTTCAAGGTTCAATGGTCGGACCGTGGTCGAACTGTGGTCGAACCGGTGATAATTTAAAATATTAAAAATATATATAATTTAAAATATTAAAAAAATATATAATTTAAAATATTAAAAATATATATAATTTAAAATATTAAAATACTTAATATAATTGATAATTCATAACAATAAGTGAGAGAAATAAAAAAATTAATTCATAATTGATAATTTATCACAACCCATAATATTCACAATTTCAAACTAAGTAAAATAACCTTGTAAAAGAGTGAGTAGGTTTCACATTGCTTAGAACAAGGAGGGAAAAAAAACTTTATATACTAATATATGTTAATGGGCTTATAAGAGACTAAGGGAAGTGGTGGGTTCACGCGCTCACAATTTCAGACTAATATAGTGCAAATTGTCCAATCTGCCCCCCATGTGCTTGTGATAAAGTGGACTCAGCTAGTTTTTGTTTTTTTGTTTTCTCTCCTTCTTCGGTTTTCTTTTTTATTTGCTTATCTGAGTGGAGGCATATTTGACAATTGCAAAATTAACTAGGGTTATCGTGTTTTTTTTGTTCACTTCCCCTCTACATTTTTTCCCCTCCATTTAAAAAAAAATTTTTTTGCCCAAAAAAAAAATCCAACCGGTTCAACCTTCAGACCGGCCGGTTATGGTCGGTTTGTCTGGTTCAGCACCAGTTCGCCCGGTTCACAACCGGTCGAACCACCTACCGGTCTAATGGCCAAACCGGACCGGTGGCCCCTCTGGTTCTCGATCGGACCGGTCCGATTTGATAAACATTGATATAAAGCACTATATATGAGTCCACTTATTTTTAAAATCAGAATGGGAACCAATTTAACCTTTAAAATGAAAAAAAAAAAATCTTTCTACTAATTTGATCTCTTTATCCCAAAAGTAAAGGATTATCTACTAGACTGCTCTCTTTATCTCGAAAATAAAGGATAATCAAGCTCTTTCATTATCTAACTATATGATATGCCAAAAAGATAAAAGAAAAAGAAATGAAAATAGCATAAAAAATAGGATATTTTATTAAAATACATTAGTGTTTTTAAAAAGATAATTTGAATAATTTATTAATGTTATTTTTTGGCTTTACTCATTACATCATTTTCAACTCTTTGTACCAAATATTATGTAGTACTACGTTTGGCATGGGTGAAGGAAAGAATGAGGGAAAGTGAAAGGTCGGATTTCCTTGTTTGACGGGCGCGTAGGTTAGGGAATATACAAGAGTGCGGATTGTCTAACGTGAGAAGGGCAGAGTTATTTTACGTAAATTTCAGCCGTTCAATTTTAATCATCCAACACATATAATTTGGCACACACCTTAGGCTTCATTTGGGTCCTCGGTGTGCTTCTTCTTCTTTTTTCTTTTTATTTTTTTAAATCTTTTATGACTTTTGGCTTAAATTTTTTTAGGACCCACACTTTAGAAACATTGTTTTAAATTAGTTCCTACTATTTTCAAAATTTCATATTTTCCCAGTTTTTTAATCATTTTTTATGTTGGTCCCCAAAAGACTTTGGGAATTTCAAATCACTTAATTTCAAAATTTGATTCTCACTTTGACCCCAAACCATTTTGAAAATTCTAAAGTGGTCCCTTAAGAAAAAAGCCCCAAAACTATTATATTTTCAAATTAGCTACTTTTCACAAAATTGCATCCAAAACTTTTAGGATTTAAAATTCACTCCTTTTCAAGGTTGACCCCAAAATTATTAGAATTTTGCAAATTAGACCATTTTGAAATTTGACCCCAAAATTCCTCAAACCCCAAATTTCTTTAAAATTAATATTTATTGTTATGAGATTTGCAAAAGGGGCCTCTTTTACTTTGGGATTGATTTTTGAAGAGCTCAAATTGAAAATTCCTGAAGTTTTGTGGTTAATTAATTTTTCTTAAGGATTTATTTGAAACTCCTGAAGTTTTGGGATTAATTTTTGAAACATAATCAAATTGAAAATTTCCAAAGTTTTGGAATAGATTATTGGAAAGGACTTATTTGAAAGTCCCAAAAATTTAAGGACTTCTTGGGAAAAATGATTTTAGAAACTAGGTAAATATAAAATTTTGAAAATATTAGAGACTAATTTAAATAATATTTCTAGTGTGGGTCCTAAAAGAATTTAAGCCAAAAGATATAAAAAAAATAAAGAAGAAGAAGAAGAAGAAGAGGAGAAGGGGGAGGAGGAGGCGGCTTAGATCCTGCGATGCCTTTTGCCACTTTTTTTCAAGCATCGTAGCTCGACACGTGTCCACTTTTTTTCCAAGCCATGACAATCGAACAGTGGATGGAAAAGGCAGGGAGGATAATCGAACTCATAGAATAATAATCTGACAAAAAGGACGGTTATGTCCAAAATAAAGATGAAAAAAGTTTAGAGAAAAGAAGCCAAAGAACCAGTATAAGTCGTACTTATTATGTGTCCCTTTCCTGCTTCCCTTTCTCCCTTGACTTCTCTTCTCGCTGAAATTCCAATTCCACTGGTTTTATGCGCACGACGCAGCTATTCATGGCAGATCAAGCAGTATCTGTTGAATTTCAATATAATATATATATATATATATATATATCCTATTTTAGATTATTATTAATCAATTATTAAATATCATTAACATATTAACTATATTCTAATATATAGCATTTAATATATGAATATTATAATTGAGCTTTTATATTGTGAGTGGCCCGTGATGGATTGGGCCAATCACATAGCCTGTTGAGAAGTCCCTGTTCTCATCTGATAATAAATAGACTAGCATCCCATTAATCAGTCTAACCCTAGACAGAATACTTATCAGACAGAGAGTAGTACCACTCTCACATAACTCAAAATTCCCTCTATTCTATTGATCAAGATGGATACCGCGATGATGCCAGGTACATCTTCTATTCATCTCTTTTATATTATGTTATTTAATATGCTGTAGTTTGTATCTACACCGATCTAGGATTAGAAATTAATCCCTTTAATTCCTTCAATGGTATCAGAGCTAGGTTGTAGTACATACTATGGCTATTAATTAGTTATTTAAATCTAATTTTTGCAATTCCCTAAACCCAAATTTTAAAACAAATTTCGTTTGCCCTAATTTGTTAGGTTAATCTTAAAATTGTTTTAGGGCTTTAATTCAAAACATTTATATGAATCATATAAGTGAAAATCAGAGGGTTTGAACAACGATTGAGGGAGATCAAACAATTTTCGGTTTTCTTTTTCCCTAAGCTTTTTCGATTTCGATTTCTTTCAAAACAACCAATATCTTTCAAAATTGATTTAGGGTTTCTGTTTTACCCAGTCATTCGAATATCATATCCAAAAATCAGGTTGTTTCGTTGATTGTTTTGAGAGATCTAAAGTTTTTATTAAAACCGTTTTTCATCCCTATTTTCGAAAATGACCTCTCCAAATCCTGACCTTATTTCACAAAATTGATTGAGGGCTTCCATTCTCCATAAGATTTCGAACAAAAGCCCTAAATTATCAGTGATTTTCATGGCCGTTTGAGAGAGATCGAACCGGGTCGTGATCCGGGACGCGCGACCCTGTTACAGGGGTACCGGGTGAAGAAGAAGACCGGGCCTAGTGAGAAACTTTCCAGGCCCCAAATTTTTTTAATTTTTTATGAAAAATTAAATAATTAAATAATAGTATTTTTAGTAATTTTTGGAAAATTGTTTGGGACCCCTAAGTATTTTATTTCATTTAATCCGAGACTATTTTGCTGTTTTAACTATCGTACTCTCGGATTTTTGGATTGAAATTTTTTGTGGTAGTTCCTCACTCTGTTAACAACATCCAGGTATGTTGTACTCTCCCCAGTAAGATATCCTAGTGATGGAATTAATTTCAGTCCATATGTAAATTATTCCCTTTTATTATTTTTGATTTTTCTGTTATTTATTTATTTACCTTTTTTTCCCTTTATTAATAATTATTTATTCTGTCGAATATAATTGCCTTTTGTTTTGTATGATTGTGAACTCACCTATCGTGGGCACAGTTATGCAAAATCTTCGATTTAAATGATTAAAATTTTATTTATTTTATCCTTTTTTAATCATTATTATTAGTCTAATTTATTGCATTAATAATAATTATATCCTATCAGTATATTATTATTAATGTAATTTCTTATACAATGCCATGTTAATCAATACCTCTATCAATTATTTTTGAATACCCTATCGGCATTCAAAATTTGTTCGATGATATGAGGTCTAAAGTAGTGTATTATTATATTTCTTGTTTATTTTGGTTCGGGACCCTTAGGCGGGACCAGGTAGATAAGAAATTCTCTCTAACAGGCTTGATTGGCTGTGCAAATAGAAACATTTAATTCTCTTATAGCATAATGACATTATGCATATTAAATGTTTTGTTTTGTTGTTTTAATGCCAGTCTCCCTGCCTATGCAATTAACTTCTGTCAAAATACTAAATGGGACCAATTTTGAGGACTAAAAAGAATCTCTGGATTTGTATTTGGCCATCACTAATATGGACTTGGCCTTGAGAGAGGAAGAGCCCCCAGCTCTTACTGCTGAGTCCACTGTTTCTGAAAGGGCTTCTCATGAAAAATGGGAGCACTCCAACAGGGTGTGTCTTATGGTGATGAAATACACCATGGAGAAGTCTATTAGACAGAGTATTCCAGAGAGCAAGAATGCTAAGGATTTTCTGAAGTCCGTTGGTGAGAAATTCACCACTTTTGATAAAGCTCAGAAGGGCCAGTATCTCTCTCTGATTGAGAAGACTAAATATGATGGTGTTAGTGGAGTTCGTGAGCACATCATGAAGTTAGTCCACTATTTTAATAAATTGAAGTTTCTCAAGGCTGATCTTGGTGAGAGCTATCTAATCTGGCAAGTACTGGAGTCACTCCCTTCTCAGTTTGACGTTCTGAAAACCTCCTATAATACTCAAAAAACTGAATGGACGATTGATGAAATGATTGCCATTGTCTCTCAAGAAGAGGATTCCATAAAGAAAGGGAAAGCACACAGTGTTCAGTTTGCTGCTGCTTCTTCTTCTGGTGCTAAGTCTGAGAAAAGGAAAGGTCACAAAGGAAAGTTTCAACGTGACAAGAAGAAAGGGGGAAAAGTTTCTCAACATTTAGAGTCAAAGAAGAATTTTTTCAAAGGAAACTGCAAGTATTGCAAAAAGTATGGCCACAAGGTGGATGACTGTTATACTCTCAAGAGGAAACTTGAGAAGCAAGGTACACTCCTAGCTTTGGCTTGTTATGAATCAAATATGATTGATGTTGCTCCCAATACTTGGTGATTTGACTCAGGTGCAACCATTCATGTTGTGAATTCTTTACAGGGGTTCACAAGCCTGAGGAAGCCAAGTGATGCTGAGTCCAATATCATTGTGGGAGATGGAGCTAGAGTATCGGTGGAAGAAATAGGAGTTGTTACATTGCTTTTACCTTCTGGACATACTTTATTGTTAAAATACGCTGTTTATGTACCTTCTATGAGAAGGAATTTGATTTCAATTTCAGATTTGGATAAATATGGCTACACTTTTGAATTCAGTAATGGAAAAGTTTTTATTCGTTTTAATTCTGTTACTGTCGGTTCAGGAGTATTATGTGATGGGCTTTACATGTTGAATTTGAATGATATGTCTGTTAATTCTGTTGTTGGAAATAAGCGCAATAGGACTGATGAAAGTTCTTCTATGCTGTGGCATAGACGCTTGGGGCACATTTCTAGGCCCCGGATTGAAAGACTGATTAAGGAAGGTATTCTTCATGATCTCAATTTCTCTGATTTTGATACTTGCATCGATTGCATTAAAGGCAAGCTCACTGCCAAGACTAGGAAGAAAGGAGCAAATAGGTGTGATGATGTGTTGCAGTTGATTCATACGGACATATGTGGATCTATTACACCCACTGCTATGAGTGGATATAGGTATTTCATTACCTTCATAGATGACTTCTCGAGATTTGGTTGGATAGATCTCCTCTAAGAAAAATCTAGTTCCTTGGATGCCTTCAGATCCTTCAAGGCTGCTATTGAATTAAAGACTGGAAAGAAGATTAAATGCGTGAGGTCCAACAGAGGAGGTGAGTATTATGGCAGATACAGTGAGACTGGGAGAAATCCAGGACCATTCGCCAAATTTCTCGATGAATGTGGGATTGAAGCTCAATACACTATACCTGATACTCCTGAGCAGAATGGAGTTGCAGAGAGACGTAATCAGACACTCATGGATATGGTAAGATGCATGATGAGTCATACATCGTTACCAGTTTTTCTTTGGGGAGATGCCTTAAAGACAGCGGTATACATCCTTAATCAGGTACCTAGCAAATCTGTGCCAAAAACTCCCTACGAACTGATGAGTGGAAGGAAGCCGAGTTTGAAACACTTTCATGTGTGGGGTTGTAAAGCAGAGGTTACACCCTATAATCCTCAATTGAAGAAGCTTGATCTTAAAACTATTAGTGGTTTCTTCATCGGCTACGGCGTGGGCTCTAGAGGTTGCAGATTCTATTGCCCTTCTTATTCTACGCAAGTCATTGAGTCTGACAGAGCGATATTCTTTGAGGATGATTTAGATAGTGGGAGTCATACACCACGACTAATCACTCTCAAGGAAGATCAGACCACAGCTCATGCGTCGCCTGTTTTACTTCCCATGAATATTGTGGTTCCAGTCGCTCATGATGATGATCAGACACTTCAAGGAGGACATGATGTAGTGGTACCACCTGTTATTGAACATGAAACTGATGATACTGGTGAAACAAGTGTAATGGCACCGCAAGATGTAGTGGCACCGCCAAATGACATTGCAGAAGCACCTCTATTGAGAAGATCTCAGAGAGTACGCAAGCCTTCTATACCAGTTGATTATGTGGTGTATCTTCAGGAGCATGAGTTTGATCTCCATAATGATGACGATCCTATCACTTTCTAGGAGGCTATCTCTAGTTCTCATGCTTTTGATTGGTTGAATTCCATGCATGATGAATTAGCTTCTATGTCTCATAATGGTGTTTGGGATCTTGTAGAATTGCTAGATGGTTGCAAACCGATTGGGTGCAAATGGGTCTTTAAGACCAAGCGTAGTCCAGATGAAAAAGTTGAGAGGTATAAAGCTAGACTAGTAGCGAAAGGCTATAGTCAAAAGGAAGGCATCGATTATAAGGAGACATTCTCACCAGTTTCTACGAAAGATGCATTTCGGGTTGTTATGGCTTTAGTAGCTCACTTTGATTTAGAACTTCACCAGATGGACGTAAAGACAACCTTTCTGAATGGAGATCTAGCCGAAGATGTCTACATGGTTCAGGCTGATGGTTTCATTGAACCAGGTAAAGAGCATTTGGTTTGCAAACTTAAAAAGTCCATTTATGGACTAAAGCAGGCATCCAGGCAATGGTACTTGAAATTTGATCATGTTGTCACTTCTTTTGGCTTCAAGGAAAATGCTTCAGATCAGTGCATTTATTTGAAGACTAGTGGGAGCAATTTTATAATTCTTGTTTTATATGTCGACGATATTCTGCTTGCAAGCAGTTGTGTTAACCTTTTGACTGAGACAAAATTGATGTTAAATAGCCACTTTGATATGAAGGACCTTGGTGATGCTTCAGTTGTTCTAGGCATCCAGATTTACCGTGATAGGTCACGTGGCATTCTTGGATTGTCTCAGAGAGGATATATTGAAAAGATCCTCAAGCAGTTTAACATGCATTCTTGCTCCCCATGTGCTGCACCTGTTCAGAAAGGTGACAAACTATCTAAATCTCTATGTCCTCAAAATGATTCAGAGATATCTGAAATGAGAAAGGTCCCATATGCTTCAACTGTTGGCAGTTTAATGTATGCTCAAGTTTGTACTCGTCCCGATATCGCTTTTGCTGTTAATGCTTTAGGGAGATACTTGAGCAACCCAGGTTTGGGTCATTGGAAAGCCGTGAAGAAGGTCATGAGATATTTGCAGGGAACCAATGATTACATATTGACCTATAAGAAGTCTGATCAACTTCAGGTCATTGGTTATTCTGATTATGATTTTGCAGGTTGCCCTGACGACCGAAAGTCTACTTCCGGCTCTATTTTTATGATGGCAAAAGGAGCTATCTCTTGGAAGAGTGTTAAACAGACTCTTACAGCTACTTCTACCATGGAGGCAGAGTATGTCGCTTGCTATGAGGCTACTTCTCAAGCCATGTAGCTGAAAAACTTAATCTCTGGTTTTCACATTGTTGAAAGCATTTCTAGGCCACTTGTGATATACTGCGACAACACTGTTGCTGTTCATTTCTCTCAAAACAACAAAAGCTCTTCTCGATCAAAGCACTTTGATATCAAATATCTGTTTGTTAGAGAGAAAATTCTGGAGTTTCAGACTCGTATTGAATATCTTGCTACAGAGAACATGTTAGCGGATCCACTAACTAAAGGCTTAACTGTTAAGGCTTTTCAGAATCATGTAACCCATATGGGATTAGTTAAGTCTTTTGATGTTTTGGGTTAGTGGGAGTCTGAAATTTTACATTTACTTGATTATTATTCTTATGAGATATGTATGAGATGACGTCACTTTTGTTATCATATCTCTTGTAGCATTTTTAGATGCTTGGACTATTCTTGGATTGTATATTTCTTTTAATTAATTATGCTTATCCATATTCATTATTCTTTATATGAAATATGGGCTTTTACTTTGTATGATTTACTTCCCTATCGGAAACTATTTCTGCATCGTTAAAGCTTATGTTTCTTGACATGTGCTATAAATATAGTTGGTATTTTAGCCTTAATGATTGTTGCATTTTAATAATTGACTATTGCTATCCAAGTGGGAGAATTGTTGAATTTCAATATAATATATATATATATATATCCTATTTTGGATTAGCATTAATCAATTATTAAATATCATTAACATATTAACTATATTATTCTAATATATAGCTTTTAATATATGAATATTATAATTGGGCTTTTATATTGTGAGTGGCCCGTGATGGGTTGGGCCAATCACATAGCCTGTTGAAAAGTCCCTGCTCTCATCTGATAATAAATAGACTGGCATCCTATTAATCAGTCTAACCCTAGACAGAATACTTATCAGACAGAGAGTAGTACCACTCTCACATAACTCAAAATTCCCTCTGTTCTATTGATCGAGATGGATATCGCGATGATGTTAGGTACACATTCTGTTCATCTCTTTTATATTCTGTTATTTAACATGCTGTAGTTTGTATCTACACCGATCTAGGATTAGAAATTAATCCCTTTAATTTCTTCAGTATCCTCTTTTGTCACATATGGCTGGACTTATGATGTGTTCCTCAGTTTCACAGAAGACAGCCGCTCAGGTTTCTCCGGTAGTCTCAACATTCTCTGCGTCAAAGGGGAATCCGCACCTTCGTCGATGATGAAGCCCTCAGAAGAGGGGAAGAAATTACACCAGCTCTCTTCAAAGCCGTCCAAGAATCTAGGATTGCCATCGCTGTTTTCTCTGAAAACTATGCATTCTCAACATTTTGTCTGGATGAACTTGCAAAGATCATTGAGTGCTTCATGGGAGAAGGTCGATTGGTTTTGCCAATTTTTTATGACGTGGATCCATCAGACGTTTGACATCAAAGAGGAAGTTATGGAGAAGCACTAGGTCAGCACCAGTAAAAATTGAAGGACGACAAGGAGGTCCAATAATGGAGGTTGGCTTTGTCTGGAGCAGCTAACTGGTCAGGCTGGCATCTTAAACGCGGGTACCTCATCTCCCTTTCCTTGTTATTTTCTGTTCAATTATTTGGGGTATTAATCCAACCATTTTACAATCGTGATTTCTGTACCGTTTAATCATATCAATGATTACGCTCTATATGAGGCGGATGTGAGAATTTGTAAAATAGGAGTAGGGACAGAGTTTTTACACCTAGAATTCCAAAACAAAACTTACCGATTGAAATAACAAGAACACTACTAATTTATATAAATATTTTAACAAAATTTTTATATTGAAATTAGTATACATTCTTAGTCATTGTGATTGGATTAATAATTATACTACTTTAAATTTTGATAATTTTATGTCCTTTCCATATTTAATTATTTATGTGAGGAAAGAGAATGTAATTTAATCATTTCTTGTTGTGAGGAATAGGGGGGAGATAGACTTTTCATTCTGAAAACTGGTAACTTAATACATCTAGTCTAACTAAAGTGAACTTCTTAAATTGAGCAGGAACGGATATGAATATGAGTTTATTGAAAGGATCACTAAAGAAGTCTTTGCGAAGATTAATCGTACTCCTTTACATGTTACCGATTATCCCATTGGACTTGTGTCCCGGGTGCAGGAAGTAATCTCACTTACAAATTCTTGGCCTAGTGAGGAAGTCAACATGGTGGGAATATGTGGGATTGGTGGAATAAGTAAATCAACAATTGCAAGAGTTGTGTATAACTCCATTGCTGATCATTTTGAAGGTTTATGCTTTCTTTCTAATGTTAGAGAAATTTCTACCAAGCAAGGCCTGTCACATCTCCAAGAGACATTACTTTATGAATTAGTGAAGGAGAAGGATCTCAACGTGGGAGATGTCCAAAGAGGGATTTCAATAATGAAGCACTGGTCCATCGAAAAAGGGTTCTTTTAGTTCTTGATGATGTTGACAAATTGGAACAGTTACAAGCACTAGCTGGAAGATATGATTGGTTTGGTTCTGGGATTAGAATCATTATTACAACTAGAAATAAGCATTTGTTGGTAAGTCATGGGGTTGAAAGAATGTACGATGTCAAGGAATTAAATAATGATGAAGCTCTTCAATTATTTAGTTGGAATGCCTTCAAAAAATGCAATGTGGATTTAAGTTATATGGGGGTTTCAAATCGTGCAATACTTTATTCAAGTGGCCTTCCATTGTCTTTGGAAGTAATAGGCTCTAACTTATATGGTAAAACCCTAGATAAATGGAGTTTTGCATTAGATAAATATGAAAGAATTCCTAATAAAGAAGTTTTAGAAGTCTTGAAATTAAGCTATGATGCACTAGAGGAAGATAAGCAGGAAATTTTCCTTGACTTAGCTTGCTTCTTCAAAGATAACACTTTGGGATATGCCATTGATATGTTGCGGAGTGCCCATGGTATACAACGACCAGAATATTCCATTAGAGTGCTAATTGGCAGATCTCTCATAAAGTTGAATAAGTCGATACAGGGTAAGAAGATCAAAATGCATGATTTAATACAAGATATGAGTAGGGAAATTGTTCGTCAAGAATCATCAAAAGTGCCTGGTAATTGCAGTAGATTATGGTTTCATGAGGACATTCTTCATGTCCTACAAGAAAACACAATAAGAACAATACACATGGTTCTGCTTTTTCTTTCAAAACTTGCCTTCTGACTTGTATATATCTAAACATGTTTATTGTGTGCTTTTCATTTAACAGGGAGCAATTAAAATTGAAAGTATAATCCTGGACTTGTGCAAAGATAAAGAAGTAAGATGGAGTGGTGAGGCATTCAATAAGATGAAGAACCTCAGAATACTTATCATCAGAAATGCAAGCTTTTCTAGAGGCCCCAAATATCTCCCAAATAGTTTAAGAGTGTTGAAGTGGAGTGGATATCCTTCAGTGTCTCTACCTTCTGGTTTTCATCCAGGACAACTAGTCCATCTTGACCTGTACAGCAGTTGTTGTGTGTCGCTAGAATCACTAAACAAGGCACACATATTACTACCAGAACTAGAACTACCTTTTTCCTATTACTGATTTTAAAGATAAATTTTAATCTTTGTTTTGCAGAAGTCTGAGATATTAACTTGCATGAATTTTAGCAAGTCTGAATTCTTAAAAAAAGTACCAGACCTATCTGGAACTTTAACTTTAACAAAAATGCTTTTTGACAATTGTCCGAATTTAATTGAGATCCATGATTCAGTTGGGTTATTGGGTAAAATCAGAGAATTTAGTGCTAAACGATGCCCCAAGCTCATGACTATTCCACACTACATTAAGTGGACTTACTTGGAACATCTCTGCCTCTCTGGGTGCTCCAGGCTTCGAAATTTTCCAGAAATATTAGACAAGGTGGAAAAAATGACTATACTTGATTTGAAGGGGACGGCCATAGAGGAACTACCATATTCAATTTGCTGCTTATTTTTTAATTGATTACATTATGTTTTACCAAGCATTTATAATAATTTCTATGAATTCATCGATCAATTGCGATAAAATTCAGAGATACATCAAAATAATTTAAAATTCAATATTGATAAGCATCTTTAAAAATCTAAAAACATATACTTAAAAAAAGTTATCAACTACTATCAACTAACAGTATCAAAAAATATTCACAAATACCAGCAATTTTTCCCCCTCAAGGTGTTGCGGAAAATTAAAACGAATATTCAAAAGAAGCACTCGCCAAGTAGTAGTATTATAAAATTCATATACCCTGAGCTATGAGCTTCACCAAATCCTTATGATGATAAGAAAGAAAGACCCCCAAATTTTATCTACTCTGAGCTACTGCTCCCTTTGATTCTCATACATGTTTGCAGCAGGACCTAGAGGTGACAGCTTGCATGACTTCTAGATGAACAAACATGCCTGGGCTCGAACTCGAAGAGGACAAGGGTGCGAAGGGGCTCGAACTCGAAGATGAACGAACATGACACACCCAATACAGAGGAGCAAGAGCAATTGGCGGATGGTGACTTCCGGTGATAGGTGGTTCACCGACGACGGCAACGCAATGACGGGAGCATGACCAACGAATGTAAGGCGCTTTTCAAGAATTGTTTAGACTGCTTAGAAGGAGGAGGGATGAAGTTGAATGTGTCATGTCAGCTCTCAGGTGTAAAAAATTAGAAGTGATGTGTGACTAAGAAGATGACTAGGATGTTGACCGTTAATTGACTTGACAAAAAGTTAAATTGTGGGGATTTTTGACTACAAGATAAAAGTTGAGAAAGTTGTTTTGACAAATTTAAAAGTTCAAGGAAATAAAATATTCTGCTCTAAAATTCGGAAGAGTAAGATGCATTTTAGACAATTTTTCAAACTCTTCTAGTTATGGCATGCTTCTGAAAGTAATTTATAATTCCCTGTCAAAGGCTCTTGCTGTCATTTATGACAGAACTTGCAAATCAAACATTCTTTTTAATGTTATAAACATTACTTTTTAGATATTACTAAAGAAGCATGTATTTCTTTTTGGTGTTGTTTATTTATGCTAGCGTTATATCTTGGATCTTAATCTTGGTTCATCTAAACCCAGTTCAACTTCGTACTTTGTTCACTGACAATATATAGAATAAACTAGATGTTGATTTTTGAGTATTGTCAGACTCTTGTTGTCTTTGACTATGCGCAAACTAAACAATTTTTGTCTAAAGTGAGGTGCAAACAAAATATGCGTGCTTGGAAAATATGGAAAATTGAGGGTGGAGGAGTGAGGAAGGGAGAAGAACAATTAGCACTTTCAAAAGGCCCTACCTGTGATGGGCCAGCCATAAGCCATAAACAGGTCCTAAAAAATGAAGTCCAAGCTTGCCCAAGTTGGCTCATGGGCTACTTTTTAAAGGAAATATTTATTTTATTATGTGGTTAAATGTTAATAATTTTGATAAAAAAAATTTCAATAATTTTTATTCAAAAGACAATTTATGCCTGTGAAACTTTGTTTTGAAAAAAAAAAGAAGTTGTATGTAAACAAATTATTGTAGTATAGAATTATAATATCACCTCTATATTGCTTTCTTTTGACTTTTTCATTCTTCAAAACCATAATGTTCCTCAACAGGTTTTAAAATCAACTATATTGTATGATAATTTCTAAATTCACTGAAATTGCTAAATTATTTGCCATATAACATTGGACATGAAATTGCAATATTTTTTTTAATTTAAAAAAAAAGGGGCTGGTGTGGTTGAGGTTGTTTTTCAATAAGCTGAAAATTTCTTGTTGAATTGATGGGCTAAACAGGCCCATCACGAAGGCATTTTTGATAGTGCGTGAATAAATAGGGCAGTTGTACAATTTAATTTCTGTTATTTTCGTATATAAGAATGTCATATGATATTATTCATTAACTGTTCAAATTGAATAAGCCATTTATTTATTTATTTATTTTTGGGGGGAAAAGGGGGGGTGGGATGCTCAGGATCAAAAGCGTACATGGATAATTACATTCTTCATAGTAGAGGTGACCTTTTTTGTAATTATTGGCTCCTTTTCTTTCCAAACTGGCAATAAGGATTGTATGCTTTATGCCTTCTTTAGTTTTCTTTTTGTTCTTCTCATTTTGTGGCCCTAAATGTGTATTCAGCAGAATAAAGTGTTCTTTGCTCTTCTGTTGACAACCTTAACTGAACATTTCTTTAGGAAAAAAATGGTGCTAGGTATTGCATGTTCATACTTTATACACCCTTATGTATAAAGTTCTCAAATAACTTTATGGGCCTGGAAGCGGGGACTAAAGGCCTCTCATTCCTTGATTTAATTATGGGGACAAAAGGCTTATCATACCTTAATGTAATTACTAAAAGATACATGCATCTCCATTATATTCATCTTTCGCATTGATACACTTGAAATTTGAATGATGAGTGGGAATTCAGAATTAGTACTAGGGTTCCGATGGGACTGATAGAAGTTGGTCATTGAGAACTATAATAGGAGAAATAGATAAAAAAAAGAGTAACAATTGTAGGTATTGGGCTGATAATTGTAACTAACTATGGGATTAAGGGGTCTTTATAAGGTGGGATGTCTGAGTGCAACGGAGGAAAGGATTTTGGTCAGTCTTGGGGAGAGTCGTAGCCTCTCGAAAGTTTAGGGGGGTTCCTTCTTTGTTCTTCTTCATTGTTTCGGGTCTTTAGTATTTTCTATTTGATATAGTTGAGTGAGTCACTCTGATTTTGATTCTGTTACAGAGCCACCTCATCAATAAAGTTCCATTTTGCTATCTTCAAGTTTCTATCCCGTGTATTGGGGTTCACCAGTGGTATCAGAGCATTTTTCGACCAAGGGATTGCAAAAACAAGAATGAAGGAGAGAGTTGATAATCTTGAAAATGACTTGGCAGAACTCAAGGTTGATGTTACTAGCCTTAAAGAAGAAGTCCTTACTGTAAAGAAAATGGTATTCAAGCTAAATGAGGCTTGGGCACTCAAGGGAAGAAGAGACAAGTTAGCAGAGACTTTCCTTCAAGAAGAGCAATCATAAAAGTCTATATCATTCTCAGAAAATACGAACAAAATGAAAACTCAAGAACAAAAATCTTGGATGGTCGAAGCTGTCAAAGAGGAGAAAAAAGAAGAGCATGGAACAAAGGAAAGGCCAGATTCCATCACAATAGCCACTGTAAACGAATCAGAAATTTGAAACTTGCCTTACGCACCAAAAGGTAGGAGAACAAAAACAAAACTATCACCAAGAATTCAGTCCTATTGACAGTGGCAAGGAGAAAATTGTTGCCGCGGATGTGCAAATGATTTTTATGTCGGGTTTAAGGTAACTAGTAGATATTTTTCACCTTCCCAGTGCTGAAGCAGTAGTGGGGAATGGCTGGGGATGCAACAGCAACAAGGAGGAAGATAACTCTAAGAAAAGACGTCCATTCTTAACGGAAGAAGATGACTTAGAGAGAAGACATTCTCTTGTGACAAAAGGTGACAACAAGGAGGACAATATATGGTCTTAGATCCAGTCAAAAAGACCCGTTGGAGAAAAGGCCCAATAGAATTTTGGGATGGCAAACCTAATGGGCCCTGCTTAAAAATAAATAAATGCATTTTGTCTCAAATTTGGGAAGGGTAGCATCTTGTCTCAAAGTGGTTTGGCCCAGTATTTTATCTACTACAGATCATCTAAAGTCTAAACCCAATCATAGCTCCAATATTGTCTTAGTCTTTTACCCGATTCAAACCTACCCCACCCAAGTCACACCACTAACGGATTTGGGGTCTCTCCTCATAGCTCCAACATTATCCTAGTCTTTTACTCGATTAAAACTTACCCGACCTAAGTCACATCACCAATAGATTTGGAGTCTCTTATCCTTAGCCCTACAAGCCCATAGATGAGTGGAGCCCACTTATCCAATGGTGGGGTGAGTTAAAGAGGGGGTTCTCTCCAACCCACCACCAAATAATTCGTCAGTCAAAATGCAACTTTCTTCAGAAAAGAAGCTGTGTTTGATCATTGTTGCAGCGCCCTTCGAACTAGAGGAGAACCACATCCCACCTAACGGCAAGAACCTATAAAGCAATCATTTTTTGGCATTAAACAGTTTGTAAGTGCAAGAATAATATATTTTGGCTTCTAATCAGGGAAGAGGAAGTCGATAATGAGAATAGAGAGGGAAAAACTTCTGAGGAGGACATTGAGGTTGAAGGAAAAAAATAGTCTCCCATCTGTTTTATTGTGAGTATCTTGATTGACATTATTCAAGGTTTAAGGGCTGTGACGAACAAGTAACAAGTAAAGCTTCATGAGGAAAAGAGAGAATCAATTATAATTAAGAAAGAGGACAATTTGAAGGATCATTACAAAATACTGAAGCAACATGGAATTTCGAGCATGTGATATTGTATCATCTTTAAGGTATTATTTACCCCTTTTTACAGCTTGGGATGTTAGTGTATCTCCAATGCATTACCAGTGAGGAAGATGTTGCCCACTTATTCATTGAGATCATGTGACCTAGGGGTTCATTATTAATTTCGAAAAGATTAAGAGTGTTCCTGAAGATGATGCAAGTATACAACTAGAACATACAAATTACACCATTGATGTTCTTACAAGGTCAGTGGTGAAGCAAGAACAAGGTCAAAGCAGCAAAATTCAGAGTCTTATTAATGATGCAGGGAAACCATACAAGGGGTTTACACAAAAAAAGCATAAAAGTGATGCTGCTCCAAGGCACAGAGGTGGTGGATGTTTTATGGTTGTTAAAGTGGGTTATTGCTGGGAATTTTATGATGTTATCAAAATTTGTGGTCATTGTGCTACAAGTTTAATTGAGGAAAGGGAGTGGGTAACTGAACCAGAAGATGTCATCAAGAGAAGTGGACTGACCAGTAGCCAAGAGGAAGCTTTAATGAAATGGAAAAAACTGTCAGACTTTAGGAATATTTGGGAATTTAGTTTTACGTCAGGAAAGGAATTCCCTTACTTTCACCTTGAGCACAAAGTGCCTCTTCAAAGGGGCTGTAATGATGGGACTGATAGAAGTTGGTCATTGAGGATCATAAGAGGAGAATTAGATAAAAAGGGAGTGACACTTGTAGGTGTTGGGTTGATAGTTGTAACTAACATAACAGTTGTAACTAACTATGGGATTAAGGAGTCTTTATAAGGTGGGATGGCTGAGTCCAACGGGAGGGAAGGATTTCGGTCAGTCTTGGGGAAAGTCCTAGCCTCTCGAAAATATAGGGGGTTTTTCTTTGTTCATCTTCATTGTTTTGGGTCTTTGGTATTTTTTATTTTCTAGTCTTGAGTAAGTCACTCGGATTTTGATTCTGTACAGAGCTACATCATTAATAAAGTTCCATTTTGCTATCTTGAAGTTTCTGTTCTGTGTATTGGGGTTCATCAGGTTCATGAGAACCCGTGTTATCAATTCACAGAAAGTTGATGATGTACTGCTCCATATACCAGGACTTGGTCAAATTCAATGTTCTCTTGCCTTGGGATGGTTTTCCTATTAGTTTTATTGTGGATATTATATCTCTTTTTTTAAGATCTATTTGGGGCAACAAATGCTATGCTTTTCATGTTCTGGTCATCTAGATTTATGACCCTGATTTTCTGTAATTTGGTTTCTCAATGCAGGTGAACGGGAGCCTTGGTTGTTGTTATGAAAATACACCAAACTCAAGATGGTTCAGCAACATGGCAGCAGATGTCTTCGTTGCTGTTGGCCTGGTTGATGTGATACACTCTATAATTTATTTTGTTAATGAAAAACCCTTTACCCAAACAGAGAATGAACATGGAGAGAGAGAGAGAGAGAGAGAGAGAGAGACGACGACGAGAATGAACAATAAGAGAGAGGGACATGGGAAATATACTGAACAAGAATTGAGAAGGGCTGAAGTTTCTTGGTTTTGTGGAAGCATCGGACGGCCAGGATTGCGTGTAAGGGAAGGACAGGTGGCAATACCCAAGGCGTTGGATTTGGATAGATCCGACGCGCGCGCCAGACTCGTTATAATGGTCATGAGTGGCTAAAAAATCTAGTCTTCTCTATAGGAAAAGTTGACAAAGGGGTTGAGATTCTTAAAAAGGTCGTGCCAGATTGGATTTGCAGGAAGTTGGTTCCTAGTGGAGACATTATGTACTGGTAAGTTCTTCATTTTCATCTAGCAACTGTCGGAGCTGAGTGGATGTGATACATGGTCAAATCCCAAATAATTGCCTTTTTAATTATGTGATATAAATATTGTACCTTTAAAATTCAGTTTTGATTAATTAAATAATTCTTGTCTTGTGTTGGTTTTGTTAGTTTGGTCTGTGTACTTGTGCATGCAAATTTCAATGCTTATATAAGTCATGTTTGACAAGTATATCACTGGCAGGGCTGGACTTGGGACGAGGATATCTTCGATTTCATGTCTTGTATAACAGTTGATAATTAGAAAAAGATAACTATCTATGTCCATTTGCGGGAAATCCTAAACTAGAATTCTTTTTTGCCTTGTTCAGAAGTGCCTTTTGATCTAGTTTTGAATTGTAACATAATGAAAATGGAGCCTTCACGAGATTCTCTAGATAAGTCAAACAACTATGGCATACCACACAGGATGCCTGCTTAGTCCACTTGTATATAGAGCAATGGGTGGTTTTTCTGTGCACCCATACAAAACCTGAGCATGAGCAGAATATTATGTTTCTATAATTTTTACATGAGTTGGAATCTATTAAGGAAACTCAAGCAAGTATCAGAAGTGAAAAAAAGGTGGGGGAGGGGGGAGGGAAGCCTGGTGCTGCAAAGCTCCCATTATACGTGAGGTATAGAGTAGGGATGGCAATGGGGCGGGGCGGGGGCGGGGGCGGGGAGTGCCTCCCCCGTTTCCGTCTCCGCCCTCAAAATCTACCCCCGTTCCTCCCCCGATCCTCGCCGAGGAGAAAAAATCTTCCCCATTCCTATTCCCCGCAGGGAGCGGGAACCCTCGGAGACCCCACGGGGTTATTTAAAAAAATTTAAAATGTAAAAAAAAAAATCAATATTACATATTTTAATAAAAAATCTTCTCTTTTCTCTTCTAGGTTGGGGAACAATTAGAAAAATTCAGCACTCATGTATGCAAGACTAACAAAATAATCAATTTTGGGAGAATGAGATTAGGGTTTTATTTTTTATTAAATTTATTTGAATTATTTTGAATATAAAATGACTAAAAGATCTCTAATATAATATTATATATATATATATATATATATATATTAGGGGTATTTTGTAAATTTATTAAAATACCCTTCGGGGACGGGGACCCAGCGGGGCGGGGAGTGTGATCCCCGTCCCAGTCCCCTTTTAACTTTTCGGGAGAATTTTTTCCCTCGTCCCCGTCCCCGCAAGAGAAAATTCCTCGCCAACGGGGCCCCGAATGCTGGGATCCCCGCGGGTTTCCCCGAATTCGGGTCCCCATTGCCATCCCTAGTATAGAGAGGGGTCAAACCCACTTTGTAGGTCTAATGTAGGCAACCTTACTTTAGCCTGGATGACACGCATGTGACTCACACATGCTCCCCCCACACCCCACTTCCTCCCTCTCCTCTCCTCCACACTTTCATCTTCTTCCGCCCCACTTTTCAACTTTGAAAACAACCTAAGACCAAGAACTATCTCTCAACTTGAAAATCCACAATATATATACATATATATATATATATATATATATATTGAAAGTGGGAAAAATAGGTTGATCAAATGGATTCATAGTGACAACTTTTCGATGTTTGAATATTAAGAACAACAAATGTTCAATTTTTAAAGATGTCTATTTGGAGAAGACATTATTTTTGCATTTAATAAGTCTAAAAGAAATTATCCTTTCACCATATCCAATGAAATTTATCCTTGAGAAATCGAGAGGCCTTGAAATGCAAATAGCTAGCTCAAATTTTTAGATCTCAATTAAAAAAATAAGAGTAATTTATTGATTTAGTCCTTTAAAAATTACAAATATTTCAATTTAATTCTTAAAAGATTTGTTTTAATTTATTTTTTTATTGCTAAATTTCAACTTTTTAATTGTTCAAAGTCATTTAAACAAACAAAAAAATGAAATTAAAATAAACAAATTTTTTAAAAAGTAATTTGAGATGCTTAATTTTTTAAGAGACTAAATTAGTATAATTGTAATTTTTTTGGCCTTACTATATTTTGGTTGCAAAACAAAAATAAAAGTTATATCTAATAAATAAAGAGGAAAACAAATTATCTACGTACTTGAATTTTGACCCATATTTTTAATTATAAATCAAAACTTTATTTGATATCAATTATAACTCATGTACTACTAATTAATTTCAAAGATGCCCTTTAACCTAACTTTGTCCAAATATGTAGTAGTACTATGACAGTAGCTAATGTAACATCTCATCTTGTATACATCAACACCTAGAATTCACCCTGACTTTGTCAAATGATATTGAAATTGATAATAATTAAAATAATAAGATATAATATGAAGTAAAATAATTAGATATAAAGTAAAATAATGATTATCTTGGTCATTATCAGTTTCAATCTCATATTGCAAAACCAAGGTAGATTGATAGAATCTATTATTAAATATTTGAATAACGTTAGACTTATAAGTATAACTGAAACTAATTAAAAATATATGTATTATAATTTATACAAAATAAACTTTTAAGTAATTATAATTGAAACATAAGTTAAAATGAGTATGAACAATGTCTTTGCCAGATTACGATAAATAATAAACAAAAGGCTAAGCTCAACGTGTGGCTGTCTTTTGAGGCTCAAATTTGGATTTACAGAATGCATCTACTTGCATGTCATTGCAATTTCATTTGTTTTAACAATGCTTTTCTGTGTTTGCATTATGCTGAATATTTTATCTGTTCCTTTGGGGCATGTAAATCTGTGGGGAGTTCACACGGGAGGACGAATGGAGGCCTTGGGACTCGATTAATATAGTCAATAGACTCTACCGTTTTTCTTTTTTAGATTTTTGACATTAATCTTCGTCCTTTCTTTCTTGTAATTTTGGTTGGTTTGTTTTGCTCGACATGATTTTTGTTCTATTTCTTTGTTTAGCTGAATGATTTGGAGTTAAGTGATGTATCCCAATATCAAAAAATAGTGGAAGATTTAAATTGCATGCACTAACACACTTGCACACAATGCACTTTGTTGCTAAAATTTATAGCAATAGCTGTTGCTATAAGTTTTATTAACAAAAAAATTGTTGCTAAAAAAAGTAACACTCTATCATATTAAAAGTATGACAGAGAACTTAAATTCACAATGGCCTCACTAAAAACAAAAATAACCAAAAATTCATAATTACATTTTTGATATACGGTATCAGAGAAAATAGTAAATACATAAAAGTCTCTTTAGTCCTTCCAGGATAAGTAATTAACCTTTAAAAATTTGGAAATTAAAAATAATAAATAATAACAGTTTTTTGGAACACACTTTGAAAATCCCGACTTTAAAATCTGTCAAAAAATTTTAATAAATGGAGAACCCATGTATAGAATCCCTTCTCAAAAATGGACCTTTCTAGTCTCTTCAAAATAATAAAATAAGCATGAATTTTCTTATTGGCAAAGTTTTTTTGAATAATGGATTTTAGAAAATTCATTTCCCTAAAAATATATAATAAATAGATGGAATGCATATATGACATTTTAAAAAGAAAAAAAATCTTGATGCAATTTTTTTATATTTTTATTATCAAAATTTTTAATTAACAAGTGTATAGTTTATTAAAAAATAACTTCATATTTCTTAAAACTTATAGGTGTGTAATTAGTCTTGAACTTTTTAAGCATACTTTTTAGCAAGGTTTATAAAATCGTACTGGATCGGCTGGTTAGACCGGTTGAACCGGTGATTAGTGGGGAGCCTAGCCTAGTCCAGCAAAATAACCAGTATGCCATTGAACCGATTTCGAACCGGAAAAATCAAGTGAATTGAGCAAGTGGCTGATAGAATCGGTTTTTGTTTTTGTTTGAGTTTTTTTTTGCCATTGAACCTATAGTGTTGGATGAAACTATAGGGGGCCTTAAGTATATTTTTATCTACTTCTTAATTATGCAATATAAATATTGTACCTTTAAAATTCAGTTTTGATTAATTAAATAATTTTTTTAGTGTGTTGGTTTTGTTAATCAGTATGTATACTTATGCATGCTAATCTCAATGCTTATATGAGTCATGTTGACAAGTTTATCATCAGCGAGGCAGGACTTCTAACAGGCTACCTTCAATTACATGTCTTTGTATAATAGTTAATAATTAGAAAAAGATAACTATCTTTAGGCGGGAACTTCCTAAAGTATAATTCTTTTATGCGATGGTCAGAAGTGCCTTTTGATCCAGTTTTGAATTGTAATATAATGAAAATGAAGCCTTCACAAGATTTTCTAGATAATTCAGACAAATATTAGATTCCATGCAAGATGCCTACTTAGTTTTACTTGTCTATTATGACATAACCAAGCATGTAAAGATCGCAACATTTTATTAGAGAGAAGTTGGAGCAAGGGTTCATTGACATAGTTTATACTCCTACACTTCGAAAAACAATTGATATCCTTACAAAAGCTATTCCTGGAACTTAATTTAACAATCTCTTGTTCAAGCTGAGAATGATTGATATATACTCCCCAGCTTGAGAGGAAGTGTAAGATTCTATCTTATTCTATTATTATTACTGATTTATTTCCTTTTTATTTATATTTAGTTTTGATTTGTTTCCCTAGAATTAAGTTTGATTGATTATGATGGATTTGTATTTAATAGGTTTGTTTGTATCCCTAGGATTGTGGAGCATTGTTGGCAATTTGACAAATATATCAGTCGCACAAGTAATATAGTGATAAAATGAGTAAGAGTATCGTTCCCATGAAAACTAACTTGCTAATTACCCAAAAAAATTAACCGTATCAGTTCGACGTTCAATTTTGGATAGAAGGCAACTCTAATAAATAGCAAACAAACACACAATGGATTAATCTATTAAAAAGCCTAGAGTCACTAATCCCTCTCTTTCATCTTAGAAATTGCAACACCTCTCTCACGTACTCACAACTTTATCAACTGCATATGTTAATAATAGATTATTCTACTAACTTAAAAGAATTCTTTTGAACCTCAATTAAAATATTTAACATCTACTTAATCCCTTAAGTGAGTTGAATCTATATTAATCAACCTAACTTTAATTAAATGAGATTAACTAATATTCTTATTCGCTAACAAACGAAAACTTTTAAGTTAAGGTTAACACATTCTTTCTTTCTATTCAGAGTTCTACTTTCACCTTTCTCTCCCGAGATCAATAAAAGCAACAAGCCAAATATATAGACTGATCAAATCTATACAAAGCACCAGTAAAATAAACAGAAAGACATATATTAAGTGAATTGAAGTTATAATACATGAGAGAAAAACAATATCTAATTTGGAGTTGAGTTCATAATAATTCTAGTATAGAAATTTAGCTACGCATTAAATATAAAGAGCATAAAACAGAGGTAAGGATGAATATAGCCATAAATTTGATGATGGATGATGGATCTAAGCTTTCGATCCTTGAGAATCAGGTTCCCCCTTCTATTCTCAGAAAAAACGGTGCCATCGGGTCTCCTCCGTATCAGAATGACCTAAGAAAATTTCCTTTGCAACTATTTAAATTTCCCTTGACGTGGCTAAATAATCGTACCGCCACTACAGTGATAGAGCACAGAATAAAATGCTGATTACTAGCCATAAAATCTTCAGTGGGCCGCTAGAGGAAACAACGTATGGCAACTACGATTTCACTTCAGCAAGCACTGTTGCAGCAGTGAGAGGCAGTGAGCTTCACTCTATTTTTAGCTTCTTCACTGTAGCGCCAGCATGCAGACTTCAGCTTTCTTCTTTGACCTTTTTGTTCATTTCAACCATGGCTTCTTTTCTTCCTGCAATTAACTCACAAAGTAGCACAAATCATTAGCAAAAGTTGGAATTTAAAAACAAAACTCCACAAGAAGCTATAGAGCTTAAGGATTAGTTAAAAGGACATAAAAGATTCAGAATAAGCATAATTAGACAAGTTAGGGATAAAATCTTTAAACAAATAACACCAAATTAGTGTTAAATTGAGAACTTAAGAAGCATTCTTCTCCCTTACTTACTCTAGCTAAGTGTATATAAATCCTAGACTCCTCTTGTAAATCTCATATTAGAGAAAATAATATTTTGGGCTTTTTCTTCAAGTTAGAGAAATAGCACCATCTTTGCGGCCCTTCAATTCAATATCATTACAAGACAGTCAATTTGAAGGAGGTTCTTCACACTTTGTCTCTCTTTCAGAAAATGGGTTTTCTGATTTAGATAGGACAACTTTATCAATGAGTAAATGGTCATTTGAATCTGAAATGGATGATTCTCTGGTCGAGAATCATACTTTTGATGGAAAGAGCAAGTGGGATGAATTTCTAGATATCTTGAATGATGTGAAAAGGCTTTCTAATTATGATCATGTTCTCTCATATGCTAGCTCAAATGCATTTTCTGATTCACAATGGTCATTTTATGACTTTGAGGATGCTTTGGATCAAGTCTTCTCACCACCACTACTAATAAATTCATTGCTTCTAGATTCATTCAGGACTTGCAGGGTATTATATTTATATTTACTAACAAACCAGTTTTGTTAGTAAATATAGATATCATCAATTATTTGGAATTGGTCCATAGATTTAAATTTATGTTAGATTATACATGGATGCTCAGCTTTTATAATTTTAGTGTATGATTAGGATACAGTGTCATCTCTTGTGTGCGTTTTGTTACTTAGAGCACGAGAGCAAGAGCACAAGGAAATTGACCATGTCAACCTCCTGCAATTGACTGAGAAGCTCCACGTTGATCTGGAGGAATATGTGAAGAAATAATCTCAACCATTATCACATTTTTAGGGGGCACGCCTATCAGATTAGCATTATCATAATAGTTGATCATTGTCTTCATTATTTCAAATAGTTTGTTATTATTTTAACGCTCTGTTATTATCTTCCCACTTTTTAGCAACTAACCCTTATTCTTGTAAATACCTTCTCTGACATAAATACTCCCATAAATGTCAGAGATGTGTAGCCTTAGTTTTCATCTTTTATCCAGTATTTCAATCTCACTTGCAATTGGAGCATAGTCCTCTCCATACGGACTGCTGGTTGGAGTAAATATTGTTGAGATTCTTGTAGTATTTTCTTCAATCTCTCTCTCTCTCTCTCTCTCTCTCTTATTTCTGATTGCACTTTAATTACTGTTAAAATATAATTCTATCACAGAGATGACTAGTTAAAACTGGAATCGTAGTTTAAAAGCATATTGTGAAGAGAGATGTTCCTTACTTCATTTCATCATCATACTCTTATTCGCAATGGTTGAAATTCAGTGTTTAGGATCAACCGTTTTCTCGGATGAAGGTACCAATCCAGGGCGTTTTATAGGTCATTAATTCTTTATCCTCGGCTATTTCGTTTGCTCTTCGACTTTCTGTGTAAAACTGTAAATAACTGTTGTCCTCATTATTGATGGATTCAACTAAAATATCTACTTTGTTACCCAATTAACATCACAATTTTGTCTACCGATAGGCAGATAAAATAATCAATAAAATAAATTTATCAAAAGCCTTGGAATTTAGAAATCTATAACATCTGATAGTTTCAATTATGTCAATTCATGGAAGCACCTTTTATTGCTACTCAACAATTCCTTGTATTAATTATTTCTTGCCATAGAGAAACCATTGTAACTGGGGGAGTTGAGTAAAGGTTTCTGTTTTTTGGTATGTTGATCATGGTAGCAATTTCAAAATTTTCATGGTATATATGTTTATAAGGGGTGCAGATTGCCAAAGAATGTTGGAAAAATTGAGGAAATTATTAGGAAAATATAGGCTGAGTCGTGCTCTGGTTGACACTATCCTTAAGGAAAGATTTGTGGCTTTCCTCCCAGAAAAAATAGGCTCTTCTAGGATAAAACTCATGTCAAAGAACAGCAGAGAAAGAAAAGTTGTGTAACCCAATATCACAAAGGTTAGGTGATGGTTCTCAAAACTAGAAGCAAGATATGGAGGATAAATATCTCAAAAAGAGACAATTAATTTATAACTAAATATAAAAGGATAATTATAACAAATCTGATCATGGGATAGTGGAGATAGTGGGTGATGGTTAGTTATAAAGATAAGATTATAATTAAATTTAAAATAAACAGATAATTATATATAACAAACATAATTCCTACCATGTCAAATAAAGTATGAAAATAATTTAATTACTTTTCTAAAATTATTTTCACAACAATTTAAAATATTCTTTTTGAAATACTCCATTTTTCACAACAATCCTCCACATATTTCAAAAAGATATTTTGAACAAAACAATATTATGGGTTACATATATGGGTATAAATGCTTCGAGTCTGGTATCTTTTAGACTATGAACTAAATCTAGATAGATAAGATATAACTCACAGAGTCAGTGGTGAAACATATAGCTTTTATGAACCAAAAAACTCTTATTGTATGCTAGAGATCTTACCAATCGCATCACACCCCCACAATTCTTACTGTTAATACCGTTGTGCGCATTTTCGGCCGTGCGTGTACCTGGTGTTCATGAGTGCTCAAGAAATTTTGCCAAGATCTCATAGGAGCGGCCCCACTCCACACTTATATAGATAATTTTATCAAGTGTATCTGCAATGAATACACCACCCTTAAGGGCTATGAAAATCATTAAGAGCTTCATTCAACCTCTCTATCAATGCATTCTAGCACTTTTACACTTACACCATAAGAAAGGACTGAAATATTAGTACTAGCAGAATTAATAGATGACTTGTTATTACCCATATGAATCTTTTTCATGGGATCTCCAATCACAAAGGTTGGGTTACCGTCACTATTAATTTCAATCAGCTTAAGTCCATTTTCCCTGGATGTGTGAAGGATTTATTTCCTTCCTACATGTATGCCTAGTCAAAGAATTAGCCAAATTCACTTTTGACTTTACATAACTGATCAGTATATCTTATTTCATCTCTTAGTAGTTATTAAATAATTTTATGTCACAAACACAAATGTCTACTCTTACCATTAAAAATTTTACTTTTTACAATAGTTATTGCCACTTGGCAATCTCATTACATAGACAAAAATATCATTGGGCTTATCCCCAAAAGATGTGCTAAGAAGTTTTTCAACCACTTAGTCTCAATTTCATCCAACTCTGATTTTAGAGTAAGTCTATAAATTTGTTTAGCTGCTCTCTAAGATACTATACCACCAACAAGGGTGAAAACATAATCACTAGTGGATTTTGTCTCATCTGAATTAGATATTCAATTAACATCATTGTATTCTTCTAATACAATGGAAAATCCACTTTATAAAATATCATAATTGATTGTAAATCTTAATTACTTTATTAATTTGAGTAAAGCATCATAGTGGTCATTGTGTGTATATCCACTCAACTGACATATTATATATGATATGTCAGGTCAGGTGAAGTTTATTAGGTTTCACAGACTCAATTGTATTTTCTTTAATTAAGTGTTAGAATCATAAGAAGTATTCACTAGTTTGTCATATCAAACTTTTTGAATTGCTTTTGAATATAATGTTCATATCATAGCAAAATACTATCACATTTTCTTATGATTTTAACCCCAATATCACATTTACTTCACACATGTCATTCAAACCAAAATTAGATGCAAGTAACTATTTGTCTTATGTATAACATTTTTGCTAATATAAAAAGAATAAATATGTCATACATATATAGACAAATATTTTACACTTATCATCTATTAATTTGTATACACACATATCAATTCATATCAAAAGAGAAAATGCCACAATTTAAGGCAAGTAATTTATACACATCATAACAATGAACACAAACAAAGTTCTAAAACCTTTTTTCTGTTATAGTCACGCAAAATAACCTTAGCAAGGCACCCCCATACTTTATAAATATTTTAAATTAGGCATATAACCTTTTCACATTTCATATGGCATCTTACTAGTTTTCTTATAAAAATATTATTTAAATATGTAAGAGTATGATACCACAACTTATATGTACTTTAATTTAGTACATAATTGGCTCATATAAAGTCTCAAAATTATTATATGTGGGCAGCCAAACACATAATATATATGCACATATATATTCATCCACTATATAATAATATTATATAAGAATATAATTACACATAATCATTTAGGAACTCCTCAATCTTAAAATTTTTGTGACCAATAACTCCTCACTATTGTGCTTCTTTGCACAATAAAAATATTGTAAGAAACTAACATTTGTAAATATACTTACTCCAATCCTTACTTATGACATATCATCATTTCAATGAGATGGCATAGTCAATTTACAAATTAACCCAACATATTAAAATTTATTGTGCCTCTTTGTACAATAAAAAGGTCATAAAAAATTAGCATTTGAAAATGCTTACTCTAATTTTTACATATGGCATATCATCATCTTAATGAGATAGTTTCCTCAATTTGGAAATTAACAGTATATCATCATCTCAATGAGATTTTTTTTTTCAATTTCCAAATTGACCCAAAATTTTATATGCCAATATTCACAAGTTTGGTCACAAATACAAAAATTGGTTCCAAAATAACAAGTGTAATTCACAATATTATTTAGAAATAATAATTCTTTCAATATTTTAGGCGAATTTTTTTTTGAATTTATAAAATTCTATATCCCATGATGGTGGCTATTGTGCCATTTTCAAGAATTTTACAATTTTTTGCACCTAAAATATAATATTCTTATGAGATCTTTTAAGGTCTCACTTGTAAAATCACAACATATATCTGAAATTTCTCAAGGCTTGCAATTTTATTTTGTATAAGTATATATTTTCTCAAATATTTCACAGATATTACATAAATGGGCATTTTCTCAAAGCATAATTATAACCCACAATGAACAAATAAAACAGCAAATATGATCAATTATGCCTAAATCTCAATTTACTCCAAGCTTCATATTTACAAAATAGAGTCCTTTTAGGAATATTATGTCCACTTGGAGAAAATTCTAAGATTCCAACATTGATGATAAGAAAATGCAACACAAGATCAGTGGACTCACATATATATGTATATACACTTTAACAGTCTCAATAATGAGAAAACGGTTAGCACACAAGATAATATCGTTTTTCATATATATATATATGTGTGTGTGTGAGAGAGAGAGATTCTCTCACAATATTATATATCGTTTTTCTCATAATAAATAACGTCCAAATATATATATCATCATGTCAAAATCACCATTTAACATGAAAGCCACCTTGAAAAATCATCATCAAAGCTACAACTTTTATTTTGTGTACATATATATACAACTGATGTTTATATATATATAACTAATATACAAATCATATATATCAAAAATTGCACACCCATATATATCTATATATATAACTCATATAATATATATATATATATATATATATATATATATATATATATATATATATATATATATATATATCAGATTCATATAAAATAAATGTTTTGCACACAATTATATATACATCATTTATAAATATGTCTCCCACTCACATATATACCTATTCACATGTATATCATATTTAACTATTGGCTGGTATGGTCTAATAGCGTTAAAATCATATATCTTTTCTAAATAATAGGCATGGTCCAATCTTCATTTTTGACTAAACACAACTAATAACAAATTTGAAAGATAGTCTTTATCATGGACTATCCAATAAATCAAATAATTCACAAACCGAGAATCAACTCATCCATTTTAAATATATATATATACACACACACATTAATATATTAATATAGACATGATAATCTCATATGCACCCACTAATATATATGTATATATCATATATAAACGTGCATGTATCATATATATAACTTGTATACACACTGATAAGTGTGCACACCAATGTATATATGACTAATATGCACAAACACACACACACACACACACACACACACACACACACACACACACACACACACACACACACACACACACACACACACACACACACACACACACACACACACACACACACACACACATATATATATATGTCATATTTAACTCAAATTATGTTATCCAAAGATTCCAACACACATAGTATTAGGTTAATATCTGATCTAAACTATATAATCAATTGAATAATCCAATACAACATGATCACAACATATAAGATCTTTCTCTAATCATATCCATAACTACTAAACAATAAAGTTCATACCAAGCTTATCAACCAGAGGTATCAATCCTAGATTACTGATAATAACATGGAGATGGTCGAGTTGGTCTAAGGTGCCAGATTAAGGTTCATGTCCAACTACCAAGGGATTAGAGGTAAAGCAATTAATGTTTGACAGTAATTGCTACAGCGCAGACAAGGAATTGTTTTAAATCAATTCAAAACTTTTAAGTCAAGGCCACTACACTGTCTAATCGGATCACACGCAGGGAAGAGTCAATTACGTTGCAATTTTAATCAGATCAATCACATAGGATTTTTCTACTACTGCATGTATTTTACTAATACTCAGAGAAGTGGAGACACTGTTCTATGTCGAAGGTTGTCTCCTTTCTCCCTCTTCGTCGCTTGGTCATTGCCACGGATGCCGCCATCAAGCTCCCCTATTTGCCTCTTGCTTTGTGCTGAAGGATGACAGAGTCTGCAACTTTTCGGCATCATCCACGACAAATTCTCAAAGAGGCATACGCCTTAACATACCGGTTGCAATTGAAAAATCTTTCCTTAAGATTGTTAGAAAAATTGAGGAAATTATTAGGAAAATATAGCCTAAGTCGTGCTCTGGTTGACACTATCCTTAAGAAAAGATTCGTGGCTTTCCTCTCAGGTTAAAACAGGCCCTTCTAGGATAAAACTCAGGTCACAGAACAACAGAAAAAGAAAAGTTGTGTAACCCAAGATCACAAAGGTTAGGTTAAGGTTCTCAAAATTAGAAGCAAGATATGGAGGATAAATATCTCAAAAAGAGACAATTAATTTATAATTAAATATAAAAGGATAATTATAACAAATCTGATTATGGGATAGTGGGTGATAGTTAGTTATAAAGATAAGATTATAATTAAATTTAAAATAAACGAATAATTATATAAAACAAACATAATTCCCACCATGTCAGATAAGTATAAAAATAATTTAATTATTTTTCTAAAATTATTTTCCCAACAATTTAAAATATTTTTTTGAAATTCTCCATTTTTCATAACAAAGAGAACACCAGTAGTAACAATATTCCGTTATGGAATCGTTTGTCAAAATCGGTAACTATCATTACACTTTTAATTTCTTCTTGATTAATAGTATGCTACTGTGTTTTTTTCCCCGAACATCAGTACTCATATAAATACTTGACTTCAAATTTTAAAATATGATCTATATGCATATATACACAAACCTACACGGGCGTCAGGTATCAAAATATATCAACATATATGACAAATTTTGTGCATACAATGGCCTCTTTTTGAAGGATAGGTATTGAAATATAGCATCAAATATGACACATTGGACATAGCAAATCACGGCTCGTTTCTGAAGTGTCATGCATTTTTTTTTCATCGACGTAAAATGTGGTAGTGGGCATTTTGCAAATTTTGTCCTATACTGTACTGGAGTTATCATCGACTGGTACTTTGCATTGTGCAAGTCTGTAAGGGAGATAATTATGGATCACCCAGCAAAGGGCCAACGAGAAAGTCATTTCACAAGTTCTCCAGTTATATTCATGCACCCATCATACTGAGTCTAGCGACAATGCTGTTGGAGGAATCTTGGTGAAAATCGAGTCACATATATTTTTTGAGTGAGGCCAAGCTGTTGGAAACGGATGAAATAGAAGAGGGACTGAGTTAAAAAGAACCATTTCAGAGAAGTCATGGCCTTGTAAAATGAGTTGCAAAACAAGTTGACCTCTCTTAGGAAAGAAAGGAAGGTAGAGAATTAAGAACAAAGGGCGAGGTTACAAAGAGAAAGAGAGAGCTTCGAGGAAGATAAGCTGCTAAGAGCTAAAACAAACTACCTGTTATTAGGTCGATGGAGCAACGAAACTTTGAAAGGCATTGACCTCTAAAGCTAATTCCACTGGCCTTATTTATATATAATTGTTTAATTGCCTAAGTACGTACCCATGAGAGAGATAGAGAGGAGCATAACAAAACTTGATCATAAAACAAAACATTATTGGTTACATAGAGATTGGAAAGCAATGCCTTGAGGCATTGATTGGAACTGTGGGAAGTTTATTGAAATATTTCGGCAGAAGGGAAGCTAAAACGAAAAAGAAGTATCAAGCTGCAACAATGCGTAACGAGAAAAGAAAGACGAAGTAACTTAACAGAGAGAGACAGAGTGCTGTACCGTCCACAACATCACCAAAATTCATAAAGCTTAACATCGAGGCACAGCCTGAAGTAAACTTCACCCTAAAGGCATCAGTCATGAGAGTGGCCACTCCTCTGGTCATGAAGAAGTCCCGTCTCACCAATCACTGATTTGTCTCTACTCTTGTTCATCAAAGGGTCACCCCCAGCGAAGTTCTTGCTTCCCTTGTGCTGCTTCTAAGTTGAACATAAACCAAAATCCAAGCCAAGCCGTGTATATATCTATCTTGTCATACAAGTAAATCCCCTGAGCCCATCCAACTGGTGGTGAGTGAAAATTATCATCCAAAGAAATGGGATCATCGAACATGACCAAATCGCCAAAGTGGTTAAGTTCCCCCAACTGGTTGCACCCACAATTGATGCGGCTGCATTCTTTGCGTCATGGCCGTTATAGAGCACGTCAAGAAAGTAGAACACCAGTCTCTTGCTTGGCTCGTGAGCCATTCTTCTCCACTTGTTTGGTGCAGCAGAGGATCCAACAGAGAGTAGCGACAAGAGAAACAAATATGGAATCAGCTTTATTCTCGTGTGCAAGATGGAAGACGTGGAAAGGTGATGAACTGGGTTGAAAGCTCGGGAATAGAAGTAACCTCATTTTCCTATAGGCTTCCTTAATTAAGTCTGTTATGCATAATTTCAACATTTTATTTCAATTCCTTCAAATGCATTTTGTGTAGCACTTTTTTTTTGGTGTCCAATTTGATCTATTTAACAATGAACTTTGACTTAATGATGCTAATGCTGTCTACAAACCCATAGAATATGTGCTTAAATCACAGCGGGAACCAAATTAACTTTAAAAATTAAAACGAAAAACTAATCCTGGATAAGTATAAATAGTAATTTGCTCTGTTGATCCCAAAAGTAAAGGGGAATTAAGCTCTTTCAGAACCTAAGAAATTTGATTCGTAGCCCCACAAAAGATTGTACAGAATCTCCGTGTTTTAGTTTGCTTTTTAGTGTCGTTCTCACCACTTTCCCATTACTTTGATGAACGCGCCAATAGAAGGAAATACGAGTGAGCTTCGTGGAGTCTACTGGATGACCTTCTCTGGCATCGCCTCAATAGCTCTCCTTTACATATTTTATTTTCTGTTCTAGACCGCTAGAGGCTCCAGCTACTATTTTATATGTAATTTTATATTTTTAATGTATTTTTATTATATTTTTATATTTTTATAATTAAATTATTTTTGTATTTTATTTTTTTTGTTATTTTAAATTGTTATAAATTAAATTCTAATTAAATTTAATTACAAATGACTCAAATAGGAAAAAAAAATTAAAGAACAAGATTAAATAAACTATAAATTCTAAATCTTAAACCTTAAATCTTAAATTTTAAAATAAAAAAATTAAATTCTAACCTTTTTGTTATTTTAATTTTTTATAAATTAAATTCTGGTTAGATCTAATTATTAATGACTTAAATAAAAAAATTAGAGAATAAAATTAAATAAACTCTAAACTTTAAAATCTAAATTCTAAATCCTAAACTCTGAAATAAAAAAATTAGAATACAAAAAAAATAATTTTAAAAATACAATAAAAATATAAAAAAAAACTAGAGCCTCAGGAGCTGAAGGTGGTGACCCAGTTCCTTTTAGACCCTTCAGTCTTCCTAGTCTGTTCTCTTTAATTACCTTAGAGCATCTACAGTAGTGGTTCCTAAGGGGTTCTTAAATTTAACAACTAGTTCTTATTTCAGTTCACCACTGCAGTTCACCACATTGGTTGTCACGTGTAAAAACAGTTCTTATATAAGAATCAGTACTTATACAAAAAGTAATAATAAAATAATTAATTCACAATAAATGTTAGTGGAGTTAGTGGAGAGTAATAAATATTAAAGTAGTGGAGAATTAATTGTATGACTCATTTATAAGTTCTTAAGAGGTTCACTACTGAAGTTGAGAATTGTTGGATGACGTTCTCTAACATGTCGTCAATAGCTCTCATTTACATGTCTTATTTTCTATTTTAGACCGCGGGAGGCTCTAGCTACTATTTTGTATATAATTTTATATTTTTAATGTATTTTTATTATATTTTTTATATTTTTATAATTAAATTATTTTTGTATTTTATTTTTTTGTTATTTTAAATTTTTATAAATTAAATTCTAATTAAATTTAATTACAAATGACTCAAATAGGAAAAAAAATTAGAGAACAAGATTAAATAAACTTTAAATTCTAAATCTTAAACCTTAAATCTTAAATTTTAAAATAAAAAAAATTAAATTCTAATTTTTTTTTGTTATTTTAAATTTTTATAAATTAAATTCTGGTTAGATCTAATTATTAATGACTTAAATAAAAAATAGAGAATAAGATTAAATAAACTCTAAACTTTAAAATCTAAATTCTAAATCCTAAACTTTGAAATAAAAAAATTAGAATACAAAAAAAAATAATTTTAAAAATACAATAAAAATATAAAAATACAAAAAAAAAAAAAGAAAACTAAAGCCTCAGGAGCTGAAGGTGGTGATCTAGTTCCTTCTAAACCCTTCAATCTTCCTAGTCTGTTCTTGTTAATTACCTTAGAGCATTTACAATAGTGGTTCATAAGATGTTCTTAAATTTAACAACTAGTTCTTATTTTAGTTAACTACTGCAGTTCGCCACGTTGGCTGTCATGTATAAGAACAATTCTTATATAAGAATCGGTACTTATACAAAAAGTAATAATGAAATAATTAATTCACAATAAATATTAGTGGAGTTAGTGGAGAGTAATAAATGTTAAAGTAGTGGAGAGTTAACTGTGTGACCTATTTGTAGGTTCTTAAGAAATTCACCACTGGAGTTGAAAATTGTTGGATGACCTTCTCTAACATCGCCGTCAATAGCTCTCCTTTACATGTCTTATTTTCGGTTCTAGACAGCTAGAGGCTCCAGCTACTATTTTATATGTAATTTTATATTTTTAATGTATTTTTATTATATTTTTATATTTTTATAATTAAATTATTTTTGTATTTTATTTTTTTGTTATTTTAAATTTTTTTAATTAAATTCTAATTAAATTTAATTACAAATGACTCAAATAGGAAAAAAAATTAAAGAACAAGATTAAATAAACTTTAAATTCTAAATCTTAAACTTTAAATCTTAAATTTTAAAATAAAAAAATTAAACTCTAATTTTTTTGTTATTTTAAATTTTTATAAATTAAATTCTGGTTAGATCTAATTATTAATGACTTAAATAAAAAAATTAGAGAATAAGATTAAATAAACTCTAAACTTTAAAATCTAAATTCTAAATCCTAAACTCTGAAATAAAAAAAATTTGAATACAAAAAAAAATTTAAAAATACAATAAAAATACATTAAAAATATAAAAATACAAAAAAAAAAACTAGAGCCTTAGGAGCTGAAGGTGGTGATCCAGTTCCTTCTAGACCCTTCAGTCTTCCTAGTCTGTTCTCGTTAATTACCTTAGAGTATCTACAGTAGTGGTTCCTAAGGGGTTCTTAAATTTAATAACTAGTTCTTATTTCAGTTCACCACCGCAGTTCGTCACGTTGGTTGTCACGTGTAAGAACAGTTCTTATATAAGAATCAGTACTTATACAAAAAGTAATAATAAAATAATTAATTCACAATAAATGTTAGTGGAGTTAGTGGAGAGTTAATTGTGGGATCCATTTGTAGGTTCTTAAGAGGTTCACCACTGGAATTGAAAATTGTTTAAAGTAGTGAGAAGTTACTTAAGCTGATATGGTACTGTGAAACCCACAATAAAAATTAAATTAAGATTCACCACTGTAAATGCTCTTAGGCGGCTCCCATATTTGAATTTCAATGAAAGAAACAATTCCTAGATGTATTTATTAAGATAGTTATGTATTGCTTATTATAAAAAGTCAATGCCTTTTAAACCATCAGTTTATTGGCTAATTGGTTTTTATTTATTCATTTTTTTGGTATACATTGAAAGTTTACGGTTTAAGAAAACAAGAACCGAAAATCAGGGTCAGGGTGATATCTTTCCATTTTACTCCAATCCTTAAATGATAAAGTTGCAACTTGCCTTTATAAAACTTATTCCCTAGTTAATACAAATTGTTTATTTTAGGTGAAGTTTTTATTGAGTTTTATAAATAAAAAGAATCAGCATTTGAACACTTTTACACATTATTAATTCAACCTAACTCAAATTAAACAAATCAAAATTCAATGAATTTGTAAATAATGGTGATTCCATTTAAGAAAAAAAAAATCAAATTGTAGTCTCTACTTTGAATACAATCTGTCAAATAAATAGCTTTTAGTGACATCAGTTTCTTTATTCAGTTGAGTTTAAAAAAAAAAAAAGAAAAAATCATTTGATCCAAATGTAAAGCAGAGATTTATTGGATCCAAATATAGAGCATAATTATAAAATATTGATATTGAAAATGCTGAATAGTATGTTGATAGAGAATTTTTATAGCCTTTTAAGTCTGTTGGATGAGATTTTGGTGTGCAAATGAGTCGTTATACTAATTGAAGATTACATAATGTCGTAGTTGATTAAAAAACTATCATACTGAATATGCTAACATTATGATGTTTTTATGTCGGTGTAACTTCATCCATCGGGCAATAAGAAAAAACAAAGTGGGCGTACTCCTAAAAAAATAAAAATAAAATAAAAAAGAGACTTGACCCAAAATACCTGTAATCATAGAATAAAACAATAAAACATCCACGAATATTTCATAACATAACATCTAAAACAGTAAATTATACTTTCATTCCCTGTAAATATTTAGAATTACATATTTATCCTCCCAATTTTTTAAATGTACACTTTCATTCCTTTAACGATGAAATTGTTACCCTAGAGTCCAAAATTATATTTGAGAAAGTAAATATATGGGCGACGGTCAACTTTACCTTCCAGTCCTGCTAGTGCTGTGACGGTATCTACTAATTTGCTTTCTTTATCCCAAAAGCAAATGGGGTATCAGGCTCTTTCAGAAGTGAGCTTCGTGGAAGTCTGTCTATTTCTGTTCTAAAGAAGTAAAGAGTTTGGTATTCATTAAAAAATCCCTTCTCATGCTTATTTGATATGTATTTTGCACATGGAAAGGAATTCCACTGGAATGAAAAATGGAGTCCAAGTCCGGTGACGTCTCTTCTTTCCCACTTCTTTCCGCGAAAATCATAAACCACAAAAGCATATACAATGTCAAGGAATTATAGGAAATCCCTTCTCACCACTTTCCCACTTCTTTCCGCGGAAATCGTAAAAAGCAAATATGTAGGCGAGGGCAACCTTTTGGTTTTCCTAGTCCTGCGATCTCTCTTCTTGGTGATGTTCGACGCGATTCCCATTTCCACTCTTTAATACGTAGCTACCATGACAGATGAAGCAGAATCCTCTTCTGTCACATATGGATGGACTTATGATGTGTTCCTCAGTTTCAGAGGGGAAGATACCCGCTCAGGTTTCACTGGTCATCTCTACAATTCTCTGGTTGACAGGGGAATCAAAGTCTTCATCGATGACAACTCCCTCAGAAAAGGGGGAAAAATCACACCAGATCTTTCCAAAGCCATCCAAAAATCCAGGATTGCGATAATTGTTTTCTCCAAAAACTATGCTTTCTCAACATTTTGTCTCAATGAACTTGCAGAGATCATTGAGTGCTTCAAGGGAGAAGGTCGGTTGGTTTTGCCAGTTTTTCATTACGTGGATCCATCGGACGTTCGACATCAGAGAGGAAGTTATGGAGAAGCATTGGATCAGCACCAGCAAAAATTGAAGGACGAAAAGAAGGTCCAGCGATGGAGGTTGGCTTTGTCCGAAGCAGCTAACTTGTCAGGCTGGCATCTCAAACTCGGGTACCTCATTGGCCCTTTACTTACAATTTTCCTTTCAGTTATTTGGGTATTAATCTAACCATTTCATAGTATTGATCTCTGTACTCTTTATTTATCATATCCTGGATCGCGCTCTACGTAGAAAGAGGGACAGATTTGTTTACACCCAAGTTTCCAACACAAAACTTACCGATTCAAATAACAAGGACATTAATAATTTATTTAAATATTTTAACAAATAATTTATTATCTCGAAATTAATATAAATTCTTAATAATTGTGATTGAATTTATAATTTTACTATTTTAAATTTTGATAATTTTATATTATGTGAGGAACGCGAATGTAATATAATCATTTTTTGTTGTGAGGAATAGGGAGGGGACAGTTTTTATTCCTAAAACTGGCAACTCAATGCATTCAGTCTAACTAAAGTGAGCTGCTTGAATTGGGCAGGAATGGATATGAATATGAATTTATTGGAAAGATCACTGCTGAAGTCTCTATTAAGATTAATCGTGCTCCTTTACATGTTACCGATTATCCTGTCGGTCTTGTGCCTCGTGTGCAGGAAGTGATCTCACTTCTAAATCCGTGGTCTAGTGAGGAAGTGCACATGGTGGGAATATGTGGGTTTGGTGGAATAGGTAAATCAACAATTGCAAGAGCTCTGTATAACTCTATTGCTGCTCATTTTGAAGATTTGTGTTTTCTTTCTAATGTTAGAGAAATTTCTAACAAGCAAGGCCTATCTCATCTCCAAGAGACATTACTTTCTGAACTAGTGAAGGAGAAGGATCTCAAACTGAGTTATGTCCATAGAGGAATTTCAATAATAAAACAGAGGCTACGTCGAAAAAAGGTTCTTTTAATTCTTGACGATGTTGACAAATTGGAACAGTTACAAGCACTAGCTGGAAGATGTGATTGGTTTGGTTCTGGGAGTAGAATCATTATTACAACTAGAAATAAGGATTTGTTGGCAAGTCACGAGGTTGAAAGAGTATACAATGTCAAGGAATTAAATAATGAGGAAGCTCTTCAATTGTTTAGTTGGAATGCCTTTAAAAAAAGCAAAGTGGATTTTAGCTACATGAACATTTCAAATCGTGCAATACATTACTCAAGTGGCCTTCCATTAGCTTTGGAAGTAATAGGCTCTAACTTATATGGTAAAACAGTAGATGAATGGATTTCTGCATTAGATAAATATGAAAGAATTCCTAATCAAGAAGTTCTGGAAGTGCTCAAATTAAGCTATGATGCTTTAGAGGAAGAAGAGAAGGAAATTTTCCTTGACTTAGCTTGCTTCTTCAAAGATGACCATTTGGAATATGTCATTGAAATGTTGCAAAAAGTTCGTGGTATACAACCAAAATATGCCATTAGAGTGCTAGTTGACAGATCTCTCGTAAAGACGAAGGACAAGAAGATCACAATGCATGACTTATTACAGGATATGGGTAAAGAAATTGTTCGTCTGGAATCACCAAAAGAGCCTGGAAATCGCAGTAGATTATGGTTCGACGAGGACATTCTTCATGTCTTACAAGAAAACACAGTAAGAGCAAAACACAGTTCTGTTTTTTCTTCTAAAACTTGCCTTCTGACTTGTATATATCTAAACATATTTATTGTGTGCTTTTCATTTTAAAAGGGAACGGATAAAACTGAAATTATAATTCTGGACTTGTGCAAAGATAAAGAAGTAAGATGGAGTGGCAAGGCATTCAAGAAGATGAAGAAACTCAGAATGCTTATCATAAAAAATGCAAGCTTTTCTAGAGGCCCCAAATATCTCCCCAGTAGTTTAAGAGTGTTGGAATGGAATGAGTATCCTTTAAACTTCTTACCATCCGGTTTCAATCCAATGAAACTTGTTGACCTCGGCCTATCCAACAATGGCTGTGAATTGCTTGAACCACTGACGAAGGTATGCATAAAAGTACAGTCGGAACCACTTTTTTTTTTTTCCTTATTTCCTGATTTTAAAGATGAATTTTCATCCCTGTTTTGCAGAATTTCAAGAGTTTAAGTCGCATGAGTTTTAGAAATTGCAAATTTTTAAGGCAAGTTCCAGATTTATCTGGAGTTCCAAATTTAACAGAATTGTGGCTTGATGATTGTCCGAGATTAGTTGAAATTCCTGATTCTGTTGGATTGTTGGATAAACTTAGAGAATTGAGCGTTCTGCGATGCTCCAAGCTCAAGACTTTGCCGCATGGCATTAAGTGGAAATCTCTTGAACATCTCCACGTCTCTGGGTGCTCAAGCCTTCAAAGCTTCCCAAAAGTATTAGTGAAGATGGAAAAGTTGACGGAACTTCATTTGAAGGGGACGGCTGTCGAAGAACTGCCATCTTCAATTTGCAATTTAATGGGGCTTCAAATCTTAAACGTGGAGGAGTGTGAACGTCTTAAGCAGCTACCAACTAGCATTTGTATGCTGCCAAAACTTCAGAGACTGACAGCAAATGATAGTTGTGAGATGAGAGATTTGGAGATGAGCGAAGGTGGAGAACAAGCATGTCTAGACTGGTCAATAGTGTCTTCAGAACAGGAACTCAGTTTCTTAAAGTGCAATTTGACAGATGACTCTGTTGCTTTATGTCTTTCTTTCTTCCCTAATATGATACGGTTAGATCTCAGTTTCAATAATTTCACAACCCTTCCAGCAAGCATCAGGGATTGTTACCTTCTCAGAGAACTTTTGGTAGATGACTGCAAGCACCTTCAACATATTGAAGGGATGCCACCAAACCTTGAAAAATTCAGTGCTCAAAATTGCACACTGTTGACTTGGCTATCTTCAAGCATCTTACTGAATCAGGTTTCTCTTTCTTTCAGTGATTATCTTTTTGTGCTGCTTATATATTTATTGTGGGTTTTGGTTTAATTGACAGGTGTTCCAGCAGCCTGGGAAAAGAAACTTTATTCTGCCAGGAGAAAGAATCCCAGAATGGTTCGACCACTATAGCGAGGGAAACTCTGTACTTTCTTTTTGGGGTCGTGAAGAGCTACCAGCAATAGTTCTGTGCATTCTTGTTAGAGCTGTGGATAACAAGGATCACCTACCTGACTCTAGTTTATCTATGTATATCAGTGTCACTAGCACTGAGTTCTCTTTTGATCTGGTTTCGGGATTGAAAGTGTTGATAGATCATGTGTATCTATATGATCTGGGAAGCATAATTCCTGAAATCCCTAAGGTCGATGTCGATGAATGGTATCATGTGGAGGTTTCCATCATGCAACACCCAGATTCACTGACCAAGGCAGTAGAGATAAATAGTGCCATTCACATATACAAGCAAGCGATTAATAGCATGGTCAATATCCAGTTCAAAAAGCTTAAACCATCAAAGAGAACATACCATGATTTCTGCAACTCCAGTGATGACTCGGAACCGGATTTCTACCCGTTGCTGGAAATACAACAGCAGCAACATTTAACTTTAAACTCAGTAACCCCAGTCCGCTTTGGAACTGTGTCCAAACACAACGAAAAAGACTTGAAGGTAGGCATTGATGACATTAAGTGGCTTCGGCAAGAACCTTTGGACTATATGAATTGCGATTCAGATTCAATGAATTCAGTGTGGGAAACTGAGAACATCATCATCAATCTAGGTATTCCTCTTTCTTAATTCTGTGCGTTACCATTGACAAGTAAAGTATGTGAATTTAGGAAATGATTCCCCTGTAATTTGGACCGTTGGATTTAAATCACTGATCAAATCATAAGTCAGATGTTCTAAAAAGCATGGCTCCTGACAGAAATAAAAGACATGTATGACACAGACAGATATTATGATGCTGCAAAATATATGAACAGTTCAAGTATTGGAATATAGTTTCATATATGACAATAACTGGACATGGCAATGGCTCCTTTTTTGAGGTCTCATGCTTCTATTTCATCAACGGAAATTTAGTAATTGGCTTTTTGTAGTTCTTCTGTCCTGTATTATGCTGCAATTATCGATCATCACTTACTAATTTTACAATGTGTCCCAGACCGAGCAAATATAGATCATGAAGCACAGGACCAACCAGAATGTCATTTGAAAAGTAATTTTCCAGTGACAAGGTGTTCGCTCTCTATGGACGAGAGAGAGAAAAAGCCAGAACATCAGTTTTCTGTTTCTGATCTAGGGATGATCACAGGTGACTAACCCCTTTGGAGGTGTCAAGCTTTATTTGTTTTATATGTTTATGTATATATAGTTGGAAAAAATATGAAAAAGCCTTCTTTTAACTTTTGAGTCATTTGGAAGTATGTCCCTGGAAAGTTCAGTAATTAGGTCCTTAAACTTTCAATGTTTAAGAAATAGGTCCTTCCATTCAATTTTTTCCTAATGATTGTAGCTTTCCAGTCATGTTAGACCTCTCATGTTTCCAAGTTTTTTGCCACCTTAGACTATCCATAAATCAGATTTGATATATAGGAGTTTGACGTGACAAAAAAAGATAATGTTATTAGGAATAAATTAGACAGATGAACATATTTCTTAAAAATTGAAAGATTGGGGACTTAATTTTTAAATTAAAATTCAAGGATTTACTTCAAAATGACGCAAAGTTTAAAGGGGTTTTATGACAGTTTTTCCCAGATAATTTCTCAAAAGCTTAGCTTGCAAGTGTAGAAGATTGCTTCTATGATATTTTTAGTTGCCTTGTGTTGTTGATAGATGAGAGAAGTGTTACAAGCAATATCTCCTTTTTGAAGTATCATGCCTGTAGGTGTTTTAATTTACTAATTAAATGACACGGAGATTATCCACGGAGCATGAATACTATCACAAATGCAAGAGATTACACAGATACAAATACAAATATTATGATGCACCAAAATATAAATAATTTGGGTACTAATTTATAGCATCACATCCAACAAATATTTAACATGTCATGGTCTCCTTTCCAAAGTTCCATGAATTTAGATGTTATTAAGTTAGTGATGAAATCAACACAGATGATCTAAGGAGCATGGATACCATCATAGATATATCAGATAACACACGTACAAATACTACGATGCTGCAAATTTTGAAGAGTTCAGGAAATGAAATGTAAAATTCATATCCGACACATAATACATATATACTAATGGCTCCATTTCTATTAGTCATGCTTATATCTCTTAAATGGAACTGTGGTATTAGGCGCATTTTGCAGTGTGTCTAATATTATGGAACGTTACTTACTATTTTCTGGATCATGCAGGGGACCAGCTAGAATGTCAATTCACAAGTTCTTCGGGGACAACAAATATTCAGGCACCAAGTCCTACTGCCCCCAGTAACGAATTGGCCTCAGAAAATGAGTTGAATAACGAGTTGGCCTCTTTGGAGGAAAGAAAGAAAGAGATAGGAGAACAGATCAATACCATTGAAGTTCACGTTTCCGTTTGTCAAGCATCCAAGGTCATGGCTACCAAGAGAAAGAGAGAAATCATTGAGGAAGGGAAAGACACTAAAAGCTCAAAGAGACGAGTTGAGGGAACAAGTGCCAAGCTTGACACATGAGCTAGAATCTGCAAAGGAAACTCAAGCACGTATCACAAGTGAATGGTCAAAATTGGGAGTAAAATTTAACAAAAAAGCATGCTATGAAGTGACACGTAGGATAATTCAGTCCATCGTGATGCTCTTATTGTCAGTCGATCTTACATAGGTACCAAATTACCAATCCGGGGGATTTTCTGTAGAATAGTTTATTTCATTAGATTGAATATAGCCGTTAGCATAAAGCCATTAGCCTGTCTAATACTAGGATCTCTTCTTTTTAGTTTTACTTCCTTTCTTAATTATTACCATGTTTAGGAGATTTAATTAGCTTCTTTCTGTTTTAGTCTAGGCAGTAGCAGCTATGAAACTACGTTGCTCTCACAAGATCCTGTCATATTTTTAGCTGTTTTTAAATCACTGATCAAATCATAGGTCAGATGTTCTAAAAAGCATGGCTTCTGACAGAAATAAAAGACATGACACAGACAGATATTATGATGCTGCAAAATATATGAACAGTTCAAGTATTGAAATATAGTTTCATATGACAAGAATTGGACATGGCGATGGCTCCTTTTTTGAGGTGTCATGCTTCTATTCATCAACGGAAATGTAGTAATTGGCATTCTTTTTTTTTTCTGTCTGCAAATCTATATCATGAAGCACTGGACCAACCAGAATGTCATTTGGACGAGAGAGAAAATGCCGGAACATCAGTTTTCTGTTTCTCAATTAGGGATGATCACAGATGAACTAACCCCTTCGGAGGTGTCAAGCTTCAGCGATCTGCTTTGACTCGAGAAAGTTTCAGTCTGGACTCCCTTCGATCAACACTGATTAGCAACGTAACTGGGGGAGTTGAGTAAAGGTTTCTGTTTTCTTGGCATGTGGATCATGATAGCAATTTCAAAATTCTCATGGTATATATGTTTATAAGGGGTGCAGATTGCAAAACAGAACACTAAAAATGGCAACCTAGAGTTACAAAGTTCTTGGAGGTCTAGGGAATGGTCAGATCCACTTTGTGGGCTTACTGTGGGAAGCCTTATTTTGCATTTGCAGCAAACTGATTTTACCGCTCAAACTTGTGACCTCCAAAAGAAAACACTAGTAGTAACAATATTCAATTATGGAATCATTTGTCGAATCGCTAATTATCATTACATTTTAAATTTCTTCTTGATCAATAGTATCTCTTCTCCCCCAAACATGATATAAATACTCGACTTCAAAAATTGTAAAATATGATCAACATGCATATATGCACAAACGGGTGTCAGGTATCAACATATATCAACATATCCGACAAATGTGCATACAATGGCCTCTTTTGAAGGATAGGTATTGAAAAATAGCATCAAATCCGACACATTGGACATAGCAAATCACGGCTCGTATCTGGAGTGTCATGCATTTTTGTTTTCATCAACGTAAAATATGGTAGTGGGCATTTTGCAAATTGTGTCCTAGACTGTACTGGAATTTTCATTGACCGGTACTTTGCATTGTGCAAGTCTGCAAGGTAGATAACAATTATGGATCAACCAGCAAAGGGCCAACCAGAAAGTCATTTCACAAGTTTCCAGTTACATTCATGCACCCATCATACTGAGTCTAGCGATAATGCTGTTGGAGGAATCTTGGTGAAAATCAAGTCACAGATATTATTTAATTGAGTGAGGCTAAGCTGTTGAAAACGGATGAAATAGAAGAGGGACTAGGAGTTAAACAGAACCATTTCAGAGAAGTCATGGCCTTGGAAAATGAGTTGCACAACAAGTTGACCTCTCTGAGGAAAGAAAGGAAGGCAGAGAATTAAGAACAAATCAGTACCCGGGAAGCTCAATTTTCTGTTTGTCAGTCATCCAAGGGCAAGGTTACAAAGAGAGAGAGAGAGAGAGAGAGAGAAAGCTTCGAGGAAGATAAGCTGCTAAGAGCTCAATCAGACTACTTGTTATTAGGTGAATGGAGGAACGGAGCTAATTCCACTGACCTTTATTATATATAATTGTTTAATTGCCTTGAGGCAATGGTTGGAACTGTGGGTAGTTTATTAAAATATTTCTGCAGAAGGAAGATAAAACAAAAAAGAAGGAGTATCAAGCTGCAACAATGAGTAACGAGAAAAGAAAGAGAAGAAGTAAGTTAACAGAGAGGGACAGAGTGCTGTACCGTCCACAACATCACCGAAATTCATAAAGCTTAATATCGAGGCGCAGCCTGAAGTAAACTTCACCCTCAAAGGCATCAGTCATGAGAGTGGCCACTCCTCTGGTCATGAAGAAGTCCCCAGTCCCTCCAATCACCCATATGTCTCTGGTCTTGTTCATCAAAGGGTCACCCCCACCAATCATGCTCATTTCACAGCGAGCAGCATCTTCTATTCTCACTTACTGATGGACTAATGATGTGTTCCTCAGTTTCAGAAGTAAAGATACGCGCTCAGGTTTCACTGGTCATCTCTATAAATCTCTGCGTGACAGGGGAATCAAGGCCTTTAATTATGACGAAAGCCTTAGAAGAGGGGAAGAAATCACACTAGCCCTTTTCGAAGCCATCCAACAATCCAGGATTGCGATCATCGTTTTCTCTGAAAACTTTGCTTCCTCAAAAATAGAGGATTGCTCTGTTTGAAGCAGCTCCAAACTTTGCTTCCTCAACGCGGGTACCTCATCACTCCTAATTATTTTAATTCCTTACTGTATCGAAATAACAAGAACGTTAAATTGATTTACGCAATTATATTAATAAAAATATGTCTATGACTATATTAATAATACATTTATAATTATAATGAATTTAGTATATACTTTTAATATTTGTGATTGAATTTAAAACTATACCGTGTTAAGTTTTTTAGTATAATTTTACATAATTTACAAGCATGATTATTTAGGTGAAAATAGGGAGGGGATGAAGGTTTCATTCAAAAAACTGGCAAATAAAATATATTTAGTTTCACTTAAGGTAAACTTCTAAATTGAACAAGATCGGACATGCATGAGTTTATTGGAAGGATTATAGATGAAGTTCTAGAAAGATTAATCGTACTCCTTTATATGTTACGGAGTAGCCTGTTTCACTTGGGGTGAGGCTTTCCTCCTATGTATAGGAATTTTTTACGCGCATAAGGGAAGTTGGGAATCGTAGGCTCAGTTTAATTCAACTATTATTATTTATTCAGTATTTTTTGTTTTTCTTTAAAATAAAATTTTTATAAATATCAACTGATTTAATAATAATTGTAAACATAATAATAAATATAAAATGATAATTATAAAAAAAATTAACTTTTTTTTAAAATATTAAAAAAACACTAGATGAATGAAAGCTGTTGGATTAAGATTTAATAGCTCCCTTTTCCTCCTACACATATGAGGCTCTTATGCATATGAGGGAAGCCTCACCCTTGGACTTGTACCTCAAGTGCAGAAAATAATCTTACTTTCTGATCTTTGGTCTACTAAAGAAGTTAAGATGTAACAATTGCAAGAACTGTGTATAACTTGATTGTTAATAATTTTTGAAGGTTTATGTTTTCTTTCTGATGTCAGTGAAATTTCTAACAAGCATGGCCTATCACATCTCCAAAAGTTATTACTTTATCATATAGTCAAGGAGAAGAATCTCAAATTGAGAAATGTCCACAAAGGAATTTCAGTAATACAGCATAGGCTCAATCGAAAGAAGGTTCTTTTAATTCTTGACGATGTTGACAATTTGGAGCAATTACAAGTAATGGTTGGAAAATATGAGTGGTTTAATATCGAGGAATCGCTTCAATTATTTCATTGGAATGCCTTTATAAAGGATAATACAAATTCAAGATACATGAGCATTTCAAAGCGTACAATAAAATATTGTTCTTGCCTTCCATTAGCTTTGGAAGTAATAGGCTCTACAATCCGACCCGACTTAATCCGATTAAATTTGTTCGGTTCTAGTTGAACTTTTCCTCAACTCATCCCAATTTGACCTGTACTCACCCATTAGCAAGATTTGGATTTGGAGAGATTAACTTAAATGAATTTTAGCAAGTGTGGATTTGGAGAGATTAACTTACATGAATTTTAGCATGTGTAAATTCTTAAGAAAAGTACCAGACCTATCTGGAGCTTCAAATTTAACAAAATTGCACTTTGAAAATTGTCTGAGTTTAACTTACATGAATTTAACGGATACAAATACAAATATTATGATGCACAAAAATTAAAATAATTTGGGTACTAACTTATAGCGTCACGTACAACAAATATTTAACATGTCATGGTCTCCTTTCCAAAGATCCATGCATTCAGATGTTATTAAGTTATTGATGAAATCAACACCGATGATCTAAGGAACACGGATACTATCATAAATATATGAGATGACAAACGTACAAATACTACGATGCTGCAAATTTTGAAGAGTTCAGGAATTGAAATGTAAAATTCATATCCGACACAGAAGACATAAATACTAATGGCTCCATTTCTATTCTAATAGTCATGCTTATATCTCTTCAATGGAACTGTGGTATTAGGCGCATTTTGCAGTGTGTCTACCCTATACTGTACTGATATTATGGAACATTACTTATTATTTTTCTGGATCATGCAGGAAAGGGCCAGCTAGAATGTCAATTCACAAGTTCTTCGGTGACAACAAATATTAAGAAAATGAGTTGAAGACCAAGTTGGCCTCTTTGGAGGAAAGAAAGAGAGATAGAAGAACAGATGAATACCATTGAAGTTCAAGTTTCCGTTTGTCAATCATCCAAGGTCATGGCTACCAAGTGAAATAGAGAAATTGTTGAGGAAGGGAAAGACACTGAAAGCTCAAAGAGACTAGTTGAGGGAATCTGCAAAGGAAACTCAAGCGCGTATCACAAGTAAATGGAAAATATTGGGAGTAAAATATATAAAAAAAAAAAAAAAGCATGATGTGAAGTGACATGTAGGATATTTCAGTCCATCGTGATGCTCTAATTGTCAGTCAATCTTACGTAGGTATCAAATTACCAATCCAGGGAATTTTCTATAGGTTAAATCTGATGGCCGTTCCAGTTATCAAATCAACTAAATTAGCTTTCATGGTACCCCCAACGTAATTTAACTTAAAGGGACATAGAGTTTCAGCAGACATATATAAGGTCATGATTTTCCCTTGCAGACTAGCGATGTTACAATTTTTATCAGTTTATATTGGACAAGGCAGCTGGCCTTATGGGAGAAAACATCAGTTTATATTAAAATTATTTTTATTTTCAAAAAAGTAAAACTAGTCTTAGTCACAATTTCTACATACAAAAGAGCAAATCACTAATTTGTACTATACTAACTAAGTGATATAAGCACGTAAGCTCACCTTTTTTCTTAGTTTTTTGTGAACCTATTATAATATATTTACTTATAACTTCGACAATAGTATCCCTTGAGACACATCCAATAAAAATGATGATCAGTTCCACTTTAGCCTTGTTACACTTCATTATCTTACTCTTATTTAATCTTGATAGATGAAGGCACCAATCTAGGGATATTTTTACTATTGCATGTTTTCTCATTTAAATTCTATAAATATCCTCTTTTCATTTTAAATTATGGATCTAGGCTAAAATTACTATATTACTACTAAGTCGCCCTCTTAAGGGGCGACACTTAGGTGCATGTAAGACGTCCTCCTAAAGGGCGACCTACGTGCAACCATAAGCAACCCCTCAAAAGGGCGAATTATATACTAAAATTAAATTACGCATTTAGGACAATTTTATCGTGTTGAACGTGAGTTGTCATTTCTTATATGTAAAAATTAACCCACCCATTCCAAAGACGACTTGCGTACACTACTCGCTCGGCTTTTATATGTAAAAATTAATTAATTATGTTTTCTTAACTTAAAATTAATTTTATGTTAAAATTAACCAATAATTACTCATAAAAAAACGCATAAAAAATATGATCTAACATCAAATTTTTTTAATTCAAAATGGCAACCTAGAGTGTAAAACTATATTTAAAATATTAAAATGTATTTTAAATTGACAAATTATTTAAAAATAATTATGTAAAATTTCACCTAACTATACCAATAATTAAAAATAACCTAACAATAAAAATAACATAAATATAATCAAACACATCTTAAGCCCTAAAACAAATAATTAAACACATATTAAATTTTACTTAAATATAGCAATAATTAAAATTAACCTAACATTAAAAATAACATAAATTTTAAACACATATAAAAAAATAAAACAAATTAAACACATCTAAAATGGACCCTAAATCCACCAATAATTAAAAATAATCTAATTATTTCAAAAATAATTATTTCAAACTAATAACACTTAAATTTTGATCTTTAAAAAAAATATTATTACAATTATGAAAATAAATAACAAGCAAAAAAAAATGAATGAGATTATATACCTAAATAGATATAGTCAGCTAATTAGAAGATGGGAAATTGCTAAGATGGGAAAATATAAAATACTCTTTCCTGATTCAATAAAAGTAAAAAAAAAAAAAAGATTCAAAAAAGAAACATTACTTTCGTTCAAAATAATCATAATGGGATTAAAAAATTACTTTTAGTGGGGCAATTCCCCTGTGTTCACTTTAGTTAATGTGAATAATTATTTAGCGCAGTTAAAATTTAATTACTTTATTAGGATAAAATTAATTTTAAATAAAAAATATAATTAATTAATTTTTACACATTAAAACTGAGCTACATAACACGTTCAGTATAATAAAATTATTTTATATATAATTTAATTTTAGCGTGCAAGTCATCTTCTTAACGAGTGATTTACGTGTATTCAAATCGTCCCTTAAGAAGATGACTTAATAGTAGCATAATAATTTTAGCCTAAATTTACAATTTAAAATGAAAAGGTTATATTCACATAATTTAAATGAAAAAGTGTGATGCCAGTAAACAGAAAGTCCCAATCTAAGTCTTTTATGTGTGTTTGAAAAAAAAAAGGGCAAAATTACTTTTGGATAAAATTAGTTTTCAAATTTAATTCCGAATAAATCGAGATTTGGTAATTTATGTTTGAAAATTTATCATCCTCTGCTACTTCATTTGCTCTTCAGCGTTCTGCAAAATTGCTTATTATCCTCGCTATAGCTGGAATCGACTGAAACATATATACTATATTGCCAATTAATATCACAATTTTTTCTACCTAAAAGGCTCAATAGCCTAGGAATTTAGATATCTCTCTCATCTGATAGTTGCTTTTATTATGTCAAATATATGGAGGCATCATTTACTGCTCCTAAGAATTTCTTGGATTAGTTCTTTCTTAATAGATCAATTAACCAGTTATTGTTTCAGCACACAGAAAATTGATATAAAAAAGGAGAAAAAGTTAATGCCTTTTAAACTGTCGGTTCATTGGCTAATTGGTTTTTATTTTTTTATTTATTTTTGGCATACAATAAAAGGTTCCAGTTTAACAAAACATGAACCCAAAATCAGGGTCAGGATGATATCTTTCCCTTTTACTCCAATCCTTAAATGACAAAGCTCACACTTGCCTTGATAGAACTTATTTTGTTGTTAATACAAATAGATTCAATTATTTTGACATTTGTTCAGATTATATAAGGTTTTGTGATGAGTTTTATAAATAAATAAAAAATTAACATTTAAAGAATTTTACATATGTATAATCTGACCTGATTCAAATTTAATTAGTTAATATTGTTGATTCCAATAAAAAAAACAAATACTCGAATTGTAATCTCTTCTTTGAATATCATCTGTTAAATGAACAGCTTTATTGGACCCAAATGAAAAGCATAATTATTTGACAGAGAAATATTGGATCCAAATATGGAGCATAATTATAAAACAATGATATTGAAATTCTGAATAGTCTCATGATAGGAAGTAATGTTCTTATTATATTAATAGAAAGAACTTTAGTAATTTCTATTTTTAAAAAAATGTTTTATCCGCCTATCGCTATTTGTTTTCACCACTTCCCACATTCTTTCCGCGAAAATCACAGAAGGGAAGTACGTGGGCGCGGGTCATCGTTTCAATCCTTCTAGAGCTGTGTAATCGAAGCGTGTTGGGATTTGAATTTGCAAGAGGGGCGTTTTGGTCTTTTGGAAGCTGATATTAGGGCCAAATGGGTAATTTCTATGTAACAGGAATTAGTTTTATACTGTTTGTTTGACCGTTGACCCACATGAACCAATCACCTTGTAAGGAAACGCAGCTTTGGAAACTGAGTCACCTTCCTCTTCGTCTTCGTGTACCCCCTGCTTCTTCCGTTCTGATCTCTTCCTTTCCTTCTTTCTGTACATATTTCTTTCATTCTTTCTTTCTATGTTCTTAGTTTCGAGTCCCCGGCCCTTGTGACAGAGGTAATCACGACTTCAGAATTGAGGTCGTAACAAAGCGACTCCTATTTTTCTCGTGTTCAAAGCAAGATTATGGCATGACGTACGTGGCTATCATGGCAAATCGAGCAGCATCGTTTTCTGTCAGTGTCTCATCTGGATGGGTTTTTGATGTGTTCCTTAGTTTTAGAGGCGAAGATACCCTCTTAGGTTTCACTGGTCATCTCCACAATTCTCTGCGTCAAAGGGGAATCCAGGCCTTCATGGATCATGAAGCTCTAAGAAAAGGGGAAGAAATCACGCCAGCTCTTTTCGAAGCCATCCAGGGATCCAGGATTGCGATCATTGTTTTCTCCGAAAATTGTGCTTCTTCAACATTTTGTCTCGATGAACTTGCAGAGATCATTGAGGGCTTCAAGGGAGAAGGTCGGCTGGTTTTGTCAGTTTTTTATGACGTGAATCCATCGAATATTCGACGTCAGAGAGGAAGTTATGGAGAAGCTTTGGATCAACACCAGAAAAAAGTGAAGGACGACAAGAAGGTCCAGAAATGGAGGTTGGCTTTGTATGAAGCAGCTAACTTGTCTGGCTGGCATCTCAATTGCGGGTACCTCATATCCCTTTACTTGCTATTTTCCTTTCAATTATTTGGGTATATTAATCTCTTTTACTGTTTAATTTTCATATCAAGGATTGCGCTCTGCATGAGACTAGAATCGGATGTAGGGATAGATATTTTTGTAACTAAATTTCCAATACACAACCTCCCCACTATTGCTATATTGAAATAACCAGATCACTATTAACTAATGTAATTATTCTAATAAATAAATTTTGATATTGAATATAATATAAATTATATATGTGATATTTAATTCATGCGAGGTTACATTATTCTTTTAGTTTTTTTTTATAGTTTTATTTAATTTTTAATTAAATTCTTAAAATTTGTAATTAGATTGTAAGTTGTAGTAAAAAATACTTGGTGAGTTATTTATAAGAGAAAACCCTATTTGTATACATCATATGCTGCTAGAAAAGGAAAGAAATTGAAAATAGGCTAATCCTTATGATTATGATAATCCCTATGATAATTCTAATATAATCCTTGTAATCAAGCATAAACATTTTCTATTCAATACAACAATATTTACATAATATTTCCTTATCTACAAAAATAAATCTTTCCTTATTTACAACGCTCCCTCTCAAGCTGGAGTATAGATGTTAATCATGCCCACCTTGTTACATGTATAATCAACTTGAGCTCCATTCAAAGCTTTAGTAAGTAACATTTCTAAGTTGATCATCACTCCTTTTAATGTGTCTTGTGAAGATGAAGTTTTCTTGAGTCTTCCCATGAACAAAATGACAATCACTTGGTCCATCCATGAAATACAAGGTTGGAGGTGATTTGGAGAGTAGATTGGCTATCACACCATGGTAGTGAGATCTTAAAGCCTACTTTACTTAGCAACTGATGTACCCATACAATTTCATATATTGATTGCGCCATAGCTTTGTACTCTAATTCTATACTAGATCAAGGTACAACATTATGCTTCTTACTTTTCCAAGAAACCAAATTACCTCCCACAAAAACACAATACTCTATAATGGACTTAATCCTATTGACCTTGGAACCAACCCAATTTGCTTTAGTGAAATATTCGATAATGGTGTGCCCATAACTTCCATATAGTAGTCTATGTCCTAGAGGTCCTTTTAAGTAGCATAAGCTTGGTTCTAAAGTTGCCTAATGATTGACTATCGAGGAGTACATGAATTGGCTCACAATACTAAGAAGTACACAATGTTCGAGGAAAGTTATTGTAAGATAATTCAGTAAGTTTCCTCACCAATCTCCTATACTTCTCAAGATCTCCAAACCTCTTACTATCATCTTTAGCTAGTTGTTAGTTAGGGGTCATCGATGTATTACATAATTTAACTCCCAACTTTCTTGTTCTTGCCAACAAGTCAATAACATACTTTCTCTAAGACAAAAGATACTTTTTTTTAACCCCTTGTGACTTAAATTTCTAAGTATTTTAATTGTCCCAAATCTTTTGTCTAAAATTGAGATTGAAGAAAAGTTTTAAGAGACAATACCAAAAGTATCACTCCCTATAATTACAAGATCATTAACTTTGACAACAAGGATAATGCTAGCTTTTGATTGTTTATAAGGCATAGAGTGATCACATTTACTCATTTTCATCCCATACTCTAGAACTATTGCGTTGAATCTGCCAAAGAAAGTTGAGGGCTCTTTTTTATTCCATATAAGGATTTGTGAAGGTCACATGCTTTCCTATACTCTCCTTGAGCAACAAACCCAGGTAGTTGGTCCATAAAGACTTCCTCTTAAAGGTCACCATGTAGAAACGCATTCATGATGTCTAATTGGTGTAAGAGCTAGTTATAGGTAGCTATCATAGAGATAAACAATTGAATAGAAACAAGTTTGGCAACTGAAGAGAAAGTATCCAAATAGTCAACACCATAAGTCTGAGCACATCCTTTGGCAATAAGGCAAGCTTTGATACAAGCGATGGATCCATCAAAATTAACTTTTACATCAAACTCCCATTTGCATCCAATAGGTAAATCCATTAAATTCCAAGTGTCATTATCATTAAGAGTTGTCATCTCCTCCATCATAGCAACCTGCCAACCAAGGTGAGATAAAGCTTTATGAACAATTTTAGGAAGAGAGATTGTGTCTTGAAAGGCAATAAAAGAACTAGAAGCAAGGGATAACTAGTTATAAGAAACAAAAGAAGATATAGGGTAAGTACAATGACATTTACCTTTACAAAGAGTAATGAGAAGATCAGGGCTCAAGTTAAGAGTACTCAAGACTGAATCTGATGATGAAGAGGATGGTGAAGGGCACGAGTCTGGAACAGATATAGGAGTACTTGTAGAATTGTCAAAGTGAGTGATAACATAAATTGGTATATCATCTTCCTCCCCTTGATTGTCATGAAGAGAATAGGAGGAGAAGAAGGGGGTATCTTCAAGGAAAGTGACATGCAAAGACAAGATACCAGTTAAGAGTATGAAAAAAAATACTAATAACCTTTTTGAAGGTGTGAAAAATATCCAAAAAAACACATTTCAAAGTCTTTTTATCTTGTTTTGTTATTCAGGGATGAACATCCTGAACCAAATAAGTACTACCAAATACTCAAGTTTCAACAAGAAACAAAGCCTTAGAGGGAAAAAGGCAGCATATGAAATATCACCATTAAGAAAAGAGGAGGGCATCCTATTGATTAAGAAACAAGTTGTAGAGATAGCATCATCTTAAAATTGCTTAGGAACTTTCATTTGGAAGAGAACGTCCTATGCAACTTCAAGTAAGTGCCTATTTTTCCACTTAGTAACTCCGTTCTAAGATGGTGTGTCAGCATAGGAAGATCCATGAAATATGTCATTTTGGAGCATGTAAGATTGAAAGGAATCTAAAAAAATATGATTTGGCATTATCACTACGTAACCTATGACCAAAAAGATTGAATTGAGTTTTCATTTAAGAACAAATAGCACAAAAGTGAGAGAACAACTCATAACATTTTTTCATTAAATACAATCAAGTAACATGAGAATAATCATTAAAAAAAAGTAACAAGGTATCTAAAGCCAAATTGAGATAAAGTTGGATAAAGACTCCAAACATCAAAATGAATTAACTCAAATGGGGACATAGCCCGTTTATGGACTCTAGGAACTGAAGGAAGACAAAAATGTTTGGCAATTTAACATGACTCACAATCCAAAGAAGACAAATGTGCAAACTGAGGATAAAGTTTCTTTAAGGAAGTTAAAAATGGGTGGCCCAACTAACAATTTATCTTAAAAGGAGTCAGAACACTAGAGCAAGCAATGGAATTCGACACCTATATATCAAGAATGTAAAGATCCCTAGACTTATGACCTTTACCAAATATTCGCTTCGTCATAAGATCCTAAAACAAACTATTATTAAGGAAAAATAAGATACAACAATTCAAAGTGCCTATGAGTTTGTTAACAAAAATAAGGTTGAAAGAAAAATTAGGTAAGCTTAACGCTATGGATAAAGAAAGAAATGAAGTCAGATTAACAGTTCCAAAACTAAGAATACACGAAGTCGATCCATCTGCTAGAGTAACATGAGAAGAGGTAGCATGTGTTTGGAAAGTGGAAAAGAGATTTGGATTAATTATCATACGGTTTATAGCCCCAGAATCAATGACCCGTTTTGATGACGAAGAAATAAGGCACTTAGTGGATTTACCTAACTTAGTAATAGCAGTAGTAGGAGCAATGAGTTTAGTAAAGACCGATGATGCAATATTAGAAGCAGCATTTGATGATTGAGCCATCTAGTGTAAGTGTTTGTTAATTTTGAAATTTCTTGTAAATGCACTTCATATGACCTAGTTCATGATAGTAGTAACAAACAATTCCTCTTGACTCCTGATTGCCGCTATTGGTACCTTGGTCACAATTATTACCTTCACGATTATTATGACCACCATGACTCATAAGCACTACTATTACCAAGTTGGTTGGACTGAAAAAATTCTGTACAAAGAACTCAAGTGAAGGTATTATATAGAGAAGAGATCTTCAATCAAGAGAAAATATGAGATTTGATGACCTCAAATTCTAGAATGAGACTAGTAAGGAAACTCATAACAGCCGTCTTTTCCCCTTGAACCTGTTGAGCTTTCACTTTAAGGTTAAACGATAACAAAACATTAAGCTCCTCATGAGTCCTATTGAAATCCATGAAATAAACCATGAGAGACTTATCCTGCTTCTCTATACAATGAAAGGCTTTGCACACCTCATAGATACAGAAGATATTCCCTTTACCAAAGGACAAGAAATTCAAATAATCCATCATTTTTAAAAAAAACTCATAATGATTAATTGAGTCGATTACCTCAATGTCGATGGAATTCTGAATTTGTAAGAACAACTATGCATCACCCCTCAAATAGGCCATCTTTGTATCATCTATCGGAGGATCCTTAGTGCGATGATCATCTTTCTCAATTCTTTGAAATTAAATCTGAATTATCTTGCTTTAATCCAACTAAAGGAGCCATTGAGCTTATAGTCAGTGATATTTGTCATTACGGGGATTACAATAGCCATAACCGTAGGTTTATTCTCTACCATTACACAAAACAAAGCACCAAACAACCAAAGAGACCCAAACAATTTTTACAACAAAAGGAATTAAGCCAGACACAAATAGAACGCCAACTAAAGGATCACCTTTTACAATGACTAAATGGAAATACCTTCAACAAAGAAGACCAAAGGCACGTTTGGTAAAGTTTCTGGGAATCCTTCAATGGAATGTCGCGCCAGTTTTTCTAGTGTTCCTGTATTTAGCAGAGGCACATTACAGTGACACTGGAAAAGTACTGTCACAACCTGTTTTCTAGGCACATGACCGGCACAATGATGAATCTCTCATCAATGTAAGCCTTTCGATAAATTCTACCAACGAGTTTAAATTATTTAGTTATTATCTCTATGTTATCAAAATAACAATTCCTTAATAAATGTGAAGAAAATATATCAGATTTTCTTATCTGAAAATCATAGAGATAATTTGCATGTAATAATAGATTATCAATATAAAATACATTATTATACTGACATATAAGCCAAATGCCAAACCCCTGACCTAAATGTCCTAGACGATTATAGAGCAATATAATCTATAACAAAAGAGGGGTCTACCCGACAGTGGGAAGGTCCAAAGTGATCTACTCCTCTAGGGGATGTTATTCGCTGTCAACCTGATCTGAACAAAAAAATTTGTACAGAGAGTGTGAGCTTTTAAACTCCGTGAGCGAATCGGCCTCACGTTAATAAAATTCAAATACATCACCAGTCATGCAAGTATACCAGAAGGCTCATACTCAACCAATAGACATAGTTAGAAATTACATACAAGAAGATAAAAATTCATCCAATTCAACAAACGTTACTAGTACTCATCAATGGCAATATATCCCGGAGAGCGCACACAGGCCGGCTCACCAATTATGTATATTTCCGCCATGACGTATAACCAATTCAACAAACGTTACTAGTACTCATCAATGGCAATATATTCCGGAGAGCGCACACAGGCCAGCTCACCAATTCTGTATATTTCCGCCATGACGCACAACCTCATCCTCTTAGCTAGGGCGCCTCACGGATTTATCACCAATCCGGGCTATATCCCTACTGAGGGAATCGTTGTCTCCATACTCATTGGTCAAGACACCCTTTCAACAGGGTTTTCCGCCTTGCCGTGAGAGGGGGTACTGTCCCGCTCAATCACAATCAATAGTACAGTATTTCATATCATAATCAGAAACACAATATAATATTCATCCATATAACAGGTATAGTATATAACTATATTATAGATTTATAAACCACAAATCAAGATAACAATTAATCCGTTTTTGAAAACATTCAAACTTCACATCATCATAAGATACTTATTTCATTTTATCCATACTTATGGATTAATTATCTCATTAGATTCGTCATTCTGAATCCAATTTCCCCCTATGAATCTTGGGAGTTTCCTACGACATACTTTTTATCACCAGTAATGCTAAAACTCTATTAAAACGGGGTCGTTTTACTCACCTGGATTCCGTACGAGTATCACTTCTCTAAGTCGTTACGGACAAGAGTACACAGATGAATTTCAGTATTCCGCTACAGAGATTTTCATGAAAGATTAGAGAAAACAAGTTAGGATTGTTTTCATACAGACACTGTTCATACATACAGTTACTATTTATACGTACGGATACTATTCGTACATACGGTCACTATTCATATATACGGAGACTGTTTATACCAGAAATAGAGAATATAATCTGTAAAAGAGTACACCAGGTAAGTTCCCAGGAAAGAGTGGAGGGTCACAATGGACACACTTAAAAACCAGGTCTTTCCTTAGCCAGAACTTTCCTAGACATATATTCTTCACAGTTTACATCCTATTTCGGTAATCAGAGAATCAGAATAATATGTAAGCAGCTAAGGACAGTTTTTCTGATGTGGAAGATCAGCCAAAGCCGCAACCACAGAGCATACTTAAGAAAATAACTTTTAAAATTTGAAAGACATAGAAAGGGCATAGTATCCTTACCTAAGCTGAAAAGGAAAGGCCCAAAATCTCATAAGCCTAGCATTGGAGTAAGAGAAACTTAAGGAGAGAAGAAGAGAAGTTGAAGGTGTGAGTTTAGAAGTGAAATGAAAGAGCCTATTTATAGGAAAAGTCAAAGGTACTATTTGACACTATGTACTAATAAAATATTCAACTTACTATTCATAAAAATGACATTTCTAATAATGCAATTCACTGTGCACCTTAATAATTCGATTTACTGTACAAAACGCGGAAAGCACGATGGTTTAGAATTTTTTGTTACTATTTAAAATTTAAAGGAAAAATTATCCTTTCACCTTAAACCTTTAAGTTTCTTTTCAATTCAGTCATTTCACTTTAATCCCTGAGGGTATTTTTACACATAAAACGTCATTTTCTCCCACGAACTTCTTTCTAGTTTTCTCTTATGACCAAACCACATCTAGTACTTGACATTTTGATTGTATAAATGAACAGTACCATATACATAAATAGTATTATACAGGTGAATAGTTCCGTATACTGAAATAGTAACAGTAGTTTGTAAACAAATATTTATATTTTATTTTTCATGGGTATTACAAGTACAATGGAATATCGCCCCTACCTTTTCTATTGTGGCTATACAGATGCTTTCCATCACAAATTGGATGGAAAGCTGATTTTTCATCTGGGAAAAGATTTTTTCTTCCACATTTTCCCTTTTGCCCTTTTTCTTCTTCAACCACAAGCTTTGCAGTTTCCTACTTTCTGTTTTCATAATGACTATCACAAACTGACCCTTATGCCAGTCTGGGATTCACGGAGTGCTACGACATCTTTAGTGACAGCTCTAGTGCTGTTGGGTTTTGGTCTAAAAATGACATCGTTTTAGCTCTAGCTGACTCAGTGATGAAGTAGGTTGAGACTGAAAATGCATCTCCTTCTTATTCAGAGCAATGCAAAGAGGTGTTGAGGGATTCTGGGCTTGATTCCAATTGTAATGAAAATGTTGTGCCTCAAAGTTCACGAAAGAAAGGCGATGTAAGAAGAAAAAATGAGGTAGCAGTAGGAAGTGGAAGCTTGAGGAACAAAATGATGACGTAGATTAATAGGATGGTAAACGGGAGTATTAGCGTGATTCACCAGCTTCACTCTTTGGTATGGCACAAATTGCAAATTAAAAGGACTATATTGAGGGAGAGAGAGTCTTTCTCGGAAAGATTAAGACAAGACAGAGGAAAAACAGAAGAAGATAGAGACTGAGGAAGAGGGACTATATTGAAAGAAAAAAAGTTAAGGGACCATATTGCAAAGATGGACAAGGATAGATGTGGCACAAATTGCAAATTAAAGGGACTATATTAAAAGAAAAAATTCAAGGGACTATATTGAAAAGATGGATAAGGATAGATGTGGCACAATTGCAAATTAAAGGGACTATATTGAAAGAAAAAATTGAAGGGACTACATTGAAAAGATGGATAAGGACAGATATGTCACAAATTGCAAATTAAAGGGACTATATTGAAAAATGTACATACATTCCCATCAGTGGTATTTCAGTGATTGCCCAATACATTTTCTACTTTTTTCTTCAAAAATATATATACCAAACACATCTTTTCCTTTTTCCTTCATTTTCTTTTTCACATACCAAACACATGTTTTCCATCTTTTCTTTCCTTTTTTCTTTTCCTTTCTTTTACTGCTTACCAAACGGGCCCCAAGTATTATGGGAAAAAAAAGGAACTAGACCCCTTTGGGCTTTAATGCCACATAACTTGGTGATTTTATTCATAAGAAAAACCCCTATTTATAGACATCATATGCTGCAAGAAGGGGAAAGAAATTGAAAATAGGCTAATCTCTATGATTGTGATAATCCTATGATAATGCTAATCTAATTCCTATAATCAAGAATAAATATTCCTTATTCTATACAAGAATATTTACATAATCTTTCTTTAACTAAAACAATCCTTATCTACAATAGTATAATTTTAAATATGTTTAATTAGTTTCTATGGTTAAACTTTTGTTAAGTTTTTGCAACATACCCAATTATGTAAAATTTTGGCATTCAAAACATACTTGATTGAAGATAGTTTACCCAAATACTTAAAATAAGTTGCATCATATGCCATATACATATGAGTTAATTTCACTTAATTATATATTCTTTCTTTTTTGTGTTGGTATAAGTTGTGTATGTTCAAAGCATCAATATGCAAATAGTTAGCCATATTAACAAGATTTATGCAACACTGAAGAAAATTTAGTAATAAGAACTAAATTAAAAAAATTGTGAAATTATAAGGACTCAAATACAAAATTCTTAAATTATAAGGATTAAATTTAAAATTGAGTGAAATTATAAGGACTAAGAAGATAATTTAACTAAATTATAAGTATAATATTCTAAACTTAGATAATTTTTTTATCATTTTCATATTTGATAATTTATGCTAGGAATGAGAATGTAATGGAATTATTGTTCATTGGGAGGAATATGGAAGAGACGGAGTTTTTATTCCTAAAACTAACAACTAAATGTGTTTATTGTTTAGTACTAAAGGTGAACTTCTTAAATTGGAGAGGAATGGATATGAATTTGAGTTCATTGAAAGGATCACTGATGAGGTCTCTACTAAGATTAATCGTGCTCCTTTACATGTTACCGATTATCCTGTCGGCCTTGTGCCTCGTGTGCAGGAAGTAATTTCACTTCTAAATCCTTGGTCTAGTAAGGAAGTGCACATGGTGGGAATATGTGGGATTGGTGAAATAGGTAAATCAACAGTTGCAAGAGCTCTGTATAACTCCATTGCTGATCATTTTGAAGATTTATTTTTTCTTTCTAACGTGAGAAAAATTTCTAACAAGCAAGGCCTATCTTATCTCCAAGAAACATTACTTTATGAACTAGTGAAGGAGAAGGATCTGAAACTGAGAGATGTCCATAAAGGAATTTCAATAATAAAACACAGGCTACATAAAAAAAAAAGGCTCTTTTAAGTCTTGACGATGTTGACAAATTGGAGCAGTTACAAGCACTAGATGGAAGATGTGATTGGTTTGGTTCTGGGAGTATAATCATTATTACAACTAGAAATAAGCATTTGTTAGTAAGTCACAGGGTTGAAAGAATATACAAGGTCAAGAAATTAAATAATGAGGAAGCTCTTCAGTTGCTTAGTTGGAATGCCTTCAGAAAAAACAATGTGGATTCAAGCTTTATGGGTGTTTCAATTCGTGCAATACTTTATTCAAGTGGCCTTCCATTAGCTTTGGAAGTAATAGGCTCTAACTTATGTGGTAAAACAATAAATGAATGGAGTTCTGCATTAGATAAATATGAAAGAATTCCTAACAAAGAAGTTCTAGAAGTCCTCAAATTAAGCTATGATGCTTTAGAAGATGAGAAGGATATTTTCCTTGACTTAGCTTGCTTCTTCAAAGGCAACACTTTGGATTATGTCATTGATATGTTGGAAAGTGCTCGTGATACACAATGACCAGAATATGCCATTGGAGTACTAGTTAATAGATCTCTCATAAAGTTGAATGACTCAATACCTGGTAAGAAGATCACAATTCATGACTTAATAGAGGATATGGGTAAAGAAATTGTTCATCAAGAATCACGAAAAGAGCCTGGTAATCGCAGTATATTATGGTTTCATGAGGAGATTCTTCATGTCTTACAAGAAAACACAGTAAGAACAAAGACATGGTTCTACTTTTTTCTTTAAAAACTTGCCTTCTAACTTGTATATATCTAAACATATTTATTGTGTGCATTTCATTTTAACAGGGGACAAATAAAATTGAAAGTATAATTTTGGACTTGTGTGAAGATAAAGAAGTAAGATGGAATGGCATGGCATTCAAAAAGATGAAGAACCTCAAATTATTTATTGTCAAAAATGCAAACTTTTCTAGAGGCCCGAATATCTCCCAATAGTTTAAGAGTGTTGAAATGGAGTAGATATCCTTCAAAGTTTCTACCGTCTGGTTTTCATCCAGCACAACTTGACCATCTTGATATGTATAACAGTCATTGTGTGTCGCTAAGATCACTAAACAAGGCACGTATATTACTATTGGAACTGTTTCCTTTCCTATGCCTAATTTGATAGATTAATTTTAATCTTTGTTTTGCAGAAGTTGGAGAGATTAACTTGCATGATATTTAGCAAGTGTGAATTCTTAAGAAAAGTGCCAGACCTATCTGAAGCTTCAAATTTAACAAAATTACTTTTTGACGATTGTCCGAGTTTAACTGAAATTCATGATTCAATTGGATTATTGGATAAAATTAAGGAATTTAGTGCTAAACGGTGCCAAAAGCTAAGGATTATTCCACACTGCATTAAGTGGACATCTCTAGAACATCTCGGCCTCTCTGGGTGCTCAAGTCTTCAAAATTTTCTAGAAATATTAGAAACTGAACTTGATTTGATGGGGACAGCCATAGAAGAACTACCATATTCAATTTGCAATCTTATTAGGCTTGAAATCTTAAACTTGAGGGAGTGCAAATATCTTAAGCAACTACCAACTAGCATTGGTATGTTGCCAAAACTTTGGACACTAGAGGCTCAATTATGTAGTGAGTTGAGATACTTCAAGAAGTGCAAAGGTGAAAAATAAGTGAAAGATTTTTCATACCCAGAGTTTGCAATTAAATCAGCTCGTGGTGTTATATTTAAATCGAAAACTAATTCAGTAATGTCTTTACGCAAGACATTTGTCAGTTTCTCAAACTGTAATTTGTCAGATGACACTCTACCTTTATATCTCTCTAGCTTCCCCAATGTTATCTATTTAAATCTTAGTTACAATAATTTTTCAATCCTTCCAGCATGCCTCAAAGAATGTCATTTTCTAAAGGTACTTTATATGGAAAATTGCAAGCAGCTTCAACATATTGCAGGAATTCCACTGAACCTAGAAGTGTGCAAGGCTAGTAATTGCACATCTTTGACTTCAGTGTCTTCAAGCATACTATTGGATTAGGTTCATTCTTTCTTTCATGCTCAATTTCTTCTGTATATGTAAAATTCATCATGTGCTTCAGTAATATGTTATTGTAGACACTCCATCAACTTGGGATGAAAAACTTAATCCTACCAGGACGAAGGATCCCAGAATGGTTCGATCATTATAGTGAGGGAGAGTCGGTGTCTTTCTGGGTTCGTAATGAGTTCCCAGCCATTGTTGTGTGCGTTGTTGTTGGAGTTTTGGCTTATCAGTATTGCACGTTCACCTTTTAGTTATCCATGCATATCAATGGCTTTATTTAGAGGTTTCACAATCAAAAGTCAAAGTCAATAATCGTCATGGATCATATATTTCTATCCGATCTACAAAGCATATTTCCCAAGGTTGAACTCTTCAAGGTAAATGACTGGAATCATGTGGACGTGAGATGGATAGGGCTCATAGGAGGGATGATTAAATCCATTGGAGCTCATGTATGCAAGCAAGTAAATAGCATAGAGAATATCCAATTCAGGAATCCTAATCGTCCATTCAGAACAAACCATTATTCCTAGTACTCCAATATGAGTGGCATGCTGAAAATACAACATACATCTCTGGACATTGGAATTAGTGCTGCCTCCAAACACAGAATCTTGGGAGTACCAAAATTGGGATTCAAATTGGGCAACTGAGTACAACATCAATCATCAAGGTTTTCTTTTTGGTTTCTTCTAAGTCTTTTCACGTTTCCATTTTTATTCTTTTCCCTGTTACCCTTTACTGTGCATGATCGGTTTGCATTAACACATCTTTACTCTCATTAAATATGTTTTTATGTTTATTTTTTACTAGTTCAACAAAAGATTACATTGCAAGTAAAATGGGTTGCTCTTACAAGTTTCTGTCATATTCTTAGCTATTTCAAGTTGTTGTTTAAATTACGAAACACATAAACAAAACATGACACAAATAGAGATATGTGAAACTTAAATAGTTCAAGTATAGCATTAGGGATTGGTCTGCATCAAGGAGACAAAAGACTTTCATATAAAGATTAGTCTGCATCAGGGATCATCCAAGAAGAAATCCCTAAATGCATGCTTTTTGCAGATGATATAGTTCTCATGGTAGAGTCAAGAGAAGATATTAACTCTAAACTCAAGTTATTGAGATGTATTTTGGAATCAAATGGTTTCCATCTAAGCACGAGTAAGATAGAATATATTCGCTGTAAATTTAACAAGTGGCAAGCTAGAAATGAGTTGGAGGTTAAAATTAGAGATCAAGTTTTACCACAAGCATCACAGTTCAGATATATGAGATTAGTAATATAAGATGACAGTGAAATTAATGGGAAAGTTACACATAGGATATAAGTTGAGTGGTTGAAATGGAGAAAGGTATTAGAAGTTATTTGTGATTGAAAAGTATCTAATAAGCATAAAGGGAAGTTTTATCAAACCACTATAAGACTGACAATATTATATGGGAGTGAATGTTGGGCATTAAAAAGACAACAAAAAAAATTAAGGTAGCAGAGATAAGGATGTTAAGATGGATGTGCGATTATATAATTCAAAATAATTATATAAGACATAAAGTTGGTGTAGCAGCTATTGAGAAGAAAATGGTAGAAAATAGTTTAAGGTGATTTGGATATGTTCAAAGAAAATAGTTGGAGGTACCAGTAAAGAAGGTTGAGCAGATAGTATTGAGTCCTATGAAAAAAGATTGAGGAAGACCAAGAAGGACACTCAAAGAAGTCATTAAACGAGATCTTTTAGTGAATAAGATATCTAAAGAGTTTGTTATTGATAAACTCAATGGTACTATGCGATCTATGTAGCCTACTCACCTAGTAGGATAAGGCTTGTTGTTGTTGTATTGAAATATAGCATCATATTCAACAAAAAATGGACATACCAGTGGAAGTGGATATGCTCTTATTGAATAGGAACCTTCAGTTAGGACTAAAATGAAAATCAAATAAAAAATTTGAGGTCAAAATGTAATTTTAAAAAATATGGGGCTTAAATTTGTCATTTTAACAAGTCAAAAATTATAATTGTTGTTGTATCCAGGGCTAGACCCTGTTCGGGTCAAGCAATAGGATCGGTCTGTAATTGACCCGGCCAGGTCTTGGCCTACTCAGCAATTCGGCTAAAAATCGATTCTGCCTATTAAAAAGAAAAATAGATCGAAAAAGAAGAGAGTAGAAAAGAGAAGAGATGCATACTGCAAAGTGTTAGAGCCCCTTCCTTTCTTGACTATCTTCTTGCCGGAGAAAGAACACCTCCAAAGGGAAAAATAAAAAATGAGATATGCATGAAGCAGACATAGTGCATCAAGACACATGAAAGAGAGAGAAGGTTTGCTACTTTGCTTCTTCAAAAGGAAAAAGTAACATCAGGAGTGAGACAGAAACTAAAAAATTATCAATATCATAAAGGTATTGAGAATGAAAAAAATCAGTAAGGATCATGAGAGAACATATTTTTAAAATAAAATATTATAAAATAAAAAGTGCTATTTTTTGTGTTCCTTCCTTTCTTTGTTTTTATTGAGGTATGGAGATTGCAATCTTTCTTACAAATATAATTAGAAAAAGGCTAGTTAATCTTAATAGGAAGAAATAGAGAACAATTTTTTTAAAAAAATTCTATAATTATGTAAAATATTTTATTATTTTTAATTATATATATATATATATAAACATTTTTTAAGTATTATTGGTTTAACTACGATCTAATCATTGCCTCTTGAAATAATGCCTCCATCATTTTAATAACTGGTTTGGTTTTTAAAATATTATTTTAATGTATGAATTATTATATTTGGATTATATTATTTATGATTTTATGACTTTATATTTGAATTATTATAGATGTTTATAAATTATTATCGATGTTTATGACTTTAAAGTGTAAAATTTGTATGTTAATTATTTATTTTACTTGTTTTTAAATTTATTTGTAAAGATATATAGATATATATATAATTTTTAATTTTTTTAATTTATTTACCCGAATCAGCAATTGACCCAATGACCCAACGATTGAATCAGTGACCTGGTGACCCAAAGGCATGTCCGGGTCAATGGCCGGGCCAAGTCTGATAACATTGATTTGATCTCCTAACACCGATTCTTTGGCTCTTTCTTCTTTTTTCTTCCTTTCTTTCATTTTCTTCTCTTCTCTTTTCCTCTCTTCAAGTTCTCTATGTCTTTGTGCAACTCTCTGTTCTCACTCTAACTCTTTCTCCCAACTATATCACTTAAAATTTCTTTGTTCTATATCTCTCCGTATTGGTTTTTGACCGAAAGAATGTATGTATTTGTAATAGATGCTATTTTGTTTCATTTTAGTCCCTATGTAAATAAAAAAAAATAAAATAGAAAGCCATCACAGTCCAAAAATAGAGATGCTTGTTAAAATTACAGATTTAAACCTCATATTTTTTTAAATTACATTTTGACCCCAAATTTTTTATTTCGTTTTCACTTTAGTCCTAATTGGAGGCTGCTGTTCTTTTATGAACAGCTACATTGATATTCTTTCCCCTCCATGCAGATTTGCATTTCACGCAAGTCACTTTGTTTGTTTTATAGGCGTATGTATATATAAATGGGGAAAATACAAAAAGACTTGTTTTAGTCCTTTAAATCAATGTACATGAATTTCAAATATTAGATACTTAAACTTTCCACTCTTAGGAAATAAGTTCTTTCATTAAGTTTCTCCCTAATAATTGTACCTTTCTACTCCTGTTAGACTCCTTATGTTCCCACATTTCTCGCCACCTTAGACTCACAAGACATTAGATTTTTTTTTTTCCTCACAGATATCATCGATTGGGGACAATACCTTTCAAGTGACAATACTGTGGAATCACATGCTGTTGATGGATCTCCTACAAATCAACATGAACTGTCTCTGGATGATATAGAAGCGGAAGCATTCTATGTTTCTCTGGATGCTGAGGCCTCTGTTCTCTCACCTTTGGTGATCGACATTAGGCCAAGTGAAGAGACCCAGAGAGCTTTGGAAACACTGCAAGACATGCTGTCCAAGGATTTTTCTGTTTTGTTGTGTCCAGAACACTACAGCACCATGAGAACCACCTTGGATTATCTCTCCAATTTGTCTGCAGATGCGGGAGTGTCGGTGGAAATGAGGTCTCTGATATCACAAGTTTCAAGAGAATTCAGTCAATGGGGTGGGGACTACGAAAATGCAGGTCCTTCCATTGAACTGAGTGAGGCTAAGCAGCTGAAAGCGAATGAAATAGAGGAGGGACTTGAAGTTATCAAGAAATATTTCAGGGAAGTCGTGGCCTTAGAAAATGAGTTGTAGAACAAGTTGGCCTCTTTGGAGGAAAGTTAAAAAAGAAAGATAGAAGAACAAATCAATACCATTGAAGCTCAAGTTTCAGTTTGTCAATCATCCAAGGTCACGGCTACCAAGAGAAAGAGAAATCATTGAGGAAGGAAAAGACACTGAAAGCTCAAAGAAACAAGTTGAGGGAACAAGTGCCATGCTTGAGGCATAAGCTGGAATCTGCAAAGGAAACTCAAGCACGCATCAGAAGTGAATGGTCAAAACTGGGAGTAAAGTTTAACAAAAAACATGCTGTGAAGTGATACGTAGGATACTTGAGTGCATCGTGATGCTCTTATTGTCAGTGATGAAATTTATAGATCTGGACTAGGCATTCTTCTCGACTTAACTAATGTACCAACTTACCTATCCAATGGATTTTCTATATATAGGTTGTTAATCAAATCCCAAATAATTATACTTATTAATTATGGGATATAAATATTGTGTTTTAAAATTCAGTTTTGATTAATTAAATAATTTTAGTGTTGGTTTTGTTAATTCAGTATGTGAACTTGTGCATGCAAATCTCAACGCTTATATAAGTCGTGTTTGACAAGCATATCACCGGCAGGGCAGGACTTGGTACTTTCAATTGCATGTCTTAACAGTTGATAATTAGAAAAAGACAACTGTTTATGTTCATATGCGACAACATCCTAAACTATTATTTTATGCGATGGTCTGAAGTGCCTTTGTATTGTAACATAATGAAAATGACGCCTTCACAAGATTCTCTATATAATTCAGACAACTATGAGATTCCACACAAGATGACTACTTAGTCTACTTGTACATAGACCAATGAGTAGTTTTTTTATACACAGAACCTGAGCATGAGCAGAAAATTATGTTATCATAATTTTTACAAGCTTGTCACAGACCTATAGTGCAAATAACTAAGCCTTCTTGATATTTTAACGATCATTTTCTAATTTGCTAGTTCTGTAGCGCAGTTTTATACTACTTGGAAAGCTTAATCGATTTCTGGTTCTTTGCATTTAGTAGAATGAGAATATTAGAATATTACTCAGTTGATGGATTTGTTCACGCCACAATCGACAAGAATTTTCACTTTAACGTGTGTGTGTGTGTGTATATATATATAGTTCTTTCAGTAGTTGCACGTGTTATATATATTCTTTTATTGGAATATTTTACAACAAACAAGGATAAAATATTAAAAAAAAACCCCTTTGAATTTGGGTTATATACAGACAGTTAATTGAACTTTCAAAACATTAAAATAGGTTTTCTTAACTTTCACACCCTAATAAATAGGTTATTCCATACATTTTACTTTAACGTTATTCTAATATGGTTACTTTTATTTTGCTTTGGACAAACATATAGTCAAATCTGTAGTTGAATTAAAATACTTTTAAAATTTTTAATTATGTTATATATATATAGTATAATCATTTGTAATAATTAAATTAATAGGTTGCAAAAATAAAATTACAAATAATGTATTTTAAATATTTGATTATTGTTTTTAAAATCATATAATATCATTTTTTTTTGTTAAAGCTCTTCAACTTGTAATGATTTAAAGTATTTTACATTAAATAATAATATAAAGCCAAAAGTATTTTTTGGTCCTAACAAGTAATAACTTTGAATTTCAATTTCGTCTCTAACTATTTTATATGAACTTCATTTCACATGTTTTTAATTTATTCAATTTTTTAGTTAAGGCTAATATCATCACAGTAATAAAAAGAGAAAAATGCACTTTATTCCCATGAAGTTTACTCTGTGTGCAAAAAATTCTATAAAGTTTAAAATTAAGCAAAATACTCCTATGAACTTTCATATTATGTCAAAAATATCTATCGGCTAGTTGACCGTTAGTCAACTAAAGGTCAATATTGACATGAATACTGAAGCGCCATGTCAACAGATGATTCATATGTCATATCAGCCCTCTTCTATTCAATCACCGTATCCAATAAAATTGCAGCACGTGACAAATGCTTAGGTTTGAAGAAAAACCAAAATAACACATATACATCATGATTTAAACTTGGACTTGGATAAAAGAAGGAAGGGCTCTCCACCATCTAGCCACTGATGTACATTCAACATATATTTTTGAAATTTAATATATATAGAAACATTTGTTATTGTATTCAAAATTTAAAACTTACATCAATTATTATATCTTATAAAATAATAACAAAACGTATAATAAGAAAATATGCTATTATTTTACATAACTAATTTTAAATTATATAAAAAAATTAAAAAATTTTAATAACAAATCTTATAATATAAATTTTATTTTTATTAATTAAAATAATTATAAAAATATACTATGCATATTAAAATTATTTTTAATAGAATATTTGATATTATAATTTTTAATAATAATTAAATTTTATAATATCAAATCTTATATTAAAATTTTATATTATAATGTCAAATCATTTTAAATTATATTAAAAATTAATTATTATTAAAAAATATAATTTTCAAATCTTATATGAAAAAAGAATTTTAATATGCATAGTATATTTTTATAATTATTTTTAAATATAAATTTGTTTATTAAGTATAAATAATAAGTAAATTTATATTATAAGATTTGTTATTAAAATTTTTTAATTTTTATATAATTTAAAATGAGTTATGTAAAATAATAGCACATTTTCTTATCATAAGATTTGTTATTATTTTATAAGATATAATAATTTGTGTATATTATTTTGAATTTTGAATACAATAACAGATGTTTCAATATATATTAAATTTTGCAAATATATGTTGAATGTGCATCAGTGGCTAGATGGTAGATAGCTTTTTTTTTTATCCAAGCTCAAGTTTGAATCCCGTTGTACATGCACTACTTTGGTTTTTATTCAAAGCTAAGCATATTCTACGTGTTGTAATTCTATTGAATCTGATGATTGAGTGGAAGAGAGCTGAAATGACACATGAATTATTTGCTAACATAGCACTTTAGTGTCTATGTCAGTATTGACCATCAATTGACTAACGATCAACTAACTGACATGTAGGTTTTTGCACAATATGAAAGTTTTTAGGGGTTTTTTGCTTAATTTTAAACTTAATAGGATTTTTCTGCATATAGAGTAAACTTTACGGGAATAAGATGCATTTTTTCCTAATAAAAAATACTCGCATGTAAAAAAAGAACTTGCTAACATGTCACACATTTGGTGGCCAAATCAAATACACAAAAAATGACAAATTTGCCCCTAAATTTTCATCTCTTTCTCTTCTCTCTTCGTCACTTTATCTCTTTCTCTTTATGAACAATCTCTCCTCCAGAACTAGTAATCTCCCTCTCCCTCTTAAGTCGTTTCACATTTCTCAATCTTCTCCTTTAACCAACAATCTCTCTCTCTTCCAAAATGCCATGTTTCTAAAGGAAATTATTCGAGATATGTCTTTTCGGATTTTGTTTGCAACTTGTTGATGGAGGATGAGAGTGGTACTTGAACATGAAGGAGGATTGATTGCTCTTTAGTTCTTAATGAGGAAGTTGTTGATCGATGACGAGGAATAGACACGTGATCCCGAAAAACAAAAGCAAGCTGGGTCCCCTAATTTGTAGAGAGAGAAACTGAGAGTTTCCCTTTTATAGCCCACTTCTCAGTTCCCATCCCTTCCCATTTAATTTTTCGACCATTAGCTCAGGGGCGCAAACCACCCCAACACCCTTATTTCACTTCTAGAATAGGGTTCACAACACACATGACGGATATTGAACATAATTATTTAGGAGGTTTAAATATTTTTTATTTTTTTAGGGGGTTAATAAAAGAAAATTAAATTGATAAATATTTTTTTAAAAAAATTAGTTAAGAAAAAAATTTTGGGAGAGGGGGGGGGGAATTACCTTATTCTATTCACAAGAAGATCCGTCCCTGACAACACACATGAATTTGAGGAGAGAGAGAGAGAGAGAGTTCATAATCTTTAACTTTCTAATGCTGAATCGTATATATGAAATGGTTGATAACATACATAATGGAAATTGCATTGTGTGTCATAACGAACAGAAATTGATCAAGTTGATTAATTTTCTGTTATTTAATCACTAAGCTAGCCCTTGAATGATGCAAGGATAATACTTTTCTTATAGGGTCTTCAAATACTCGGATTTGAAAACAATCAAGAAAGAGATCAAGAAAGATTTAATGTCTAGAGTTAAGAAAGTTGACAAGAAATATGCTCCTTCTTCTTCTTGTGTGCACTGTGCAGAGAAAGAGATATATATATATATATATATATATGAAAATTTTAAGGACAAATTTGTTATTTTCCTGTGTAGCTAATGTTGCTACCACGTGTGTAACATGTTGGCAACAAATGTGTCCTTCATGTAAGCATTTCCGTTATTATATGAAGAGGTTAGTTCTAAGAATAAAATTGAAACAAATTAAAAACATGTAAATATAAATTTTTTTAATTTATTTATTTTAGTCTCTATTTTTTTTTATTTTTTTTTTCACAGTTTGGTCTTCCAAATCAATCAATAATTTTATTTTTAGTCATATTATTTCTATCAAAAAATAATACAAGAAATGAATTAAAATTCAAATTTTCAAAAATTACATCTCTATCTCATAAAAGGTAAAATATAAAACTTGAATTTTGTAAAAAGGTTCTAGAACTAAAAGAACTATCTATCTTTTGCTTATTAGGGATAATTCATGGAAGCTGATTTATGTTTCCTTTGCCTCAAATAAAACTCCATTGGCTGTTCTTATGCTTAGGTTACTCTTTCTATTTTGGGGGTGGGGTGGGGTTGCGGGGAGAAAAATTGTACCGTACTTTTTTTTTTTTTAGATTTCATAACTACAATATCCAACTTATTCTCACAAGTTTACAGTGACTTTTAAAAAAAAAAAGATCATGTCAACATAAGTTTTAAGGGGTGTTTGAAAACATCTGGGTAATCTTAGGTTTTGAGTGTAATTGATTTTTAAAATTGATTTTAGACAAATTTAAGTTTACATGAATGTGATTAATGTTTGAAAATATTATTATGAAAGTGATTTCAAAAAATAGATTTTGTTTGAATATTTGTTAACAAAAACACTTTTAAATGTATAATTACTGATATGAATTTTATATTATTTTATATCAGTTATAAAATTTCACTTGCAAAATTTAAGAAAAAAATAAATAATTAATGTATTAATAAGTCAAAAAACATACACAAATACATTTACATAATTGTTAAATAAGAAATTGAGCCAATAAATAAATCAAATGAATTTAAAAATATTTTATAATCAATTCAGTCAATTACATTTTTTTTTGTAAATATTCAATGAATTAATTCAGTTTCACTACAGCTTGCACCACACATCCACCCACATTATCAATATTTAGTCAGTCTCACTCTCATTAGTCTCACACTCCCTGACTCTCACTTAGAAATTAGAACCCTCTCGAAGCGGCGCGCGGATCCTCTGTTTTTAGCAACGGTTTTTACCGTTGCTAAAAACCTTTAGCAACAGTTTAACAGCAAGGAAATTGTTGCTGAAAGTTTTTAGCAACGGTAAAAACCGTTGCTAAAAACTGAGCACCTAAAAGTCCAAGCAGACAATCCGGACCCCTCGAAGCCAAGCGCCCAAGCCACACGCCACTCCAAAAGTTGCAAAACAGACTACAAAGTAGTAGATCAGCAAAGCGGCAAAGAAGCCTCTCAACGACAGTGAATGAGAAAACACAGGAAAACAGATGACCAAAGAAGAAGGTTACATGTGAGGCGTGACTCGTGAGCTTAAGAGAATGAAGAAGAAATCACGAGAAACAGAGCGGCAATGGAAAATGGGAAAATAGAGGGGAAAAAAAGGGAGGCCAAGTAACAGAGTAGAGACAGCAAACAGAAAAACAGAGGAAAGCAGAGCAGCGACGACGAATGAGAACAGACAAGTCTCTGATCTCTTGAGTCTCAATGTCTCGCTAGTCCCTTAAAATGCAACAAAATGAGAGAGAGAACGAAGGAGATGATATCAATGGAAATTATGTAGAGACAAGGTAAATCACGTCCAGCCACTGAAGCTACCCACAAGGCGTTGAATAAAACCTTGGTTTACAACCTCTGAACCGAACGTTCTTATTTTGTGAAAATCTCGTTGTAAAACTTTTTGAATCTAAATTTTAATGGTGTAAATTTTATCAAATTGTTATTTCAATTTATTAAAAAATATCTTTTAAGATTAAAATGAAACATTTACTATTTTAGATTATTATATTAAAAGTAAATTTGTATAATTATGATTCATATTTGAAAAATGATTTTAAAGAATACTAATATAAAAGCCAGTAAAAACTATTCTGACTCAAATAAAATTTTAAATCGTTATGTCGAAAATTTAGGCATGAGAGGTTGAGAATTACGAGGATGCCAAAATAGATTAATGTCCCCCCATAAAATTGTTTAATGTGATAAGGTCCACCTTAACAGTAACTTATATATTGAAAATGGTTCAATCAACGTCTTTCGAGTTAAGATGGTTCACCTTTGTGAATTTATAAAAACAGGAAAAAAAAAGGTATAATCTAATTTTGTTAAAAGACTTTTTTTTTTGAAATCTCATAATTACAATATCTAACTTATTCTCACATTTTATTAGAACTATCAAAACAGGCCGAACATAAGTCAGGTGATTTTTCAATAGGTTTAGAATTTAATGTTTAAGTTTGTCCGTTGCTTGGCCTGTGAGACTAATGGGCTGGTCCGCGAGCTTTTTTTTTATATTTAAATAATATAATAATAAAAATTTTAGTAAAAAAATTAATAATTTATTATTAAAATACAATTTATATCTTTAATATTTTTAAATAATCAATAGCTTTAATTCCTTATATATTTTTAAATTAATTATATTATATTTAAATTTTAAAATTTATATTTAATTTTAAAAAATTATAAAAATTTTCATATTCAAATTTATTATAATTGGTGAATATAATATTATAAAATATAAAAATATGATAAAATGAGATTATTTATATATTAAATAATATAATTTTTGTAAAAAAAATTTTAAAAAAAAGTCAAAAAATTTATGCTCAAATCCGTCCAAATACAACTGAGCTGCAGGCTTTAGCAGTTTTGATAGTACTACACTTTACAATGACTTAGAAGAAAAGGGGAAAAAATGATGTGAATATAAGTTTAATGTCTCTTGAAATTGTTTGTCTTTAACTTTCACTTTTTCCGAATTTAGTCCAGTGGAGATTGATGACATTAGAAAATGACTCAAAACTTTTTGTTTGTGTTTAAATTAGAATTTTATAAAGATCAAATTTAATTTTAGTTAAAAATGAGTTTGTATAATTGTGATTCTTATTTAAAAAAATTATATGAAAAGTAATTTTAAATAATACTAATACAGAAGCAAGTAAAAACTACTTCTATTCAAACACGCTATTATAGGAATTTGAAATTTAAATGCAAATATTATATCAAACAAGTTGAAATATATAAAATTTAGGCTTTGACAACTCAATCTACTATTAAGTCACTAAATTTGGATGGTTGAACATATCCAAAAATTGAGAATCCATGAATAAGGCGAGTAGCTAGATTCAGGGGATTGAATAAGCACCTCTATCAACAAATTTCAGCCTTTTTATGCAAATATTATTACATATATCATGCACCGCATCGCGTGGATTAACTTCAATATTGGATTCAATCAAAGTTTGTGTAATTTGTTTAATTGTTATTAGACAATTGACAGTAAATAATTTAAAAAAATATATTGTTAGTCATTCAATTATGATCAAACGACTAACGTTGAACATTGGTTGATTTTAATATTAGAGTCAACTATGTTCTTTGTTGCATGCCAAAATCATTTTTTCCATACAAGACTTGTACTCGAATGAAATGAAATGCACAAATTATCTAGACTTGTTTGGTTAATGTTTTAAAAAATTTAAAAACAAAAAAATCTTGTTTGCTATATTATTTTTAAACATTTTTTAAAAAAATAAAATAAAAATTGTGCTTAAAAAAAAAGAACATATTTTACATATTTTTAAAAAATAGTATTCTAAAATATAGGGAGTGACATTATCGTAAACGTGTAAATTCATTAATGGCTTATATGTAATTATAACCTTTTTTTTTTAAAAAAAAACCCAGTTAGTGTTCAACTTTTTAATATTTTTTTAAGTTTAAATATTATTTTCAAAACAAATCATTCAAATATTTTTTTGAATTTTCATAACGAGTTTTCAAAACAATTTTACAAAATTTGATTTCAACACAAAAGCACAACCAGACATGCTCATCAGCTTTTAAGTGCATGTGATTATGCAATTATTTCTAACTGGCATTGTGTAATTGATCAACAAGTGAAGAAAAAGGAAACAAAGCCAAACCCTTATTCAACTGGAAAATTTAGAACTTCGAAGGATTCTCTTTGAACTTTGGAACTTTGAGGTGGACACTTTTTCAACTGGAAAATTTACAAGCCTATGTTCTTACTTATTAACTTATACACAAATTTTGATTTTGCCTACAATAAAACCTCGATTTTAAGATAAATGTAATAGAATTAAAAAAAAGTTATTAAAAATGAATCCTCTCATTTAAAATTAAAATAAAGTACATTATAATTTAAATCATACTAATTCTACTAATGGCATCGCACTTGTCTAGACAAAAAATATCCCATCTATTTATGGCCAATATATATGAAAAATAGGACTACTTATTATATAACATGAATACATAATTAGCAATAGAGCAGTAAGGGCACGTTTGCTTTGAAGAATTTGCAATGACGTACTAGAAAAAATAATAAAAAGATAGTGAGAATTTGTTTAAATTGCTTTTTTTAAAAAATACTAAACTTTCTTCTTTATCTTTAAGTTGGATATTTTACTTTTTTTAATAAAAATATACATCTTAATATATTTATATAAAATATTTTGATATATAATTTATATTATGTACATAATATGTTTGTGTGTATGACCCTTGTCTTCTCTTTGTAGTGTGAGTAATGTAAAAATCATAATTTTAAAAATTAAATCGAAATAATCAATTCAACTGGTCAATTTAATCAACTCATTGAATTAATTTTGTTAAAAATTGATATGAAATTAATTAAATTGATTTAAAATTGATAAAATCAATCAGGTTTATAAATTAACCGATTCAATTATTATATATAAAAAGAAAAAGCACCGTTGCGGGGTGGAGGACAAGAAGAAGAAGACATCTGATAGCTAACTCAGGTCCATCGTTCTTAAGTGTTCCCAGAGGAGCTACTTTCTCGATGCCAATGCCTAGAATTGTGGAGAGAGAGATATTTGATTGAAAGTCAGCCTTTGGGATGTGGGAAGAAGCAGAGGCATTAATAACTTTGATTGAGAGAGATTAGCTTTAGGGGGGTGGGAATGTAAAAAAAAAAAAAATTTAATATTTACAATTTATATAAAAAATTTGATATTTTATATTAAAAAACTGTTTTAATTTTTAATATAATATAAATATATATATTAGTATTCTTTTAAAAAAAGAAGAGTAATTTTCAGTTATTAATTATAAAATTAAAAAATATATATAATCAATATCAATTTAATTATAATTTAATTATAATTAAATTAATAAATTTTAAATTAATATATTTATCGATTTAATGATCAATCTTACTTTTAAAATATTGATAAAAACTTATAAGTGTTTGGCATATTTTTTGGAATTAATGGATTAGGAGAGAAAATGGGAAGGATTGCGGGCTTGTTTGAAACTGTTTTTTTATAAAACTGTTCTTTAAAAAAAAAAGAGTTTAAAAAATAGGAAAACAAGAACAGCTTTTGTTATTTCTAACATGTTTTTGGAAAAAGACAGAGAACACTTATTTTAGTGTTTTTATTAGTGGCAAATGTGTAATTTTTAAAAATAATTTTATATTTTTTTACTTATTATTACATAATTGATTTTTCAAAAAAATTTTATACATGTAAAAACTTTGATAACAAAGATATGAGAAATTTTATATAAATTTTCTCATTTTTGCAATTCTAGTTTCCTTTGCAATTTCTATTTTCATTCATATTCCCATTATGTGTACCAAATTTGTGTATTTGTTATTTGTGGCTTTCTTGTGAATGTGTATGCCTATGACCCCCATTTTAGGGTCTTCTTCCAAAGTGATACATTGGAGAGTTTTTTTTAGTAAATTACTATTTTTTATTCAAAAGGTTATAGTTATTTTAATTTAATTTTAAAAAATTATGTTTATTTTAATTTAATCTCTTTGTTTGTTAAAGTAACTTTTAACAATAAAAATGTGAGATTTAGCAAAGTTAAGTTTTGTAATTTGACAACAAAAGGACTAAATTGATATAAATATAATTTTTTGGAATTAAACTAAAATATTTAATATTAATCTTTCAGGAGTGAATAAATAATTTACTTTTTTTTGTTGCATTTTAGGACTTTATTCCCAAAATTCACCATTTTGAGAATTTTCTTTTCAGCATCGGTGCCTTTAGGCACTTTTATTCTAAAAATGGATTGTTTTGGTCTCTCTTTATCTCTCTCTTGTCACATCCCAAAAATTGAACATGTGAAAAGATACTACTCATTAGATAAAATTCTCAAACATACGTTATTTACATATATTCTGTAAGGTTTTACATTCAACCTTAATCATTCATTCCACACTACAGAATTATATTCATCTGATAAGTAAATATAGACATACATAGTCTGATATTTCTATCTCATCGCAAGCCTAAGAGACATATAGAAAGTACAGAGCGTTTCTAGTATCCACATTAATAAGTACTGGTATCCCACCAGACAGAAATAGAGGATAATTCTAAGGGGCTTCTATTCTTCAAACGGATACTCTTGTTCTCTGTTTTCTGTATCTGAAAAAAAATAATCATAGGGAGTGTGAGTTTATTTAAAAACTCAGTAAGTAAATAACTGTACTATATAAAATATCAAAAGTACAAATACCACATTTACTTATATAATTAATTGTCTTATACATCGAGTAGTGTGGGACTCTAACCCCTTTCAAACTCATGAATAAGATTTCATAGATATACACCGAGTACTATGAGACTTTAACCCTTTCAAACTCGTGAATAAGATCTCATAGGTATACACCGAGTAGTATGGGACTCTAACCCTTTCACCTCGTGTATCGGTTTCATAGATATGCACTGAGTAGTATGGGACTTTAACCCTTTCAAACTCGTGTATAAGATTTCTTAGATATACACCGAGTAGTATGAGACTTTAACCCTTTCAACTAGTGTATAGATTTCATAGATATTCACTGAGTAGTATGGGACTTTAACCCTTTCAGCTCGTGTATAGATTTCATAGATATGCACTGAGTAGTATGGGACTTTAACCCTTTCAAACTCGTGTATTAGATCCTGTAGATCTTTACTCATTAATAAGATAGTGAGAATTTATCACATAGTACAATTGTCATGAAATAAAATAATTTCTACATACTCTTATTTCTACCGATCATCATATACTCCCATATGAAAAATTGTTTGCTTATAATCCAAATAATATTGTAAATGGGACTTATATTGTACTTTGACTAGTAATGTCCAAGTTTACCTTGTTCCACACTAGAATTTGTGTAGGAAAATTTCCTAATAAAATATATTACAAGGAAACATAAGAAAGGAAACAAAATCACGAAAATATGCAAAATTTTTTGATTGCTACAGTAACGGTTTGCTACAGTGCCGGTTCGCTACAGTAACGGTTTCGCTACAGTGCCGGTTCGCTACAGTAACGTTGACTGCTACAGTACCGTTGACTGCTACAGTACCGTTGACTGCCGACACTACAGTAACTACTACAGTACCCGAAGAAAATTTTTCAGATTTTTTTTTTCCGAAATTTCTGGTCGCTACAGTAACTCGAAGAAAAATTCCAGATTTCCAGTTGCTACAGTACTTCGAATTTTGCAGAAAATCTTTCAAAAAATTCATCCTTTCCTTTCTTTTAATTCAAAACCAGAATCTCAACTCTTTTAACCGATTATAACTCAAATATAACTTCTAAAACAACTGATATTCACGAATTATCATCAAAATCTTCAAGAACAAAACCTCCTCTAATCTTACATATAAACTTAGATTTAAGGAAAATAATGAGATTAAAGCTTACCTTTGATCCTTACAAAGCTTTTGAACCGAACAAACAATCAAAACTCTGAAAATCAAGGAAAGGATTTGAAAAGAGGATGAAGAAGAGAGAAAACGCTTTTCTGCCTTCCTTCGGCTGAGTGAAAAATGAGGGGGTACTATTGAAACTTTATATTAAATATTTCTAATGGGTTATTCAATAACCCATGGGTATCCATAACCCAACATCCAAACCCATCCAGTCAATTTACAATAAATGGACTAATTGACCATTCTGAAACCACTTTTCCATGAATTTCACCATTCTTAGAATATATCCCACGTGGTGCAAATATTCAGTCCAGTCATTTAACTCAATTTTCATAAATAATATTCAAAGAGAACAATTAAATATGAAAATTAAAAATGACCAAAATAAATAACTAAAGTAACGTTGTAGAATTCTAAAATACTCTTAAGCGAATTATATTCCGAAATTAACGGGTATTACATCTCTCTCTCTCAAAAGGCATTTCTTTAGGTTACATCTTGGACGTTGTAGCGGTCCAAATTGTCATACTCGAAATTTTAAGGCATTTTTTCCCTTAAAATTTATGAAATTTCATAGTAGTAAAAAAAAACTCATAAAATTCTCGGACATGTTTTTTAAAATTTATAAAATCTTTAGCAAAATGCAATTTCTGCACTATGTCTAAAAATTCAATTTAACAAAAAAAATAACTAAATTAAAATTTGTGATATGTGTTAGAAAGAAGTTTGGTGGGTGAAGAGAAAATATAGGAATTTATAAAGTATGAAAGGCCAAACTTAAATTGTTTTAAACATTTTAAATATAAAACTAACCATCACACTTAATTAAACTCAAGAGTCATTTTAAATTAATACTCTCCAAATTTAGACTCGAATCAAATCCATCTATACTTTAACAAAATATATAATATAATTTTTAAATTACAAATTTACTATCATCAAATATATAAATAAAGTGACTAAATTGAAGTTAATATAAATTTTTTAAAATTAAATTAAGACACTTAATTTTTAAAAATTAAATTAAAAAATTATATTTTTTTGGATGAAATAAGCAATTTATTCTTACAGAATAAATATAAGTATCTCATTTGTCCATTCATAGACAAATTGGAATATACTTTAAATCATTTTGATTAATTACTTTTAATATTCAAAAGCTATCTAACATGAATTATTTTAGTAAAATCATGGAGTATTGATTTTGTTTTCTTTCCGTCACAGGACTTGCGTCCCAGTCTAGCGCCCGGAGTCTCGCCTGGTAAGCGATAATGCATTGGTCATTGCCATTAATCGAAAGATTTAAAACGCCCTAACCCTGTATTCTGCATCGGCAGAAACTTCACACGATCGGGTTGGACAGAGGAGTTCATGTGAGAAAATTTGACACTCTTTTTCAGTTTGACTTGCTCAATTCACCGAGAACTTTTAATGCCCCCCGTTTGGGTTTGTCGCAAAATCAATGACTGGGCTTCCTTGATGGAACTTGATTTATCAGGTGCCCGTCTTCATTGCTTACTGGAAGAAATGTGTAATCCTTTGTGTATGTGATTGGAAACTATCAGGCGGTGCGTTTCTTCTTCTTTAAAATGTATCTGTATGCTGAGCTGAAAAATTAGATGAAAACATTAAATTTTCATTTAATTAATTATTGCGTTCGATGGACTTTATTTGTGCTCTGTTTGGTTAGACCTGAAAAGTATTGAGTCAGACAAAATAATCGGTCTTGTCTGTTACTAAGCTCATGTCTTCTCATGAAGTCACTATAGTTTAAGGGTTTGGTTTTTGTTTCCTTTTTCCCATTTGCTATTTTAACTGATAATTTCTCCGGTTCACTTGTTGACCAATTACACAATGCCCGGTCAGAAATAATTGTAGATTCACATGCACTTCAGCTGATAATTTCTGCGCTTCGTATGATTCAAGTATAGTATCTAGAGAGAACTGATGAATGGTTTTGCCATGCATCAGATAGCCACATGATATATGTAACCGCATTTCCTCAAAAAGTCTGAAATTTGTTGATATGGCTTCAAGAGTAATTTTGCAAAGGAAGAGGTGCCTATTCAATCCCCTGAGTCAAGCTGTTCGCTTTATTCATGGATTCTCAATTTCTGGATATGGTCAGCCATCCAAATGTAGTGACTTAGAAGGTTTGAGTCAGTCTTCCTGTCATCCATCTGGAACGATTGGCCCTAGACTGGAAAGAAAATTCTTTACAGTCAATAATGATGATTTGTCCGGTTGTATAGCATCAAGATTTATTTTGGGTGGATCCTATAGAATTTCAACTATTCGGCCTGCAATTGAGAGAATAAATTTGTTTTCTCTCTCAAGACATGGATTAGTATCTCAATGTACCTGCCATTTTTCCACCACTGCGTCTAATCAACCTAGACTGGGTGGGAGTAATGGAGGAAATGAACAATCAGCTGTTAAACAGAAGAAGGAAGCTTCACCAGAGGAGTGTGATGAAGCTGTTCTAGGCTTGACTTCAGTAAAAGCAAAAGCTAAGGCCAAACAATTTCAAGAGTCCCATAAGAGTGCTATATCTATTATGAAGAAATTATGGGCTAAGATTTTGGGTATTGGACCTGCTTTAAGAACCATTGCATCAATGAGCAGGTTTAAAATTTACTACTTTTTACTAAGTCTGTCATTAGTCATGACTCATATACATGTTCGTAAGACTTATCTGATATTACATTATCCAGGGAGGACTGGGCAAAGAAGTTTCGTCATTGGTGGGATGAATTTAAATCTACTCTGCAACACTACTGGTTTGGTACAAAACTACTCTGGGCTGATGTTAGGATCAGCTCCAGAATGCTGCTCAAACTTGCCAATGGGAAGAGTCTTTCCAGAAGGGAAAGACAGCAGCTTACACGGACCACAGCTGATATTTTTAGGCTCGTCCCCTTCGCTGTATTTATCATAGTTCCATTCATGGAGTTCTTGTTGCCAGTATTCTTGAAACTGTTTCCCAACATGTTACCATCAACTTTCCAGGACAAAATGAAAGAGCAGGTAATTATTATTGTTGTCATCGAAGGATATGCCTAACTGCTTTTCATGTTTAATTATCACTCTCAATTTTGAGAAAGCTTAACTTGTAGGAGGCATTGAAAAGAAGGCTAAATGCAAGAATAGAATATGCCAAGTTTCTTCAGGAAACTGTTAAAGAAATGGCAAAGGAAATTCAGAACTCACGAAGTGGAGAAATTAAACAGACAGCTGAAGATCTTGATGATTTCATGAACAAGGTAGGTGGTGGGCCATAATCTTCTTTTGGCTTATAAATCAACTGTCTTCGAAGGAGATATTATATCATATCCTTATTTACTGGTCTATTGAAACAGGTCAGGAGAGGTGTCCAAGTTTCCAATGATGAAATTCTAGGCTTTGCTAAATTATTTAATGATGAGCTTACCTTGGATAACATTAGCAGGTGGATGCATCTACTATTACTTTAGTTCAACTGTGCTCTCTGAGATATAAAACTTTATTTTTGGGGATTCATTTATTATTATTTGTCAAAACAGGCCTCGCTTGGTAAATATGTGTAAATATATGGGTATCAGCCCATATGGAACTGATGCATATCTGCGTTATATGCTTCGGAAAAGACTTCAGCAGTAAGATTCATTTATTCCTTTTTATTTTTCTCTGAAAATTTTGAGTTCTAATGTGTATCTTGCTCTCGTAGGTCAGGGTCAAGGAGATTTCATTATAAGCTTTGTGGTCAGATGTTCCATTATCACTTGTTTAGATAAGGAGTCTAAGAAAATATATATATCATTTTAGCTACATGTTTTTTATATTATGCTGTATCATTATATAGGTGCCTGCCTGCTATCTTTACTTTTTAGTTTGGTCCATGCAAATTCAGTTGTTGGAAATAGCATAGACTGTGGGACTTTTTTTTCTTATATTTATTGAGAATAAAGGAAATACCGGTAGTTTCCACCAGGCAAACTCTAAAAAGCTTTTATACTGTTTTCCCCACACTGTATACTGGTCAAACTACTGTAATTCATCAAACGGTTTCAATGTATTCTGTTCAGTAATTTTATTACCGTCTTGAGGATCAGCAGATATCAATTATTTGGCTTTGGCAGGATCAAGAATGATGACAAATTGATTCAGGCAGAAGGTGTTGAGTCTCTTTCAGAGGCAGAGCTTCGACAAGCCTGTAGAGATCGAGGATTACTTGGATTACTTTCAGTGGAGGAAATGCGACAACAGGTTAATCATTTTTGTTTGTCTAACTGAAACTTGTAGAACTAAACCCTTAATCATAAAATCTCTGACTTTGTGTAAATTTAATTCATTATTTTAGTGAAAGAAAAACTGTTTACAATTAGAAAATTTCCCTCACTGAGCCAATTGTTATTAAAATTTATCCATATGTTTTAAGATGTATCTCAAAAGGATTTCAACCTTGTTTTCATTTGAGATTCAAATAGTAGCCATTAGGAGAGAAACTATGCCGAAATGGCCATTTACAAGATAATGAAGGAATATATAAATTAACTCTGAAACTGGGAAAAAAAAAGGTGGTCCAGTGATAGAGAACTTGCACATCAGCCACCACCTTTGTTCACATATTCAAGGAGGAAGCTACATAGCAGTTCATGGGAGCAAAGACACAAGGAAACTGATCAAATCAAATATGTTACAACTAACTGAGAATACCTATGTTGATTTGGAAAAATATGTGAAGGAGTAATCTTTAGCCATTATCACATTTTTAGGGGGCAATTCAATCAGATTAGCATTATCTTATTAGTGGGTTGTTACCTTTATTATTTTTAATAGTTTGTTATCATTATCTTTATTATTTTTAGTAGTTTGTCATCATTTTAAATAGTCTGTTATTATCCTTTAGTTTGTTAATATCTTTCCTATTATTTTAGCACCTTGTCCGTATCATTGTAACAACCTTCTTTGGTATACACATACAAATACCAGAAAGGTCTAGGTTAGTAGGCATCCTTTATCCAGAATTTGAGTCTCATTTGTACTGGAGCTTAGTCCTCTCCATACGGACTACTGGTTGGAGTGAATATTGTTGAGATTCTTGCAGTTTTTTCTTCAATGTTTCTCCTTCCTTCCTCTTATTTATTTTTCAGTTTCATTTATTTATTCTCAAAAAATATAATCCTATCATCTGGATATTGGAAACAAATATTGTGTTTGGGGCATGTAAACTGTTATATTTCTTTGCAGCTAAATGATTGGCTGGATTTGTCTCTCAACCATTCTGTGCCATCTTCCCTCTTAATTCTTTCTAGGTATCTTAATGTTTTTTTCATTGATATTATCTTTTGTTTTTTGTTTTTTTTTTGATATCCTTGGGTGTCTGGACCAACTATTCATTTGATATTATCTTTCTAAGTATTTTTGTTCTGGACTGTTCCTCATGCCCTCTGTAGAGCCTTTACTGTTACAGGAAAGGTGAGGCCAGAGGAAGCTGTTCAAGCTACACTCTCCTCTCTGCCAGATGAGGTTGTAGATACTGTTGGGGTGACAACTTTGCCATCTGAAGATTCTGTTTCAGAAAGGAAAAGGAAGTTGGAATATCTTGAAATGCAAGAAGAACTTATCAAGGTTGACTTTTATTTTAATATTTTATTATCATTCTATTATCAGTTTTTTTTTTCCCTTTTTCTTTTTTAGGGGTGGGGGTGCATAGGGTTGGCAATTGTATTTTTATATATTTTGTGAAGGCTTTGCATCACTTATTCCTGCTGTATCATCTATTATTTCTTTTTGGTTTTGGTGAATTGAACATATTTATCTTGTAAGTTTGCATAAATCGTGTATGAAAGCAAATAGATTTTCAGAATTAATGAGGATGTTTATTACGCATTTTGAAGCATATTGATAAATGATTGTGTAAGAAAAATACGCTTGTATTTTTGGTAGTGTCCTATTGTCTAAAGATGACCTAAGGACGAGGATTCTGTTTGCAGCTGCTTTGTGGTGTTCGACTCAAGAATTTATTAGATGGGTGTCTCTTGGATATGCAAAGGAACTTGACAGTGTTGATGCACGTTTAACTTCCTTTTTCCATCTATTTTTTGCTTTCGTGTTCTGTAATTTTGTTCTCTTGGGAGAATACCTAATCCTTCTCATTTGATCTTTTTTCTCTCCTAATAAAATTCTCTTTTATCCAAAAAAAAAAAAGATTGTTGCCCAAGAAACATTATATTTGATTTGAACCACTTTGGGATTTTTGTTGTTTAAATTGCTAGGTTATGATAGTTGCTTTTAGTTGTCATCAACAAGCAACTGGTACTTACAAATTTACTTTTTAATTCGTAACTCAAGCATTGATTTTCCTCTCACTAAATCCTTTTGGAAAGCCAAGATCCCCTCAAGGTAAAAGGCTTTATTTTTTTGGACAGGCTACTTAATAGAATTAACACAAATGATATGCTTATGATGGAAAGGAAGTTTCCTTGAAATAGGGGCATTATAAGCTTGAAAATTTCTATCCCTTAATAGAGGTCTTTTGGGTGGGTTTAGAGCACACCCCTAAATTCTGTTTGTCTTTCTTTTTTCTTACTTTGGTATTGGATTGAGAGGATTGCTTGTCCTGTGGTCCTTTTTGCTCTGGTACTTTGATTGTTTAATAAAGATTTCTTTTTCTATAAAAACAATTCTCCTATAATAAAGTTATATGAACTTTGTGATCCTATTAAAAAACTTGAAATGTGGAAGGTTCATAATAATCTAATTTTTATATTGTAAAAATTGTGATATATTATAAAATATTCTTTATTTATATGGTATAGATTTTTGTACCTGTACCATATATTTAAAAAGATGAATACTGTATGCTCCTATATTGGGTATGGACCCCTACTTGTGCAACATAGGTTGTCATTGATAGTGTTAAATGTTTAACAGGAGGAGGAAGAAAAACAGGAAGAGGAGCAAGCTCGAATGAAAGAATCTGTTGGTGGCCAAAAGGATTTGGCTGTGGAAGATGCGGGTACTTCACCAGCTAGACAGGCACAAGGAGAAATAAAAGCTAAAATCTTGGATAAACAGGAGCAGCTCTGCAAGCTCAGTCGTGCATTAGCTGTTTTAGCATCAGCATCTGTAAGGACTGGAAAATAATTTATTTATTTTTTTAAACTCTAATTTATTCATATTCTATCACTCTGATTCATATTCTAAATTTTCAGTCAGTGAGCAGGGAACGTGAAGAGTTGTTGAGACTTGTCAGAAAGGAGGTAAATAGAACTGATATATGTCTCTTCCCTTGGCAATGAATACAGAATATAGTCTGGGTCTTTAACTTATAAAAGTGAGATGGCAATTTCTCTCTCATGACTTGTATTGCATTTATGTAAACAACATTTTTTCACAGAATTCTTGACTTCTGCCTCCAACTAATTTTCTTCTTGAGCAAAATCTCTTTAAACACATTTCTCAATTTTTTCCAGCATTAATAAGTAATTGTGTATGGGTAGATTTTCAAAGGAGAAGTTATTCTAATTTTGCTTGCACATTGGGCCTTATTATAAACTTTTAATTGTGAGAAGTTAGAATTTTTTGAAGTCAAATTTTTAAATAATATATTAGATCTTTAAACTTTAAAGACTGATGGTAGTGGAAAAGATGAATATATATTGTCCCCTATTTTTTTTAAACTTTAGATACCTTTTCTTACTGTAGCATTAGCATGCCTTGTCTATAACAGAAAACTAGTAGCATAGCAAAATCATTTCTTGCCATTAGAAATCTTAAAATAATGTATAGTGACTAGGATATAACCATAGCGCTAGCTGTATATATATTCTAGAATTAGGGATATAACTAAGGAATGTAATTAGTAGTATTCTAAGGCAAAAGCCCTTCTTTTTTTTAGTTAGTATCTTCAGCTTTTCCAATGACTGTGCCATCATTCCAGTCATTTTCTGATCAGCTTTTAACCTCAGACACCCTTGGGGTTGCCTAAGGCATCACTTATCACTAGAGCCTCTCCAATGGCCGCATGCACCACCACATTCCACTTCATTCTTTTTCTGGTTTGTCTTCCATACGTTTGTGCATAATTTGTTTCCTCTGGTCACCATCTGCCTAGAACCATGAGGTCTTGGAGGTGGGATAGAATTTGTTGTGTGGCTTCTCTTTGGGTCTCTGCTAGTGGGGTTTTTAAGGGTGTCCCTTTGGTAGATGTTCATCGGGATTAGAGGGCCTTGTTGTATTAGCCTTGTTTTTTGGGCTTCTTGGGATTTTTTGTATGAGCTTTGTTTTCTCTAGGAGGATATCTAGTCCTCCTTTTCTCTCCAGTTTTCTTTGTACCCTTTATCTCCTTCTTTCTCTTCAATAATATTTCTTTTTCGATAAAAAAAAAAAGAGGTCTTGGTACCTTCTTTTCCCTTGTTTTGTCTCTATTTGTGGTGTTTATTTTTTTATCCCTTGGTTTTCAATCTTTTTCAAGGATGACTTCAATTCAAATATCCATACTTAGATTTTGTCAAATTGGACTGATCGAACTTTTCAGCACATGATCAAATCTAACTTAGATCAATAGTCCACTATGAGATATTGCATCTCTACAGAGAGAAATCTTGTATTTTAGAATAGTAAGAAACAAGAAGTCATGACCAAATCTAGTGCCGAAATATTGTGCCATGGCCTTGGCAATGTAAGAACTAGTGTGGATGAAACAGTTGCTCCAGGAATTATTGGAGTTTTGGATAACATGACATTGTTCTACGAAAAACAAGCAGGATTATATATTGCCTCCTGTATGATTTTCCATAAGAGGACCAAACAGAGAAGTTGTTGTCACTTCAATAAAGAAAAGATACTGATGAACCCCCTTGCCCAGAAACAGAGCAAAGATAGCAGAAAAATGGCTGAATAATGCAAATATTATTGATAGAACAATACCCGAAGGCAATATACAAAACTCCTAGCTTTCGAGAGGCTAGGTCTCTCCCCGAGACTGTCCAAAATTCTCTTCCCCTAGCACTCAGCCATCATCCACCTTATAAAGGCCACTAGGTCCCATAGTTGGTTATAACCGTAATAGTTAGTTACAAATATCAACCCAACACCTATATGTGTCCCTTCTTTTCTTCCTAATTCCCTTATTATAATCCTAAATGACCCATTTACATCAGTCTCATCATTACCGCCCCCTTTAAGAGGCACCTTGTCCTCAAGGTGAAGGTGAGGGGATTCCTTTCCTACTGTAACACAAAATTTCCAAGTGTTTCCAAAGTCTGACAGTCCTTCCCATTTTATTAAAACTTCCTCTTGGCTAATAATGGTCATTCCACTTCTTTTGATGCCATCTTCTGGTTCAGTTAGCTGCACCCTTTCCTCAATTAAGCATGAAGCACAACAATCATGAATTTTGATAACATCATAAAATTCCCAGTAATAATCAACTTTAGCAACCATGAAGTTTGGTGGTAGCCTATGCATCTTATAAAACGAATTATTTATTACTGATCCATCAATGATTTGTCCTTGCCTCTGGAGTAACATGTATGCATCTCTTTTGGTCCATAATCTCAGTAAAATTAAGAAAGAAATCGGAGTACTGCTTCCTACCCCTCTACCAGCTGCTAGGCCTATCTCTTGGGTTGTTTTCTTGGTAATTGGGTTATGTGTTGCATACCCAAAAGAAATCTCCCGTGGTCGAATCTTCATCTTAGTTGTTTCTCCTTTCCTTTCTTCATCTGTCATGGTAAATAGTTGAAGATGGGGAATATTTTTGCTCCTTCTGCTTGCTTGAACTAGGTCTGCAGAATCGGAACCAAGCCCCAATTGCATTTTATTGGTTTTCTTGATATTGGAGATGCCACGTTCATCCTCTGGTTTGCTCAATGTTGTGACAGGAAAAAACTCAAGTTCTTTATCATGATAAGAAGAAGAAACTGAGCATTCTTTCCATTTAAATACTGCTTGAAACCCATTAATATGACAGAAAACAATTTTGATCTTGCTCCTTCTCGCTTCGTAATGGAACAAGGCATAATTTGATGCTGCTGTTGTAAGCAGGCACAGCTTCATTCCAGTTGAACGTTGCGATTCGGCTTGACTTTCTATATAGGCATCTCGGGTCAGGTGGGTTTTAACTGGATCAGGAAATTGGCCAACCCTAGAATTGTGATTGGGTTTGGGTAGAATGCAGCAGATGAAGTATTGGGCCAACCCACCTTCACTTATTCCAGAATAAAGCCCATAATTCTCCCCTGCCCAACTTGGAGACCAGAAGTGTTTATTCGTTCTCAAGCAGGGCTCATTATATTTGCCAGCCCAAAATCTTATTAGGCTTCTTCCCCAACGGGTCTTGTTGACCCGATCCAATACCTATGTGCTTTTTTCCTTGCAGTCACTTTCTGCCACGACAGAATGCCTTCTCTCTGAGTCACCTTCTTCCTTCAAGAATGAGCGTCTTTTCTCAGAGTTCTCTTTGTTCCTGCTGCTGCGGCGTTCCCAGCCCCTCCCCCCTGCTGTTTCGGCACTGGAAGGGTGAAAATTATCTACTGGTTGGCATAAAACCGACATAAAAATCATTTGCACATCCTCGGCAACTATTTTCTCCATGTCACTGTCGCTAGGGCTCCATTCTTGGTGGTGCTTCATTTCTGTTCTCATGGCTTTTGGGGCGTCAATCATGAAATTGGAAGTTTCCTCTTTATTTTCTTCTCTGAATCCTTTCTTGAAGACAGCCACCACGCCTTTCTTGCTTTCTTCGACCGAGCCCAGTTTTTGCTCTTTAGATTCCTTTTCAATTTCTTTATCTACTGTTTCCCTTTCTTTTTTGAATTTGCCATTCCTCTCTCTGAGTTCTTCTAAGAATGCCTTTAAGTCAATGTCTGGTCTCTTCTCATCTTTGTTTGCCCTACTATTTTTGCTCGACAGGTGCATCTCCACCATTTGGCCAAACATTTCCATCCTTGTCATTGATTCTCGGAGTCCCTGAACTATATCTTTGACCGTCCCTACTTCCTCTTTTAGTGTCTCCATTTCGTTCTTGAGACCTCCTACTTCTTTTTCAAGAACGTCAACCTTTCCGTCAGTCCTAGAGTTCACCATCTTCTTGCAAATCCCTTGATCGAGACTGCTCTGATACCACTGATGAACCCCCTTGCCCAGAAACAGAGCAAAGATAGCAGAAAAATGGCTGAATAATGCAAATATTATTGATAGAACAATACTCGAAGGCAATATACAAAACTCCTAGCTTTCGAGAGGCTAGGTCTCTCCCCGAGACTGTCCAAAATTCTCTTCCCCTAGCACTCAGCCATCATCCACCTTATAAAGGCCACTAGGTCCCATAGTTGGTTATAACCGTAATAGTTAGTTACAAATATCAACTCAACACCTATATGTGTCCCTTCTTTTCTTCCTAATTCCCTTATTATAATCCTAAATGACCCATTTACATCAGTCTCATCAGATACCTATAGGGACTCCTACCTATAATAATTCCAATGATCCACTACTCCTACATGTATTAATTCTAATGATCACTAAGTCCCTAAAAAGACCCCACATTACTTACATTTGTGACAAGCTTGGTGCATATGACATATATGCTTCCCCTTATAGGGAGCGTTGGAATTTATGTATCCTGACTAGGATATGACCATATATGTATCTATGCTAGAATTCGGGAATGTAATTAGTAGTATTTAATTTAGATTGAAAAAGAAAATATTATTAAAGAAGAGAGAAGAATACATAGGGAAGGAGAAACAAAAGAAAAGAGGAGGACTAGATATCCTCCTAAAATTAAAAAAAAAAAAAAAAACTCAAACAAAACCAACGCAAGAAGCCGAAAAACAAGGCTAATACAATAAAGCCCTCCAATCCCTATGAACATCTACAAAGGGCATCCCCTTAAAAAATCCATTAGCCCAAAACCCAAAGGGAAGCAACATAACAAATTCTATCCCAAAGAAGGTGAGGAGGAAGAAGCCGTTGCTTAAACACTCTAGCATTTCTTTCCATCCAAATACACCACACATTTGCAAACATAGTTGCCTTCCACAACATCTAACTAACTATACTTCCCACAAAAGGTTTTCCTTTTCTCTCTCTTTTTTCTCAACATGGCTATTGTGACATTGTGTGTACTAAGTGATTGAAGGTTTATTATATGGCTATTGCATCAGACATGTAGAGATGTTATAAATGTGCATTGTAACTATTCTTCTCTGCTCTGTTCATAATAGAAAAAAATATATTTTCTATGTCTCATATTCATCTCTCCTTTGTATGAAGTTAATAAAACAAAAGGAAAATATAAATGAAAAAATTGTCTTTATTTTGCCATTATTATTGGCAGATAGAAATGTATAATAGTATGGTAGAGAAAGAGGGCACTGAAGGCGAACTAGAAGCTAAGAAGGCCTACAAAGCTGCAAGGGAGGATAGTAATAGTTTTATTGAGGCAGCTGTCAGTGACAAGGCTTCTTCAGCGCTTATTAACAAGGTAATGCGGTTTCTTAACAATGATCCCCTAGTTTTCCATGATGCCACTTGATCTTTCCATTTAATGAAGAAACAGGGTGATCTTTCAAATTCAATCTTCAGCTGAATTATTTCTGAAATCAATATGATAAAAGAAAAAAAAAAAACTAAAACCTGACAATTGCTAAGTCCAATATGATTTTTCATATATTAGGTTGATGGTATGCTCCAGACACTTGAAAAAGAAATTGATGACGTAGATGCTAAAATTGGAGATCGCTGGCGGCTGCTAGACAGGTTTTATACTGGTTGCCTATTAATTTAAGAGAACTTTATTTGCTAAATCTATATTCATATGACCTGGCTAATTACTGATGTTTCCTACTCTTATGCAAATTATGAATTTGTAAAGATTCAAGATTATCTATCTTTTGCTTAATGACATGTCTTTGAGATTTTTGGTGGACTAAGAAAACCTCAGTTAATCAGCCTCAACAGCAGAATCCTTAAAACAGCATAGGCCATTGGGTGGGCCAGATGACTGTGCTTGTTAAATTTGGAACCTGCAATATGGTAAATTGCTGATAGATTTTATTAGTGACTCATGGAGGGAGAATCTAAGAATTGAAATAAAATTGATTCAAGAGTTACATCTGGTCTACTGACTATAAGATAATTCAACTTTCCAATTAGTCTTCAATGTAGTGTTAGGATCTATAGGTGTTTGATAAAAAGGGTGAGAAAATATAAAAAAGGGGAGAAAGGAAGAAAATTGATGAAGGGAACTGATAATTTTACTCAACTCTCTGTTTGATTGGAAATTTTTGGTACAAAAAAATTTTCTGGCAAAGAAACATTCTTATGTCTGTAAGAATTTTCCCAGATAACAATTTTTCAACTAATATAAAAGAAATTTTTCGAGGATTTTTTTCTCACAAATAAGTAAAGAAACAGTTTCTATTTTACTTTCATCCTCCAGCTATTAGCTACCACTGCTGCTATCATCCATCATGGGCCATGATTGGGGCCAAATAAGAATTTTGAAATTCAGTTGGCCAAGGTTTTAAGCTAGAACCTAGACTCGAATATTTCTATGTGGGCCAAGTAGGAATTTTGAAAGTGAGATGGCTGAACATGAATATTGCTATTTGTGCCCAAATAAGAATTTTGAAGATCAGATGAACTTAGGCGCAAAATTTTACTTTGGTCAAGCAGTCTCAAGTTCAAATTCTAAAATTTGCAAATTTACAGGCTTGGGGTTTAAGCTTGGATCTTGACATTTCTATTCAAACCAAAATAAGAAGTTTGAAAACGGATCATGCTTAGGCCCCAAAGATCAAACATAGACCTTTTTTTTTTTTTTTTTGGGTTTAGGCTCGATCTGAAAAGAAATTTTAAAAATGAGCAGTAATTAAGCTTGAACCCAAATTTTCTTCTCTAGAAACCCCAGACCCTGTCCCCTGATTAAGTTTAAATACTATAGCCAGTAGCACTCAACCCAATGCCCACCACCACTGCTAACGTTGCATCCCCAACCACTGCTTTGGCACCATTACCTATCATTTGCCGCCTATTTTTGTTATTGTAATCAAAAGAAAAGGCTTCAAAATAATAATTTCTAATGAAACAGTGGATAGAAAATTTTGTTAGGGAAACATTTTTCAAGAAAGATTTTCCAACATGAGGATCTCCAAAACATTTATTTTCCCACAAAACAAATGGCGCAAAAGCAAAAAACCACCTGTCAAGTCTATAGTAGGGGCTTTATGTTGGAAGCTTAAAAAATAATTAGGTGAAATGAAAATACTGTATGAATGTTTCAAGCCTTAATAAAAAGCTTAAAACTAAGTTCCAACATCTACAATTAAATTCTGTCATGCCCCCGGCTATGAACTGCTCTCCTCTGGATAGTTTGAGTACTAGTACTGTAGTACAGCTGCAAAAGATGGGATCAATGCTAAGCAACTCCCACATAGTCATCCAGGTAGCATCTGAACAGGACAACTCTTCCAGTTAACAGGGTAGAGGCAGAAAGGATCATTTGAGAAGTCATTAATCTGGTGATTGATCATTAGACCAATCCCCTTAATTAATTGAGCTCTAGAGGAAAGTTTGAGCATTTGTGCAATGATGAGGCCGAGTCCCTAGAGATTCATCTAAAAGTACAGCAGGAGGCTGTCTATTAGACTAAGGTTTCCTCAAGTTACAAACCGGTCAGTTAGATGGTTGACAGAACATAGGGCATAAGAAACACACAACACTTCAGGCCTTATTGAATGCTGAAGAGTTTAACCACAAGATAAACTCCTCAAAATAAAGATGAATTACGAAGCGATCTGAATATAACTTATATTACTAACCTTATCTTTAGAAGAGCACAAAAGAATAATCCTTAGATAAAACTATAAGACTGCTAGGGAATGATAGACCCATAATCCATTAACACTCCCACTTAATTGAAACAAATATCCTAATATAATTGATAAATTTTCCTACAAGGTTTATAGGCATTAGGATGTCTTTCTGAAAGAATGCTTAGAGTCATCTTTTATACAAACCATGATATGATCATCCTCATTAAAAATTTGAAAGCAATTAAGAATGTTTTTGTATTGTTCATTGCTTAATTCAAACGATGAATGTTTTAGGCAAACATTTCTACAAATTCTAATGGGCAAGTGCTCAAGGTCAGTGGCTGCTGAGGGGGGAGGGCATACCATCAGCAATCTCTAAAGTACTCCTAGTGGACCTATCGACTAATTTATTGGAGGCAAACTTGATTGCAGACAAGACCTAATTCCATATACCTTGTTTTTCTCCTACTGAATTCCAAAGTGATTGTTCAGATAATTGGTGGAGAATTACTTGAATCCTGACAACCAAACATTCCAATTTGCTCCCCTCAGAATTAACCAAATATTATTATATGTTATAGTAGCCAAAAATCATTTACCCCAACAGCCAAACATCCCAATTGCTTCCCAAAAATAATTTAGTTGCTAATCAAACATGCACTAAGCAAGCCTCCCAAGTTATGGTTAGTGACCTGAAGTGAGTATGTTATGTAACTGAGAATAGGTAGGAGAAAAAGAAAACACAGCAACACCAACTGATATTTCTGGAATTAGATAAAGGAAACTCACAGAAGAATACAATAAACACACACTGTAATGAAGAACACTAAGGACACACAGTAAAGAAAAGATTACAGACACACCACACTCTAGCTTTTGAGAGGCTAGTCTCTCCCCAAAAATCACTCACTGATTTTCCATACCCCCAATACACCAGGACACCTATCAAAATACCACTGCCTTCCTTCCACTCATTCTCTCTCCTCTAAACAAAGGACATCTGTCCCACATTAGTTATGCCACTTTAATTGACCATCTTGCCCCCTTTTTCATCCTTCTTCCTTCTCATATATGTCTTAAGCCCATTTTCCTTGATAGAGCCCATTACATCAGTATGAAATACTAAAGAAAGCCTAATTTTCCGTGCCAAAAGTTTCCATAGACTCTTTAACAAATAACTTGCAGGCTTACCATTGATACCAGACATAACGGAGTTTGGAATCATAATGGGTGGTATTGAGCATTTAGCCATTGAAGCTAATACTGGAGGAAACATAAGTAGCATAGAAGGAGATACTTTAAAGAGACAAAAGGCACCAAATCTAGGGAGTTGGTTCTGGATTTACTAGAAGCACACATACTGGGAATGGCCTTTTATGTTGCCTTAGATTCGAAATTCCCACATTAGATGTAGAGGATTTGGAAGAATTTAATACAGATTTGAAGCACAGAGATTATTGATTGATGATATCATGGAGGACTTGATCAACAAAGAAAGTTATTCAGCAAGAAATTCTTTCCATGAATCCCCCATTGGTGAGGTGAACGCAAAGAAGAATGTTGGGAAGGTTGCCAATTTAAGTCCAAATTTGATAAAGAATAGACGAAGGTTCAGAATAAAATGGTTTTTGGTGATGTGAGGATTTGGAAGAACAAAACTGTTCTGGGATTTAAACGTGTTTGACCATCTAGCATGCAGGATGAAAGACTGAAGATGAAAATAATAAGATTGATAGTTATATGAAAATGAATTATGTATTGAAATGTAATGTATTACAAAGTAAAGATAGATTGAGATCCTTATTTGAGACACGAACCTGGAAAACTCCCAAAATAGTTACTCACCAATTGCTTGCCTCTCTTCACAACTAACTCTCCCTTATGACAACTGTATAACAGAATGGCCTAACAAACTCCAATCCCTAGGCTACTGACTTATACACGTGATTTTTATTCCCTTTGTAACTGGTTAGGCACATAGTCGTCCAACAATTTGGGTTTTGCTCTATGTCTAGGCTGGTTATCCGAGTTGGGTTGTTACTGCTTGGGCTGTCTTCCTTCTGGGTATATCAAAGGTAGTGTGAGATTCAAATTCAATTACCATCAGAATAACTAACTTCTGTAAGGATCTTGACAGCAAAGGGTTCCCCATAGATCTTGGACTGGTATCCTATAGTAGATGACATGCCCAGCTAGTTGAAGAGATACCTTGAAGCAATAGGAGTGAAAAAGGCAATACGATTTTAGTAATGAGAATGCCAGGTCTTTGGGGGAGAATTGCTGTGAGCATGAATTCTACCTTTGCCACTTTGGCGCCTAAACATATCATTCAGACTTATTGGCTTGATTACTAGTGTTTATAATAAATGATGATGGTATCACTTATTGAGGGCAATAATAAATGCTAATTTTTTGCAATAAGAAATCTGAAGAATTCACTATATTTGCACTTATAGCAAGACTTGCCCAAAAGGTACATAATTATGTATTACTTATCAAACGCTGAAAAGTAGGGAACTTCAGGCCTTGCTAGTGTGGAAAAAGATTTCTAAATGGTAAAATTATATAAAATTTCACCAGATTTCGAATCATATGTATATCTAATATTGCTCATTTGTACTTACGTGAAGTAGTTGGAGAGGAAGAGATGCTTGTACTATATCTTTTCTTTGAGTTTCAAGTGGACAATTAAAATTGGTTTGACGGGAATCAAAATGAGAAGCCTGGGAATGGAATAGATAAATATTGAGAGTGTACTTGGATGCAAAATTTGATGTATTGTCAATTTTCATCCCTTCCCCCCAATGTTTCTCCTGTTTTTACTAGTACTAAACACATTTCCAGATGTATAGAACTTTTCTATGAGTTTTATTTCTACCTTCTTTTTATAAATTTTATCTGCAGTATTTGTTCATAAATCTTAATTGAACTAAGTAGACAATTATAATGTGTTCGATGGGAATCAAAATGAGAAGCCTGGGAATGGAATAGATAAATATTGAGAGTGTATTTGGATGCAAAATTTGATGTATTGTCAATTTTCATCCCCTTCCCCCAATGTTCCTCCTGTTTGTACTAGTACTAAACACATTTCCAGATGTTTAGAGCTTTTCTATGAGTTTTATTTCTACCTTATTTTTATAAATTTTATATGCAGTATTTGTTCATAAATCTTAATTGAACTAAGTATTGAGTATAAATCGATTATATGGAAGCAATTGACCACGTTCTAGAAAACTTGTGGCTTTAAGCCTCCTGGAAATGAAATTTGAGTAATTAATACTGATGACTTGACGACTGCACAACGTTTACATTCCAGAAGGTTTTATAAACTATCCTTAGTGTGGAGGACTTTTTATTTCTTCCTCCATATATGTCATTACCGCAGCTTGTTACTGGAAAAAAATGTGAAAAAAAATGTTGAGCCATTTTATGGCAGGGATTACGATGGGAAAGTGACACCTGAGGAGGTTGCATCTGCTGCTATTTACCTGAAGGACACTCTGGGGAAGGAAGGAGTTCATGAACTCATCAGCAACCTTTCAAAAGACAGAGGTCAGTTTGTGTCATTTTCCTCTTGTTTCTTCTACTACTACCCTCACAAAATCAGTTATGTGTGTCAATAACATGCCTCAATTCAGTGATTAATGCAACTGATAGTGTTGGCATTATAATGATTCAGAAGCACAAAAATCAGCGTCTAATGCAATTTGAGAATTGAAAAAGGAATTTATTTAGCTTCCCCCCCAACCCACAACACACAAAACAAATTCCTTCATGTTTTGCTTTTTAGGTCGCCTTTTAACGTTGTTTAGGAGCCAGTTGACAGCACCTCAATAGAAAGCTTCCTCTATATTCAAAATTAGCTTCTGAAGCTGTCTTAAGACTTTTCATGACAAATTCTTTGCAAATTTTAAAAAAAGCGTCAAACAGTCTTGGAAAAATACGAAAGTCCATTGGTGCATTGAGTACCTCTTTCTGTCATTTGTGATTCTTCACCTTCATTATTAAATTATACTGCAAGATTAACTGCTACTTTTTCCATTTTCTTTCTGAGCAGATGGAAAAATACTTGTAGAAGATATTATCAGATTGGGCATGCAGAAAGAGGAAGCTGATCCAGACCAAGCAGAAAGGTTATAGAGAATACTTTTTATGATTGATCCTAATTTCAAATTTCTGGTCGAGTTAGCATCAGTTGCTATAATTTTAACAAATTGACACGATATCTTTATAATTTAACTGAAGAATATTGATCAATTCCTCACCATTGTGAAAAATTGTATTTCTGGTGTCCTTCTGAGCATGGTGGTCCATGACGTCCAGAATTTTATAGTACCAGCAAAGAACAATAATTTCATTGGCAGTGAAAACTGACGAAGGGTAATGCTGTGCTGTCTTTGCAGTTTTAGTTGTTTGGTCACCATTGAAATTTTGTAGACATTAATCGAACAACCCACATTATGTCATTTCTTAGAGTTAAAATTCAATATGTATAATTTCTATTTTGATCATCTGCAGAAAACCCTACTGAGATTTTTAAATAAGCAATTGACCCCTATGGGAAATTGTGTCCACGTGGTGGCTCTCCTCCGTTCAGGCGGAAATGGGAAAGCATAGTTAATCTCGTGGCATCTGGATCATTCCAGATATTTTGTTTGGTTGAAAGACATAAAGGCTGAATTTGAATCTTCTCAGAAAATTTTTTGCCGATATATATTGGCCCAACTCAAGTTCTAGTCTCGTTGTGAGAAAAATGCAGACACAACCTGTAATAAGTCCATTGCTAAAATAAGAAACCACTAATTGAAGGTTTGTATTTGGGCTGAGTTTGGCCCATTAGTTGTCCTTGTTGCTAGTCTTAACTATCAGACCAAAAAAAAAAACCTGTAATAAGTCCATTGCCAAAATAAGAAACCACTAAATGCAGGTTCATTTTTTCGTTGGTCGGTGGACTTAATATGGGTTTTTCTTTTGGTCGAATAAAAATGAGTTCATATAGGTTGAGTTTTTGTCGCACATAAATTTTTGAGCTCACCCGTAGGTCCAACCCATATCAATTACTGTAATTGGGCACACAAATTAGCGGCTGTTCGTTGAATTTTTTTTTAAAAAAAAATTAACGGGCTGTTTTAAAACTGAGTTTTCTTATTGAATTATGAAATTTTCATATAATTGAGTTTTGAAATTATCATTTTGTAACATGACAGGATTCCTGCGTGCTCATTTTTGAAATTACCCATTTTTTTTTATATTTTTCCTTTTCGAAACTCGTGTAGACTTGGGAGATAATAAATTTGGGCATGGATTTAAACTGAAATCATGAAAATGGGAGCTTTTTGCATTTTTCTTTTTCGAAACTCGTGTAGACTTGAGAGATAATAAGATTGGGCTTTGATTTAAACTGAAAACATGAAAATGGGAGTTTTTTGTATTTTTCTTTTTCGAAACTAGTGTAGACTTGAGAGATAATAAATTTGGGCTTTGATTTAAACTGAAAACATGAAAGAGGGAGCTTTTTGTATTTTTCTTTTTCGAAACTCGTGTAGACTTGAGAGATAATAAATTTGGGATTTGATTTAAACTGAAAACATGAAAATGGGAGCTTGAAATGCAACATGTGCTATTGCATGAGTGCAAATGTGCATGTGGAATCTAATTTATAACCATCAAAATTTTGTATGGCTTTGGTTCATATTATAGATTAAGAATAGAAAAAAAAAAGATAAAAAAATAAATTGTATGGTTGTGTATGAAAAAATAATTAAGAAAAAAAATTTGTGTATATTTTATTAAAAAATAAAATAAAATAACTGAGCTAATTTACCGTTTTATCTTTCACATGATTTATAAAGTTTTTATTTCCATCAGAAAATTTTAATCTCAGCCCCAATCTTCATAGTACTATAGCATCGGTTTTCAATAACAATATACCTAAGTAGTCATCAGTTTCATCAATTTCAGAATTTTTCATCCTCAGATAAGCGCAAAGCAAATTTTATAAACAAATTCATTTCAGATTCAGGTGTGCAAAGCAAAAGCATACCACGTTAAGAGTCCTCGCACAGTCAATTATAGAGGAAACAATCGACTTCTGGCTTTTGCTGATTCGACACCAAACAAGTACACTTGTGGCGGAAAATCAGTTTATAGAGTACGAGCACAAATAACCAAGCTCCTTCCTTCTTCGTCTTCGCATAATCGTAGAGCACGAGTCGAGCACAGATGAAACGCTGGAGTGATAAGGGCTTCTACGAGGATGAAGTTGGAAATGCATAAAATAGAAATGGTATTCATGTCATTGCAGTGTCTTCTTCCATCAAGAGAGACAAGATTCCGTGCGTTGCCACAGGGAAAAATCCATATTATTAATGATGGAAAACAGTGCGATAGGAAAAGAAAGCTTCGCTAATAAGAAGCTGAAGCAAATGCGTCTAAATATACTGTAACCCGAAATTCTTTTATCTTTTTCTGATCCAAATGTGAATCAAACGCATTCTTACTGTCTAGGAGAACTGCCATTTGAACTAAGATTTTTTGATAAAATTTGTGTCTCTTTGTCAAAGCAAGAAGTGCAACCAAGATGGGAAAAGCATATTTTTACCAATGTATAAAGTGAACGTAGATATTATTACTTGTCATGAGAAGAAAGATGCACTAGGTGTGGCAATATCGGGATACAAGTTGGATCAGAATGTCTAAAAAATGATCTTTTTTTTATCGAAGAAGTTCTCGAAGCACTAAATAGTTGAGGAAGGCACTCAATTTGCACAAAATTCATGTTTAAAAATGTCTACATTAAAAGATATTCAAAAGTTAGTACTAATATCATTAATAGTGCACCTCTTACCCCTGGCAATATTAAGTTACAGACCAGTGGTAATCATATTCTTGACATCTTTAGGGTATTAAATTTTGATAAATATCCATGGACTTTTAGAATAACCAATTATGATGCTCATTGTCTAATCAAAAGTTGATAAATTGATTAGTGAGACAGACAGAATACTAGTTTGAGTCTACTGTAGTGTCTCTCAAATATACTCCATATTAATTTTCGTTCTTGATGTATGTTTCACATTAACATAAAAAAAAAAAAAAACTGCCATGTCGATCATATAAATAATAATATTTAAGTTAAATTAAATAAAATGACATGTTTCTTATAATATAAAAGTCGCGGGTTTAATTTTTAGTTTTAAAAATATTTCCCTTATTAATGCTTTAATGGTTGAATTTATTATTTTACACAAATTAAACCCCATAAATTGATAACCCTCCACATATTAGTTCTTCCTTCAATTAAACATGTTAACTTTTCATGATCACATTAAAAGTGGAATAATTAAATGCTTAAGTGGAGTGTTAAGAGGACAAGTTAATTGTTCAACGTGGGAACTCAATTTCATTTACTTCAACCCCTTCGTCAATAAAATCACATTTCCAAAACTAACAGCAACTTAAATTATTACAAATGTTTTAGTTATAAAGAAACTAGGCTTGGAGATTATTGTTTTATCAATTGTGGCTTGCATTCAAAATTTTATATTCACTCAAATTTACCATAATTTGGTGCTTTAAATTTATTCACTATTTTAGTTTAAATGATATAACACTTTTTTTTTAAATAATGCTTCGTGTTCAAATCTTACAAATTAAAAAAAAATAATGATACGAACAATTTATATTTATGTAATTTAATATGACTTGAACTAGATTAGTTGAAAACTAATAATTTTTTTCATATACTGGTAATTTGAAAATTACTTACCAATTAATATATTATTACTGTTATTATTATTATAAGAGTAAAATTATTTACAAAAATTAAATTTTAAAACATTATTTTTAGATATCAAAATATATTTTGTCACTTTTAAAAATAAATTTATCAAAAACTTCAATATCTAATCTTAATTAGTTCAAATTTTCACCTATAATTATTTTAAAATTTATAATTGAAAATATATGTAACTTATATGTTTTGTCAATTAATAAAAGTGTTATATATATCCTACAATAAAAATTTTAATTGTTATGATTTTAACAATCAAAAGATATTATTTTTATTAAAATTAAAATATTTAAATGTTTTCAAATGTACAAATTAGAAACACACATAATTTAATCAAGATAATATAAACTAAATTTTTTTTGAAAAATTTAGAGGGACTAAAAGTAGAGTTAAATAAAATAAAAATATATTTTCAGCATATAATAAAGGCTAACATGAGCAATTTATTTTGTCTAAATTTATATCAATTAGTCAATTAACTTGTATACCTAAACTGTGACAAAAATATTTTTTATTTTTATTATATTTGTCATCAAACTACAATTTAGACGTCATTCAAAGTAAATTTTGTAGCGTGCATATACTCCAAGTTCCGACCAATCAGATGATGACAGTACAGCAATATAATATAGTTTTAAGATTTCATCATAAGACCAACCACATTTCGAAAAACACCCAAATCTCAATCAAAGGCGCTCCTCTACATATCGATTTGGTCTCGCTCGGCTTTCAAAGAATCTCAGCCGTTTGAAATCAGTGTCCACTGCGTCGGATTTTTTCTTGTTCGAGTTCGAAGTGAAAATTCTGTGCTCCGCTAACACTTTGAGCTTCCGAGTTCGCCGTTCGAGCATACTTAGGGTTTGCCATTTTCGCTGAGAATTAAGCTCCGTCTCTTCGCCATCGGCCTTGCTAATTCTTTCCATATCGCTATTTGATTTCGGGCTATTCTGCCATGCAGATTTGAAAAAACAATTATTGTAATTTGTTTAAGGATGCCCTTTACCGATCCTTCTTAAAGCCTTGGTGCAATTTCGAAGATTTGTTGTTTGAGGAGGACTTAGGGTTTCGAGTATTAAGATTAAGCCGTTCAACTTCAGTTTTATGTGTCCAGAGGGGAATTGACGAAAAATTACTTGTGTAGCTTTGGGTTTGTTTCGTTGCTTAATTTATTGGCGTCCGGGGTTTTTATCTTCCTCATTTACATTTTCCTTTCTAGTGGGGTGGGAGCTTGAGGGTATGGGATTTAGTTTTTTGTGGCCGTGTCTTACATGAGAAGTAGAAATTTATCACCGAAGTAAAGGGGATAGACATGTTTTATTCTCAGTTTATATTGGCCAAGAAGGGGCCGCTTGGGACAATATGGATAGCTGCACATTTGGAGAGGAAGCTCCGGAAGAATCAAGTTGCCGATACTGACATTGGCGTCTCTGTGGGTCAGTTTACTTTGAACCTTATGTGATTGAAATCTTATTACAGTAATATATCTACATTTATGATAGTGACACAATTTTGAGCTTTGTGTTATATCGTCTCGGATGTCTAGAACTGGAATGTTAAAGCTTGTCTCATTTATTACTGTCTATGTTTTTTGCTTACTTAGAAACCCTATCGTACCTTTTTTCTATGTGCAGTCTTAGGATCTTATCAATAAGTGCTAGTATGTAGTTATTGTGCTGCTCTTTTAGAGAAACTTATGAAAGTTGAAAATTCACTCCTTGTCTGCTTAATTGTTGTCAAACCTTCCTTTTTGCTCTTTGTTCTCAATAGACTAATTATTTATTTTTTATGCAATTAAAGAGACTTTATAAAAAACCAAGAAAAGAAAAGAAAACTAGTATCTGTTGGCTAATCCACTTTTCCATTGTTTGTTTGCCCTGTCTAGACAAAATGCTAGTGCTTAATCTTGTGAGTATGCCGGAGAAAAAAAATCCTTTGGTAGATTTTGGCAGTGGTAAGAAGGGAAGATATCATTTACAATGTGTTTGTTATGTAGTTATCTGGTGTAATTGGTTGGATTGATTTCCCAGGATTATCAAGAACAAGCATATGCTTAGGTCACTTGTTGGAATAGTTGTTTACCTGCTTTGTGGGTATCTTTGTGGTGCTTGCCTAATGGTTACTTTTGTGGGGCTTCATTGCTTATGCAAAGAGGGATTGGATGGGCTCAGATGTTTAGATTTTTTGGCCATGCTTTGAGTTTTCTGTTTTTTATGTATTTTTTCATTTAGCAGATGCCTTACTCTCTGTCCTATCATGTTCTCTCTTTATAAAGCTCTTCTACTGTCAGGAATATTTGGTTTAAGATGACACCATCTTTCTTTCTCTCTTTTGATAAGATGCTGCAATTTTGCGGCATTAATTGTTTGAAAATTATGTTTATCAAGCTTTTTTGCATTTATATTGGTTGTCACTGGTAGTGTTAGTGTCGACTTGCATTATTAATTCTGTAGTGCATTATCATGTTCTTCATACTTTATGAAGCCAACCAACAAGGGTTGGGTCAAATGAAGGAGGCTAGTCTGCTCAAGTTCGAATCTTCTGGAGAGGCACACACATTTAGTGTTCGACAATGACTCAAGTAGGATTGCCTCTATTGGAGGATATTTGTGGGAAAAAAAAATATATATATATATAATATGCTTTATGAAACTTGATCAATTTTGTGTGTGTGTTATCTTCATTTCCCAGTTCCTACTTTCCTCTCATCTGCTTTTCATTACTATTATTTAATGTTTGGTTTTGGGGTTTACAAATCCAATGTTTTTGCAGCTCAAGTGTTCTTTTTTTGGATTTAAAATATCATCAATCATTTAAGTGCCAGGATTATGAGATCATTAACTTAAAAACCTAGCTAGAGTAATTTAAGGTTTGCCACCTATTTAATCACTTAAAATCTAGAACAATGTACTTTACTTCTGGTGTAAATTTCAAATATGTAGTTCTGATTGGAAAAAATGCAAGGAGGATTATGTAGCCATACCCAGTGAAGGACTAATCCTTGATGAATTGGAATTTTTGCGGTTTCTCAAATTCTGCTATGATTACTATCGTGGAGATTAAAATCCACACACATGGAAATATATAGTTACATAATGCTTTGTTTATATTGTCTGTGCTGGTATGATGAGTTTGATTGGGAGGATTCCTTGTCCTCTATTGCTGACTTTCTTGTATTTTCTTGAATGAGTAATAAAGTTCCTTTTTCTTATAAAATAAAATTGTCTGTGCTGCATTTGTTATACTCTAGTTTTCATTACATGTTATCTTCTCTGATATTTATGTAGCTACTTTATGGACAGATTCTATTCTTTTTCCTGAAGTTCCAATTGCACTCCGTTTGTCCAGTCATCTTCTGCTTGGTGTCGTGAGGATATATTCTAGAAAGGTGAATTACCTTTTCGACGATTGCAGTGAGGCTTTGCTTAAGATTAAGCAAGCTTTCCGCTCCACTGCAGTTGATTTGCCACCAGAAGAGTCCACTGCACCTTACCATTCTATTACCTTACCTGAGACTTTTGATCTTGATGATTTTGAGCTGCCAGATAGTGACATATTTCAAGGGTTAGTTTCAAAAGACTTGTTCATGTCCTTAACTTGAAGCTCTAGCTGTTTCTCTGTATGTGGAGCAGCATTTGTGACATGGTTTAACAGGGTTTTGTTTTGTTCAGTTCATTGGAAAGTTATTACTGGTGATTTTCTCTAGTTTATGTATCAGCTTTTTCCTTGGCAGTTGTCTGATGATGGAGAGAAGAAATTTATTTTCAGAAATACCTTTATATTTATTTCTTCTTAGATACAGTCTTCTATGTGATTTTTTTGTGCTAGTATTGGTCAGTATTCTGGATGGTGGTTCTATGTAGTGTGGTTTATGAAGTAAATTTTTTTTTTCTGTGTTTATTAAGATTTTTTTTTTCTTGTGAACTTGCAGTAACTATGTTGATCACCATGTCAGTACAAGGGAGCAGATTACATTACAAGATACCATGGACGGTGCAGTTTACACTACTTCACAGTTTGGATTGGATGGTGAAGATTCATCCTTGCACACCCCTCCTTTTTTTTTTTTTTTAAATTTCTAGTTTGATGGTAAATCTAAACCTTGAATTGAAAAGATATTTGCTAATTAATATTTAACTTCACATACATGGGGTTTCAGAGCGGTTTGGTGATGGCGATGCTTCTCAAATTGGTTTAGACCTTGAGGAGGTAATTTGTCTTCTTTTTTCTTTGTTTCTTACACATGAAGCGGGTATTTGAAATTAGGTCTATCTGGTTTTATGGTTTTGGGTTTGTGATAACCTAGGAAGTATGGTCATTTCTTCACCTTTAAGAATGAGAAATTCTGTATAAACTGAATTGACATTGAAACTTCATCTTACCTCTGTGGAAGATATACAATTTTTAGAGGGAGAATAAATCATTCAATCCTAAAGTAACAAGGAAAGTAGAATTAACACGCAATTCCAAAAGTAACTAGGAAACTTGGAGGCAAAGTATTGACTTTGAACTAGGACTCTACCAAGAAAAGGGGAAGTACTTAAAAAATTAATTTTTAAAAAATATTTTTTTCTCTTACCTAGCGATAAACAGAGAAGCTAAAAGACCTACATGATGGAGTTTTGAAAATAATCACACGGTTCTGCAATTCTTGAACCCTTCATTTTCAAGGACTTCAACTGGGTCACAAATTTGGATCCATAATGAATTAATGCAATCTAGTGTTGATAGAGGCTGGGAAAAAAAAAAAAATTAAAGGTTCATAACTCATAAGCATACCATGACTAGTCTTAATGTTGGTAGGTTTAAAGAAGCTAAAAGACAGAATTGTGAATCTTTTTTTTTTTTTGGTTAGAAAAATTCTTTTGTTAATCAAAGAAGAGGGATGAAATGATGCACTTATGTCCAAAAACAAAGTAAGATCATCAATAAGTCTATCATTTATATCTCTATGAAAATGAAAGTTCCAGAATAATTGATTGTTTTGTTCCATTGAAGAATTGGTGATTTGATCATCCATTAGTCTATCATTTATATCTCAAGGAAAGAGGAATGTCCAATCCAATAGTCCTTCTAAACCTGAAATTGAGTACCATCTCCAGCATGCAAAGAGAGTGAAGAAATAAAGGAAGGATATTCTTGAGAGATGTGTTTCTAGGGACTTGCACGAGTAGCATCGATCACAGGGTTAGCATCCATCTATGTTGTTGAACACTGTACTTTTTATCACCCTATGCCATGAGGAAGTGGGCTCCAAGGGAAAACACCATAACCATTTAGCCACTAGAGAGATGTTTTTAGACACCAAATTACCTAGGCCCATCCCTCCATCCTCTTTAGGTCTGCAACACACTTCACAACTAACCAAATGATCCTTTTTTAATCTTTCCTCCATCTGGCCCTGATTGCACAAGATCTTCTCTAACATATTTGCATTCCCCTTCAGAATCCTAAACACAGAGAGATAGTAGATAAGTATGCTAGAAGGAAGTCTTAATTAAAGTTACCCTGTGGCCCAGCAATAAATAAGCCTCTTTCCAGCTTTCTAAGACCTGTTGCACCATATTATCCCAAAAAGTCGCACCCTAAACCCTTGGATTACCCTTAAAGGGAACACCAAAATATGTCAAAGGTTATTGTAACACTTAACATCTAAATCTCCCCAGCTAACTCACCTATAACTGTATCCTGAGTATTAATTATAGCCAAACCACACTTTGGGAGATTAATAGGAAGCCCATACACGACCTCAAAGATTTGTAACAGCAGTGGCACATTTTTGGAAAATATCCCTATTGTCAGGGAGGAAGAAGATATACCATTTGCGAATTGAAGATGGGAACTTCTATGTCCTTCAACCCAATCATCAGACCTTCTGGGATACAACTATCAGCCCCTCACAGAATTGTGAATCTTAATAGACCTAATACACTAGCTTAGCTGTGTTGAATTAGTCATGGTTAAGAGAAATGAACATAATATTTTTTTTAAGAAAATAATATTAATTAGACTGTTCTTTGTTATTTATGAATTTATGATTTATAACCTTTGTTATGACATATGGAGACTTAATAGTTAGTTACTCTTTGCCAGTTATTTAGTTAATTCATTTTAGAGTATTTTGTTTATTTCATACATTTATGCATATTTTATATTATATATATCGGGCTACTTTTTAATTTATTACTGATTGTGATTTGTGACCATTCAATATGGTTTGCAAATTAGAAATATGCATTCCAATTGCAATTTGATGTCTATAGTAATGACTAATCAATCAATAATTTTTTTATACTAAATGAGGGACGGATAAGATAAAAAGGATTAGAATTACCAAACAAACTAGGAAAGAGACAGAATCAATTAATAGATAAATTAACTGGCAAGATCGAACGGAAGAAATGTTTTATTTGTTTATTGTATTTAAGTTGTTTTCCTTAATTGTTTCTCTCTTGGATATAATGTGTGCTGCACTGCAATTTTACCTGGGTTGCGCAATGTGCATCACTGTACATTGCTGGTGTTCTTATGACACCAGTGCACCATGCTTCACAAATGACTGATCACCATCATTTTTTATTCTTGTCTATTTTATTTTTGCATCTTTTTATAACTTAATCTCGTAAAAGCAGGATTTGTTACTGGAAAAGGCATCTACTTTGGAGCATGATGGCATATCAGAGTAAGATTTTTATTATTATTATTATTTTTTCCTTTCGTCTATCATTATATTTGGCATTGTTTAGAAAATTGGACCGAATTGGTTGGTCAGACCGGAAAATCAGTAAATTGGTCACATGATTGATTTAACCCCAGTGAACAAGTTACCAAATAAACTGGAACCAGTCAAAAACCGAAAAAACCTGAACGGTTCAGTGGCTGATCCGGTTTTAATTTTGTTCTAATTTTTCCAATCTTTTTCATACATTTTTTTTATTTTTCATATATTTTATGTGTACAAATGTGTTATTCTATATTGGGGTATTATTAATTTATCATTTTGTAACTAATTTTAAATTTTGTTCCACATTTATATATTATTCAGATTAGATATTATTATTAAACGTGTACAAAAATACTTAATAGCTTGTTTAAACCCTTTGTAAGTTTCAATACTTATTAAATTATTATATTAGATTTTTAATGTATAAAATTAAAAAAGATATATATTTAATTACAATCAGTTCAATCATAGTCGGACCAATGAACTCTGAACCAGTGCATCTACTTGTTTGGTAACTGGTCCGGTTTTCAAAACCTTGATATTTGGTTATCCTGAGTTATGGACACCATAAATTTTCTGACATGCCCTTTATAATTATCATGATTGCAGTGCTAATCCTCAAGCATCCATACAAACAGAGAAGCCTCTTGAAGACTTGAAGGTGTGGGTAGTTCATGTTCTAGTTCTGTTAAGACTTGAGGTTGTGGTTTCTCCTGAATTTAATGAATGAATTGATACATTTTGATCAGATTGATGGTACATCCACTGGTATTGAAGGCAATGAATTTGCTCAAGGTCCATCTACTCCTGGACTTGAAGAGCCAAACTTATTTAATACTCAGGTGACTCAGGTCATTACTGAAGCAGAGAATCATAATTCAGCTGATTTAGTATCAACGAAGAGCAAAGTTTCCACTGCTCAAGAGGAAGATGCAGTTGATCACTCTATGCAGTATAATGCAAAGAATCATAGTGTTGGTGGTCATGAGGATACTGACTGCCTCTTAGTTGACAGCAAAATAGAGGAACAAGAGCATTTGACAATGTTTGGGGTGAATAAGGATCAGGAAAATTTGGTGGAAGATGATCACTTCTTGATTAGTGCTTCTGGTGTGCCTGAGAAGGTGGAAGACTTGCATGATGGAATTGTGATTAATAGTGAACCAGTTGTGGTTTCTAGAGGAGTCAGTGTAAATGAAACTGTTGCATCACCTAGTTGTTCTCATGTTACATCTGATGTGGAGGACCCCTGTTGTAAAGATTTGTCTCACTTAGACGTATCGAGAGGGCCAGAATCAGATGGTCATTTGAGGGATAGCCATGCATTGTCAAAGCATGAAATTCTGACTGACAATGAAATTGCTAACAGTGAGGGGGAATCCACTCTCTTTGTTGAGGCTAAAGTATCCAACGCCGTGTATCTTCCTGGTTCACCTGGGAGACCTGAGGTGGTTGATGTTGAAGCTCAGGCCTCTCAAGAACTGAAGGAAGCAGAGGCTTTGGACCATGTTGCAGATGAAGCTGTACAGCCAAATGAATTGCATCTTCGGCCCTACACCTCCCATATGAGTCCGCCTGATGTGTTGTCTATTGGAGGTAAATTGTGCCAATTCATTCTTGAATAAATTTTTGAAATATTTTTTATATATATTATTTTCCCCTCTATTGTTTTTCTCTTTTCTAGCTGAGCAGTGAAATGCGTATGTTATTTAGAGCTCTGTTATTGTAATGCCATCTACATTTCTTTATTGCATGGATCTGATTGCTTTAGTGATAACCACTTCTATTGAGTTGACTTCTGCTGTTAAATTTGTGACCTTCATTCATGGCTTGCTAGCTTATTTTTATGCACACGATTTGGTTTTCTTTCTTTCTTTCTTTTCTTGTGGGAAAAGTAAATTTATAATACTTATGAAGGACTTCTGGCTGATTTTTTCTTTGGTTGATTAGTTATATTATACATATATGGTAACTTTGATAGACATATACAAAATGATGGATTGTTCAGGTAATTAGTCATTTTAACATACAGGTGAACAGTGTCATGTAACCAATGTTTCAGATCCTGCTTTAGGTGATCATCAGACAACAGAGCAATCTGGGTGTGAAGAAATTTACCCAGATTTAGGGAAGGTAGATGAGCAACTTGGGAGCCAGATGCTTAGTGATAGTCAAGTAAAAAATGACAACAAATCTGCTTCTTCTGACATGCCAGCACCTGAAAAAATGCTCTCGACAGCATATCAACATAGTGTTGAACCTAATGATTTGCTGATGGAGTCTACACCTGACAATCGGGATATAGAAGGAGGTATTACGAGTGTCGAAGGGGCAAAATGTATCTCAGGTAAAAAGCGAAGTTACACAGAAAGTACTCTGACATTGCAGAGTGTGGATGTGGTTGAATCATATGGGGGATCTCAATCCAAGAGAAGTGCAGAGATTATTCCTGATGATGATGATTTATTGTCTTCCATATTAGGTATTAAAGTGGTACATTAATGCTTTTAGAAATATATTTTTTGGTTATTATGTTTCTTTCCTCTGATTTTTATGTTGTTCCTCTAGTTGGAAGAAGATCTTCATTTTTGAAAGTGAAACCCACTCCAGCAACCTCTGAAGTGGCATCAATTAAACGTCTCCGATCTGCACCACGCACCAGTTCCTTAAAGAGGAAGGTGCTGATGGATGATACGATGGTCTTGCATGGCGAGTATGTTTTTATAATGTCCATTGGTTCAATTACACGACTCTTCCACTTTAATATATGTTCATAAAAAACAAAGATTAGAGAGGAAACCTTAATATTGTTTGCTTACTAATTTCAAGTTCTGCAAAAGTTTCTCACTCTGCATTTTGTTGTCTGTTAAGACTTTTATGTGATCAATATTTCTGGAAAGGATGTTCCTATGGCTGTTAGTCGTAGAGTTGGGTAACCCTTATAAGAGTGGTGGCTTCAGTTTTTTATCTTTTCCATGTTTTTTTCTTAATGCTTTGTATAATTAATTGCCAAGGAGGATCTGGTTGAGTGATTAGTAATTTAGTATGTTCTCAAGGAAAGAGGAAGGAGGATAAAATTTCCTTGAATACTGTAAACAACAATAGTGCAAGAGAGCTCTTCAATCCCTCTACTTGTCTAACATGGAAACTCACTGAAGAACATTGTGTGCTGAATGACAAAGGAGCCTGTAAAACTGTCCTATCCCTAGGCTAGTCTATGGTTAGATTTTCCCTTAAACATTCAAGAATGCTGCCCAACTGGGGTAGGAGCCAAAGAATTGTATAGTCTCTGCTCTGCCATAAAGGAATTGTAAGCTTCGATGTTTATCATCTCAGCAATCCCTATAACTTTGATTAAATGGTCACCCTTGAAAGTAGCATAAATATTACAAGGTTGAAAATTTACGGTACTTTGTCATATTTGCCATTTCTAAATCCCAAAATTTAAGCTTTTTTTCTCTGAGAACACATGCAAACAAAGGGTCCACTATCATTTTCCAATATAGATCCCTATGTTAGAAGGGTGTTGGCTGATACCATTCAAATTGCCCATGTACTACAGAAAGATTGGGAAACATAATTATCTAATATTCAACTTTTCTTTTCAGTTTACTGTCTCTCTTCTTTTTTTTTTTTTTTTAATTTCCTTCATTATTGAAAATGATACTGTTGAAATATTCTTCAGCTTTTCCAATATTCTCCTACCTAATCCAGCATGTTCTCCCACCTAATCCAGCATGGTGTTGTCTGCAACTTTAGATGTTATTCTCTTCTTTATAGTTGTCTACAGAGTGTATATTTTTCTGTCACATAATTATGTCTTTCTCTTTAGAATCTTTCACAATGTACATATAGGAAGTCTGGTTGTACAGATTTGAATAATTAAGGGCATATTTTTTTCTCTCTGGAAAACTGACATGGTATCAGAAGCCTAAGTTGGATCCATTAAATCATGAGTGATCTGTAAAAGTGAGTTTGGCATCTCACCGCCCCCTTAGGAAGTCTCCCCTCCTCAATTCCGGCCCGTCCCTGAAGTCCGGCAGCCCATTCCGACGCGCGTGAGCCTCACGCGCCACCTCCATCTTTCACATGAATCTCACGCGCCGGCGCGTGTGGGCGCGTGTGACCGCCGTTCAGGTTCGTGTTCGTACCTCCGGCGTCGACTCCCTGTTTCCGGCACATCCCTGGTGTTAGTTTGGTTATTAGAGCTTTTTTGTATTTCTAATACTTGCCTGTTAACGCCTGTGTAGTGGTCTCTGGCTGTGAAAGAAGTGATTTTTGGCCTTAATTGCCATTTTTAAGTGAACTTCATTGCCATTACTAAATTAGCTCCTTCTTGGCCTTAATTGCCATTTTTTTTTACTGAGCTAGCTTATTTATTGACCTTAATTGTCAACTTTGAGTGGCCTTCACTGCCATCTCCTTTTAATCTCACCAAATTTTTAAATACCCACTGTAGTTATTTCCTTTAGCTATGTCTGGAGTTGAACAAACTGAGGTTAAAATTCAACCTGAGGAGATTACCCGTACATGGGAATTACCAAATATTCTTGCTTCCTATAGATTGGATGGGAAGAATTACCTCAAGTGGTCTCAACTTATATGTACAGTACTAAAAGGAAAAGGAAAAATCAAACATCTCACAGGTATGGGTCCTAAACCTGAAGATCCTAAGTTTGAAGCATGGGATGAGGAAGACTCCATGATTATGGCATGGTTATGGAGCTCTATGACACCTGAGATCAACGACACCTGTATGTTTCTAGCTACTGCCAAAGATATATGGGAAGCAATTCAACAAACATATTCCAAAGCTAGAGATGCTGCCCAAGTATATGAAGTAAAAGTGAAAACTATGGCTGCAAAACAAGGTAACAAGACTGTTACTGAATATGCAAATCAATTAAAATCTTTATGGCAGGAACTAGATCATTATAGAGTCATAAAAACTAAATGTCCTGAGGATGCTGCAATTCTAAAAGAGTATATTGAACAAGACAGAGTGTATGATTTTTTGGTGGGACTCAACCCAGAATTTGACCAAGTTAGAGTCCAAATTCTAGGGAAATCAGAAGTTCCATGTTTTAATGAAGTAATTGCCCTGATTCGAAGTGAAGAAAGCAGGAGAGGGCTGATGCTTGAACCTAAAGTCACTGATAGCTCTGCTATGGTGGCTAAATCAACTACAAATCAAGAGAGGGTTACAAGTCTCGAAAGGGAAAAAAGTGGCCAACAGAAAAATCAGAATCGGGATGAGTTATGGTGTACATACTGCAAAAAGTCTCGTCATACACGAGAAAAATGTTGGAAACTTCATGGAAAACCACCAAGTAAAGAATGGGGTCAAAAAGGAGGGCAACAACGAAATAGAAACCAAGCACATGTTGTTGTAACATCACAAGAGCAGAACAACCTTAATCAAGAAGAGATTGAGAGGATAAAGGCTTTTATCAACAACATGGAAAAACAAGAGGGACTCTCAGGTACATGCTCCATGGCTTATTCTAGTAAGTTTCCATTCTCTATTGGATTAAATGCCTCAGATATTACTTTTTCCAACTCTTGGATCATGGATTCAGGAGCAACCAATCATATGACTCATTCATTTAAACTTTTCTCAACTTATTCCCCATGTCCCAGTAACAAGAAAATAGCTACCGCTGATGGGTCTTTGACCACTGTGGCAGGACAAGGTGATATCAAAATTAGCCCAACTATTATTTTTAAAAAATGTCCTACATGTTCCTAAATTAACCACAAATCTGGTCTCTATTAAAAAACTCATTGAAGATTTAGATTGTAATGTGGTTTTTCATAAAAATTACTGTGAATTTCAGGACAAAGGGAAGATGATTGGACATGCTAGGGAATGGAATGGCCTCTACTACCTTGAGACGTCAAATACAGCTAAGAGCAAGATGCCTTTTACTTTTGTTTCACAGTTTGCCACATCCAATAAAGAAAGAATTTTTCTTCATCATTACCGTCTTGGACATCCATCTTTTTCAATTATTAAACTTTGTTTCCTTCATTATTCAAGGATTTAGATGTTGAAAATCTTCATTGTGAAGTGTGTGAATTTGCCAAACATAAACGTGTACCTTTTCCAATTAGCAATAAAAGGAGCCTTGTTCCATTCTACCTTGTTCATAGTGACATTTGGGGACCAGCTACTGTTTCTAATGTTTCAGGGGCAAAATGGTTTGTTACTTTTATTGATGATTGCACCCGAGTTACATGGATATACTTGCTCAAACAAAAATTTGATGTCAGCTATGTTTTTCCCAAATTTTATTCTATGATAAAAAACCAATTTGGGGTTAATATCAAAAGACTTAGGTCTGATAATGCCAGGGATTATTTCAATCAGATTCTTAACTCGTTTTTTGAAAAGGAGGGAATTATACACGAGTCATCATGTGTTTATACGCCACAACAAAATGGAGTGGCTGAGAGAAAAAATGGTCATCTTCTTGAACAAACTCAGTCAATGTTATTTCAAAAGAATGTGCCTAAAATTTTTTGGGGAGAAGCTGTTCTTACAGCGACATACCTAGTAAATCGTTTACCTTCTAGAGGTTTGGGTCTCAAAAGTCCAATGGACATCCTTTCAACTTTCTACCCGAATCTGAAAACTACAAACAATCTCATCCCTAGAATTTTTGGGTGTGTGTCTTTTGTTCATATCCATCATCAAAATAGAGGAAAATTAGACCCGAGGGCTCTAAAATGTGTTTTTGTAGGGTATTCATCAACTCAAAAAGGGTATAAATGCTATCATCCACCCACAAAGAAAATCTATGTCTCAGTTGACGTCACTTTTAATGAGCAAGATTCATATTTTGCTACTCCTTATCTTCAAAGGGGGAATACACCTGAGGAAGATAATGGGTGCGAAGAAAATGGGTGCCTCCTTGATTTTTCATCAATTCCCTTGACAGGGTCTAAACCTTTACCCACAAAAACAGTAGAAACAGTGGCTGAATCCATGTTTAGATCTGAAACACAGGATGATAACCATGAAACTGAATCTGAAACAGTAACTGAACCCATGTCCAATGTCCAAGAATCTAGGCCTAAAGAAGAGGATATTTTGAACCCTGCTCCTGAGGAAGTAAGATTTGGCAAAGGCAAGGTGTATACAAGGAAGAAAATGGTCATTCCAGAACCTATGCATGTCCAAGAATCCAACTCAAATCCTTCAAATGAGGTAATGATCTCTAACCATCAATTACAAAATAAAAATGAGATTTTTGAGAATAGTGACCAGGATCTTCATTTACCCATTGCTCTTAGAAAAGGAACCAGAAAAAGTACAAAACAACCTTTATACCCCCTTGCAAAATTTTTATCCTTTGATAACTACTCACCATCTTTCAAAGCTTTTTTGACAAGCTTAAATGCTATCACCATTCCTAAAAGTTTATCCGAGGCTTTATCTAATAAAAAATGGAAACAAGCTATGAATGTAGAAATGGAAGCTTTGGAGAAGAATAAAACTTGGGAATTAGTGAAATTACCTACCGGAAAAAAACCAGTAGGATGCAAATGGGTGTATGCTGTGAAGTATAGAGCTGATGGATCAATTGAGAGATATAAGGCCAGGTTGGTAGCCAAAGGTTATACCCAAACCTATGGAATTGACTATCAAGAAACTTTTGCTCCAGTAGCAAAAATGAACAGTGTTAGAGTATTATTATCAATTGCGGCTAATTTTGGTTGGGAATTGCAGCAATTTGATGTCAAGAATGCCTTTCTACATGGAGAGCTAGAAGAAGAAATTTACATGGAGATTCCACCAGGATATGGAAAGAATTTGGCTACAAATATTGTATGCAAATTGAAAAAGGCATTATATGGCCTTAAACAATCTCCACGTGCTTGGTTTGGGCGTTTCACAAAAGTTATGATAACTATGGGGTTTAAACAAAGCCAAGGTGATCATACTTTATTCATCAAACACTCTTCTTCAGGGGGAGTCATAGCCTTATTGGTATATGTTGATGATATAATAGTAACTGGAAATGATAAAAAGGAACAACAGGCCGTGGGTCAATGTCTAGCTAAGGAGTTTGAGATCAAAGCGTTGGGAAGACTGAAGTACTTTCTTGGAATAGAAGTGGCTCATTCTAAGAAAGGAATTTTTATCTGTCAACAAAAATATACTACAGATCTCCTCAAGGAAACAGGTAAAACAGCATGCAAGCCAGCAAGCACTCCAATAGATTCTAACTTTAGACTTGGAAAGGCTGAGGATGACATCCCTGTTGACAGAGAGTCATATCAACGCTTGGTAGGAAGGCTTATTTACCTATCTCACACTCGACCAGACATAGCATATGCTATGAGTATGATCAGCCAATTCATGCATGACCCAAGGGAAACTCATCTACAGGTTGCTCATAGAATATTAGATTATCTTAAAGGAACGCTTGGAAAAGGTATCTTGTTTAGAAGAAATGGAGGTTTAATACTTGAAGCATATACTGATGCTGACTATGCTGGATCAATTATTGACAGAAGATCAACATCAGGGTATTGTACGTTCCTTGGTGGGAATCTTGTGACATGGAAATGTAAAAAACAAAGTGTAGTAGCCCGTTCAAGTGCAGAAGCTGAATTTAGGGCAATGGCTCACGGTGTATGTGAACTACTCTGGTTAAAGATTATTCTTCAAGACTTAAAGATAAAGTTGGATGGCCCTATGAGACTCTATTGCGACAACAAATCAGCCATCAACATAGCCCATAATCCAGTACAACATGACCGCACAAAACATATTGAAGTGGATAGGCATTTCATCAAAGAAAAATTGGAAAGTGGACTGATTTGTACACCATATGTCTCTACACATGACCAACTTGCTGATATTCTAACCAAAGGATTGAATAGCTCAAACTTCCAGAATATTATATGCAAGCTGGGTATGGAAACCATCCATTTACCAGCTTGAGGGGGAGTGTTGAAATATTCTTCAGCTTTTCCAATATTCTCTTACCTAATCCAGCATGTTCTCCCACCTAATCCAGCATGGTGTTGTCTGCAACTTTACATGTTATTCTCTTCTTTATAGTTGTCTACAGAGTGTATATTTTTCTGTCACATAATTATGTCTTTCTCTTTAGAATCTTTCACAATGTACATATAGGAAGTCTGGTTGTACAGATTTGAATAATTAAGGGCATATTTTTTTCTCTCTGGAAAACTGACAGATACTTCTAACTTGAGTTAATCTAGAGAAAGATGTGTGACTTCAAGTTATGCCGAATATGCCCACCATACTTTATGGCAAAGGCACTAGATCATCTTCCATATAAAAACCTAGTAGCTCTCTTAATGGATTTTATTTTCTTGCTTCTCTGAAGATGAAAATCGAATTCAATTTTGTCTTGGTTCTCTGTCTCTTTTTTAAGTTGTGGTAGTCAACATAGACTATAAAACAGATAAAGTTCTGCCCTTTCAAAGCTGTTGTATGACCACATCCGAGCTGAAAAATATAATATATATTATTTTGACATATGATAGTGTCTTTTTTTTTACCATGTCTTGGAAACTGATGTCCTAGAATCTAGGTGTGACTACTTCATAGCCAAAGAGTGTAAACTAGTGGTTTACTTAATATATTGGGCTTAATTTTGTGGCATCTATCTTTCTAATAAGGTAGAAACTAGACCAACCTTAGACTGTCATATTATATGATCGGTCATAGTTGTAATATAGCCATAACTATGTCCATTTTCTTCATTAGTGAATTTGTTTAGATTCTATCATGCCACATTTGGGTTCTTGCTTTGTAGCAGAGCTTATTTCCTCTTGCAGTAGAATACTGATTAATTTTGCCTTTTTTCTTTAGTACAATACGGCAGCAGCTGACAAAAACTGAAGACATTCGACGCACACGGAAGAAAGCTCCTTGCACTTGCCATGAAATATTAATGATCCAAAGACAATTTCTGGAGGATGAAATATTTCAAGAACCCATTTTAACGGGTGAGTAATATCTCTGCGTGTATTGTGCAATGGCTTTCAGGCATATTCTCAAACATTCCCATATTATAATGTGATATTTGTTCTTCCATCACTGGAGAGTCTAATTATGTTGCTGAAAGGCGACCTAGTTTGGTGGTATGTTACTTTGAAAAACACAAGAAAAATATTTGTGATCAAGCATTTGATCCAGTCAATTTAACACCTGTTCCTCCAATGATAAATGGCTTGTCCATATACCTGGCAGTTATATATATCTCATTCCCATTTAACCACCCTAACTTCACTATGACCCATGCCCATGTCTACCTGACTATTTAAATTAATGGTTAAATGGGTTTGGTTACTAATTAAACTCTTTAACCCATTCTTCTTTGTCTACCTGCGCTTTCCCCTTTTTTTCATTATTATTTATCTAAAATATATTGATAAAAAATGAAAATGTGACAAGATGAAATCTAGAACCATTTTATGAACTATATTTGATGAGGTGAATTAAATAAAGTGCTTGAAATTTTATTTAATGAAATAAAGAGGAAAATAAAATTAATGACAAAATAAATAAGAAGTATGAAAGATTGCGATATATGATTAAAAAATTGAAAAATTAAAAATATTATATGCATGTAAGTGGGTTAATGGGTGTTTTGGGGTGTGTCTAAGTCTTACTGTAATGAAAGGGTCCTTGGATATTAGTAACCTATCCAAGATTTAAATGGATAGGTCATACCAAACCAAACCGTTGGCCACCCCTACTTGAGCTTTGTCTAGTCATGCTTTTGCTTTCGGAGATTTGTCTGTTATGCCTGAAACTATGCATCTATATATGGAAGAGCCTTTGAAGATGATCCATTTCTTGTATATCTTTCAGGTCTATCAGCTGATTTGATACTTCTTCGAAATGAAAAATTTGATCTTTCTAGAATTAAGGTTTGTGACTATGATTTGGACAGTTCTTTCTTAGAAGCAACAAATGATAAAGGGTCCTATTTGGGTACAAATGCTAATGAAATTCATGGAGTGGAAAGGAATATTGAGCCTGTGACAGTCCCAGATGATGTAAAACAACCTGCTGAGACGCCTGTTGCTTTGGAGAGCCATCAGTCTGAATTTAAAATAGGATCTCATGATATTAATATTCACAGGAACACAGATGTTATTTCTCATGTGAAGGAGCCCAACATTTCTCAGACTGACTTATTGAATAGTGATAGAGCAAATATTGAGGTTTTTGATTCAGAAAATTGCTCTATCGTCCCGGGGCTTGAATCATCACCCCATACTAATTCTGTCTTTGACAACAACCACTGTATGCCTGATTATTATGCTGCACCTCTGGCTGTCATGGATAAAACCAATGATATTGATGGTTCTATGCATACAGATATAGTGGGCATATCGGCTGCTCAGAGTTTGCATGCACTCCCTATTCTAGAGGATGAACTAGTAGGGGATAAAAGCAATAGAAGTGGATTAGACACCTCCATAATTTCAGAAGATAGAGTTGAAATTGGGACACAAGTTCAAATCGATGGTTCTGAAGCTGCTAACAATTTATATGCAGCCTTGGCTACTGACGGTTATAGAACTGATGAATGTACTAATAATCAGGCGTCCTTAAATAGAGACATACATCTGGAGGAAACTGAAAGCATGCTAGGAGGCATACATGAGGATCAAATCTTTGCTTCTGGCCCAGGGTATGACGACAAGGACGCAAGGTCTGGATTCAGTAATACTGAAAATATAAGACTAGATTGTTTACATGGTGTGCCAGTTGTTTTGGATGCCAATGAGACTTCCCTAATGAATGAAGAAAATTCAGTCTCTCAGGAAGCTGTCCTGCAGAGTACGATGCACCCTGAAATCTCAGCTATTGAGAGTCCTTTGGTAGATCAAAATGATGTAAGTTCCCCATTTACATTATAAAGCCTGATGTCTATTGGGACATCTTTAATACTTCACAGAAAAGTAAGCGTTCTATATGAATGTCATCAGACAAACTGCACTGGAATTTATTTGCAGAAAGCACTTTTATTTTGTGAATTAATTTTTCTTTCTCAATGAAATTGGATTTGTAAATAGCTGAACTGAGGCAATCTGAAGTGTACATATTCTTCTATATATCCTTTTAGGAGCAGAAAGCAGTAGTTTAAGCCAAATGTCAACAGTTTTCCTGATCTAATGTCCAAAAAAGTATTGATTTTGATATTAACTTTGTTATGAGCTACCACATAGTGTTGATCAAGTAATTTTTGTTGAATTCTTGATAATTGATTTGAACATATTGGTTCCATTATTTAGTTTAGTATGCTTTTGCTTGTTTTCTTTTTTCTAAAGCAGTTTATTTCTAAACATTTAAATTTTTATTATTTATGGAACTTGGTCCATTTTAATATAAGCATGTTTAGAACTAAATACACCCTTCGTTCCATCCATGGTTTGCTGTTTGATGCATATCTAATTATTTTGGCTATATGGTGCAGGAAAATATCATGATTGCTGAGGATACAGGTTTGCTTCTAAATCTTTTTACATTATTGATTCATCTCCTAATGTATAATGTGTCAGCAGCTTATGTAGATATCTATAAGTAGTCTGCCGGTGGAATAAGGCAGCGTATGTGTAAACTCATCTTATTGACATGATATCATAGTTAAATGATTTTTTCTTCTCATGGATGGGTAAGGCTACAGTGAGAATTTCAAATGGGGAAAATAAGTATATTTCAAAAATATTATTGAATAGAAGTGAAGAAAAAAGTGCATGAAAACCAAGAAGTAAACTGTGTAAAGTAGAGCTCAAAAAATGGAAAATTCGATTAGATCTGCACAATTATTTGCTTTCCCTGGAAAAAAAGGAGGGAAAAAAAAAAGTCTCTGTTTCCAACAATAAGACAATAGGGGACAGATTATGGACACCTTCCAAACACTAAACCAGCTAAACATAACCTCAAGTTGTCAGCTGTTACAATACTATTACTATCCTTTTGCTGAAGTCATACAAGGAAAGCAATTGTGTCAAGCTTCACTGTTTTATATGAATTTGTATGGGCCAAAATGGGTTGGCTTAATTGGTAGGATCAAGCTTGCTTGCTAAAGTGTCTTTAGTTTGATTCTTGCTACTGATCCTTAGTGGAAAGGGGGAAAAAAAAAAAGGGAGTCTATGACTTCTAGGGGTCTCCTATGTTCATTTATTACAGGATAGGGGCATGATATGCATTCTTTTGCTTCCCAAATTGTTTAGTGTATTCATTATGTGGAGTGTGAAGTGTTTGCTGCTGCTAGTTTCTTATGTTTTTTTCGATATATGCATCCATCCTTGTTTTCTCTGTATCCAGGGTTTTTGAACGTTGATGACGATGAGATGATTCAAGATGATGATGATGATTGCATGCCATGTGATGAAGGAGCTCACCTTGAAAATAGTGGATGGTCTTCTCGGACCAGGTTTGTATATATGAAGCATTAGTAAGAAGCTTTCTACATGCAGCAAGCAACTGTGCTAATTTCTTGTATGTTCTACTGTGGGGCGTTATTCATATCATGTGTCTCTGAAAACTTGACCTCAATTTATCTTGGTCTTAGTGATTCGTCTAGTTATTATATTGTATGGTATAATCCTGAATTCCCTGTTATACTGCAATTTTAAGTATTGTCTTTTAAAATGTCATTCCCTTGTATGGTATTGACGCCCTGGAAGAAAGGATAGGGGTTATCCTGAGTATTGCTAGGATCAAGCTCTCTCGATTGAATTGAATAGAGTCTCTCACCGGCCCAGTAATTGATTTTATCATAAGGTTTTTCAGTTTGAGTTATATTAGCAAAACAGTAGACGATTCTCATGGCTTATTGGATTGCCTTTTAAACCTTATTGGATTCTTTTTCTACATAAAAATAATTCAATCTTTTTATGTCATTAACTCGTTTGATTTCTAACATATTCCTTTTATTTTAGTAGCTAATTAATGCTTTTATCCACAGGGCTGTTGCCAAGTATCTGCAGGCTTTGTTTGATAAAGATGTACATGGGAGGAAGAACCTACCTCTTGACAATATAATAGCTGGTAAAACTCGGAAGGAAGCCTCGAGGATGTTTTTTGAAACACTGGTATGTTCTTGAATATTGGTTTAGGTGACTAGTAATAAGTGGCCGTATCTGTATGATAAACATAGGGCACTAAATTGACATATCTTCATGTTTGGATTAATAGTCATTGAAGTGTAAAGTCTACCTCCTAAAGTCATGAAATGTCTGGGACAATATATACTTGTTTAGGCATGACGAGGTCCCTTCTGTGTTTCTTGCAGTGCAGGGACAAGTATGACTTTCTGAATGGTTGTTACATTTTCTTATAATTCAGATTTTTGGGACCTTGGTTTGTCATTAAGATGTTAAGTGTTTGAATTTAAGGTTTGATTAATAACAATGCAATCTTTTAAATATCAATTTCATATTTGCTTTGAATTTTAAACTGTAAACAATTATGCTAACGGCTTTTAGGGATTGGAATTCTTATGTTTTGTCTTTGTTTTTTCGGTTATATTGAGGGTCTAGTTTTATCCCTGGAGAAACCCAAGTATTTTCCAAGGTTTTCCATATTATACTAGTTATATAGGTAAAAGTGCTTGATTACAGACTTTGCTTGCCTATAATACAATATTGTTGTTGATTGGCTAAAAGTGGATTGGATTGCATTGGATTGATGGGCACTAATGTGAATAGTCACTCCTGTCTATCTTGGTTACTTTAGCTGGCTTGTTCTGACATGTTAGTTATATACCCTTTGAGAGGTAATTGGCCTCTGAATATTTCAATTCAAGAGGTAGGATGCCTTGGGAGGTTTTTTATTCTTTAGGTGGTTCATTACTCTTATTCTCTCTCAAAAGGCTTTCCGTACTGTTAGGGTTGAGATGAGTTTGGGACATCTCCCTTGGTAATGGGAATTAGTTGTTTCAAAACATTTCTGTCCTAGATGATTTTGGATATAATAATATTTCTTTCCTTACGTTGCATTGGAAATTATAGTTGTCCTGGGTTATGTAATTTATAGAGGGTGACTGCCGAGTTTTTTCTGTAGATAACTTTATTTCTTGTTGCACATATGCATGTGATAGTAACCTGATATATTCTATTTGATTTCGTTGAAGCGTTGTCTGTTTCTGCTGTGTATACTAGGCTGCTACTTTGTATCCTCAAAATTGAATTTCGACCATATTGGCAGGTTCTCAAGACTAGGGATTATGTTCATGTAGAACAGACTAAACCCTTTGCGAATATCAACATAAAACCTCGATCGAAGCTAATGAAATCGGATTTCTAAACCTCGCATAGCATTGCCAGATGTATAGCAAGCGTCCAGATGGCGCCAGTTTGGTTGATGTCTGCCATGTTGGGTACATCCTCCCCCCTCCCCACCCCCCCCCCCCCCCTCCTCCTCCCCCCAAGCAAAAAAAACACCCCACCCTTTTTCATTTATGATTTTTTTTTTGGGATAGGAGTTAGCTGTCTAGTTTCATTAATCGGTTGTTCAACTGTGGGGGGTGAAAAGGCACGTGTATCATTCTGCTGACTGTAGCAACAGTATAGTAGTCTGGATCATATTTATGTAAATATTTTTGTAAAATACTACAATTTGTAACTCAAGTTGCTAATTTGTATGCTGTTTAACGGATCCGGACAAGCAAGATTAGCGTTCTGCCATCTGTGTCAAGGTTTTGTTATGGAGAAGTGACCCTGTAATTCTAGATGTTTTTTAGACAACGACTATTAAATCATGTACCTATTGTTTGTATAGTATCATCTGTATTTATCCTTCGAGGGTTAATGACATTTGTTAAGGATTGTGTTTGAGCATTTAAATTATGTTAACAATGGATGCCTACGTGAAGCCACTGTCATTAATGCAGTAGATTTGTAATGCTGGACTGGTTTAAGCGTAAAAGCTAGTATGATTTATATTAAAAAAATGACAAGACATTCATCTCAAATGTCATTCCCATTCCCAGGACTGATGCCGTAGAAGTCAATGTTCCTTCGGCGGCATTGGTCTAAACTTTCCTTTTTTCGTCATTCTGGAAAATTCTTTCATTAAGAAAATATTTTCTAACTGTTATATTAGTTAAATTTGATTTATGTAATAACAATTTGAATTCATAATTTCATCGGTCTTTCCTTCATTGACATAATTGGCATTGGTCTATAACTTTTTTTTTTCAAATGATTGACGATTCTAATGTATGATTTTTAATAGAAATTTTGAAAGACCACTTATTTTTAACTCTTAGGTAAGGTGCAACATTGATCGAATTTTCTTTAAAAAGTGCAGTTTAGAGCGATTGAAGCTAATATTATAAGGAATTTCAAAACTCTAATTAAATCATGTCGAAATATTGATCAATTTTTTTTTCTTTTAGTACTGCTACTACTTTTTGGCAAGAAAATAGACTACGTAGTAACTCGTAAGCCAATTATGTGTGACGTAAATTTATGGGTTGCAGGAGCGAAGAAATGACAAGGGAGCCCAAGAAAAAAACTAGATCATTGAACCGACCTAAAAGTAAATATTGAAATTCATGCCAACCATTTATTAATTAGGAAGTGCAAAGTTTCAATAACAATGTTGTGTTTGAGAATCAGTGAAATCCACCATCCCTGGTACTTGGGCTGTCAAAATGTACTGGTTTCTGGCAAATCAATTCCCTCATAATTAAACTTCATCTAGAGCCTGCTTTAACATCAAGAGTTGTGTAACTTACTTTGGTAAAGCAGAAGTGAAAATCTTGAGATAAAATTCACATACATTTCTCAGTGTGCCCATCGCTAAGTGTAAATGTCGCATGCACAAGCCAATTTCAACACATTGCCCAGGAAAGTCTACAGAGATGGGAATAAGACACAACTTGACCGGTATAAGCGCAACGGTCAAGCTATAACTATGCCTAATCATAGATAATCCCAGGCTACAGTCGAAAGATTCCGAGGTTGCTACCATGAGGAACTATCAACAGAAGAATAAATCCAGATCAACAATTCTCGGGTATTAACCTCATTCGGCTTCAAGTTCTGCACCGAACTGCTCCAGTCGAAAGGCATCTGCGTCCCAGTCCCGGATGGAGGTATGGTCAACAGAACCATCATCTTCACTGGCATGTATCTGTCTTCCACCAAACCTGTCATAAGAAAAGAGGAAAAGAATGGCCAACATTAATTACCAAGAGAAAAAAAATGAAAAGAGAGAAGTAAGAATTAATGGCCCAAAAATAACAATAAAGAGATTAAGAATTGTTTGTTTTAAGTTTTTTTTTTGTTTTGCCTTTTTTTTTGTACTTTTTTTTTTGTTGGGGAAGAGGGGGGGGGGGGACATGATAGCAATTGCAAAAATGAAGCTACTGTAGAATTACCACAGCCAGAAAACTTAGAATCTCATTAACCATCACATCAAATGAATGGCAGTAAGATGAGATCAGGCAGCTCTCAAGCTTTTTTTTTTTTTTTTCCGTTTTTATTATTACCCCAAATAGATGGATGTAAATTTTAAAATAAATTAAAAAAACATGTGAAGGATCAAATTACCATCTCCCATTCATTAATTCTATGCACTTTTGAGCATCCTTCCTGTCCTTGAATTTGATCAAAACAACACCCTGAGGATGATTCTCACAAACCTGCAGGCAAATTTAACAGCTAACATAAGCTAAGCGAAGGCAAAACAACCGAAGGAAGAATGATACTATACCTTAGATAAATTAAGAGAAATTATTTAAGACCAAATGGTAGGTAGACAGAGAAAATAATTTTAATAGATCCCTATTGCAGTTTATGAATTGCACGGACCTCCAATGCTTTTTACAAGCAGGTTTATACATCTCCTTTAATGATAGGTCAAATTTAAACTAAGCAAGGTCTGTGTAAGTTTAGAAACGATAATAAGTATTTGTGACAAAAATAATGAAGGTCTGCGTAATTTTAAAAATAAGAATGGAGGTCTATATGATTCGTTCAAGAAAAAACAGCACTACAATAATGCAGGTGGCAAAACCACAATTATTATTTTTTTAAGAGAAGAAATTTTATTAGAAAAAGAATTTACAACTAGCTAGAGGATAGAGAATCCTCAAACCAGAAAATACACGAAAATCTCAAAATAAAACATGACAATAAAATCACTATCAAGCCTAACAGTCTAAAAGAGCCATCCAATCTCTTGGGAAGAGATAAATTCCACTAGCAAACTCACAACTTAAGGAAATTGGTGCAAAACTACTCCTAATAACTTCCCACTAAAAATAAAACACAAAATAAAACATAAAGTCTAAAATTAGAAAAAAAATAAAGAAAAAATGAAAATAACTGCTGCAAGGCTGTGGGGTCTCTGTTTTCTGCAGTGTGGCTGGTGAGAACGCTCCAGCTTCTGGCACCTAGGTTCCAGATCTCTTTTTGACACTTTCCTTAATTTGTGGGGAGGTTATACCTCTTAGGTCATATGATAGGGTATCTCTGAACTTATGAAATATATCCAAGATTATATTAAGTTGTGAGTTTGCACTCGAGACTTTGTTTCTCTCTTCCCAACAGACCAACACCATAAGAGATTGCAGGTTCTCTCTTCTCAAAAAAAAAAAAAAAAAAACCAGCTCCATAGGTAGGAAAAAGAAAACACCTATTATGCCATCACACACTCCATTCTCTCACATATTCTAGCACCACACACCCTGTCACATGATCCTTAACTAGGGACCCTAACACCCACTAACTGCTTTCTGCAAAATACCAAGTATCAGGCTGGCATCCAGCCCCAGCCAATCAATGGACTGGTTCAGAGTCAATGAACTGTATTAAGTCACCAACGTACTAGCTGGTCCAGTCCAGTTCTAAAAATCATGATTTTTTTTAAACACCAGGAAAATATAATATAAAAGTGTCTGTTAAAAGAATAGGATGACAAAGTTGTCTATTTTTAAACTAGAGGGACCAAATTAAGACTTCTATGAAACTAGAGGGACCCAAAGTGTAGTTAAGCCAAAATGGGCTAATACAAATTGGAACATTTTATATTTTGCTTATAGTACCAGAAAAGAAAATACATGATGCAATTGAAACATTTTATTTGTATATTTTGTCCAGATACGAGTCATATAACTTGTGAATAGAGGAACAACACAAACATGAAAAGTAACAAACTGTCCAGGAATCTTCAAATGTAAAGCATCAACATTTGTTTAGGGATCTTTAATTTAGATCACCTCAGTGAATAAGATAGCATATAAAAAGAGTTAAAAAAAAAAAAAAAAGCTAGAAATCACAAAGTTGATAAAAGGAAATTTACGAGTCCCAAAAGTGGAAAAATTACAAACCAATTATTTAACTTATACTTTTTCCCAGTGAACTACTGATTGAACTCAATATGTCATTTATAATTAGAACTTCTTGATGCTCTCTTTTAGGCATGATGATGTTATTATTTTAAAATTACTGATATAAGATGTACAATTTAGTAGATTTCTAGATAAAGGAAGGAATCCAAGTAAAAAAGAAAGGAAGAAATTGTAAAATTAAATGATGATTTTCAGCTCCCCTTTTTTGGATGCTTTAAAATCAACAAAAGAAATGGAATGAAAAATTAAAAAATAATTATAAGATATTTTAAAAAATTTTAATTAAAATAATTAATTATGAAAATTTAATTTCTTGGCATTGAAATTTCAAACATAATGAATGGTATAATAGAAAACAATTATTTTCTCCTCCAAAATCCGCCTAAATAGGGGGACTAAATAAGGTAAAGGACAGAGGGCTTTTAAAGTACCTTGAGGAGGGTTAGTGGAAAATCCTTTATTTTCCACCTGTCCTTATAAAAACTCATCAAAAAGGAAAAGGTTTTCATGAAATCATATCTACCCCTTCACTTAGTTTCAATAGCAGCAATAATCCAACTAATTTTCATATTCTTTTTAACAGACAACAACAACAGCAGCCTTATTCCACTAGGTGGGATCGGCTACATGGATCGTCCGACGCCATTGAGCTCTATCAATGACTAACTCTTTAGGGATCTCATTTACCAGAAGATCCCTCTCAATAACCTCTTTAAATGTCCTTCTTGGTCTTCCTCGATCTTTTTTCACAGGGCTCCAAACCATCTGCTCAACTCTTCTTACTGGCGCTTCTAATGGTCTTCTTTGAACATGTCCAAACCACCTTAAACGGTTTTCAGTCATTTTTTCCTTAATAGGTGCCACTCAAATTCTCCCTTGTATACAATTATTACGGATCATATCTCTTCTTGTATGACCATACATCCAACGCAACATCCTCATCTCCGCTACTCCAATTTTATGCTCTTGTTGTCCTTTCATCGCCCAACATTCGCTCCCATATAAAATCGCAGGTCTTATAGCAGTATGATAAAACTTTTCTTTGAGCTTATCCGGTACTTTGCGATCACAAACAACTCCTGATGTCATTCTCCACTTTTAACCACCCAGCTTGTATCCTATGTGTCACATCATCAATAATTTCACCATCATCTTGTATAACAGATCCCAGATTCCTAAACTTTGACACTTGTGATACAACATTATCTCCAATTTTAACTTCCAACTCGTTTCTAGCTTGTCGCTTGTTAAACTTACAATGCATATACTCTGTCTTACTCCTACTCAGACGAAAACCCTTCGATTCCAAAGTAGCTCTCCATAACTCAAGTTTAACATTAATCTCTTCCCTTGACTCTGCTATGAGAACATCATCATCAGCAAAAAGCATGCATTTAGGAATTTCTTCTTGAATATGTTTTGTCAGAACATCTAAAACCAAGTCAAACAAATAAGGACTCAACGATGATCCCTGATGTAGGCCAATCTTAATAGGGAAGTCTCTAGTCGCCCCTCCAGACGTTCTCACACTAGTTGTAGCCCCCTCATACATATCTTTTATAACTCTAATACACGCAACCCGTACACCTTTCTGTTCCAAGGTTTTCCAGAATACCTCTCTTGGTACTCGATCATAAGCTTTTTCCAAATCAATAAACGCTATATGCAAGTCTTTTTGTTTGCTCCGATACCTTTTCATCAACCCTCTTAGCAGATAAATAGCTTCCATAGTTGATCGCCCTGGCATGAATCCAAATTGATTTTCCGAAATACTCGTCTCCATTCTTAACCTACGTTCAATCACTCTTTCCTATAATTTTAGAGTGTAACTCATAAGCTTAATCCCTTGGTAGTTTGCGCAGTTCTGGATGTCTCCTTTGTTTTTGTATATAGGCACTAAAGTACTTCTTTTCCATTCCTCCGGCATTTTCTTGGACCTTAAAATCTCATTAAAGAGCTTAGTTAGCCAGATAGTACCCTTATCCCGTAAACACTTCCAAACTTCAATAGGAATACCATCAAGGCCAACGGCTTTACCATTATCCATTCTTCTTAGAGCTTCCTTGACCTCATCAACCTTAATCCTGCGATAATATGTCAAATTTTGTTCTCTCTCCAAGGTTGTTAAATCTTCCCTATTACAGGTCGACCATGCTCCGTCATTAAAGAGCTTGTGAAAGTAACCTTGTCATTTGTTTTTAATATCTCCATCTGTAACCAAAACTTTTCCTTCTTCATCCTTAACACATATTACTTGATCCAAATCTCTAGATTTCCTTTCTCTAGTCTTCGCAATCTTATAAATCTTTTATTCCCCTTTTTTCGTTTCTAAGTCCTTGTAAAACTCTTCAAACGCTTTAGATCGTGCTTCACTTACTACTTTTTTAGCCTCCTTATTAGCCTTCCGATACCTTTCCCAATTTTCTGAGTTATTGCTCAAATGGATAGTTTTAAAGCAATTTTTTAAAATTTGATTTTCTCTTGAACGGTCTCATTCCACCACCAAGATTCCTTATCTCTTTGTCCAAAACCTTTAGATTCTCATAAGAGTGCTTTAGCTATCTTTCTAACCCTGTTGGCCATCTCCTCCCACATGATGTTAGCATTTTCTCGTAACTCCCAAGACCCTTCCTCCAATAGTCTTCTCTTGAAAATCTGTAGATTCTCCCCCTTTAGCTGCCACCACTTTGTCCTAGGGTTTATCACCTGTCGATGCTTTTGTTTCCGACCCTTAATATTCTTTTTAACAAAAAAAGAAAGATTTTATTAGAGAAGAGAAATACAGCAGAACAGAACACACAAAAAAAGGGAGGACAGGGGTAGGTGCGGTCATCCAATTATTTATTAATGGAATTGCTATTGCTACAGTTTGAAGAAAAAATTTAAAATAAGAGTTTCAGTTTCTTTCAAATCTTTTCTCTAATGAACAAATTACCTTGACCAAGTCCACATGACCAAGCTTTACACATTCCTCTTTAACATCTTCTTCTAGTTCTGAACGCAAATTTTCATCAGCCTGCAAACATTAGGAAACATCAGCAAATGTTCAGCATGAGAATCAACTATGCTTAGATAACAGCTTCTAAAATGACTGCAAGAGAGGAGGAAAACAGAAAATCCTATTTGCTTTGGTTCTTTGCATAAGTAGTAAAAATAGACATTATCGCTTAACCAATATTATCATTAGTATCTTCACATCATTCAAAGTAACCAATTTGAATATTAGTAAGAAATTTTTGAGAATATAAAACTTCAGGAGCAGTTCACTTCTCAATCAGGATGCTTGGTACTAAATGAGCTCCATTCCAAATGATGGGTAGGTATGGCCACTCATATAGAACCTTTCCAGAATGACAATGGTATAGAGAATGCTAGCAGCATGTATAAGTAACCCTTAACCCTTATTTCAGCAGGAGTGAACATATAACGAAGGACAACAGTTGCTGGAATTGAAACTTTCGCATCATCGCGACCACCTGAGCCATGTTATAAAAACCATTTCACTATCAGAATTGCATCAAATAGCAGAATACATAAGAAAATAAATCATGAAAATGCATGTTAAACTGAAATTAGCCCCAATATAAATGTCTCATACAACTGATAGATGTTAAATTGGTTTCTTGGATGATACAATTGTTGAACAGATGGAAAGAAATGCCAGAGTTTTTACACAGCAGCATCTGCCTCCTCTTCTGCTGTGGAAAAGAATCCGCTATGTTGCTGCTCTTTGAGTTTCGACTAATGGGTTTTTTAAGGGTTATCCTTTGAAGATGCTTTTAGAGATTGGAAGACTTTAATGTATTAGCCTTGTTTTTGAGCTTTTGGGTTGGTTTTGTGTTTGTCTTTTGTTTTTAGGAGGATATTTAGTCCTCCTTTTGTTTGTTTGTTTTCTTTATCCTTTGTATCATTCTCTCTTCCTTAATAATATTTCTTTTTCGATCAAAAAAAAAAAAATTGTTGAATAGTCTTCTGAAACTTCTGAGTGCTGGAAGAACAAGTTTAAGAATAAATTACAAAAGGTCACTACATTGGTAAATTATAAAGGAGTTAAAGTAGGCAGGTGAACAAATTGTGTCAATGAAAATTTCTAGAAGGAATGTTCGAGGTTTAGGCAATCACAGGAGGATAGAGAGGGTCAACCATGTTATACACGAGGTCCAATAAAATATAGTCACACTTCAAAAGCCTAAGAAGTAAAAAAGTGGGCAGGTTGAAAAAAGCATATTGGGAAATTATGGACGCGTAAGTTTTCACATAACAAACCATATGGTTTAGATGTTCAGTTTGATTAATATGTAATGTTTTCACTGTGATAGTTTAATCGGGTAAAGTGTTACATTTTAAAGTTTAGGCGCTAAAGTTGTAATTAAGCTATAATTCAAGGGGAATCATATGTAATTTCCCTTTTTTTATTAAATTTGAAACTTTAATATTAGGAAAGCCACCCACACATACTTTGCTGAACAACTGATAATAATTGCAAACTTTGGGCTTAGCTCTAAGAAAGCTTCGACTTTGAGGAGCTTCAATGGAAGCAAAAGCCAAAGCCCAGGAGCAAATACATACTTTCCCATTGGCCAACACGAGAACCCATGCAACCACCAGTATAGAGAATGGGAAAGCTAAGTTTTCGTCTTATGGACAAAGAGAAGTTTGGCAAAGGGATCCTGGTCTCTTCTCTTGTTTACCTTAGCAAGGGATATGCTTACTAGGATTATTATAACAGCAGTTGATTGTAACGTCCACCTTCAACTGTTTTTTTAATAGAAAAAGAAATATTATTATTGAGGAGAAAGAGAGACAAAGGAAAAAGAAAAACTAAAGAGAGAAAGGGACAAGGCTAAACAAGGCTAATACAACAAGGCCCTCCAATCTATAACAACACCTACAAAGGGCACCCCCTTAAACATCCCATTCGCCGAAACTCAAAGGATAGCAATAAAGCGAATTTGATCCCAAAGTAAATGAAGAGGCAAAGACCAATCATTAAAAGCTTTGACATTTCTTTCCATCCAAATACAACACACAATTGCGAACCTAGCAGCTTTCCACAAAATTTTGTTCTCTTTCCTAGAATCGAAGCCGGTAAAAATAGTCACAAGAACAGCACTAAGGTCCTCTGCGCAAACCCAATTCTCATCAAAGAAACCAAATAACCTATTTCAAATATCCCAAGTCACCTCGCAATGTAAGAACAGATGGCTATTTGTCTCAGAATTCTTCAGACACATCACACAAATATCAGAAGATAAAACCTTAGGAGGTCGCTTGATTTGATGCACATGATTAGTATTAATTCCATTGGAATTTTCGGACACATCACACAAATATTAGGAGATAGAGCCTTAGAAGGCTGCCTAATTTGACACATATCATTAGTATTAATTCTATTGAAAATTGCAGTCTATAAAAAAGCCTTCACTTTTAAAGGCACATTAACTTTCCAAAAAGACCTTTTAAAATACAAAAAAATAAGTGGATTACGGATTAAAAAAATGTAAAATGAAGCACATGTGTATGAGCCTGAGGAATCCAACTTCCATAGCCTCTTAAGAGGAAATGCAGAACAGAGCCAAAATGTCCAGCAACGAAGTAAGGTTGGCCACAAGTCTATCATTAACATTTCTAGAAAAGTGGAAGTTCCAACAAAATAGGTCCCCTTGCAAACCAAAAAAGTCAACAATGGGAGCATCATGTAAAGAAAACAACGAAAAAAAGACAAGGAAACATTTCTTTAAAGAGAACATGACCTATCCAACAATCCTTCCAAAAGTGAAAACGAGTCATCTCCAACATGCAAAGACAACATTGGAGCGAAAGCATAGTTATCAGACTCGAACCGGCCTGACAGGTCGACTCGGCGACCCATGGCCAAGACTAGTCTGGATCATGCTTTTGGACTAGTTAGCAATTAACCTAGCCGACCCCGCAACCCAAGTTGACACAAGTCTCTCAATTTTTTTAAAAGAAAAAATTAACTTATTGTCAGTGTTCGTGAAAACCAGTCGAGCGAGAGAGAAAGGGAGGAAAGAGAGACTGAGAAGAAGAAGAAGGTGAAGATGTCGCCAAAGACTCCAAAATCCAGATCCAGATGGCACGACGAAACTTACTACCAACAATGAAGGCGAAACTATCACTTCGAAAAGGTTCTAGCTATTACACTAAGCAAACACTCCCGTTTGAGCTATGGCTATGGGAAGAAGAAGAAGATGAAGAAGTAAACGACAAACACGGCAAGGAGGCAAAAGGGTTAAAAATTTGTGTTTTAAATTTTTAGTATAAATATATAAAATGCCCAAGGGAATTGGATTGAAAGACCTTTTGAGGAGGAAGAAGTTAGAAACGCCATTTGGAAGATGGATAAGGACAAAACATCTAGGCATGATGGGTTCAATATGACTTTTTTTCAAGCTTGTTGGCCGATAGTGAAGGAAGATCTTATGAAAGTTTTTGGAGAATTCTTCCATACTAGCCGTATTCCAACCAATATGAATTCTATCTTCATCGCTCTTATTCCCAAAAAAAACAGGTCCATTAAGGTGAGGGATTTCAGGCCTATTAGCTTGGTAATTAGTGTCTACAAGATCATCGCTAAGGTACTCTCCAACAAATTGAGTGTAGTTATTGGGAATTCCATATTGGAGAACCAAAGTGCATTCGTTGTTGAATGAAAAATTTTCGATGCTAGTTTAATAGCTAATGAGTTAGTTGATGATATCAGACGTAGTAAGCAACAGGGTTTAGTGTTCAAACTAGACTTTGAGAACGCTTACGACACGATCAATTGGGAGTTCCAGGACTTGATTTTCCGCCGCAAGGGTTTCAGAAAGATGGAGGCGTTGGATGAATGGTTGTCTTTCTTCAGTAGCCTTTATCATTAATGGGCAGCCCAAAGCTTGGTTCAAGGGGCAACGTGGGATTAGACAAGGTGACACGTTATTCCCTTTTCTCTTTACTCTAGTGGCCGATGTCCTTAACTATATGTTGAGGCGGGGTTCTAATAGAGGGATTCTTAAAGGTATCGATAAAGGGAAATGGTTGTAAAGTAACCCACCTGCAATTTGCTAATGACAGGGATTCTTGAAGGTATCGATAAAAGGAAATGGTGTCGGGTCTCCGCGTTAACTTGGGCAAGAGTGACTTAGCTGGCATTAATATTCAAGACGATTCTCTTAGGCAGTTGGCCGAGATAGCGGGATGCGAGGTTCTCAATTGGCCTCATACTTATCTGGGTGTCCCTCTAGGAGGTAACAAGCACAGATTCTTTTTGAGATCCTGTCATCCAAGGAATTTCCCGTAAGCTTGATAGCTGGAAAGGTGCCTATTTTTCCTTAGGGGGAAGATTGACCTTAATTCAGGTATCCTTATCTAGTATGCCCTTGTATTTGTTGTCCTTGTTCAAAATTCTGGTTGGTGTGGCTAGAAGGATTCAGAGAATTATGAGGGATTTTCTTTGGTCTGAAGGAAGGGAGAATAAGAAGGACAACCTGGTTAGGTGGGAGGTGTGTTGCAAATCTAGACGAGGGCTTGGGTCTTAGTAATCTAGTGTCTAAAAGCATCTCTCTTTTCGCAAAGTGGTTATGGAGATTCCCTTTAGAGCCTAATTCCCTATGGCATAAGGTGGTTAAAGCAAAGTATGGGCTTCATTGGAATAAATGGGATGCTGGCTCAGGAGGTGTCGTTACGCATGCAAATCCTTGGAAAGTGATTTCCCAGGTATACTATCTTTTCTTTCCTTCGTTGTCTTTCATCGTTGGTGATGGTTCCTATTTTCGTTTTTGGGAAGACTGTTGGATTGGTCCTATCCCCTTTAAAGATAGATACCCAAGTCTTTTTTCTTTGTCTTCTTTACATGATGCCCTTATTGCTGACTTTTTTTGCTTGGTTGGAATTTCTATTTTACTAGGAATGTAAATGATAGACTTTTGCATGACCTTTCCTTGATGCTGGACATTCTGGATCCGATACGCCTTTCTTCTTCTCCTAATAAGAGAATGGGGAAGCTGGATTCCTAAGGCTTGTACAGTTGTGCTTCCTTTCTCAATTTTCTTATCTGTAACCCTATTATTTCTTCGCATTTTAAAAAGTCTTATTGGAAAGTTAAGACGCCTTTAAAGGTTAAAGCCTTTTTATGGACTACAGTGCTCAATAGAATTAATACAAACAATCTGTATCAAGTCAGATGGCTTCTTAAGGCTTCCCCTGATGTTTGCGTAATGTGCTTAAGACATTCAGAGACAAACAATTATCTCTTCCTGCACTGTGATGTGGCATGGAGCATCGGGAACAAGTTATTTGGTCTCTTTGATAAGAATTAGGTTTGCCCATTAGACCTTGGCGCACTCCTTGAAACCAAATTTATCGGTTTTAGTGACAAGAAGGCGGATAAAATTCTTCGAAAAACAGCTATGTTTGCAACTACATGGTGCATTTAGATGGAAAGAAACGCCAGTCTTTAACAATCAGTGTCTACCTCCTCACTTGTTATGGGATCGTATTCATTGTGTGGCTTCCTTGTGGGTTTCGGCCAATGGCTTATTTAAGGGGGTGCCCCTTTCTGATGTTTATAGGGACGTGAGGGCTTTATTGTACTAATCTTTTTTAAAGGACTTGTGGGGTGTCTTTTGATTTTAGCTTTCACTCTTTTTAGTTCTATCTTACGAGAATCACTTGTCCTCCTTTTGTTGTACTTTTTTTCCTTTTCCTTATGTGTATCTCTCTTCTCATTAATAACATTTCTTTTTCTATCAAAAAAAAATAGTATAAATATATAAAATATTAAAAATAAAGATTAATTCTTATTATACTAATATAAAATTAATATATATTTTTAATATTTTAAAATAGACTTTATGTTTGAATTATTATAAATGTCTATGAATTATTATGGATGTTTAAGATTTTAAAGTGTGAAATTTGCATATAAATTATTTATTTTATTTAGTTTTAATTTTATTTGTAAACAAATATAAGTATATATATATATATATTTAATTTTTTTTAACTTATTTATCTGATTTAACAATTAACCTTATGACATGACGGTTGAACCAATAATCTGATGACCCAAAGGCCTCCCCAAGTCTGATAACACTGAGAGAAAGAATGGTACACTTGAGAAATCGCCTTTTAGGGACTTCCATGCATAACAACACCCCCGAACAAGCATTCCGATGTAACCCAAATTTGGCCTTACTCCCCTTATGCTAAAGGAGATTAGGCTCTAGACGAAACCTCCACAACCACTTAACCAAAAGAGAGATGTTTTTAGACACCAAGTTATCAAGACCCAACCCCCCATCTTCCTTAGATCTACAACATACCTCACAACTAACCAAATGATTTTTTTTTTTTTAGAAAAAGAAGTATTATTACTAAGAAAAGAGGGAAACAAAGGAAAAAAACAAGAAAGAAAAAAGGGAGGACAAGAGATCCTCCTAATAAAAAACAGTCAAAACAAATTAAACACCAATCAAAGCCCAAAAACAAGGCTAGTACAACAAAACTCTCTAATTCCTATAAACTTCTGAAAAAGGCACCCCCTTAAACAGCTCATTAGCCGAAACCCAAAGGGATACAATCCCATAACAAGTGAGGAGGCAGAGACCGTTCATTAAAAACTCTGCCATTTCTCTCCATCCAAATACACCACACAATCAAGAACATAGCTGTTCTCCACAAAATTTTGTTCTCCTTCCTATAACCAAAGCCATTAAAATTAGTCATAAGAAGAGCACCAAGGTTATTGGGGCAAACCAAATTCTCATCAAAGAGACCAAATAACCTATTCCAAATATCTTAGGCCACCTCACAATATAAGAACAGATGGTTATCAGTCTCAGAGTTCCTCATACACATCACACAAATATCAGGAAATAAAGTCTTAAAAGGCCGCTTGACTTGACACAGAACATTAGTATTAATTCTCTTGAGAACTGCACTTCACAAAAAGACCTTAACCTTTAAAGGCACCTTAACTTTCCAAAAAGACCTTTTAAAATACGAAACAACAAGTAGATTATGGATTAAAAAATTGAAAAAAGAAGCACAAGTGTATAAACCTGAGGAATCCAACTTCTATAGTCTCTTATCAGGAAAAGAGGAAATGTGGAACGGAGCCAAAATGTGCAACAACGAAGCAAGGTCATCCACAAGTCTATCACTTACATTTTTGGAGAAGTGGAAGTTCCAACAAAATTGGTCTCCTTGCAAACAAAAGAAATCGACAATAGGAGCATTATGTAAAGAAGAGAGAGAAAAAAGGCAAGGAAACCTTTCTTTAAAGAAGGTATGACCAATCCAACAATTCTCCCAAAAGCAAAAACGATAGCCATCTCCATCCAACATGCAAAGACAACAAAGGAGAGAAATAATGGTATACCTAAGAAATTGCCTTCCAAGGACTCGTGCATAACAACACCCCTCGAACCAGCATCCCAACCATTCCGATGTAGCCCAACTTGACCTTAATCACCTTATGCCAAAGAGAGTTAGTCTCAAGAGGGAACCTCCATAACCACTTAGCCAAAAGAAAGATGTTTTTAGACACTAAGTTACCAAGACCCAAACCCCCATCTTCCTTAGATCTACAGCCCACCTCCCAGTTAACCAAATGAACCTTCTTTCTCTCCCCTCCATCAGACCGTAAAAAAACCCTCATAATTTCTCAATCCTACGAGCCACCCAGCTGGAATCTTGAATAAGGACAGAAAATTATAGAGGCATACTAGATAGAGACGCCTGATCTAAGGTAATTCTCCATCCTAAAGAAAAGCATGAACCTTTCCAACTATCTAGCTTATGTGAAATTCTTTGAATCACGGGGTCCCAAAAAGATTGCGCACACAGGTTACAACCTAAAGGAACACTTAAATAAGTAAGAGGTCAATTTAGAACCACACAACTCGCCATCTCAGCTAACTCACCAAGTGAATCTTCCTGAATGTTAATACCAGCTAGACCACTCTTGCCCAAGTTAACACGAAGCCCCAACACCAACTCAAAAATCTAAAGCAACGAAAGCACAAGGAGAAAATTTTCCCTATCATTAGGCAGAAAAAGAATAGTGTCATTTGCAAACTACAAATGAGACACCTCATAACCATTACCCCCAACCGACAAACCTCTAAGAACCCCTTCTCAACATACAGCTTAAGACATACATCAACTGCCAGAGTAAAAAAGAAAGGGGGACAATGGGTCATCCTGTCTAATACCACGTTGCCCCTTAAACCAAGCTTTAGGCTACCCATTAATAATAACTGAGAAGAACACTAAAGAGAGACAACCTCTCATCCAAACGCCTCCATCTAACATCGAAACCCTTATGAGAAAAAACCCAATTCAAAAAATCCCAGTTAACCATGTCATAGGCCCTCTCAAAATCAACTTTAAACATAAGGCCCTTTTCCTTTCTACGCTTGACATCCTCAACTAATTCATTAGCAATCAAGCTAGCATCAAAGATTTGACGCTCAGAATGGAAAGCACTTTGATTCTCTGAAATAGAATCCCCAATAACCTCACCCAGCCTCACAGAAAGCACCTTAGCATTGATCTTGTAAACACTAGTAACCATACTAATAAGCCTAAAATCCCTCACCTTAATAGACCTATCTTTTTTGGGAACAATGACAATGAAGGTAGAATTCATACTAGTCAGTAAACGATAGATGTGAAGCAATCCTTCAAAAACCTTCATCAAATCTTCCTTCACAAAAGACTAACAAGCTTGAAAGAAAGCCAAATTAGACCCGTCATGCCCAGGAACCTTATCCTTGTCCATCTTCCAAATGGCATTTCTAACTTCTTCCTCCTTGAAAGGTCTCTCAATCCAGTTCCCCTTAGAACCGTCTATAGTAGACCAGTCCAAACCATGAATCCTCGGCCCCTCTTGCATTTCCTCGGTAAATAGCTTCTTGAAAAAGCTAGTCACCTCTTTAGAGATCGCCTCATTATCCCTAACAATAGTGCCATCATCCACCTCTAATTCTTTAATAAAATTCATCCTCCTCTTCCCGTGAACAACCTTGTGGAAGAAACAAGATTTCACATCACCCTCTCTAGCCCATTTAACTTTACTCTTCTAACGCCAACTCATTTCTTCTTTCAAGCAAATATCATCCAAAGCTTTCCTAAGCATCACCTTGTGAGCAACAAGATTCTCTTCTAATCCACCCCGACTCTCTAATTTATCAAAAGCAACCAACTCTTTAAAAGCGTCTTTCTTCTGAATTCTAATATCTCCAAAAACTTCTAGGTTCCAAACTTTCAGCTTCTCCTTCACATATTTCAATTTCTTCATACACTTGACGCTCCCACCCAAAAACCGAACATTTAGACCACCAAGTCTCCACATTGCCCAGAAAAGACTTGTGTTGTAACCACATGTTTTCAAATCTGAAAGAGGTAGGACCCCATTAATGTGGAAATGATCAGAAACCATACGAGAGCCCAACTAACCAAATGATCCCTTTTTCTCTCCCCTCTATCAGACCATAAAAAATCCCTCATAATCTTCTCATTCCTGTGAACCACCCCAACCGGAATCTTGAATAAGGACAGCAAATACAGAGGCATACTAGATAAAGACACCTGAACTAAGGTTATTCTCCCCTCTAAGGAAAAGTAGGATCTTTCCAACTATCAAGCTTTCGAGAAATTCTTTGAACCACAGGATTCCAAAAAGACTTCACACATGGGTTACCACCTAAAGGAACACCTAGATAAGTAAGAGGCCAACTAAGCACCACACAACCTGCAAGCTCAACTAACTCAAAAAAAATCCACCTTCAATTGTCTTTCATTACTGCCTTTTAAATTACAGTGAATGGGTAAGACAAGTGGATCCTTTGTCTATTGTTTACCTTAGAGGATGATGGATGTGCTTAGTGGGATTATTACAAGAGCAATTGATTATAAGGTCTAACCATTAGTTCAAGATGATACAACATTCTCCTAGAACAAGATGGGGTAAGTATTTTTAATTAGGGTGGTCATACTATAGTTTTATTAATCTTGTCTATCTAGTACAGTGTATAATAATTAAGAGATGAGAACAAATCATCCTGTTAGAGGGATAGGGCACTTTTTTTTGGTTAGCATTTTAGGGTTTTGGTATTTTTCCCTTGGGAGGATCCCCTTTCCCCAGTTATATCTCTTCCCCCTTAATATAATTTCTTCCTTTATCAAAAATTTTAAAAAAATAATAATAAATAAAAGAGGTGACTTGTGAGCATAACACACTAATACAACTCCCTCTCCTCCTCCTTTGAAGACCTACTTTTGAAGGAAGAGAAAGAGGATTGGAGATACTTAAATCTGCTTTGTTTTCGACCCAGCGCTGAGGTGCTGAGTCTCTGACTGCCAGCATCAATCCAGCACCTCAGAGCTGGAGTTCAGCGCTGAGGCATTGAGTTTCTGTTAATTAGCATTGATACAACGCCAAAGTGCTGGTTCTCTGTCTATGCAGGTATGTTATTGTTTTAAGTAGTTTTATATGTATAGTTATTTTCAGTTGTAAGTGTGTGCTGTTGTTATGTAAACTTCATATATATGTTGTATGGCTTTGATTATGGACAGAGTTATGTTCTGAATGAAACTACTTGGGAGGTTTGTCCACTCCATAAGGACTACTCTTGTGTTCTGCATTTTCCTATTCTGTTCGACCATTTATGATTAACCTCCAAACCCTCAGACACTTTAGCTTCACCATAATCAGAAGCACACTACACAATTCAAATACATGCTAGCAGGGATATCTTCAAATGATTTTCAACATTCTTAATGCTTCCTTTCTTTAATACTAATGCATATGGGCTTCAATCTCACAGTAATCCAGTTCCAAAATGCTACATCAAGACTCCAGAAACATCCGGTGAATTTTTGTCTTCTTAATTCCTAGGCCATGCATAATAGAAGGGGACGAATAATACCTCTATTTAGGCAGGGAAGGATGCAACTGACCCATATAGATAGATGATAATATATACATAGATGTACATAATATTCCATATATACCTTATTGATGGTTCCAACAGGAATAATGTCTATCATAAATGAGTAATTTTCTTCAATTCAATTATACTAAATGATAAAAGGAGCAATAGACTCGAATAAAGATGAAAATGGCTATTGTGAAAATTGAAAAAACTATACTTACCCCATCCAAGCATCTTCTCTTCCACCCTTTTCAATTTCTTTTTCTTTTTTTTGTCCACTTGCTTGGCTATAAAAGTGTCTCCTGCAAGTTTGAAGAAAGCATCATCAAGCAACAGGAGGCCCAATAAATAACTAAATTATTTATCATACACTATGTATGAGCAGTAAGTAAACATAAATTAGAGACTTTCACACAAATTTTTCAAGTATAAACAATGACTACCTTTCTGCTCAAATTTAGCATGAGTGACAGACATAGGAATCTTTCCACCAGGGCGAAGAGGAGTTCCATCTAATATTTGAATTGCCAGAGCCACTGAGGGTTCCTAGTATAAACAGACATAATAAAAAACATATCCACAATTATATGTCACAAGACAAACAAAATCAGAGAGGAGTTACCTTGAGATACGTCACCAATGCATCTCCCTTTAGTCTTCCCGTCTCTTTATCAACATAAAGCTTGACACGAGGCTTTTTGGTTTCAGGGTCCTGTAATAGATATAATCATGCATTAATAAGAAGCCAATGTGAACCAGCAAACATTCTTAGGTCGAGCCCACTATCTTTATGAACAGTCACTCATTTTCACACTATAATAGTTTGGTGACAAAATAGCCTCTCTCAAAGGACTGTTAGTGACAACTAACTTCTAAAAGTTGCCTAGCCTTCTGTGATTCACTTTTGGTTGGGGTGTAGAACAGAACATGCTTCCAAGGCAAAAATAAGTAATCCAATCTCACTGTAAACAATACTAACAGCCAAAACTTGCAAGATGAAAGCAGAACATGATAATCAACAAATTTTTTTTATTCATCTTCCATCCAAAAAAACTATGATTCATACTTTGGGAGGCAATGCAGAGTCATTTTCCCATTAGTCAAAAATCAATGTGCCAATAAAGTTTAGTTCATATAAATATCCCAGTTACTTGCAAGACACTTCCAAACAAACAAAGGTAATGCATACCCATGAACCTGTTTGAATTCCATATAGTTTCATTATATATAGATTAAGAGGAATTTGATAATACCTCCTTTATAATTCCACACTTGGAAAATACCTCCACAACCTACAAAATATTCCCCATGTTATTTTCTTGCAATAAGACATACTCAAAGCGATATGGTACAACGAGTAAGGCTTACTTCATCAGTGGTAACATCATCAGGCAACCCAGTGACATAAACATGTGTATTGACCTTTAACTCAAACCAACTATCAGGAGGTTTATTAGCTTCCTGAAACAGAATGGGGGTCAAAGGAGGTATCATTTGGTTTTCAAAGAAATAGTTAATTTCTATCTCAAAGTAACAAAAATATAAAATAGGTGCCTTCTGAATACACAAGATGAAACAGGGAGGGCCACCTTCTTGTCATCGTTTTTATCTGAAAGCTTCCTCTTTCCATCTCTCTTTACTTCTCCTACCACATCAGTAATATCTGCTTCTTCCTTTGTAGAAGCTGCAGAATTATCCAAGTTGGAACCGTCTTCAAGCTTTACAGAAGCTTCAGAATCAGTTAATGAGGGGAAAACTTCCTCTTCTTGTAAGAAGGTCATCTCATCAACCCCATAAGGATCACTGCTGCCAGATGTGTGCTCCTATTACATGTTAAATTAATTAAAAGACACATCAAAACATCAACAACCCTGGCATGGCTAAAGAAAACAAATGCAAGGCATTATTGAGATGAATAAAGGTAGTTGCTTTACATACATGCATAAGCACATAAAAATATACAGGCCTCGGCTCAAAAAAAAAAAAAAAAGACATCCTGGGTACTACAATATAGGAAAGCACAGAACTAACACACAACAAATAATACTAGAAGAACAGCATAACTAATCAAATCTTTTTAAGGAAAAAAAACATAACTGCAACAGATTATTTAGTACCATTTTACTTGGCCTCAGCTTGCGATAGCAGACTCTCTTCAGCTTAATTCATTTAGAATACACACAAACTTGAAACTTCAGAAAATAATGCAAGGTTCATGACGAGAAGCTGTTGCCTAAATATTTTGCAAAGGGAGTACTATTTCTTTTTTCTTTTTCTTTTTTTTAATGAAATGCAAAGAGTTGCAAGGTTTTGCTTTTAGGATCTAGCACTCAACAAGAGAAATAAACATTTCAAACCTGACAGCCTTTAGGATAATGAACAACAACCACAATCTACAAATTGAGACTTAAGTAGATTTAAACAAACCATTACACCTCATTGGAAGCTCCCATAATTACTAATACCTCCAAAGATATAAAAACATGTATGCGATGGTATATTTTTAAAGAAGTAAAGATAAATCCTCCAAGAAAGTACTTATCTGTTTTTTTGGAACAAAAAAGTACTTGTTTTTATACTTACATAAAGACTGCCTCAGACAATAAGTTCTTACAATAAATTTGTCATCTATGATTTTCTAAAGCGAGGTAAAGATTATTCAGTCCTCTTCCAATGCTTTCAATTTTATTGATGTCACTATAGCAAGTCCAAATATTGAAGTGACACTTTAGTATTTCGACTATAGTTTAAAATGATAAATATTAATATTGTTTGTAACTTTTATTTATTAAATAAAAAAAATAAAATTGCTACTTGCATTATGCTCATCCCTTTTCTTTTAGAAAAGCATTATCCTGATGCCTTTCTAATCATAAAAACTTAAAATATCAATTGCAATAAAGAAAAGGCAAAACAATAAGCAATTGTCTGTCATATATTTGATATCTCACAAAAAAATTGCAAACAATCTCAAATAATGAGTAACCAACCCTATATGCTGCAGATGCTGCAAGAAACATTTAGAAGTTTAAGGACTTATAAATTCAAAGGCTAATATTCAGCAGAGCCAATTACATAAGCAAAATTGAGACCATCACATATATCACCAAAAAATAGATCAGATAGTATGTAGTAACACGAACATAAATGCCATGAACCAACCTGGGGAACCCAGACCCTAAGATTCCTATCCCACTTATATTTAGTCCCATCATCATCAGTAAATTCTTCTTCACCCTCAGGTGGTGTTGAAGGTCTGTCAGAATCACCCTCTCCTATTTCAGCCCCAACGTTACTGGAAACAGATCCAAATTCAGACCCTTCCACTTGTGCTTCCGCCTCCTTAATCTCATTCTGCCATCTCTCAAACTCATCATTATCATGGGCGGACACTAAAAATAGATCACTCAGTAAACTTCATGATTAATAAATCAAAGGAAAGCAGTGCGAGGTGAAGAGAGAGAGAGAAAGATCAAGTATACCTGCAGTTGAATAATCAGATCCTTGTTGGTAAATTCCTGTCCACAACTCAGGAATTGTGGACAATAGCTGCCATTCACTTCTTCCTTCAGACCATACAAGCGTATCTTCCGAAAGGTATCCGTTTGAGAAATGCTCTGTCCAGGCGAAGTAAATAAGCTAAATAGAGATTTCAACATGCAACAATTGTCCTGAAAGTCTGAAATCGTGCTATTCACTTATGGAAGAACTGAAAGTCAAGAAAGAAGAAGAAAGGCATCTATGAATTTGAGGAGCGACAATAAAAACAAGAAATAAGAAAACCACGAAAACAGTTGCAAGATTAAAAGATCCTTCTTCAACTTTCTTCTTCTGAACTTTATAACAGTAATAATGCAATCCACCAATAATACTATGAGCACTAGTTTCGGAAATAAGACACATGGTGCGGACAAGTAATAGCCTTCCAAAAACCAAAAGTTGAATAACTCACCGCGCAGCTCTGAGGAAGCATAAGGGCCCACCTGCTGTTGATTCTCACCAAGAACATACCATCCCACTTCAGTAATGGTTTCAGAATTCACAGCAAAATCGTGCTCTCCACCTGAGGAACCATGGTTGTTATTGAAATTATCACAGAGAATAAGTAAAATTTTATCGAAACAAACTCAAAAATGCCAATATCCATTTCAACCCGATGAATAAGCCAATGAAATTACTATTCACATAAAAAATGCTAATCCAGTGAGGCTCGTTTTTTCCCTATTACTTAAGTTTCAGATTAAGCAAAACGAAGCAGGGGAATATAAGACGAGTGATATTTACCAGTACGTTGCGGCTGTTGCTGCTGCTCATGGTGGTGGCTCTCATAGCCATTTTGCGAAGACATCTTCGAAATCGCCTGAAGTTCCCGATTGTTGTGTCTCTGCCGTCGAAAGTGATTTCTATTCTACATATACAAATACAATACCGGGGTAAAATCTGATGCTACATTCCAGATATAAGCTCTTTTTTTTACTCCTCAGATATATCATTGGCTGGGCCTGGGTCGGCCTGTTTGAATTTTATAAAATAAAAAATATATACAAATTCACTGCTACCAGCTTTAAGTTTTCGTTTTGTCTGGTCTAAAAACTTTCTAGAATAAGAAATATAAAACAATTTTGATTTGTTCTGTATTTTTATGCTACATTTCAAAAGAAAAAAAAAAGAGTAAAATGTTTCAATCTCTCTTATTTTCTTTATTTTATTAAAAAAATTGATACTTTTGAAATAAGTTACGCATAACACCAATTTAAAAAAAAATTATAATTATTATAATGAATGAAAAAAAATTATAATTATTATAATGAATGACTAACTCTTTAATATATTTTTTAAATTTTAAAATATTTCAAAATTAGTTATTATTATGAATAATAAATTTTCCCTTTTATATCTTTTATCATTCTAACTTTGTCGGATATTTTTAAAAGGACTAAATTTCCCTTTCAAAAAATACATATCACTATTATAAATAATAACAAATTATTTGACTTTATTATTTTTATAAATTATTAATAACCTTCTAAACTTTAATTGAAATCATGTATATCATTTATATAAAAATGAGGTGGATTAGATGAAAAGAAACATGAGGAATATGCCTCGTCTCATATTATGGATAACGGTTTTGTCTACACATTGTGATTCTCTTCAAGTATTACTTTGGACCATCGATTATGCTCGATGACTAAACCAATTGAACAATATGAATTTGATCTTAATGTGAAAAAAGTTTATAGCTATTGCATCAAGCGTGATCGACAGTCCCAAAACACTCAACATTATACTAATCAGCAAAGAAGTTAATTCCTTCGTTTACACAATTGTGGTGGTGCTTTATTATTACTAATTTTAGTATGATATAATATTATTTTTACATCATAAAATACTAACATGATATATTTTATATAATGTTTATGTATTGTTAAATAGTTATAATTTATTTTTAAAATATTATATATGTAAAAATATACTTAAGGTTCCTATAATTTCATTCAAGAATTGTTTTAATTTTTATACTTTAAAAATAATAAATTTAGTCTTTATAATTTTAAAAATCATAAAATTAGTACTTAGGGCTAATTATAGGTTAGTCAATATTTTAACTAATACACATAAAGCTGACTAACATGTTTATATCAACATTAAAAATCACGTCAGTGTTACACGTGTAAGACTTATGCTGGGATTGCGCCACGCTAACAAAGTTTTATTTTATTTTTTTTCTTCTCCCTTCTTAGCATGCATGTATCAACACAGTTAACATATTACTTTTTTTTTTCTCTTCTTCTCTTATCTTTCTCCTTCCCATCTCCATCTCCTCCATTATCGTCTTCCTCATTCTCGTCTCCAAAGCCTTGTTGGAAAACACATGGACGATTCAGCACCAAAGAGCAATGTGTTTCCCTTTCCCCCCTCCCTCCCACTCTCCTTCTTATGTTTCTCTTTCCTGTTATTGTTTTGATTTGTACCTCCTCTCTCTTTCTCTAGTATTTTTTCTCATTTAATAACTCCTTTTCTCTATTTCCATATGGCCTTTTGAAGTTTGGAGGACTTAGTCAGCACTATTTGTATTTATCAAAATATTGACTAATCGTTAACTAATTTATAACTAATATTGAGAACTAATTTTATAATTTTAAAAATTATAAAGACTAAATTTATTATTTTTAAAATATAAAAATTAAAATTATTTTTAAATAAAACTATAAGAATCTCAAGTATATTTTTATTTAGTATATATTTAAACTTACAGTTACATGCTCACAGTCTCCAAGCAAGATTTTCTGGTTCTCCCTTCGAATATATTCAATTTCCACCATTAAAAATAATGCTAGATGAACAATTGCAGTTTACTAGGGCCGAAAAGTCTGGTCAGCCTCATCTAACAAAATTGAATATGGATCAAAAAATTGAAACCTGGATATAAATAAATAAATATATATATATATATATAATTAGAATTTTTATGTATATAATATTAAATGATTTAATTTATATTTTATATTTTAAAAAATAAAAATTAATCAACTCTGACTTAACCGAGATAGCATAAAAAAAGCCAGTGCTCATATTTTGAAGATTAGTATATGAAAAAACTCGACTTTAAAAAAAAAAATGATCCATGATCAAATTCAATTGCAACAGCCACGTTGAAATAATTCCATAAATTTCTATTAAAATACCGAAAGATATAGAGGTTTGGCTCCTTAATTGATAAGGTTATCGCTAGACGTAAACAGAATTACAAAGCAATTCAGCCATCACAATGCAGACCTGTAATGCATCAATAGGTGGTACTCATCAAAACTAGAGATAAATATTGCTGCACAAGAAGAGAATTCAGAGACCGCAACCCACGAAATGCAAAATTCGTCCGCCGTTAATTTGATCCTGTGTATGTGAACACGTGTTTGGTAATCGAGTGAGTTGGATAATTTAAATTTGATTGTACATAATTTGAATAAATTTAAATTTAGATGCATGAAATTTATGTTTAGAAAAAAGTTAAACAACATAGGTTAGGGCAGAGCACGATATTTAAATGTTAATTTGTAAATATAATTTTAAATATATAATTATTAAAAATGACATGAATTTTATATTTTATTTTTTAATGTATCATTATTATTTATTGTTATTTATTTAAATCTAATATAATGAGTTATATCAATATTTTAATAAAAAACATTAAATTATTATTTTTGATTTATTTGTCAAATGTTACTAAATATTTACTACTTATTCATTAGAATATTTTTTAATTTAAATAATTTGAACTAAGTATAATTATAATTAAAATGCTTGCTAATTACAAAATAAATTATTGACTATTTTTTAATTAGTAATTAAGTTTTAAACAAAATAAACTAAATATTTATAATAAATTTTAAAAAAATGAATTAATAATTTAAACAAAGAGTATCCACTATTTGAAACAAAATAAATTAATTATTTAAACCAAATTTTGTTTTAATTTCATCATTTATCTAAAAAATTTTTTGCTTATTCACTTAAGTCCCTAACTAAAAATTTTCTTTTATCATTTACTTGATATAAACTCTTCTGTTATTTTATCTAGGTCCATAATTTAAGAATATATTTTGTTGTTTGTTAAAATCAATCTCTATAAATTTTTCAATTTATTCACATTAGTCCATATTTTGCACTGTCACGTATTCATCCAAATTGAAGGAGAGAGCACGACACGGCCGAAACATGCTCTGTTTTTCAAACTGAGAAACCGGAGAGCACAAAGATCTATAATTTGTAGAATTAATTTCACACTTAGAACCCTATTAAGGTCATTTCTAGGAGCCAAAAAATAGCACAGAGAAAACATGCATGTGACATTTTCAGCAAGGAAACCTCTAAGTAAACACAAGCCTGATTGGATCAGCATCTGCCACTTTTGATATCTTTGGTAGCTTGCTTATCGTTGGCTCAACATCCAGCCATTTTTGGATAAGTTGAAATACTCTTTTGTCTCGTAATAACCCACGATGAGAAGCAGTAACTCCTACTCTTTCAGCTGCCGGAAGTCCATCAGCCTGCAAAATGAAAAGACAAAACTAATATTTGGAGAAAAAAATTAATATTAAATCCTGAGAAACAAGTTTGATTGCATGAAAAAAAATGTATCAAAAAAATAAATAAATTTGGAACTTGCATTTGTTAAGCATTGTATAGTGTAAATAATATCAGCTGTTTGGCCTAATTCTACAAGACTGCAGAATGATGCTATCAACAACCTGAATAATTCCCATTTGAAGGTTGAACAACTCCTACGAAGAGATGCTTAAACACTTTCAGCAATAATGAGCTTTCACATTATTATCAAGTTTTCTATATTTCAATCCTCTGACAAACTAGCAATTTGCAAACGTGCACCTCCAACGGGTACAGAGAGCTAAGGATTTCAACATGCCCTCCTTGCTAAAAGAGAGAGAACATGCATTTAATTGTAGAATACTGACTGAATATCACTCGAACTTTGATGAACATATAAGCTAATCATGTACAACATATACCTCATACTTTTATCATACGTCTTCTCTATACTTAGCATCAACAGGATGACCAAAACAAAACAGTTATAAAGGTTTATAAATAGCTACAGCAAAATATATGCATAATAACATAAAGAGAAGCACCTTGGCTGACTCCGCAGGAACTGTTCCATCTCCTTGGACATATGAATATTCCGGCTGGAAACAGAGAACGGAAGTAACTAACAGAGAGAAAACATATGTAGTCTGTATTTTTGGTGCACAGTTTCTGAGTTTAAAATATTCAAGTTCACTTAAAAGTGTTGAGTTCCTCATTAACTATTGATGGATGTGATTGATGTCTATAGTATTTCTTAGAAGTAACGAGAAAAGTGCAATGTTATTAGTGAATGTATGATAGAAAAATTGGGTAAGCAAGCAGAAATAAAGAAACATTATAATTTTCTAGCAAAGAAGAAATTAGAGAGCAATGCTGTTTTTAAGAGAGGGGGGGGGGGGTTTGCAACGCAGAATGACAAGAATTTAAAAAAAATGATTTAAAAAAAAAAGTAAGAGAATTTGGAACTTCAAGTTAAAAAAATAAATAAATGCCCAAGAAGGTGAAAGTTTAAGTTTGTTGTATTGCAGGATATCAGAGTTTGATTCCAAAACCTAACTAATAACATTAACAATTTATTCTCCAAAAAGAACCTTGAGTCTCCACCTAAAATGTAACTTTGAACTTTAAAATAATCATACAATGTTTTTTACTTGCACAAATTTATCAACACATAGTGTAACATGCAGTTAGAGTCATGTCTATTTTAAGTATGGTTGTCAAGATCGCTAGTAAAATCATAAGATTGTAAGACCTTACAATCCATCTACCAAAAACTATCCCCATCCTATGTAAAATTGAAAATAACAAGGATTCTGGTAGGATCATGATCAAGATCATATGAGCATAGGATCTTGCAATTTGTCTAAATTTTGGAGCAAATGGGCTTCTAGGTGTGGTATTTCATTCGTGATTCTTTCAAGACCGTGACTTGTCACATGAGTCTGAATTTCAAATTTCTGTATGTGAAAAGAAGTATAAATATCTTCATAGACCAGATGCTCACTAATGAGTACAGCATCCTCAGAATTGTAACATTCCCATGGCATATAAGCAACTAATACATTTTTTTTCCAAAGCGAGTTAGCCACCAACTGTAACAGCATCATCCACTAAAATTTGTCCCTTTTTAATGCGAACCCAATCTCGAGGGGTTATATATATTGTCTTCCTTATTAAATTCAAGATACACTTTTTTGCCACAATGGATCTTTCTAGTTAATATTACCATAAGTAGTCTCTATTATATCATTTAATTTGTTTGCTTGCTTTTTGTTATGTTTTGACTACACATTCTCTTGAAATCTGCTGGATAGCCTTGATTATTGAATGTGTATAAGCTTAGTAAATTATTATTTTGTCTTGTGATTTGTGCCTTTTATAACGTACAACAACATTGTTGTTTTGGTAACTTATGGGTTGTGTTCTTGTAATAGTTTTTGTGACTTTAGCAACTTAATTGATTACTAAAGATGAAATTTTGAAAATTTTATGCTTATATAAGAATTTTATATAACTATATTTTTTGTCAAAAGAGATAGAGCCTTATAATCTTCGATATGATCTTACAATTTGATCTTTTTTTTTTTTATCCCTCGACCAATCCTATGTAAAATCTTAATCTTGAGAACCTTGGTTCAAACATATAAAATGGATTTCCTAGGCCCCAATTTCAAGATTAAGCCAAATTATTGGGCTTCTCAACACAAAGATTAGAAAATAGCCCTGATTTAGAGATGATATCAAAGCCTGCATTAGCAACCCTTATCTTTGAAACATGATCAAAAGTAGCTCACCATTGTGTGGCATATTTCAGATAAATCTTCTATAGGTGATTTTTCCGAGCCATAACTGCAATAGGCACAGACATGTCAGATGCAACAATGGTATAGAAACTCCTTCAGACATTGTGCATTGGAAGTTGCATCTAAACTCTCATGATAACAAATCCAATACACAATGACCAGATTTTAGTGACAAGAATATCCTCTTCTAATGGCATAAAACTAAGATAAAGAGGGTTTTGAGTTTTGATCAAAAAAGGATGAGAAGAAAACATCTCAGTGGTCCAGCTTAAAACAAAAGTTTACAATATTCAATGCTGCAGACAAGGCAAAATTGAATCCAATGAGAGTTGTAAATAGGATTAGCATTTCAATATCTATTCCATCAGGTGATCCAGTTTTTTCCAAATATTTCCATCTCTGGACCTAAATTAAAACTTCTAGTTTATTTGAGAGCAAATCACTCACATACCGAACATCAAAAGGTGTGTCAAATGATGTCCCGTAAATGTTATAGAAGCAGACACCATCTGGTAGTTTAGCATCACGCATAACTCGACGAGTTTCGGCTGCCCATTTGAGGATAGCTAAGTTAAAGGGCAGTGCTATCATATTTCCATTATAATTTAGCTGCAAAAATAACAGTCATAAGCCCACTTATATAAAACCAAGGGAAAGCAAGGGGAAAAAATTGCAAAGCATATAGATATAACTGCGTTAACAAAGCTTAGCAAGAAGTTTTAAGTTGTGCTATGATTACCAAAAGCGAAATGTCTTGCATGATTTTCAAGGTTAGCACAAATCCTTCTTTTAGAACAAAAGATGAACTTCAAATAATAGCATATTTTTAGTCTTTTTTCTTTCCCGGGTCAAGAAGTTTCGTAGCAGGTGACAACCTTGCCTGCACTGAATCCAACTCTGTCTTTATTAAACAGTGTAGCCACAAGCTACAACAAAGATTGGCCAGTGCATGATGATAATAATCCACAGTCATAAGGGTATGGCCAAGAAAACAAAGGTTTGCATGGTAGTAGGATCTTTTACTGAATTAAAATCATAGCACCAACCATGAAACTTGATCTGTAAGCCATATCCACTATAAAAAACAATGCAAAGTAAAGTTCATAAAGAGTACCTCATTGTGCCTCAGTGCTTCCTCAAACAAAGTTATAGTTTGGGGCGGTCCATAAGATTCCAAACTGACATCAATTTCCCCATCCTTGGTACGCTTTCGCCAAACTTGAATTTCCGGCTGCTTTTTCCATTTATAATCTGGATTTGCCAACATCTCATAGATTGATGGACACTCGACAAGCTAACATGATGAGAAAGATCATTTTACAATACTTTGTGCCAGTGAATTTACAAAAATGATAAGCACATGAATACATGGCCTAGAAAACAGCAGACAGCAATATGTGGAAGTTAGTTTATTGTTTCACCGCCATCAATTTTAAATAAGGTTAATGTCATTACATATGTTATAAAAGTTAATGCAAGTGTGACCATACAGAGTTTAAAGATCTTCCTCGAGTTAATGGTGGGGAGAAGGATCTGGATACTTAAGTTGAAGGAGACAGTTTATTTGAATGGAACTTTGGCCCCTTTATTGGCAAGGATGCGAAGTACTATAATTTTAAAATTCTTATTAGAGAACTTCCCAAGAAAGAATATATAACATGACAGATGGTGTTCCCATACTAAGTTAAAAGCAAAAATTTCAAACAAAGCAAAAATTCTCCCATACTAAGAAAAAGAAAAAATTTACCAGTTGATGCATAGTCCACCTTGCTACAAAAAAGTAACTTTCAAAGCCATCAACAAACTGCAATCCAGTTATTAAAGAATCATTGATGCATCCTGGGGCTCCTGTTCATGCCGAATTTGAATTCAAGCACAGATGAATAAGAGATCACAAGAAGAAATAGAGTAAAATGAAAACAAATGTTTGGCCCATTAATTTGTGATTCAAAGCTCTTAGACTTTCTTTAAGGCAGTAGTTGTGTGTTTTGCTTCACTTTCATCACATCAAAATTTAATACTCAAATAGGCTTTGTAGTTACCAAACGTTTTCAAGGCAAAATTGAAGGACAAACATATTTTGGTATTTATATTTATAGACTTTGAAAACAAGTCAAAAACATACAAAATCTATATCAAACATTAATGAGAAAAAAAGGCATGAGAGGGTAAAACACAAAAGTGCATTGCTGTGGAGCACCAATATTAATGAAGAAGAAAAAGCTAGAGACACTAATATTAAGAAGACGACAATGATCTCACACCCCCATCCCCCAAACCAATTAATTTTAGAAGGCAAAATGCCACACTCAAATAATAGGGGAAGATAACTAGTCTTGGTAGTGCCAAGTCAAAAAAGGGTTGAATTGCATGATTATCTACAAAATATGTAATGCTAAGAATTTGCTGCAATATTATTTGTTAGTTTTGCGTTGATCATCTGCCTTTCACAAATGGTTAAATTTTCTAAAGAAAGGAGAGATTGCTGCATATTTAGAAATTTTGATACTGAAGTGTTGTTTGATAAACTACATTAGTGACTACATGATAAACTATGAAATGAAAAGAGATGTGAAATTAAATAGACAGTTAAATGAACAAATCCAGTGAAGTTTCCAACTTACAGCACAATCTTTACATTTGTTACAAGTTGCAATTTACAGTACCCTTCCTATCCTTCCTCCCCTCTCCCCCCCCCCCCAAAAAAAAAAAAAATCTTCCCACGCTCAAAAAAGGAAAAACTTGTCTTCTGCATACTTTAAAATTTTAATCATTGAACAATAATATCATCAGAATACCATACATAAGGTATTGTTGGAAAAATGATGTGAAAATCATGTTGGGAACATTATATGCTTGGTGAGGCAGGGAAATAAACAGAAAATAAACATAGAAACACTCAAAATAGATGAATTACCTTGGAAAGGACAAGCAATGCAAATCCACTTCTTCACATATTTTGAAAATACCTGACAAGGTACAATGCAGATCACAAGTCATGCTGCTCCTTAAAAAGCACAGGTTTTTTTCCCCAAAAATTTCTTCTATGTGAATTGTACAAATTGTTCAAAGGTTCTAAGTGGTCACAGGTCATGGAGGTAAATGTTGCTCACATCATTGTAAAGTGACATGAAACACATAATCAGTATGCCTCCCATTGAATGTGAAATTATATTAACTTTTCTTCCACCAGAGGCTTTGTAAGCAGTTTCCAACTTGACTTTAAGACCTTCCATTAACTTGTCAATTCTGCCAACAACAAAATAACCAGGTTGTTTTGGATTTACTTGTTATACTTATTAAAGGTTGAAAAGTTTCAACATGACAAAGAAACATCAAGCATTTCCATTTCATAAAATTGTTACAGACGCTGGCTAAGGACTTAAGCCACTACAGACATTACCTATTGCTTTGCCGAAAATCATAACCATATCCAAACAACGTGGTTCCTTTCTTGTATCCACATCCAACAAGCATGTCAATCATATCATGAAAATGGTATACCTCAGTCAAATGCAAACATTTTACCATCTGAAACATCAAAGAAAAAGTTAAGTATATAATTCGCTATAAGTCACAGGTTTGATCTTTTTTAAGAAAAGGAATGAAAGCAACATATCACCCTAGAGAATATGGTTTCATGATCAGGAAGTGCAAGAACACTTCTAAGGATTAACAAGAAAATCAAATGGTAAAAGAGTACATTCATGAAATGATCAGCATAATATAACTGAACGACAGTAATTTCAGCATCACTATTGTACTTAGTTTTGTATCAGCTTCAAAAACCAGGGTTTGCAATTATTTGAACTGTGCAGACAACAAAGAGAACATACGAAGCTTTCAAAATCTGAGAGAATCAGAAACAGAAGGGAGCAAAAGTTGCTTCTAGAATATAGCTGGAGGAGAGGACAAAGTAAAAACTTTGAAAAGTAATGATTTCAGTAATAACTATATTCCACAAAGCTATGCACGGGTATGTAAAAAGCAATACGGAATACTCTGCATGTCTACATATTATCATCAACGATCACCAATTTCCGTAAAGCGAGAGCTAAAAGTCACAACATGTAGAAGAATGTACAGCACACTGCCACATATGACTTAAAACCCGTAAAAGAGCAAAGTAAGATAGTTGCTTACCCAAGATGGATCTAAAATATCGATTGCATACAAACCATAATCATCTTCAGGGACCACGATTTCAGCGCTTTCGTCTAACGTTTCTGTGTAACCTGTAGTAGACGAATACAACAGCTTAAAGGCAAACATAGGGAAACAAATTGCTACCGGTGCATTTCATTGATGATAGATATAAGACGTAATAATTGTGCCTGCTTCGTTGCAGTAGAAAGCTTGACCATCCATTACGTTGAACAGAAAAAAAATGTTGAACAAAAGCGGGCTCGTAAGTAAGTCGTAACTTGAAACTTGAAAGCAAGCAAAAGCAATTGATTTAACTGCCTCAGAATATCGGAGCAAAAAACGATGACCATAAGCACAGACGTGCAGGAATGAACGGAGGAAAATACAAAGACCTGTCTGGGGATTATAGACGGACCATAGCTTCTTCTTGAACTCCAAGTCAGCCAGCAGAATCCTCACCCATACCCGAGTCTGGAACCCGAATTTCTTCGGCTTCGAATGGAGAATGGAACCTCCCATGCCAGAAACCAGCAGAACCGGGTCACGATCCGCGGCTTCCTCACCGGAGCTTCGGCCTTTGAAGAAGGGGAAAAAACGCAGGCATCCTACCATGGCTAGCTCCTGGCTACACCTCGAACTGTATAGTCCAAGGAGTGGCGAGTAGAAATGTGGAATGGAAGATTATGTCTTCAACGGTGCGGGGTCTTGGAGACTGACTGTGCTCGTACCGTCGTATCATTCCATATAAATATAATAAGATGAAAATTAAAATTGATTATAATTTTTTTATAATTTAATCTTATATGATTATTTACTTAAATATGTTTATATAATTTTAAAAAATTATATTTAATCTAATTATATAACAAAGTATATAAAGTATCAAATGGTTGTCTAACAACAATAAAACTTGTGGATAATTGACTAATTTAGTAAGTGTAATAGTTCGATTTCTTACTTCACAAAAAAGATAAAATATGAAACCACGTGTTTGAGAAATCAGCAACCAACTTTCGTGTACGTCTGTACCTAACCATCTTCCCTCCCACTGGAGCATCTAGATAGTATATTCGCACTGTTTCTGTGATGTGGTCTCTTGGGTCATTGCAACGATAATGACTTCAGAACAGCAAAGGCAGAAAATTTTTTTTCTAATATTTATGTTGAGTTTAATTTCATTCTTCATATTTTTTTTGATATCAATTCATTTCTTATGTCTTTTTTTTAATTTTATTCCTCAAATTAACATTATTAATATAATTGACAAAAAATACTTACGTAGATTTGTTTTATAACACATCTCTTATCAACCAATTATACTAATTAATTTTAATTTTTATTTTATTTTAAATATTTAATTAAATTTTAATTTCATTCTAAATAATACTTTTTATTTATCTCTTTTGCTCCAAATTAATATTTAAATATTTAATGTATTATAAAAAAGAATTCACATACTATTTAGATGAGTCTATATCAATATTTTCTATCAACACATTAACATTAAGAACAAAATTTAAAAGAAAAATATAAAATAAAAAAAAATTAACACAAAAAAATTACTAAGAACGAGATTAAAATTCAAAATAAAAATTAGAGAAGAAAAAAGTACTTTTAGCGAACAACAAAAAGACTTAAAATATTTCTTAATTCCAATTTTGCTAAAGATCTTTTTTAATTTAATTAAAATATTATCGTACTTTTAATTTAATCCTTTATAAATAGGGTGTCCGTGACTAATATTCTTAAAAAACTGACTAAAAAATAATAAATATTTATTAAAAGTATATAAATGTTATACTATCATTCAAAGTCAAAAGTTCATTTTAAGAAAAATAAGTATAATCGCATCAAAAGATGGATTACAATAGACATAATTCAAAATCTTGTTCCTTGATCGACTTCTTACAATCTAGATTGAGAACTATTCTACATGCAGCATTCAATCTTTTAGTTATACAAAAATGTACATCAAAATTTTCTGGAGAAAAAAAAAAACTAATGGTCTTGGCAAGAAATAAGATCAATGCACAACGAGTTACGTAATATATGTCAGTATTTATACGGCGCATGCACTAAGAAACAAGATAGTTTAATCCTTTGCAGATGATAGCTGGGTGCCGCTCGTAGATAATGCCATATTGTACTTGTGTTTGAGATAAGATTTGATGAAAGGCTCCAACTGCCCATCCATAACAGAAGTAATGTCTGAGGTTTCATATCCAGTCCTAACATCTTTTACTAGTTTGTACGGATGGAATACGTAGTTTCGTATTTGTTGTCCCCATTCAGCCTTTACTGCATCCCCCCGAATCTGCTTAATCTCTGACGCACGTTGCTCCTCAGCTATTACCAACAGCTTGGCTTTTAAACGGCTTAATGCCTTGATCTTATTAGCTAGCTGGCTTCTCTCTTCTGCACAACGGCCAGGAAATATTAGACTCTCCCAGTTAAGAATGTAACATTGAATTTGATTAGATAACGGACAGCACAAGGCAAGTGAACTCCTAAATTTTTTATTTTTCTTTGAAAGAAAAATCAGATACAGCAAAACACCAATAACAAGCAAATGCTATATATGGATCCGCTGCTTTCTTTACTTTATCAGTGATGCAATCCAATCCAAAAATCAAATAGGGAGGTTGTTGGGTTTGACTTAAATTTTGTGGGTGATCCGGTTTATAACCCGACCCACGACCCATGACCCATAACCCATAACCCATTATTACCTCTATATATATGTGTGTAATGGAATTCATTGTAAGAGGGGTTGATGTAATTTCTCTCTCTATAGTCTCTATCATAAATAATACAGATATTCTCTCTATCCGTGGACGTAGGTCGCATTGACCGAACCACGTAATTTCTTTGTGTGTTCTTCTCAATCTTTCTCCTTGATTTATTGCCTTTTAATAACCTAACAAGTGGTATCAGAGCCTTGGTTCATTTTTGGTTTGTCGGTTACTATAACACGTCCGGAAATTTTCAGATCCGGCTCTAAAATTTCAGATCTTGCCCCGATTTGGTTGATTTGGAGCATAGGAGACCATTCTCTGCATCTTTGGTGCGTTGAAGAACATCGGAGACCAATTTTTGGTGGTAAGAAAATTTTCAGATCTAGTTTTAAATTTCAGATCTAGCTTGATTCGCTTGTTTTTGGGCAAAAAGAGACCGTTTATTGCATTTCTAGTGCATTGGAGATCGTTTTTCAGTTATTTTGGTGAGTTTTTACGATTGCGAGTACTGCTCATCACCGGAATCTTCATCGAAAATACTGTTCATCGCCGGAATATTCATCAGAAGTACTGTTCATCACCGGAATCTTCATCGGAAGCACTGTTCATCGTCTTCTACGGCGAGGCACTGTAGTAGTCAACGGTCAACGGCACTATAGCGACTCGGCACTGTAGCACGGTCAATAGTCAACGGTACTATTTGGTCAAAGTTACTGTTTGGTCAAAGCTGTTGTTTGGTCAAAGCTGCTGTTTGGTTAAAGTTGTTGTTTGGTCAAAAACTGCTGTTTGGTCAAAGCTGCTGTTTGGTCATAGTTGTTGTTTGGACCAAGTTTTCTGTTGCGATCGTTATTGTTTCGTCGACACGGTTCCGGTGAGTTTATGTTTAATTCAGAAAAGAATTCTGAATTTCTGTGTGAATTTACTGGATTGTGTTGGATTGTGCTGGATTGGATTTCTGGTTTACTGCTGTAAATTTTGTTGGACTGCTGTGTTGAATTTCTGTTAGTGAAGTTCTGGTCAGTTTGCAAGGTTCTGAACAGTTTTGTGAAATTCAATTTCTGATTGCGAAATTTGCTAGTAATTTATCTGCTGTTATTTGAGAAGATGTCGACTCATAAATTCGATGTTGAGAAGTTCAATGGATCAAATGATTTCACTTTGTCGAAGGTAAAAATGAGGGCACTTCTGGTTCAGCAGGGATGTGCGGGGGCATTAGAAGGAGAAGGTAAATTGCCTGACACATTGAAGGAAGAGGAGAAGAAGGAAATTTTGGCAAAGGCTCATAGTGCATTACTATTGAGTCTGACTGATGAGGTGTTGAGAGAAGTAGTTAATGAGTCAACTGCTGCAAGTTTGTGGAAGAAATTGGATGATAAATACCAGAAAAAGTCTCTCACAAACCGGTTATATCAGAAGCAGCGCTTATATACCCTGCGGATGACAGAAAATATGCAGGTAAAAGATCATCTTGATAATTTTAACCAAATTATCCTGGATTTACAGGGTGTTGGGGTTAAGATAGATGATGAAGATCAGGCTATCATTCTTTTGTATTCTCTACCAAATTCATATGAGAACTTTGTTGACACTATGTTGTATGGTAGAGATAGTATCTCTGTTAATGATGTCAAAGATGCTTTGCAGTCTAAAGAGCTGAAGAGAAGAGTCTCTAGTTCTAATGAGGATGGTGCAGAAGCAGGTTTGTATGTTGGCAGAGGTAAAGACACCAAAAGGGATGATGGAAAAAGAAGCAAGTCACGGTCTAAGTCGAAGAACAAAGGAGGACCTCGATGTTATCACTGTAAACAAAAGGGACACATCAGGAAGAATTGTCCACAGAGGAAGAAGGGAAATGATGAGAAGGAACCGAATACCAGTGGTAGTGCTGCGGTGGTGCAAGATAGTTCTGACGAACAAGAAGACATTGATGTTCTCACAGTCAGCACCTCTGGTTCTGCAAATACATGGGTCTTGGACACAGGTGCATCTTATCATATGACTTTCTCACGTGAACTGTTTACTTCTTTCAAGGAATGGAATGGTGTTATAAGGTTGGGTGATGATGAGCAGCTCAGTGTTAAGGGCAGTGGTTCTGTGCAGATTCAGATGTATGATGGAATAGTCAGGACGCTTGATGCTTGGTATGTTCCTGGTTTACGGAAGAACTTGATTTCTCTTGGTACTCTAGACAAACAAGGGTACAAGTACTCTGGAGAGAATGGACAGTTGAGAATTTCCAAAGGTGCTCTGGTTATAATGAAGAGTAAATTGCAACATGGCATTTACTTTATAATTGGTAGTTCTGTGATGGGGACAGTGGCTGTATCTAAATCTTTAGGGAATAATGATGATTGTACAGAGTTATAGCATCGCCGATTGGGACACGAGTGAGAAAGGGCTGTCAATTCTAAGTAAACAAGGATTGTTAGAAGGAGCAGAAACTGGGAAACTGAAATTCTGTGAAGTTTGTGTTATGGGTAAACAACGCAGAGTTAAGTTCAGTTCTGGGAAGCATACTTCTACGGATGTTCTGCAATATGTTCACTCAGACTTATGGGGTCCTTCTCCAGTTGAATCTCAGGGTAAATGCAAGTACTTTGTTACTTTCATTGATGACTACTCTAGAATGGTTTGGGTATATTTTCTAAAATCCAAAGATGAAGTGTTTGGGAAGTTCAAAGAGTGGAAGACCATGGTTGAGAAACGGACTGGAAAACAGGTCAAAACACTCAAAACTGATAATGGGTTGGAGTTCTGTAATGCTCCATTTGATGAATTTTGCAAGAAAGAAGGTATAGTGAGGCATCGCACTGTACGTCATACACCACAGCAAAATGGAGTTGCAGAACGTATGAATCAAACACTGTTGCAGCGTGCGAGATGCATGCGATTAAACGGTGGCTTGCCAAAACAATTCTGGGCTGAAGCAGTTAACACAGCTTGTTATCTGGTGAATAGATCGCCATCTACTGCAATTGACTTTAAGACTCCTCAAGAGGTATGGTCCGGTAAACCTTCTGATTATTCTGGCCTGCGTATATTTGGTTGTCCTGCTTATGCTCATGTGAATGATGGTAAACTAGAGCCTAGGGCAATGAAATGCATATTTCTAGGGTATGCACCTGGAGTTAAAGGGTACAGACTGTGGTGTACTAAAAAGGATAGAACTCCAAAATTTATTACTAGCAGAGATGTAACTTTTGATGAGTCTGCTATGTCTAGTCAGAAGGAGGAGCTTGGTAGTCATGCAGGTAATAATGATCAAGGCGCCAACCAGAAGGTGGAAATTGAAGTTCAAACTTCAAAAAGGGTTATAACAGACCCTGTACAGCAGCCCAGGGAAGAAGAAGAATCACAACCTATAGCAACAAGGAGGGAAAGAAGGGAAATCAGAAAACCTATGAGGTATGCAGATTGTGTTGATATAGTTGATGTTAATTCAGTTGCTTATGCCTTGGCAGTAGGTGAAAGTATTGATTCTGATGACCCGAGATCATATAAAGAAGCAGTTGAGAGTAGAGAAGCATCAGAATGGCTGGTTGCAATGAATGAAGAGATGCAATCTCTTGAGAAGAACGAAACATGGGATCTTGTACTGTTACCAAAGGGAGTAAAACCGGTAGGATGCAAATGGGTCTTCAAGAAGAAAGAAGGTATTCCTGGAGTTGAACCAGCAAGGTTCAAAGCACGACTCGTGGCAAAGGGTTTTTCACAAAAAGAGGGAATTGATTATCATGAAGTTTTCTCCCCGGTTGTGAAGCATAAAACCATTCGTGTCCTTTTGTCCATGGTAAGTGTTTTTGACTTGGAGTTGGAACAATTGGATGTGAAAACTGCTTTTTTACATGAAAATTTAGAGGAGCAGATCTATATGTCACAGCTAGAAGGATTTCTTGATTCTGGGAAGAAAGATCATGTATGTTTGCTGAAAAAGTCCTTGTATGGTTTGAAGCAGTCTCCTAGACAGTGGTACAAGAAATTTGATGCATTTATGACTTCTCATGGTTTTCTACGCAATCAGTTTGATAACTGTGTCTACTCTAAGAAACTTGCAGATAATTCTTATATTTATTTGTTGCTATATGTTGATGATATGTTAATTGCTGCAAAGAACAAGGTTGAAATTGATAGTTTGAAAGCCTTGTTGAGTAGTGAGTTTGAGATGAAGGATTTAGGTGTAGCCAAGAAGATATTGGGCATGGAGATTTAGAGAGATAGAAGTGCAGGTTTACTGTATGTATCTTAACAGAAATACATAGAAAAATTGTTGCAGTCTTTCCAAATGAATAATTCTAAGCCGGTTAGTACTCCGTTGGCGGCACATTTTAAACTTGATTCTAGTACAATACCTACTACAGCTGAGGAAAAAGGGTACATGAGTTCAGTGCCCTACTGTAATGCTGTTGGAAGCTTGATGTATGCAATGGTGTGTACTAGGCCTGATCTAGCTTATGCAATCAGTGTGGTAAGCAGGTTTATGAGTAATCCTAGGAGAGCTCACTGGAGTGCAGTTAAATGGATTATGCGGTATCTGAAAGGTACGAGTAATATTTGCTTGGTTTATGGTGCTGATAAATCTGATAGTGGCTTGGTTGGCTATACAGATTCAGATTATGCTGGAGACCTTTTGAGGAGGAGATCCTTAACATGCTATGTCTCGACTCTGAATGGATGTGCTGTCAGTTGGAAGGCAACACTTCAATCTACAGTTGCCTTGTCTACCACTGAAGCAGAATACATGTCATTGGCAGAAGGAGTTAAGGAAGGTATGTGGTTACATGGTTTGATTGATAGTCTGGGGTTAAATATTCAGAGACCTATCATTTATTGTGATAGTCAGAGTGCATTAAGTTTGGCCAAGAATCCAGTCTACCATGAGAGGTCGAAACATATTGATATCAGATTGAATTTTATTCGAGATGTGATAGAAGACAAGAAATTATCCATCGAGAAGATAGCCACAGCAGATAATCCAGCAGATATGTTGACAAAGGCTCTACCTTCAGAGAAGTTCAAGCATAGCTTGGACTTGGTGAATGTTCGCATTCCATGAAGCCCTACAGGGCTTGAATGACAGAGATGAATTTATACTTAGTTCTGGTGATTTGAGAGAATCCAAGTCAAGGAGGGAAATTGTTGGGTTTAACTTAAATTTTGTAGGTGACCCGGTTTATAACCCGACCCATGACCCATGACCCATGACCCATAACCCATTATTACATCTATATATATGTGTGTAATGGAATTCATTGTAAGAGGGGTTGATGTAATTTCTCTCTGTATAGCCTCTATCAGAAATAATACAGATATTCTCTCTCTCCGTGGACGTAGGTCGCATTGACCAAACCACGTAATTTCTTTGTGTGTTCTTCTCAATCTTTCTCCTTGATTTATTGCCTTTTAGTAACCTAACAGAGGTTGCCACCATTATTTTAAAAAACAGAAAAAGCACTACCAAGAGCACCTATTGCATCTCAAATAGATTAATCTGATGAGTTGGATGTGTACAATGCACAAGGTCGACCAGTTAAGGATGACATGCAAGACATGAACTGAGTGAAATGACAACACTTTTTGTAGCTGACAATTCAGACTGTCGCCTGAAAAAGCTACTGAATTGAAGAAATAGAGAAGAGAAACAAAGAAGCTCAATTTTTTATGTAAGTCGTGTGACAACCCAATTTCTTGACAGAACAAGACAAACTGACTTTAATGAGACTGAATAAATACCAAAGGAGGGAAAAGAACCTGTGCAGCGAACAGTGACCCCAGTTGGAATGTGCGTAATCCGAACTGCAGTTTCAACCTTATTCACATTCTGACCTCCTTTTCCACCTGCTCTCGAAAAACTGATTTCCAGGTCCTCCTCAGGAATTTCAACATCCAATGATTCTTCAGGAAGAAGAGGCATGACTTCAACACCGGAGAAGCTTGTCTGTTGATACATTATACTTGGGGTTAAAAAAGCAAAAAAAATTGATGTGTCTGACAAAACACACTAGAGGACAGTCAATAACAATGTCGTGAACATCGTTCTCAAGAAGTCTTGACAGATAAAAAGGAGGGCGGGGGGACATGGACAAAAAACACAGGGATCGTGGTGCAGCTGTTTCAATCATTCGCCCTTGTCTTTCCAGAGACGCTTTCGATGAACTGATTTAATACTCAGCGATAAGAAAATGGAGACCTTCATAGATAGTCCATCTAAAACCCTGATCTTGCAATCTAACTTCAAGCTACTAAAAGGAATTTGCTGTTACCTGACGAAGACCTTTAGCATTAAAAGGAGATTGTCGAACAATACGGTGTGTCCCTTTTTCCCCAGACAAATACCCATAAGCATAACGACCTTCAACTTCAATGGTGGCAGATTTAATCCCCGCTTCTTCTCCAGCAGATTTCTCAACCAATCTGGTCTTGTATCTCTGTTGCTCTCCCCATCTCATGTACATTCTAAGAAGCATATCAGCCCAATCCTGCACTGGAAAATATAATAATTTTTGTACAGAAGTTGAAACTAAACACTTTGAATGACCAGCAAGCACTCGAATTTCAAGCAAAAAGTAACTAGAAAACGAAATGGGAAAGAAAGTTAACTTCCTTCTTTTGAGACTGGACAGCACAGGCATCCACTTTGTGGTTTGGAAAATCAAAATCTACAATGAAGGCCTCTATATGACTACAGTTTCTTAATGGCGGAATCTCAAATGATCTGACAATCAAACAAATTAATATGGGGAGTTTCCAGGTACAATTGCATATGGGTGGAATATTTGCTTAAGGCACACATTTATGTTAAGACATACATGAATTGGCATTCTGCTGTACTGAATACTGACTTGGGACAGAATGGAAGAGATTCGATTCTAGTTCCTTTTTTTTTTTTTTTGAACCGGGGGGGTACAAGTTTCAGCCTTCAGCTATTCAGCCTGTGCATCATATTGGAGTATAAAATTTTTACCCAGGATTGTGGAAAACAACTTCATTACCGTAGCATCTATACATGTATATAATTTTTACCTGTGCATCAGTGCCTCCAGCACCAGCAGTAATTGAGATAACTGCTCCTTCTTTGTCATAGGGACCAGAAAGAAGTTGAGTCAACTCAAATCGATCTAGTGCTTTATTCAGTTCTTTGACAATACTAGCAGCCTCCTCAAGAAGTCCTCTATCAATGGAGTCCATCTCCTCAGTCAGCTTAACTATTGTTTCTGCATCCTCAACCTACACTCCGTTTGACATATATTCAATTTACAATAATGAACAGAAACAGATAACACACACAAAAGACGATGAAAATGAGATTAAAATGCGATCAATGAAAGAAGTCCTCAGGTGATAAAAATAAAGAAGAGAGAGAGAGAGTTTGGTGTACACCATGCAAGCACAACGAATGTTAAATCAGCAGTGCTTACAAAACACATATTTGGTGCAGCTCCGCTCATGTCCAGAATGAGCAATTACATTTAATCATTCCTTGTCTCATCAAGTTTGTACTAATTTTCTTATTTGTTGCAATGACTACTACTAGACACATTATGTTATTTTAGAGTGCGCACTCCAACTTAATTATTAACGCACAGTAAAGATCCTAATTTTCTTATTTCTCAATAATGAGAGAAAGCACACAATTTTTATACTATTATTAATACAGAAAGCATGATTTTAGTGCATAGCCAGCTTGCAATCAGACTCAAGTCACAAACTTAACCTCAAATAATCCAAATATTTTAGTGTTAACTTGTACACTCCATACCCATGTAATTTAAACCTTTCATGTCCTCAGACTTGTATCACAAACTTACCCAAGTTACCAAATTCCAATTTTCAAGTTAATTTCTACATACCAAACACATAAAATTTAAACTTTACATATCCTATAAAGGAATTCGCATGATGAATGATGACACTCTCAGATTCAGCAAATCAGCAGTCAAAATCCATCCTTTCCAATGTTAGTTGAAACAATTGTTACCACAGTTATGCAGCCAAGAAGGAAGTTGAATTGAGTTGGACCTTATAACTATTAGTAAAAAAAACAAAAAAGAAAATCAAAAAGAAATCTTGGTTCAACAATAATAAACCGTACATTCCGTCTGACCACTGATTAAGAGTCTCATATCAACTAATTAAACTGAAAAAGAATCCTATATGATAATCAATTTCAAATAATGAATTGCTTGAGCTCAGTTTAACAGAAAATGCTGATTTCTATCATTCTGAAAGTAACCACATGAGAGAATTTATCATTTTTTAGATGAAAGAAGAAACATCAATAAAGAGAGAAAGTACTACGAAAATGGAGAATAGATCCCAAAAAAAAAAAAGTTGATATCTGATAAAAGAATTATACCTAACCTGGGTTTTAAAATCATTGAGAATTTTTATCTTATCTTTGACATCAGTCAAGGTCAACAGAATCTCTTGAGCTTTGGCTTGATTGTCCCAAAGGGAGCTGTCAGCTGCTTTCAACTCCAAATCAGCAAGTTCTTGCTCTAATATCTGTAGACCAGCAGATTCTCTAGTCTCTTCAACACGTTGTGATGTCATTTCAACGTCCCTTCTCAGGGAGTAAAAATCTGCAAATAATGCAAACATATGTTCCACATTTTGACAACTAAGAATTAATTCACAATTATTTTTAACTAGCTTTTCTCTGATTAATCAAATGAAAGCATTACAATGCAGTATGGTCATTGAGAAGAGTGGGGAGAACGGGAAAGTGTACAGTAACATCGAATTGAAAGAAAGAAACCCACAAGATTATGCCAAGGTCGTGAGGAATCTAAATTCAATTACAAAATAACAGTTATTCAAATTTTAGATCACAACTATTTGGAACCGATAATAAAGAAAATGAAAAATTAATGAAAAACACATAATAATTAGAGATTGCCCTGTAGCCTTGTTGTGTTTTTGTCGAATGTTTCCCAACAATTGGACAAAAAAGAGTGGATGAACTGGATGATGACCAAATACTACATTAACTGGTCCTGACGAGAACATGCTAGGTGGGGATGAAAGTGGGTAGAGTGGAAATGATCCTATGCTTGCTTAATAAGACAACAGAAGGGATTGAAAGAAGAACAAGTATCAACTAGAATTTCCTTCTCAATTTCCCACCTCTCCTACCAAGAACACCTTAAGTTTATATACTAAAACCTTGATAGTTGATACTTTCAGCACAACTCCACCAAAGAAGACTAAATAAATATTCCCAGCTTGATAATAAACTAAGCACATCAATCGAGGTAGTGACGACTGACCTTGTAGTGCCCATTCTTTAATATCGGTCTCCACCCCACCGCTCAATTGGTTCTTCGGCGTCGCAAATATAACTGGCAGAACTCTGTAAACATTAGTCGGCGAGAACTAACGATTGGATGTCCATATTACATGATCAATAATCATACTTACCAAAAGGACAGGAGAGGTTGGGCCAGGAAGAGAAAGAGAGTGACGGAAAATGTTTTGAAATAAAATAAATCTTTTGCGGAGACTGAAGTGGTTGTCTACAGTTCAAATTGTTGCCGCCGAAAATGGTGGCGAAGCTGCAGAGAGGCTGGGATAGAATTCCCATGGCTTTCCACTTGGGGCCTCTTCCTCGCTCTATCTATCTTCCTCTCGCTCTGGCCATTTATCCGTTCCTCTGATTCTATCACTAAACGAGCTACAGTCCACCCGTGCCATGCACGGGACATTTTTTCTTTTTTTCTTTTTAAGTATTTATTAACACTGTATAAATGTAGGATTTTAAAACAATTAATGATAAAAAGATATATATATATATATATATATTACTGAAAAATAATATTAAAAAAGTAAATTCACATTATATATATTAAAAAAATTTATATACATATATACATATATATATATATATATCATCACTTTATTAAAATAAAAGGCAAATATCGACAAGATACTATAATTTGTAAACCTAACTCTCACGGTTGTTCATTTATCTTTCCCAATTTCTCGTACCATACCAGCTTCGCATTTTAATTGAAGTAAAGATTCTAGTTATCAGAACTTTTCTATTGAAGTAAAAAAGAATAACGAGGTCAATTAGTACTATTAAGTTGCCTCTTGTAATGAATCCTATTTATAGAGCTTTTTTTTTTTATAAAAAAAAAGGACCATCGAGTTGCATTTTTATGGTAAGGTCATAGCCATGGGCATCTTAACACAACAACGTTCTAAGACAGACAATACCAATAAATTAAAATGAAACGCAACTCAATTTTCTTTCCCGTCTAGAGATACCAAAAGCCATGCAAATTGATAGTTGTCTCGAAATTCCAATATAACGTATGAAAATCCATGAATTCTGATAACCAAGTAATACAGGAAGAACTAAAGGATCCACTCGAAGCTAACAGGTATATTACATGGGCTTCGCAAACCTATCAAATGCAAATATAAAATTACTTAGACGAAAAGGTTACTGAGACGAGAGGTCAATCTAAGAATTTCCTTCACTCGAAGTGTCAATCACTATCTTCCGTGATAAAGGAAAGCTAGAATTGTCATCTTCTACGCACAGCAGGATTTGTTCCACGCTGTACCTCAGCACCAGCTTGCCCGGCAACCTGTTCCTCTGGCATATTCATTGCTTGGGTAATGGCATTCATAACAATGAGTCCAAGAGGGAGCATGTACATCCACTGATATGAAGACAGGTTTCAGATCAAAATTTTAATTCAGAAAAAAAAATAATAATAAGTAAAGCAAAATGAAAGCTGACACTCAGGTCAACCGGCATACTCACATATTTAGCCCAAAAGGACTTCTCCGGTGGTTTTACAACTTCACCCTCTCCATCCTCACTACCAACATCTTCAGAAAATACAGGAGCCCTGTGGAAACAAATGGTGGTTATTAACAAACTAATCATAAAAATTTATCTCAAAGATGATGCAACAGCTAGAACACTTCCTAGCAAATGAGCAGTCAAATTATAGCGAGAGCTCTAAGACACAGGCAGGTGAAAAGATGAAATCAAGTATAATGTCAACCAACTAAACTGCAATTGAAGAAAAAAGGTTTTCTCCCCTTGCCTTTTTATAGAAACTATTAATCAACAAAGTTAAAAAAAAAAAAAATTCATGGAACCATTTAGTTGGGGTAGCTTCTCTTTCTTCTATTTTACATTGTCAATTTTCGATGTTTTCCTCTTATTTCTGATGTACATATCACATGTGTCATTTGGGAAAGAACAACTATCTTTAGAAAATTGAAAACTGGCCGAGTTCACTCTAGACAATTTTTTGTTCTTCTATGAAATTAGTGAGCACAAGTTGACTGCTTGACTCCTATAAATTATATTAAGCAACATAAATGTAAACTAAATAAAGAATAACCATTATGCACCATAAACTGCTATTAAATCAAATATAATAATTAATTTGAAAAGTTAACAGTCAAAGGGAAAATAAACCAATATAACTTAACAACCATGGTTATCAAAATTTCACAATTTGCAGTTCAATTTGAGATTCAGTACTTGATCGGTTAAAATCAATAAATAAACCTGCCCGTTGCCATTCTTTATCTATTCCATTAACTCCCATATTTTGAACACGCATATAGTTCCCCACTTTCTCAGTTATTCCTATCATGGCCTTTAATCAAGAACCCAAATCTCCCACAATAAATAGACCCCCTACATATCAAAAAGACTGGCACAATTCAATATTCAGACTTTCCCAATTTCTCTTTGCAACCTTAAGCACTTTACCCATATTTGCTTTTTGGGCTTTTAGGTTTTGAAGCACTTCCACAGAGGAAGTTAAATCAAAGATATGAAATTAACTCTCTTGCCTTGCTTAAGTGTTTACCCAGAACACTTACTGGTCCCTCACTAAGACTTCAAGCCAAACCAATGCATCTAAATTGTTACTATTTTGAGCACATTTTGAATGGGCTATAATGCTGAAAGCTACTTTCAAGTCAAATGTGAGGTAGTGGGAGAATTGGCTGCATAGGCAGCAAGCATCTCAACAACATTTGTAAAACAAGATGGACAGGGTTGGACCACTTTTCAAGTGGGCTAGAAAAGAGCCAGCCCGGACAATTAAACATGTTCAATAATCAAGGAGTATAGTGTATGTTGTAACAATATTAAATTAAACATAGAGAAGCTTAACAGACAATTAAAGTATGAAAATATCAATGTAGGAGCATATATACACCTTGGAGCTTGTTCGCTGTTCCTCAAAACTGTGTGCGACCTGAAAGACCATCTTGCAGGCTAAAGCAAAATGAAATAATTGCAGATGATCAGCTTTTGCAACAGAACGCCAGGTAATCAATAACACATTTTATGTTTGCATATCTGATGAAATAATTAATGCCACTTAGGTTTATAAGAATAGAAAAAGAGTGAAGTTTTGAAAAGCAGATCAGACTCACCAGTTTCAATTGCCGTGGATAAGGGCATGCCCCAGAGGCACCATAATTGACAGCGACAATGTTAACACCTTCCTGTGACAGAAAAATGGAATGAATGAGGTCTTATAAGAATAAAGTGATAAATGCGAACTGAAGTAAAGATAGAACTGAAGTAAAGATAGAACTGAAAGAAAACTTACACAACCATGTCAATTAATCAATTATGAAAGAGTGAGAGCATCATTAAGAGATATATAGACAAATGGACCTATTTCAAAGGACTTATTTTCCAATTTTTGTAAGTTCAAGGGGCAATTTGCAAGTGACTCAAGAGTTCAATGGTGTCTTTTTCATTTTTTTCCTTTTTATAATTAATATAGAAACCCCAATAATTTTTATTAATTTATTTTGAAATTTAAAATAATAAGGATATTTTTGGAATAAGTGAAGAAGGATAACTAACTCCTTGTTCTCTTTAAATTTTAGAGAATGCACATACATAATCGTGATGATTGTATCATTACTGCATTATTCCAAGATCATTGCCAATAATGAATTATACCTCTATCTATTCTCTTAGTAGGTGATTTTCTACTTGTTAGACTTCAACTTTATTTGCAATAATGAGTTCGTATGGGAGTGTTATATTGTTGTTAAGGGTTGGGTAGGGTTCCTGTAAAGAAAGTAAAGAAGGATATTACATAGGACAATTTCAAAAGGGATCAAAAGGGACATTACATGTGGGGGAAATCATCGTGTGTATTACAAATTGCATGAAGAAGAACATTCGTGTAGTATAAATAGCACATTTTATAATAACAACGAAAATTACCGTATGTAGTACAAAGTTCTCCTCCATGCTCTCCCCTGTAAGACATCGCTGGATTCAAAAAGAAATAACTGTTAGTTCTATCAGGAACCAATACTCATAATGATCATAACACTAAACCCAGAGTAAGAACCATGTATTAAATGATAATAGTAGGACAAACCATATTCAACTTAAACAAAATAACTAAACTTAAATTTTAAGTATAAATCTTTTCCAAAAAATAGTTAAGTATAAATTAGTTATAAAACCATAAAATGAAAAGTCAACAGGGGGACCAACATGCTGGGTGAAAAACAAGCTAGACAAAACATTTAGAAATTTCAAATACACAAGAACTTCAATCATACTTACAGCCTTCACTGATGATATTATATGCTCTCTGCCAGGAGGGCTCAACACGTTGGACGGCAGTCTTATCCTATAGAAATCGTCTTCTTGCAACAGTTTCTGTGATAATGGTGTCAAAGCTTTACATAATGCTAATACGCCACTGATAGATACATAGATAGATAGAATAAAAACGGATAATTACTTCAAAATTCTTCCGCTCGATTTCATTGAAAGCTTTCCTTGAAAACCGCAGCTTCGTCAGTGTCTGAAAGATCAAAATTGCATTTTAGGTCAAAAGTAGAAGTGTAGGGCCTAGAGGACTCTAGCGGAGCAAGCATACACCCGAGCATTGATATAAATAAGTGAAGGAAAAGAACTGGGCATGTGGATTTTGCAGATGTCGCACAGCATGGAAATTATAACTCGGTGCATATTGATAAAATTAGTCTTGAAATATCTAAAATTCGGGACATAGCAGAGTCTCGGGCAGAGTATCCTAAATTCAACAAAGAACAAAACCAACCAACCTGGCCGCCGTGATTCCACGTCTTAAGGCGAGCGGAAAAGTTACCGGCGTCAGAGAACTGGGAGTCTCCAAAAGCATGTTGGAGATCGAACTGAATTTTGGAATCTGATCCGGAGTCGGAAAACTTCTTCCGAGAGGTGATAGTGGCAGTCGGAAGCGGGGATTGCGTCCGAGGTAGTCCTCCCTCGAGACCAAATTCTTCGTCGTCGACGAGAAGCTCGTCCGATTGAAAAGCCAGCGACGAAGTCAGAAGGAGACACAGTGTGAATGCTAGGACTAACTGGACTGCACCCATTGTTCCTGATCAGCAGATGCAGATCCTGCGCACGCCCAGTGCAGACACAAGCGAGGTAGTATACTTTTTAGGGCTTGTTTGTGTCTAAGGGATTTTATTCATAAACTATTTAGGCTTATTTTTAAAATTTTTAATGATATATTTTGCTCCTCTTTAATTTATTTTTATTATTAAAATTATTTTTTATATGATATACGTTCCTTCTAATTATAAAATTATTTAACAATTTTTATTATTTTTATTATTATATTAAAAATAAAGGTTATAATTTCACATCAAATATTAATATTAATTTGAATGGTTTTATTATTATATTAAAAATAAATTATAGTTTCATATTATATAGAAAGTTAATTAATTTGAAACATAGTAAAATAAGAGAGGAATTTCTGCAACATATATGAATAAATTAAGAAATCATAATATTTGAAATTAGAAAAATACTAAGTATAATTTAATCGAATCTCAGTAATATTTAGCATAATTTATCCTGAATTATTTGGTCAGTTTCTAAAATTATCTTATTTTATGATTTAGTTTCTATACTTTAAGATTTTACAATAAAATGTTATAATTTAAACAATCTTTAATGAATTTTTATTATTAAATTGATTTTTTTATCTAAATAATCCAAATCTTAATACTTTTACTCCAATTAACCCACTCAAAACCACTTTTTAAAATGGTCTATTCGTAGATTTTTTTTTTAATAAAGGTGATGCAGCTACCTAAAAAAGATCAGGTAGTTTATATAAAAATTAAATTAAAATTGTTGTCTTTTTTTTCCCTTTTTTCATTTTGGTACTCTCTCCGCCCCCTCCCCTATCTTTTTCATTCCTGCCTATTTTTTAGATGGTGTTTGGTATTTAGGCCCTGTTTGGATAAACAGGTTATTTAAGTGTTTATAGAATAAGCGCTTATCATATAAGTGTTTATATATAAACTATTTTTATAATTAAAAAATTTACGAGGGCAAACTTCACATAAGTTGTTTTCAGCTTATTTTCATAAGGTATTCAGAGTAGCTTATAAAAATAAGCTGAAAACAGGTTATTTTCATGTTATAAGCTATTTATATAAGCTATTCCAAACGTGCACATAAGCGCTTATGCCATAAGATAAGCCAGATAAGCTCAAAATAAGCTCTTTCAAATGAGCCCTCATTTAAATAACTAAATGATTTGTTTGGTACATAGAAGAAATGAAATAAAAAAAATATAAATGAAAAGAAAAAAGAAAAAAAATGTGTTTGATATGAAATAAATATGTTTTTTTATGTATTTTTAAAAAGAAATGAAATGTAATATGTTGAGTTGATTTACTGAATTACCCTTTATTTATTATATTTTTAAAAAATATATTAAAACATACTAATCTTCATCTCCATTATTGTTGTCTTTCACAGTCTCCCTCCCTCTCTCTCCATCTGTCATTCCTTGTTTCAGCTCATATTTGTCTCTCCATCTCGCTCTCATCTCTCATAATGTTAATGGTAAGCTATGTTCCTACTATAGGGTTGGCAACATCATCATCTTAATTTGGATTAAAAGTGATGGCTTCGTTGATCTGCCCTGAATTAAGATATTTTATAGTTGCCCATAACTAATTTGGATTAAAAGCAACAATAACAATGACAGAGAAGAACAACAATGACAATGACAGAGAAAAACAACAATGATGAGGACAGAGAGGGCATTTTTGGCATCAAGTGATCTTTTTCATCTTTCCCATATCGCTTTCCTCTTCCTGCTTGTGTCTTCCTTGCTCGCGCGAATGGAAAAAATGAAAGGAAAAAAAACGGATGCCGGAAAGAAAATGTTCCACGTGTTGCACTATGCAAAACATCTACCAAACGCGTCAATGTTGAATAGTACATGAATGGACTTATTTCATTCCCGATCCAAAGTGCTACCAAACGGGTCAAAAAAGTTTGTTTGATATCTATTTATGCCATAGCTTCAGATTCCTATGGAATGGAGGATGGAAAAAAAAATTGTACTTTGTTTTCTTTCAAAAAATGAATGGAATGAAATTCCATTCCAATGGAATCATTAGAGAAGTCAAATATGCCCTTAACATTACTTTTCCCACCCCCACTCATATCTCTCTCTCTTTTCCTCTCTGCCATGGATCTCCATCAATGCGCAAGCACGCCCTACCCTCTTCAATTGTCACTTGCACCCGCAACTCATAGAGGTCATCCCCTTCAAAAACCATCCTTCATGACCCCAATGGTAACCATTGAGCCCCGCACACTTCATCACTATTTGTCTCCCTTCTTATTCACCATGGATCTCCATTGCCAGCCACCATACCTCACCCTCTCTGATTGTCTCTCATGACGGTGCTGTTGCTGGAGTCATCACCTTCAGGCAGCCATCTAGCTTTGTCTCATGCTCACAACCCCTTCAAAAGCCATCATTCACAACCCCAATGGCAACCATTGAGCCCTGCACACCTCATCACTATTTGTGTCCCTTCCTATTCACCATGGATCTCCATTGCTAGCCACCACACCTTGCCCTCTATGATATGTTAAAATTAGAGAAAAATAAACAAAAGGAGAGAATTCCCAATAAGGGAATAGGAGAGAATTGGTGAAAACAAAGTATTACTATCTCATTATTAAATTAATAAATACAATATAACAAAGTCTATTTATAGGCAATATAAAGGAAATAAACTAAAACTAATTATAAATTTAACACTATCTCCTTAAATTGGAGCTATAGTGAAATGAGTCAACCTCGATTTAAAAGACAAAACACCAATAACCAAAAAAAAAACTTTCATAAAAAAGTCTACAAACAAGGTTCTCAAGAATAATGTAAATTCATGCTCTAAAATTCAATATGAAAAAATTTGCGTCAAACAACAATTGCAAACAAGAAAAGTAATACAATCAATTGTGCCACAAATAAGCCCACCAATTAGACCAAAAGAAAAATCTGTGCCTATAAACCTATTAACACAACAGAAACCAAAATCAACAAAGTCCAAAAAATTGAAGAATGAAAAAAAAGTAAAAAAGAATTATTGCTCAACTCTTCTGTCGACCATGAAAATGGAATGCCAATAAAGTCACTGAATTATGCACGAATGATATGCCCATAATAGGGATAGACTTGAGAAAACGTAGCAAATTCCAGAGGAACCACAACTGTTGTCACATTATCCATACTGCCTTTTTCCAAGGCAGTGTTAATAATACAATCTGCCAATGAATAGGAGCATAAACAACGAAATTCGATCTTGAATGATCAAAGAATCAAAAACTTCCCTTATGTCAACAAAAATATCAGAAAACCTAACTGGAAGAGGCGTGAAAACAGATTGGCAATAGTGATGAACAGTAGTCGACGTCGAGGAATCACTGGCAAAGGAGAAAGACGGTTCATGCGAAGAAATTTCTTCAACCCCAACTCCCTGCTGAAGAAAAGAAGGTTGGACCAATACCAGTAGGAACGTCCGATTCAAGAAAAGAAGCTTGGACAGAGATCAAAGGTGAAAATAAGAAAGCCAATGTTGAAAAGTGAACCAGAAACGGTGGCTGAACGGGATGGCCGAACACAAACCAAAAAGCATGATCGAATGATCAAAAAAAGCCGGAAGACGAAGACATCATTGAAAATGCGATGGCCTAGTAGAATCCCCGAAAAGAATCGGAAATGCAAATCGACAGGCATAAAGGGGCAAGAATCCTGAAAATTAAGAACGGGAGACTAGTTGGAGATCAAGAATCCTCAAGAACCCATGACGGTAGAAAATAGAAGGCTGATTCACAGACGTTGCAGTATAGCAAAAAACCAGAGAAGGCCATGAACGTGCCGGAAAAGGAGGAGAAATCGTCGTGCAGTAAGAAAATCAAAGAACACGATTTCCAGCGAATAATCCGACCAGAGACGTAGGGGCAGAATCGAAAGGGAGAAGAGAAGAGGCAAGGTTCTCCTTAATTGACGGAGTCCGTCGGTCAAAGGGAAGCCGCCATTGTCCGCCTCATTGAGAAAGTCAGGAAGTCAGTTTTCGTCTCTGTTGCCTTTCGCACGGAAGAAGATAGAATGGAAGAGTTTTGTCGTGTATTAGGAAAGAAAGAAGTTGGTCTGAATCAACCAGACACCATGTTAAAATTACAGAAAAATAAATAAAAAGAGAGAACTCAAGGGAATAAGAGAGAATTGGTGAAAATAAAGTATTACTCTCTTGTTATTGAATTAATGAATACTATACAACAAAATTTATTTATAGACAACATAAAAAAAAATAAACTGAAACTAATTACAAATTCAACAATTGTCGTTCACAATCGCGCCGTTGTCGGAGTCATCACCTTTAGGCAGGCATCTAGCCCTGTCTCTTGCTCACGCTTCTCGCACCCCTCATCTCTCTCTGTCTCTCTGTCACATCCCAAAAATTGAGCATGTGAAAAGATACTACTCATTTGATATAATTCTCAAACATACGTTATATACATATATTCTGTAAGGTTTTACATTCAACCTTAATCATTCATTCCACACTACAGAATTATATTCATCTGATAAGCAAATATAGACATACATAGTCTGATATTTCTATCTCATCGCAAGCCTAGGAGACCTATAGAAAATACAGAGCTTTTCTAATATCCACATTAATAAGTACTGGTGTCCCACCAGACAGAAATAGAGAATAAACCCAAGGGGCTTCTAATCTTCAAACGGATACTCTTGTTCTTTATTTTCTGTATCTGAAAAAAATAATCATAGGGAGTGTGAGTTTATTTAAAAACTCAGTAAATAAATAACTGTACTATATAAAATATCAAAAGTACAAATACCACATTTACTCATATAATTAATTGTCTTATACATCGAGTAGTATGGGACTCTAACCCTTTCAAACTCATGAATAAGATCTCATAGGTATACACCGAGTAGTATGGAACTTTAACCCTTTCAACTCGTGTATAGATTTCATAGATATGCACTGAGTAGTATGGGACTCTAACCCTTTCAAACTCGTGTATAAGATTTCTTAGATATACACCGAGTAGTATGGGACTTTAACCCTTTCACACTCGTGTATTAGATCCCGTATATCTTTACTCATTAATAAGATAGTGAGAATTCATCACATAGTACAATTGTCATGAAATAAATAATTTCTACATACTCTTATTTCTATTGATCATCATATACTCCCATATGAAAAATTAATTGCTTATTATCCAAATAATATTGTAAATGGGACTTATATTGTACTTTGACTAGTAATGTCAAATTAGCTGAGCAAGGTTATTCACTCACCTTGATGTTTGTCCAAGTTTACCTTGTTCCACACTAGAATTTGTGTAGGAAAATTTCCTAGTAAAATATATTACAAGGAATCATAAGAAAGGAAACAAAATCACGAAAATACGTAAAATTTTCTGATTGCTACAGTAACGGGTTGCTACAGTAACGGTTCGCTACAGTGTCGATTCGCTACAGTAACGTTGACTGCTACAGTACCGTTGACTACCGACACTACAGTACTGCTACAGTACTCGAAGAAAATTTTCCAGAATTTTTCCGAAATCTGTGGTCGCTACAGTAACTCAAATTTTTGCAGAAAAATCTTTCAAAAATTCATCCTTTCCTTTCTTGTTTCAAAACCAGAATTTCAACTCTTTTAACCGATTATAACTCAAATATAACTTCTAAAACTACTGAGATTCATGAATTATCATCAAAAGCTTCAAGAACAAAACCTCCTCTGATCTTCTACATAAACTGAAATTTAAGGAAAATAATGAGATTAAAGCTTACCTTTAATCCTTACAAAGCTTTTGAACCGAACAGATAATCGAAATTCTGAAGATCAAGGAAAGGATTTGAGAAGAAAATGAAGAACTGAGAGAGAAATGCTTTTCTGCTTCCTTCGGCTGAGTGAAAAATGAGGGTTACTATTGAAACTTTATATTAAATATTTCTAATGGGTTATTCAATAACCCATGGGTATCCATAACCCAACATCCAAACCCATCCAGTCAATTTACAATAAATGGATTAATTGACCATTCTTAAACCACTTTTCCATGAATTTCACCATTCTTAGAATATATCCCTCATTGTGCAAATATTTAGTCCAGTCATTTAACTCAATTTTCATAAATAATATTCAAAGAGAACAATTAAATATGAAAATTAAAAATGACCAAAATAAATAACTAAAGTAACGTTGTAGAATTCTAAAATACTCTTAAGCGAATTATATTCTGAAATTAACGGGTATTACATTCTACCCCCCTTAAAAGAATTCAGTCCTCCGAATTAAAATCTTACCTCAAGTTTCAAATAAATGTGGATAGTTTTTCCACATCTCATCTTCTGCCTCCCACGTAGCTTCCTCGCGAGAATGATTTTTCCAAAGAACCTTGACAGTAGGAATTTCTTTGGTACGCAATTTCTTGACTTTTCTATCAAGGATAGCTACTGGTACCTCTTCGTAGGTGAGAGTTTCATCAAAATGAACTTCTTGGGGTTGAATAACATGAGAAGGATCAGGAAGATACTTCCGTAGCATGGACACATGAAATATTGGATGAACTCCCTCTAGGTTGGAAGGTAGGTCTAGGCGATATGCCACATTACCCACTCTGTCTACAATCTCATATGGGCCAACATACCTCGGACTAAGCTTGCCTTTCTTCCCGAATCTCATTACTCCCTTCATAGGTGAGATTCGTAAGAAAACCATATCACCTATTACAAATTTGAGGTCACGTCGTCGGTTGTCCGCATAAGACTTCTGTCTACTCTGAGCAGTTAACAACTTCTCTCTGATCAGTTTAACTTTATTTATATCTTCCTGTATCATCTCAGGTCCAAATATTTTGGTTTCACCAAGTTCAAACTAACCTATAGGAGATCGACACCGTCTCCCATACAAAGCCTCAAAAGGTGCCATATGAATACTGGCTTGGTAACTGTTGTTATAAGCAAATTCAATAAGAGACAAATGATCTTCCCAACTTCCACTGAAATCCATCACACAAGCTCTTAGCATATCCTCTAAAGTCTGAATTGTCCTTTCGGACTGTCCATCAGTCTGAGGATGGAATGCTGTGCTAAGATTCACTTTGGTACCCAAAGCCTCTTGAAAGACTTTCCAGAACCGAGAAGTAAACTGAGGTCCTCGATCTGATATAATGGATATTGGTACACCATGAAGTTTCACTATTTCTTTCACATAAATTCGAGCAAGTTTTGCTACACTGAAAGTGGTATGAATAGGAAGAAAATGTGCTGACTTAGTAAGTCGATCTACTATGACCCATATTGAGTCATTTCCTTTTGTTGACCGAGGTAAACCTACTACAAAATCCATAGTGATCCTTTCCCACTTTCACTCGGGAATATCTAGTTTTTGCATCAATCCAGATGGTCGTCGATGTTCAGCTTTAACTTGCTGACAAGTCAAACATCGAGCTACAAAGTCAGTCACGTCTCGCTTCATGCCCTCCCACCAGTAAACTTGTTTCAAGTCCTGATACATTTTCACAGCACCAGGATGTACAACGTAGGGCGAACCATGAGCTTCCATTAAGATTTCATGTTTCAAAGATTCAATGTTGGGGACACAGAGTCTCCCATTAAACCATAAGACTCCTTCTTCATCTACCAAGAAACTTGGTGCTAGACCTTGCCTTGCCTTATCTCTGATTTTGACCATATCAATGTCATTTTCTAAAGTTGCTTTTACTTTTTCTACAAGGGATGATCTAACTGTTAAATGAGCCAGAAATGTGCCTGACTCAGTGATCTCGAAGAATACTCCATCAGCTTCCAATTCTTGTAGTTCATGTATTAGAGACCTCCTTATAGTGGCAATGTGAGCTAAACTTCCCATAGACTTTCGACTTAGAGCATCAGCCACTACATTTGCTTTACCTGGATGGTAAAGGATGGTACAATCATAATCTTTCAGAAGTTCCATCCACCTTCGTTGCCTTAGATTGAGATCTCTCTGCTCAAAAATGTACTTAAGGCTTTTGTGATCTGTAAAAATTTTACAAGTTTCCCCATACAAGTAATGTCTCCATATCTTTAGGGCAAACACTACAGCTGCCATTTCCAAATCATGAGTGGGGTAATTCAATTCATGCTTTTTAAGCTGACGGGAGCCATAAGCTATGACTTTACCATGTTGCATCAACACACATCCTAAGCCTATCTTTGAGGCATCACAGAATACAGAGTAACCCCCTGGTCCTGATGGTAGGATTAAGACTGGTGCAGAAGTTAAACACTCTTTCAATTGGGTGAAACTTTGCTCACATGAATCATCCCAAATGTATTTAACATTCTTTCGGGTTAACTTATTTAATGGGAGAGCTGTCTTAGAGAAATATTTGACAAAGCGACGGTAATACCCTGCTAAGCCAAGAAAACTACGTACTTCAGACACAGTTGTTGGTCGAGGCCATTGTTTTACTGCTTCAATTTTACTTGGATCTACATGAATACCTTCTTGGGAAATAACATGTCCCAAAAATGTTACATGACTCATCCAGAATTCACATTTTGAGAGCTTTGCGTACAACTGATGCTCTCTCAAAGTCTGAAGCACTATTCTCAAATGTTCAGTATGTTCTTCATGACTCTTTGAATACACCAAAATATCATCAATAAATACAATTACAAACTTATCAAGGAATGATTTGAACACTCTGTTCATTAAATCCATAAATGCTGCTGGTGCATTTGTCAACCCAAAAGACATCACAAGAAACTCATAATGTCCATACCGTGTACGAAAAGCAGTCTTAGGTATATCATCACTCTTAATTCGTAACTGATGATATCCAGACCTTAGATCAATCTTTGAGAAGTATTTTGCTCCTTGAAGCTGATCAAACAAATCATCTATCCTTGGTAAAGGATACTTATTTTTCACTGTGACTTTATTCAGCTGACGATAATCTATACATAATCTCATAGAACCATATTTCTTTTTCACAAAAAGAACAGGAGCACCCCAAGGTGAAAAACTTGGGCGAATGAACCATTTGTTTAACAAATCTTCCAATTGTTCTTTGAGTTCTTTTAGCTCAACAGGAGCCATACGATAAGGTGGAATAGAAATTGGTCTTGTGTCTGGGACCAAATCAATACTGAACTCAATATCTCTTTCTGGCGGTAATCCAGGTAAATCTTCTGAGAACACATCTGGGAATTCATTAACCACATGAATGTCTTCTAACTTCTGTTCTTTCTTTTCTAAATCTTTGATAAAAGCTAGAAATCCCTGACATCCCTTTCGCAACATACGCTGGGCACTTAACATAGATATCATGTTGCAAGGTACATCACCTCGATCTCCTTGAAACACAAAATTACTCCTCCCCGGTATATTAAAGGAAATAACTTTGTCACGACAATTTATAGTAGCATGACAAGAAGATAGCCAGTCCATCCCTAGAATCACATCAAAATCTAACATATTGAGAACCATAAGATCTATCTCAGTTTCCATGCCTCCAACGATTATTTTACAAGAACGATAACATGTTTTAACCATCAAAGTCTCTCTCATCGGTGTGGAAACCAAGAATGGTTCTTTAAGAATAATCGAATCAAATGCAAATCTCTTGGCAAATAGGGGCGACACATATGAGTGAGTAGAACCGGGGTCAAACAAAATACGTGCAGCAAAAGTATTAACAGATAATATACCTGTAACTACAGCATTGGATGTTTGAGCATCCTGTCGGGTTAGAGCATATACTCTTGCATTTCCTCTGCCAGCAGCTTGTTTTCCACGGTCACCTTGGCCTCTTTCAGAACCTCTTCCCATACTACCCCCTGTTGAAGGAGTTGGTGTTTGAGTAATAGATTGTGGTCGAGGTGGCAAAGTAGACCCTTGACCTGGTCTTGTCATGAGCTGAGGGCACTCCCTTATAAAATGTCCTTTTTGTCCACAGTGAAAACAGCCTGTACCAACAGTGTTTAACCTGCATTCTCCGAAGTGAAACTTTCCACATTCAGGACATTGAGGTTTTTCCCTTCTACCTTGAGTACCTCCTCTACTAGAAGAGCTAAAACCACCCCTGTTCTCTAAACGAGGCTTAGCCACACTGGCTATAGAATAAGATGACTTAGTAGGAGTGGCTGGAGCATGTTGTGGTGCAGTAAAAGTCCCTGAGTCTTCCACTTGATTAAAAGATCTCCTATATCTGGCCTTTTTCTTTTGACGATATTCTTCTTTATTCTTTGACCTCCTTTCCATTCTTCGGGCCACATCAACAGCTTCTGAGTACGAAGAGTAATCATTCATATTAGAACCCACTTGATCATATAAGGCATCACGAAGCCCTTCCACAAACTTTTCTATTTTCTTCCTTTCAGAAGGAATGATTTCAGGGGCATATTCAGATAATTTAACAAACTGAGCTGAATATTCATCAACAGTCATGGTTCCCTGCCGTAGATACAGAAAATCTCTGGCCCTGGATGATCGTTCACTTGCCGGAAGAAATTCATCCATAACCAATCTGTAAAATTCTGTCCACATAACTGGCGGTGCGCCTTGAATTCTAGCTTTCTTCCAGTTTCTCCACCATTTACCAGCCCTACCCTTTAACTGAAAGGAAGTGAATTCTACCTTTTGAGTAGGAGAACACCCAATAGCATCACAGATTGCTTCACAATCTTCAAGGAAACATTGTGGGTCCTCTTTGGGATCTTCCCCTGAAAAAGTAGGAGGCCTCATTTTCTGGAATTCAGACATTCTTACCTCTCTTACATTAACTCCTCCCGCTAACGGAGCTGGTGGTACATTTTCAGCTTCAACAATAGGAGGATCCACTGGCAGGTTAGCTTGTGCAGCTCGACCTCTTATTTCAGCCTCAAATCGGTCAAATCGTTCATTCATCAAATGAATCACATGTGCAATAGTTGTATTACCGACGTGAGCATCAGGTTCGACTCTTCTTGCTTGCTCACTAGTTGCGCCCTCAGTACTTTGAGCATGTAAACTATCACCACGGTTAGGATCATCTTGCACATGTACTGGTGGATTTATGGCCCTCCTTGGACCCATATGCTCATTATTATTAGAAGATCCTTCTGACATTGATCTGTCATAGATCTACACACATAACAAACAATTTTCAGACATAAATAAAATATCACTTACTAGCCCCACTGAGAAGTTATCTATAAAATGACGTTATACTCTACAAGGTCTTTTATGGAACCTAATCCTATGGTCATGCCGCGGCTCATGACAATAGGGAAGGGCCCACAAAGATCACTTTGCTCTGTACTCTATAGGGGACCTATAAAACCTTTCCTCTGATACCAAATTTGTCACATCCCAAAAATTGAGCATGTGAAAAGATACTACTCATTTGATATAATTCTCAAACATACGTTATATACATATATTCTGTAAGGTTTTACATTCAACCTTAATCATTCATTCCACACTACAGAATTATATTCATCTGATAAGCAAATATAGACATACATAGTCTGATATTTCTATCTCATCGCAAGCCTAGGAGACCTATAGAAAATACAGAGCTTTTCTAATATCCACATTAATAAGTACTGGTGTCCCACCAGACAGAAATAGAGAATAAACCCAAGGGGCTTCTAATCTTCAAACGGATACTCTTGTTCTTTATTTTCTGTATCTGAAAAAAATAATCATAGGGAGTGTGAGTTTATTTAAAAACTCAGTAAGTAAATAACTGTACTATATAAAATATCAAAAGTACAAATACCACATTTACTCATATAATTAATTGTCTTATACATCGAGTAGTATGAGACTCTAACCCTTTCAAACTCATGAATAAGATCTCATAGGTATACACCGAGTAGTATGGAACTTTAACCCTTTCAACTCGTGTATAGATTTCATAGATATGCACTGAGTAGTATGGGACTCTAACCCTTTCAAACTCGTGTATAAGATTTCTTAGATATACACCGAGTAGTATGAGACTTTAACCCTTTCACACTCGTGTATTAGATCCCGTATATCTTTACTCATTAATAAGATAGTGAGAATTCATCACATAGTACAATTGTCATGAAATAAATAATTTCTACATACTCTTATTTCTATTGATCATCATATACTCCCATATGAAAAATTAATTGCTTATTATCCAAATAATATTGTAAATGGGACTTATATTGTACTTTGACTAGTAATGTCAAATTAGCTGAGCAAGTTTATTCACTCACCTTGATGTTTGTCCAAGTTTACCTTGTTCCACACTAGAATTTGTGTAGGAAAATTTCCTAGTAAAATATATTACAAGGAATCATAAGAAAGGAAACAAAATCACGAAAATACGTAAAATTTTCTGATTGCTACAGTAACGGGTTGCTACAGTAACGGTTCGCTACAGTGTCGATTCGCTACAGTAACGTTGACTGCTACAGTACCGTTGACTACCGACACTACAGTACTGCTACAGTACTCGAAGAAAATTTTCCAGAATTTTTCCGAAATCTGTGGTCGCTACAGTAACTCAAATTTTTGCAGAAAAATCTTTCAAAAATTCATCCTTTCCTTTCTTGTTTCAAAACCAGAATTTCAACTCTTTTAACCGATTATAACTCAAATATAACTTCTAAAACTACTGAGATTCATGAATTATCATCAAAAGCTTCAAGAACAAAACCTCCTCTGATCTTCTACATAAACTGAAATTTAAGGAAAATAATGAGATTAAAGCTTACCTTTAATCCTTACAAAGCTTTTGAACCGAACAGATAATCGAAATTCTGAAGATCAAGGAAAGGATTTGAGAAGAAAATGAAGAACTGAGAGAGAAATGCTTTTCTGCTTCCTTCGGCTGAGTGAAAAATGAGGGTTACTATTGAAACTTTATATTAAATATTTCTAATGGGTTATTCAATAACCCATGGGTATCCATAACCCAACATCCAAACCCATCCAGTCAATTTACAATAAATGGATTAATTGACCATTCTTAAACCACTTTTCCATGAATTTCACCATTCTTAGAATATATCCCTCATTGTGCAAATATTTAGTCCAGTCATTTAACTCAATTTTCATAAATAATATTCAAAGAGAACAATTAAATATGAAAATTAAAAATGACCAAAATAAATAACTAAAGTAACGTTGTAGAATTCTAAAATACTCTTAAGCGAATTATATTCTGAAATTAACGGGTATTACACTCTCTCCCTCTTTGCCATGAATCTCCATTTTTGTGGTCACCACGCTCCACTCGTCTTCAATTGTTACTCACAACATCGTTGTAGTTGGAGGTTTCCTTACTTGAAGAAGAGCTTCTTCTTTTTTGCTATATTTTAATTTTTGTATCAAGGGGCATTTTGGTAAAAATATAAATTATTTTCTTTCATTTTTCTTTTAAAACTCATACTAAACAAAATAGTCTATTTCTTTCTATTATACTAAACACTATTTTTTAATTCTCATTTTTTTTTCATTTTCTTTCTTTCAAACTTATTTTTACATACCAAAGGTGCCCTAACTTTTTCAATTTTGATACTCTCTCTCTCTTTATAGTTTCCATTCTCACCTCCTTCATTTTCTTCTTCTTCAAATTGTTGTGAGAGAGAGAGAGAGAAAGAGAGAGAGAAGGAGAGAATATTTGGTCTATATGAGCTATAATGGAGAAAAGCAGAGAAAGGAAGAAAGAGAGAGATTGTAATACCCAAGAAAAATAAAATATAAATATTTGTTTACAAACTATTGTTACTATTTCAGTATACGATACTATTCACCCGTATAATACTATTTACGTATATGATACTGTTCATTTATACAATCGAAATGTCAAGTACTAGATGTGGTTTGGTCATAAGAGACAACTAGAAAGAAGTTCGTAGGAAAAAATGACGTTTTATGTGTAAAAATACCCTCAGGGACTAAATTGAAAGGACTGAATTGAAAAGAAACTTAAAGGTTTAAGGTGAAAAGATAGTTTTCCCTTTAAGTTTTCAATAGTAATAATTTGCACAGTAACTGCATTATTAGAAATGTTATTTTCATAAATAGTAAATTGAATATTTTATTAGCGCATATTATCAAATAGTACCCTTGACTTTTCCTATAAATAGGCGCTTTTATTTCACTTCTAAACTCACACCTTCAACTTCTCTTCTTCTCTTCTTAAGTTTCTCTTGCTTCGACACTAGGCCTCTGAGATTTTGGGCCTTTCCTTTTTGCTTAGGTAAGGATACTATGCCCTTTCTATGTCTTTCAAATTTTAGAAGTTATTTTCTTAAGTATGCTCTGTGGTTGCGGCCTTGGCTGATCTTCCACATCAGAAAAACTATGCTTAGCTGCTTACATATTATTTTGATTCTCTGATTACCGAAATAGAATGTAAACTGTGAATAATACATGTCTAGGAAAGTTCTAGCTAAGGAAAGACCTGGTTTTTAAGTGTGTCCAGTGTGACCCTCCACTCTTTCCTGGGAACTTACCTGGTGTACTCTTTTACATATTGTATTCTCTATTTCTGGTATGAATAGTACCCGTACGTATGAATAGTAATCGTATATATGAATAGTAACCGTACATATGAATAGTATCCGTACGTAAAAATAATATTCATACGTATGAATAGTGACCATATGTACGAATATTATCCATATGTATGAATAGTGACCGTATATATAAATAGTGACCGTATGTATGAACAATGACCATATATATGAACAGTAACCGTATGTATGAACAGTATCTGTATGAAAACAATCTTAAGTTGTTTTCTCTAATCTTTCATGAAAATCTCTGTAGCGAAATATTGAAATTCATCTGTGTACTCTTGTTTGTAACGACTTAAAGAAGCGATGCTCGTACAGAATCCAGGTGAGTGAAACGATCCTGTTTTAATAGAGTTTTAGCATTACTGGTGATAAAAAGTATGTCGTAGGACACTCCCAAGATTCATAGGGGGAAATTGGATTCAGAATGACGAATATAATGAGATAATTAATCCAGAAGTATGGATAAGACGAAGCAAGTATCTCATGATGATGTGAAATTTGAATCATATAGTTATATACTATACCTGTTATATGGATGAATATTATATTGTATTTCTGATTATGATATGAAATATTGTACTATTGATTGTGATTGAGCGGGACAGTACCCCCTCTCACGGCAAGGCGGAAAACCCGGTTGACAAGGTGTCTTGACCAATGAGTGTGGAAACAATGATTCCCTCAGTAGGGATATAGCCCGGATTGGTGATAAATCCGTGAGGCGCCCTAGCTAAGAGGATGAGGTTGTGCGTCATGGCGGAAATATACATAATTGGTGAGCCGGCCTGTGTGCGCTCTCCGGGATATATTGCTATTGACGAGTACTAGTAACGTTTGTTGAATTGGATGAATTTTTATCTTCTTGTATGTAAAAGGATGATGTTGTGCGTCATGGCGGAAATATACATAATTGGTGAGCCGGCCTGTGTGCGCTCTCTGGGATATAATGCCATTGACGAGTACTAGTAACATTTGTTGAATTGGATGAATTTTTATCTTCTGTCTATTGGTTGAGTATGAGCCTTCGGATATGCTTGCATGACTGGTAATGTATTTGAATTTTATTAACGCGAGGCCGATTCGCTCATTGAGTTTAAAAGCTCACACTGTTTGTACAACCTTTTTGTTCAGATCAGGTTGCCAGCGAAGAATATCTGCTAGAGGAGTAGATCACTTTGGACCTTCCCGTTGTCGGGTAAACCCCTCTTTTGTTATAGATTATGTTGCTCTGTAATAGTCTAGGACATGTAGGTCAGGAGTTCGACATTTGACTTGTATGTTAGTATAATAATGTATTTTAAATTGATAATCTATTATTACATGCAAATCATCTCTATGATTTTCAGATAAGAAAATTTGATATATTTATCGGAAGGCTTACAGTGATGAGAGATTCATCATTGTGCCGGTCATGTGCCCAGAAAACGGGTCGTGAAAAAGTTGGTATCAGAGCAATGGTTGTTAGGTCTCCTAGTGATTACAGAGCAAGGTAACCTTAGTGGGACCTCCTCTATCGTTGTGAACCCGGGCACAACTATAGAGAGACGGCTCTACTGAAGGTCATGTAGGATGTTTCCATTTCTTTTCCCTCCGAGACTTATAGGAATTATGTTCTTAGTTTTAGTTTTAGACAGATGTGGCTACACTTTTGAACTTAGTAAAGGAAAGGTTATTACTTGTTTGATTCCGTTGCTGTCGGATCAAATTTTTATATGGTGGATTTTATAAGCTGAATTCATGATTGATTTTGTAATACCTCAAGAATTTATATTATTTTATTTAATGTATATATATATATATATATATATATATATATATATATTATTTTTAGTCAATTTTGAAGCCGCCTGGGCTGATCGTCATTCTCACGCGGACAAACTGATAGATAGCTCATCACCATCACCATTTTTCACTCTCCAAATCTTTTCCTTTACTCACCCTATATTCTCTTCTCTTTTATACTCTTCTATGCTTTCTCCAATTCCCTGAAACACAAAGCAATCATTAGATCCACCTGATTTTTTTTTACTCTCTGTGTCCTCCGTAGAAATCATCCAAGCAAATTCAAGAAGGGGAGCCTCCAGGACGCTCAGTCAACCCCTCTGCACTTGCGCCTGTGTGTTTAACTTTGATAATCTAAGTCTAAAGCTTTCTCAGAATTTTCTGAATTTACTTGCTGGGTGTTTTCACTTTTCTGTATGTGATTGTGGTTTTTTTTTATCAAAACCCATTTAGATCCTAACTCAATCGTTCATACTCTGTCACGAAAAAGGGTTTCGGGTTGAAGTTTTGGGAATGGATATGAGGATGCAAGACCCGATGGCGTTTCAATCGATTAAACCCCACTTTCTCGAACAAGAATAACTTAAATGCCCGCGTTGCGACTCCACGAACACCAAATTCTGCTACTACAACAACTACAACCTCTCGCAACCTCGCCATTTCTGTAAGAATTACAGACGCTATTGGACCAAAGACGGTGCTCTACGAAACATCCCAGTCGGCGGTGGGAGTCGAAAGAACTTAAAGCGATCGCCCTTCTGCTCCTCCGTCGATTTCGTCTGCCTCTGGAACACAGACCCAGATCCGGATCCTAACACGACCCGGGTTTATCCCAACTCGAATGATCAGGTTAACATTAATGGGAGCTTCAGCTCCCTTCTCGCGTCAACTGGGCATTGGGGAAGCTTACTGGATGGTCTGAATTCAAATGGGTCTAGCTTTAAATTGATGCAAATGCATGAATTTGGAGGGAATCTGAGTTCTGTCCCTGTAAAGAGCTCAGATTCGGGTCGAAACTCGGGAATGGAGAAGCAGAGCAATTCAAAAAGCTTTCTGGGTCTGCAAAATAATACCGGTTCAAGTTCAAGCTATTTGAATGGTGGTAGCCACGGATGGCCTAATCTTGCAATATACACAACACCAGGCTCAAGCTTGTAGAAGCAAACAGAGATAGAGACAATACTATAACCGAACTCTTCTGATCAATTATGTTGATTTTGATATTTATAGTCATAATCCTGATGCTATGTATGGACCATGGAGGAGAGGATTTCAGTATTTCATCCCAGAAAGCCTCTAAAGTAGCATCATCTTTTAGGCCTTTGATGAGTTCCTTTGCAACTATCCTCTGAATTTTAGCTTGGAATCGAGGTGAGAGATCCTATCTTATCTTGTTTGCTTATTTAATGTATATATTAAAAGTATACTCTATTTATATATGTGACATGAAATTCATGCATTTATGATATACAATGAAATGTGTAAATATGATTCTGTTGTGAACTTTTCCTGAAATGGAATGCATTATGGTTGCCTATGGTTGTGTAATGTGATTGTGTTTGATTTCAAAAGAAATGAAAGTGGAGTTCATGGGATCCCCTGGGATGAAACAGGGGTGGAATGAAATCACTATGGCCATGTGATATTGAATATGATAATCGTCCTTTTAAGGACAGGGTGAAATAAGATTGGATTACAGATTTGTCCCTTTGAGGACAGGGGTGAAATAAGGGAGGATGCGGCAGGGGCCGTGGGGCAACGGCCACTTGTTGTGGACGGGACCCGAAAAATGTCTGGGAACTTGATTTGGAATTGTATGAATTGTTTGAATTGTTTGAAATGTGATTTGGCTTGATCTTAAATATGTTGTTAATAATTGCGAGGTGATTTCAATGTGTGTGTCTTGATAAATATCTTGCACACCAAAACTTAGATGATTATACCGTTAGGTCAATTATATATATCTACATGAATATATGTATACCTATATTATGTGTGAATGTGGTAGGATTCTCTCAAGTAGAAAATGTTTTCAGTTTCAGGTATGGAGAACTTCCTAATCTGATGACGTTCAAGCCAAGATTACCTTTTATTTGTTTAGGACTTATTCTGATGTGTAAATCTAGAAAAGCTCTGTAATCGGGTAGGTTTGTTCAGCGATGTAATGTGTATCATTGTAACGTGTATGAGAAACTCAGTTTAGCCATAATTTCTTATCATTTTGTGAGAAAAGAAATAGTTTTGTTTTATTTCTTAAATTATGTAATTTAAATAATTGCATCAAAAGAATAACCAAAATAAGGTTTAGTATTATGCTTAAGAGGAAAATAGGCTTACGGAGGTGAAATGAAATTCACTTTCCGTGTCGATCACGTGCTCAGATTTTGGGACGTGACAGATTTTGTGTAGCTATATTATTTTAGGATACCAGCCAATAAAAGAAACCACTTGCATTAAAAAAAAAACTGAAGGATTACATTGCAAAAAAAAAAAAGAGAAGTTTACTCATGCATGAGTAATTTAAAAGCGAGGTGGTCTTGGATTAGGAGGGTTGTATTGTATCATCACCCCTCGACCATTCCTTGGAGCAAGAGACATAGCAATGTCGCGGAGGGTAGTGTAAATCCATTTATACAATCAACACTTCTTTGCTGTTGATTGCAGAAGCACTGGGTGGACCAATAGAAGAACCTATCTATTCTCGAAGTCATTGCCGCGTTACTGCGTTTGGTTAACTTCTCCAGGTCCTCTATCATCTTCTTGAGAATCTTCACCTCCTGCTCTAAACAGGCGATTTTGTCCTTCGAGCTATGGCATGTGCTAATCTTCTCGGCTTCCTCAATCTTCTTCATCTTCTTCTCCTTTTGAATTTCTTGAGATCCCTCGAGAGGTCTTTTGCCTTTGTCCCTGCCTAAACTTAAGTTTAAGTCAAGTTCTTCTTCCTTAGCCTCTACTGTGAGATCAATGTACTTCCTTGAGGCCATGATTTGAAAAAATTTAGAAATTTTTGTAAGAGTATGAGGCGAGAGGAATGCTGGAAGATTGTAGGCTCAGAGATTATTACTATTTGTGGTGTGGTAACTGAGAACGCTGAGAAGGTTTTTATAGAGAAAAATTTGGACTAAAAGACAAAGAAGATATCTCTTCACCGCACCCCTACACGATCAACCTATGGATTTCTGCAAGCTGGAAGCCAGAAGTCTAGGGTAGGCGTGCACACCAACAATGCGTCGCATTAATGCCAAAACCACGAAAGTCAGTATTCGGTGGATTTGCGGCCGATTTTACTCGGTTTTCCCATTTCTCCCGTTGGCATTTTCCGAAATTCAAAGAAGTTGATAACATAGCCATCAAAGATTGCCTTGGATGCTTTTATGATGAACTGAAATACATTTCTCTGTTTTATTGTGTTGTTCTTAAGAGCGTTCAGTTGAGTATAATATACATAATTGATTGAATCATGTTGTAATTACATGTATGTATGTTATTCATGCATAATGAGTGAAGGCTACGATCAAAGAGAATATGTGATGATCCTACATATACTCATAGAGATGTGAAATCAAAATAACTTGGATAGAATAAAATGTGTAGATGATGATATATCTTCATGGTTACACATACTTACATATAATGCTCTCATGGACAAATGAAAGGCAGTGATTTCCTTACATCATGATAATGCTTAAGGCATGCGACCGTAAGCAGTTAACTTTGTTTTAAAATATATATATTTACATATATATTATGTGTAAGTCTAGAGTAAAGACACCGATTAGAATATAAGATAAGGCTAATATGAGACTACCCGATCATAGAGTGATATCGTGATATGAGATTACACTATAAGACAAGTATAGAGTGAGGAAATTATAGATTGAAACGGCGATTAGTCGAAAATTTTGAGAAAGGTCAAGATTAGCCGAAATTTTTTTGAGGAAATTTTTGACTTATGTTAATTGCATTTACTATTTATCTGCATGTCCGACATTAATTGCTGGCATTGCGACATATGTGATCTGTAAAACTCCTAGCGAGCGGCGTATAGGTTGTGGTGGCTTTAGCTCCAGGGGCTTCGGGTTGTCTATAAATCTTGTACGCCCGTTACCCCACTCATCACACCAAGCGAACTTCTTTCATTACATACCTATTTCTCAATCTCCATTCCTTTCTCATTCGAAGTTATTTCTGAGATCCCTAGAGCAATGGCCGATAATAAGTCTTTCAACTTGAATTTTGAGACTGGCAATGTAGAGCTTGATTTAAATCTAAGTCTCGGAGACAACAAAGGGAAGAGACCTGTAGACAGGTTACCAGAAATTAAGAAAAGAAAGAGGGATGTAATAGAGTTGGAGGAGGACAGTACTGCAACATCCTCAGAAAATAAGCTTGCGTTCCTAGAGCGTAAGATCGAAAATCTGGAGCGTAAGATAGAGAGCTTGGAATACAAGATAGAGGACCAGAAGCGACTAATAAGTCGTCTATTTGAAAACCAAGAGAAACTGATAAACCGTCGTTTCGGGGAACTAGCTAATCGAGTTAATAGACATTCAATGTTTGCAACTCAAAATTTTCGTGACCAACAAGCAAGGTGTATTGACTGTATGAACGGAGTAACTTCAGCTCTTCGCCAAATTTCTCAGGCACTTCCTCCAGAAACTCTTTCTAGGCTGCAACGATTAGCTTCCTCCTTAAGGTCTGAAGCACCTTCCTCTTCTACACCTGGAGCACCTTTTACATTTCAAAAGCCTACTCGTCCTTAATTTATTTTTCTTTTGTTTGTACCTAAAGCTACATTTGGTGTAAGCTTCACGTATTAAAATTATCTATGTACTAGAAATAAAATTTAAGTTAGTATTTAGATCTTATTTGTTGAAGTGATTCCTTTTACTGAAAGACCTTGAGGAATGAAAAGATGTTGGACTTATAAATTCTAAAGCAGAGAATGGTAATATCTTTTTGACTGAGCAGAGTTACTAAAATGATATTTCATTGCACTTCTGAGCTATGGAGGAATGCTGAATAAGTATTTTATGAACCTATATATAGAGAACTATGGGTTTACCCTAAGAATTGAAGGGATACGATTCTATATGAGTCATTGAGGTGAGAGGAATTTTCATATATATAATTATGCGTAAGGAGTATGTTATTTACTTATCATATTTTCTAGGATTGTTCTTCCTAGAGATTTATGTAATGATTTCATGTGATTTTGCCTTTTATATGACGCCTTCAGCTGAGAGTATCGCCTTAAGGTAGAAGGATGACCTTCGGGCAAGAGTATTACCTATGGCCAAAATGATGCCTTCGGGTAGGGTACTTGTATTCGTAAAAGTTATAAGCTATGTGTATGGTAGCTTGTGTTCTGATATTCAGTATAAACTGGAAAGACCACGTGCCACTGTTGAGAAGGCACCTATTTGAGGTTTTACATAGAGACAGAGTTCGTCTCTGATTAGGTGGTTTGAGTTTGGTAAAGGTTATGAGGATGAGACACTTTATGGTACAAAAGGTTGTGGAGAAGATTAAACTGATGAGTAAGAGATTACTTGCTGTTTAGAAAAGGCAAAAGTCTTATGCAAATTATTGATAATGCGGTCTAGAGTTCACAGTTGATGCTATAGTGTTCTTGTAAATCTTCCCAAAGATGTGAAGAGGTTTGGGAAGAAAGAGATGCGAACGATGAGATATGGACGAAGTAATCACATTTATTTCAGTCTTAAGATGAGTTTTGAATTCGGGGGACCGAATTCTCTTAAGGGGGTGATAATGTAATACCCAAGAAAAATAAAATATAAATATTTGTTTACAAACTACTGTTACTATTTCAGTATACGGTACTATTCACCCGTATAATACTATTTACGTATACGATACTGTTCATTTATACAATGAAATGTCAAGTACTAGATGTGGTTTGGTCATAAGAGACAACTAGAAAGAAGTTCGTAGGAAAAAATGACGTTTTATGTGTAAAAATACCCTCATGGACTAAATTGAAAGGACTGAATTGAAAAGAAACTTTAAGGTTTAAGGTGAAAGGATAGTTTTCCCTTTAAGTTTTCAATAGTAATAACAGAAAAATTTTCAGCCGTTGCCGCTATTTGCACAGTAACTGCATTATTAGAAATGTCATTTTCATAAATAGTAAATTGAATATTTTATTAACGCATAGTATCAAATAGTACCCTTGACTTTTCCTTATAAATAGGCGCTTTCATTTCACTTCTAAACTTACACTTTCAACTTCTCTTCTTCTTTCCTTAAGTTTCTCTTGCTTCGACGCTACGCTTCTGAGATTTTGGGCCTTTCCTTTTTGCTTAGGTAAGGATACTATGCCCTTTGTATGTCTTTCAAATTTTAGAAGTTATTTTCTTAAGTATGCTCTGTGGTTGCGGTCTTGGCTGATCTTCCACATCAGAAAAACTATCCTTATCTGCTTACATATTATTTTGATTCTCTGATTACCGAAATAGAATGTAAACTGTAAATAATACATGTGTAGGAAAGTTCTGGCTAAGGAAAGACCTGATTTTTAAGTGTGTCCAGTGTGACCCTCCACTCTTTCCTGGGAACTTACCTGGTGTACTCTTTTACAGATTGTATTCTCTATTTCTGGTATGAATAGTACCCGTACGTATGAATAGTAACTGTATGAATAGTAACCGTATATATGAATTGTAACTGTATATATGAATAGTATCCGTACGTAAAAATAATATTCATACGTATGAATAATGACCGTATGTATGAATATTATCCATATGTATGAATAGTAACCGTATATATAAATAGTGACCGTATGTATGAACAGTGACCGTATGTATGAACAGTATCTGTATGAAAACAATCTTAAGTTGTTTTCTCTAATCTTTCATGAAAATCTCTGTAGCGAAATACTGAAATTCATCTGTGTACTCTTGTCTGTAACGACTTAAAGAAGCGATGCTCGTACAGAATCCAGGTGAGTGAAACGATCCTGTTTTAATAGAGTTTTAGCATTACTGGTGATAAAAAGTATGTCGTAGGACACTCCCAAGATTCATATGGGAAAATTGGATTCAGAATGACGAATATAATGAGATAATTAATCTAGAAGTATGGATAAGACGAAGCAAGTATCTCATGATGATGTGAAATTTGAATCATATAGTTATATACTATACCTGTTATATGGATGAATATTATATTGTATTTCTGATTATGATATGAAATATTGTACTATTGATTGTGATTGAGCGGGACAGTACCCCCTCTCACGGCAAGGCGGAAAACCCGGTTGACAAGGTGTCTTGACCAATGAGTGTGGAGACAACGATTCCCTCAGTAGGGATATAGCCCGGATTGGTGATAAATCCGTGAGGCGCCCTAGCTAAGAGGATGAGGTTGTGCGTCATGGCGGAAATATACATAATTGGTGAGTCGGCCTGTGTGCGCTCTCTGGGATATATTGCCATTGACGAGTACTAGTAACGTTTGTTGAATTGGATGAATTTTTATCTTCTTGTATGTAAAAGGATGATGTTGTGCGTCATGACGGAAATATACATAATTGGTGAGCCGGCCTGTGTGCGCTCTCTGGGATATATTGCCATTGACGAGTACTAGTAACATTTGTTGAATTGGATGAATTTTTATCTTCTGTCTATTGGTTGAGTATGAGCCTTCGGATATGCTTGCATGTGTCACATCCCAAAAATTGAGCATGTGAAAAGATACTACTCATTTGATATAATTCTCAAACATACGTTATATACATATATTCTGTAAGGTTTTACATTCAACCTTAATCATTCATTCCACACTACAGAATTATATTCATCTGATAAGCAAATATAGACATACATAGTCTGATATTTCTATCTCATCGCAAGCCTAGGAGACCTATAGAAAGTACAGAGCATTTCTAATATCCACATTATTAAGTACTGGTATCCCACCAGACAGAAATAGAGAATAATCCCAAGGGGCTTCTAATCTTCAAACGGATACTCTTGTTCTTTATTTTCTGTATCTGAAAAAAAAATAATCATAGGGAGTGTGAGTTTATTTAAAAACTCAGTAAGTAAATAACTGTACTATATAGAATATCAAAAGTACAAATACCACATTTACTCATATAATTAATTGTCTTATACATCGAGTAGTATGGGACTCTAACCCTTTCAAACTCATGAATAAGATTTCATAGATATACACCGAGTAGTATGGGACTCTAACCCTTTCAAACTCGTGAATAAGATCTCATAGGTATATACCGAATAGTATGGGACTTTAACCCTTTCAACTCGTGTATAGATTTCATAGATATGCACTGAGTAGTATGGGACTCTAACCCTTTCAAACTCGTGTATAAGATTTCTTAAATATACACCGAGTAGTATGGGACTTTAACCCTTTCACACTCGTGTATTAGATCCCGTAGATCTTTACTCATTAATAAGATAGTGAGAATTCATCACATAGTACAATTGTCATGAAATAAATAATTTCTACATACTCTTATTTTTATTGATCATCATATACTCTCATATAAAAAATTAATTGCTTATTATCCAAATAATATTGTAAATGAGACTTATATTGTACTTTGACTAGTAATATCAAATTAGCTGAGCAAGGTTATTCACTCACCTTGATGTTTGTCCAAGTTTACCTTGTTCCACACTAGAATTTGTGTAGGAAAATTTCCTAGTAAAATATATTACAAGGAATCATAAGAAAGGAAACAAAATCACGAAAATACGTAAAATTTTCTGACTGCTACAGTAACGGGTTGCTACAGTAACGATTTGCTACAGTAACAGTTCGCTACAGTAACGGTTCGCTACAGTAACGGTTCGCTACAGTAACGTTGACTGCTACAGTACCGTTGACTGCCGACACTACAGTACTGCTACAGTAACCCAAAGAAAATTTTTCAGATTTTGTTTCGAAATTTCTGGTCGCTACAGTAACTCGGTTTTGCAGAAGTTTTTGCAGAAATTTCTCACAATTTCATCCTTTCCTTTCTTGTTTCAAAACTAGAATTTCAACTCTTTTAACCGATTATAACTCAAATATAACTTCTAAAACAACTGAGATTCACGAATTATCATCAAAATCTTCAAGAACAAAACTTCCTCTAATCTTCCATATAAACTTAGATTTAAGGAAAATAACGAGATTAAAGCTTACCTTTGATCCTTACAAAGCTTTTGAACCGAACAAATAATCGAACTTCTGAAGATCAAGGAAAGGATTTGAGAAGAAAATGAAGAACTGAGAGAGAAAATGAAGTTACTGTTCCTTTTGCTTCGCTTCAGAATCGAATTATGAGAAGTTACTATTGAAGTTTTATATTAAATATTTCTAATGGGTTATTGAATAACCCATGGGTATCCATAACCCAACATCCAAACCCATCCAGTCAATTTACAATAAATGGATTAATTGACCATTCTTAAACCACTTTTCCATGAATTTCACCATTCTTAGAATATATCCCTCATTGTGCAAATATTTAGTCCAGTCATTTAACTCAATTTTCATAAATAATATTCAATGAGAACAATTAAATATGAAAATTAAAAATGACCAAAATAAATAACTAAAGTAACGTTGTAGAATTCTAAAATACTCTTAAGCGAATTATATTCTGAAATTAACGGGTATTACAGCATGACTGGTAATGTATTTGAATTTTATTAACGCGAGGCCGATTCGCTCATTGAATTTAAAAGCTCACACTGTTTGTACAACCTTTTTGTTCAGATCAGGTTGCCAGCGAAGAATATCTGCTAGAGGAGTAGATCACTTTGGACCTTCCCGTTGTCGGGTAGACCCCTCTTTTGTTATAGATTATGTTGCTCTGTAATCGTGTAGGACATCTAGGTCAGGAGTTCGACATTTGGCTTGTATGTCAGTATAATAATGTATTTTAAATTGATAATCTATTATTACATGCAAATCATCTCTATGATTTTCAGATAAGAAAATTTGATATATTTATCGGAAGGGTTACAGTGATGAGAGATTCATCATTGTGCCGGTCATGTGCCCAGAAAATGGGTCGTGACAGAGATAGAAATAAATTATTGCATAGCAAAAGGAAAAACCCTTGAATTGAAAAACAAAGTAAAAATATAGGGTCTAAAAGTAATTATATAGGGATCAAAATGAAAAGAAACATCAAATAATGGGATCAAAGTTCATTTGAGAAAAAAAATGTGGGACTCAATGCTATAATTTTGGTGGGCTAAAAATTGTGATTTTTGCCAAAAAGCCTCAATTGTTGCCGAATTTTTCATTTTTTTATATGATATTTTATCTCTGATTCTCTAAAACACAAAGAGAGAAAAGGGGGGGGGGGGGAGGAGTGTAATAGAATGGAAGATGAGATTCATGAAAAATGAAGAAGAGGTGATACGTCTTTGTAGCTAGAATTTTAATTTTTTAATAAAAAATGGCTTATACATTTAGACGTACCAACTAAGATGACAAAGTGTTTGGGTTCTCTCCCTTACGGGAGAGTCTCTGGCAGCCCACAATAGAAAAATAAGGAAGAGAACCCTCTTCTCATAAATAAATAAACATAGGAATGGAGTATTTAAGGAAATAGTGTTGGATGTGGGTTATTTGGGGCAATAATATTAGGATTTAGATTATTGGGTAATATTTTTTAAAGTAAAAAATACAAAGACTTCCCTTTAATTTGGAAAATCATACAATTTATTTCTCAACTTTAAAATTGACTATTAATCATTATAATTAAATTTTACTTTTTGAGCACTATAATTCATTATTAACTACAACATACACCAATGTGTGCATACAAGCATGTTAACTAAAGCCCCAGAGACGACATTTACCAGCAAGATACTAAATGAGAAAGATGAGAGTAGCATTCCCAAGACCTTAATTATTATTCCAAGTTAAGCAAACTTGTTAATATTGAAGTTATCTTTGCTATAAATGTGAATATACATACGCTACCTCCTAATCATACACAAGAGATTCTTTAACACAAAATTTCAGCAATATGAGTAGTTGTAACTTTTCTTTACTGAGAATTTCATTAATTGTTGTAAAAATAGTCTTATAAATCTTTAATATTTCAAAAGAGAAATTTACAAGTCGTACATTACTTAGAGCAAGGAGGGGAAGAGAATTTATATACTAACATGTGTTAGTAGGCTAATAAAGAGCTTGGAAAGAGGTGAGATCTAGCGCAAATAAGCGCACATAGATTCAAGTTACTACAGTGTAAATTGTCCGATTTACTCCCATGCGCTTGCAATGAATCGAACCGGTTTAGTTTTTTTTCTAGAGAAATACTTTTGAAAATAACATTTAAAATGGTAAGTTCTTTAAAATCATTTTTCTTATCGATCCACACATCATATGTTTGGCAGCTATCAGCGATGCATAAGCTAGATTTTCTAAAATGAGGTGCCAGAGTTTGTCAAACATATTAGAATAGATGAGTCTATGAAAAGTTTGACTTATTTGGAGGTTGAGTTTTTTTATTATTATTAGATCACCTCATAAATTATATATAAAATAATTGTTTATTATATACACAAATATTAAAGTGATATGACAATACAAATACTCAAATTTTCTAAAAACTGAACTTTTTATATTGATATTCACATGTTTAGTGGATTGACTAGAGCCCGACGGTTTTTGGCTAGGTTTGGACACATTAATTTAAGCCTATTTAAAATTTGGGGGACTGCGGGACGACTTTTTTTTTTCCCATAATTTAAATTATCATATATACTAAATATTATTTAATCTTATTTCATTCATTTTTTAGATATAAAAATTTGTAACTTTTAAATGAATATATAAATTTCTAATTAATTTAAATATAGTAATATTAAACAAAATTGTTTAGAGAACTGAATTTTGTTAATAAAATTAAATGACTATAGTAATTTTATTAATAATGAAGGTTATCAGTAATTTAATAATCATTATAAAAATAAACATGTTATAATCATCAAATTTCAAAGAACTAGTTTGGACTGTTCAGTTTGACCAAAATCCAACTAATTATCCAATTCAGAACAATTCAAAAGACCAATAAGCATGAAATTATTAAGTGATCAGAACTAGAAAAAACCGATATAATTGAAAAAAAGGGGCTAGTTGGCCAGTTTGGACTGTTCCTTAGTTTTGAGGGATACGAGGGTCAGAAAGAGAGGAACAGAGTGGAGGTGGGTGTTGCTGCTGCTTTCATGGCATTATAGATTGGTAGAGAGAGAAAAAAAAAAGAAAGAGAAAGAGAAATTGTGTGAGTGATGAGGAGGGAGATGAAGGATGAAACTCAACCATGGAGCTCCATAACTGACCTCAACTCTCTTATTCCATCTCCATCAACGTCAAAGAGAAGAGCAAAGTCGCTATTTCTTCCTTTTCTTTTTGGATGAACGACGCTCTTCCATTAATTATAGATAAAAAAGCAATACATGCTTAATATTAGGAGATAAAGAACTCGGCTCCTCTATTTACTTACTTAATATTTTGTTTAGTCAAGCAGATCCGTCAAATCATGATTAGCAAGTAGAGTTTATATGAAATTTGTTTAATTGAATGATCCGACTTGACCAAACAAATCTACGTACTAAAGACTTGAAGATAAAATATTGACTCACTACACATTTTCTCATGACAGACTATGACCTCTTGATTGCATATTCTATAAATTGAGATGCGAGTCTAAGGAACATTTAAATGGATCACTTTATTATATTATTTATATTAGTTCTGTTTAGATAAATAATTTATTTAAATACTTATAAAATAAATATTTATCATATAAGCATTTATATATAAGTTATTTCTATAATTGAATAGTTTATGTGGACAAACTTCACATAACTTGTTTTTAACTTATTTTCATAAGCTCGTAAAATTTATGAAAATAAGTTGAAAACAGTTTATTGACATGCCATAATCTATTCCAAACACGTACATTAGCGCTTATGTCATAATATAAGTCAGATAAACTTAAAATAAACTATTATAAACGGGTCTATTGATTGATTTCACTATAATGCTTATTTGTTTAAAAAAATTCATTGATTTTACTATACTATTTAGTTGGTAAATCTTATTTTTAATTAAGATTTCAATTTTTTTTATTACAAAAGAGTTTTAACTCATGGCCTTTAAATTACAAACATATCATCTCAGATATAAATTTAGTTTTAAATTTGTCATTTTTTGTTCATGATTTTATATATTTCAAGTATTTTTTTAAAATATTTTTATACATTTTAAGTATCACTAGTTCAACTGTAATCAAATCATTAAACATTGAACATGAATTTTTGCTTCGATGATCAATTTGATTGTCTATAGTCCCTATCTTCTTTCCCATGAAATTTGGGAAATCCTGAATCCAAACTATTTATATAAGAAAGTTTCTAAATGAGCAATTTCTTTTTGAGTCAATATTCACCTATACGATATTTATTTATAAGAAATTACAAAAAAAACTGGCAACTATTATTATTATTATAAACCCACAATTATTATAATTAATTTTTTGTTTATATGTAATATTGAGGGCGATGACGCAAGGTTATCAAATTTGATAATTTACTTAAACTTAATAAAAGAGATAAACTTGAAATGTAACTCAAAATATAAAATTGTAACAATTTACATATATTCCTCTCTGATTTAATAAACCACTAAAATTATATATGTTCAAACACATAAATAATATTTTAGTTTATAATTAATATAAAATTACTTAATTTCAATTATTATGATATTACTTTTTATAGGTTCAATTGACTCATTATATAAAATACAAATTGACAAAGTAAAGTAAAGTATCAATTGATAATAGTGTTTCTCAACAAACACAAATTGTTTTTATTTGTTACAAAATCTAATAACAAATATATTAAAAGTTGTAACTAAATCATCTACTTATGGACTCGTGGGCTTTAGATATGAGTGACTTGGTTTTTGCTTGAATTGGATACTATAAAATTTTTTTTTTGAATTACTGCTGATCTAATTTGATTGACTTTGTTTAAATTTGACGAATTTGATCAAATTTCGATTCTAGAACTAAATTTGTTCAATCTAAAAACTTAAATTCACACAAATTTAATAATTAATTCAAGAGTTTAATAATATAAGATACTAACTTCTTAATCTCTAACGCACTAAAAATCCTCAAACTCAATAATTGAATCAAGACAATGCATGAATTATAAATTAGAGAATCTGCCAAACTTCTCAAGACAATGCATGAAGCAATGAATTCTGCTAGACGGGCAATGCAGGCATTTCCAAGTAACAGTGAAGGTCTTTTAGTTCGACGATGATGCAAGATCAAGGAAAGACCAGTTTGCGATGTTTGTCAATCAACATCGGAAAAACATATATACAGTTAATGATATATATATATTTATTAAATTTTCTAATTAAAATATGATAGTAGTATAATTTTTTTGAATAATTATATAATTTTTACAACTCAATATTATATAATTAATTTTTTTTTATAATTTTGTACATACGATTTATTTTTAATAAAATTTTAATAATAAAAATATAATAAATTACATATAATTTTAATATATAGGCATTTTGTAAGAGCGAGATGATTAGTATCACATGGAGATGAAAACTTCCACTATTTTTTTTTTAATATTTGAATCTAAAATTGTTTATTGTAGTATTCACGCTTTTCATTTAGACCGTCATATTTGAACTTTCACTATATTTCGAAAGTTATATCAAATATCATTTCTATAATTCTACAAAGAATTAAATTCAGAAAGTATAGAAATAAAATATAACAGGGTAACTGAAGTGGAATGACAAGGATGAAAATTCTTTCTTTGGCTTATGGCCAACAAGGATCTTTAAAGTATTTGCAGTGATAAATTTTATTTGTATTTTTATTGTAGGTTTTATAATGCTACATCAGTTTAAAATAATTCTTTATCACTTTAAACAACTATTCACTATAGTAGTGAATCTCTTAAAAATTTACAAATAGGTCCCACAATCAACTCTTACTTTTTGTATAAAAATCATTCTTATGCGTGGCAGTCAACATAGTAGAATCTACAGCCATTCAATGGTTGTGAATAGCTAAGAAGAGATAAGTTAAAAAGATGATCCCTATTCAAAATAGCCTTACCAAAATAAGTAAGAAAATGGTTTTATGATAGAAATTTTACACAAATCATAAGTCGAACAATCTAGAATTGTAAAGTCCCAAATGTGGAATTTCTCAAATTAAGAACATTATGTTCTTGTATAATTATGTTGTTTGTAGATTTTAATAAGCAAAAAAATACATTATTAACAAAGAAATTAAAGTGTACTTTGATTCATTATAAACTGAAAATCAAATTGTAGGCGGGCTTTTCTATAATAGTATAAGTGACTCTCAATTTCACTGTTTTTAGTCTAATAAAATTTTAACAACACTTATATCTCTTACAAAAAAACAAGTCATTTATATAACCAAGAGAAACACTATTCATAATCATGCATATCAATAAAATATTTTTATAATAACACTCCATCACTATTATTGTTCAGAGTTGGGTTATCTATACACATAAATTGCTTTCACTAACACCCCATACTAAATTATAAATATATTAAATAGGTCATTTTAACACAAATTTTAGAAGATCTTATAATGAACTTAATTATAAATAATATTTAATATATGTCTCAAAAATATATACAAATATATAATACTTAATATGTTAATTTACTCAAATAATTATCAGCATTTAGTATTATTTATAAAATAAATAATATACATATACATATTAATATATATTAAATAAATAATGCCAACATTTTATACTTTGATAAGTGGGAGACGGCCAACAATATTTTAGTTTAATAACTTAAAATCTTATATAATTAAATTAAAAGTTGATTTAACTTTTGTGATATTGATGAATATAATTATAATTAAGTTTAATGAAAGAAATAAAGTGCCGCTTTGTTTTAATAATTATTATGTATATTTAATATTTGTATTTTGTAGATGTAAACTCATGATATTTAGTTTGACTTTGTATTTTTATGTAAAACACTTACTGCTATTTAGTTTTCCCCGAGGAGTAAATGGTAAATCCAAAAGATGACGAGGGCACGGAAGAATAAAATACGTAGAGCCAGTGATTTAGGGCAGAGGAGGACTCATATCTATACATTTTAAAACCCTAAAATTGAAAGAGTCGAAGGCCATCTTTGGTCGGTGGCTGATTTGGGAATACAGAATGGACGCGATACGGAAGCAGTTGGACGTGTTGATGGGAGCAAATCGAAACGGAGACGTGAGAGAGGTTAATCGGAAGTATTACGATCGGGATGTTTGCCGTCTCTACTTGGTCGGACTTTGTCCCCATGAACTTTTCCAGCTGACGGTGATTAACCCTTTCTCTATTCTAGAATACCTAGTTTGTTTAGTTCCAAATTTGTCTGATACGGCTGTTGAAGGGTGGTGTCAGTTATGATGTGCTTATTCGGTTGAGCAATTTCTAAAAAGGTGTTCGATTTATGCAAGATTCTACTTCTTTAGTTGGGTTCTGATCTGCCATTTTCCCGTTGAAATTTGTGTTTGTTTCTCGCCCTGTCTCCATATATTGATCGGCCATGCTTAATATTGTTCTACCCGCCGCTGATGTAATGATTTTTTGGTTGGGGAATGCCATTCATCTGTTCATCCTTTTTTCGTTGTCTTTGTTACAGAAAATGGACATGGGGCCGTGTCCAAAGGTGCATTCGTTGCAGCTAAGGAAAGAGTATCCTTTACACTCTTAAAATGATATCTACACAATCCTGCACGTGTTATCAAAACTGTGTTTGGGAGTTTCGATCATAGTGGACTGGGGTGGGAAGAGTGAGGGTTCCCAATCGCCCAATTTTGGTGTGGGAGTTGAGGGGACCACTCCATTAATTTTTAAACCCTATAACCAACGGTTCTATTCTCCCAAACAAGTCATAAATGTCATGAAGTTTTTTTTTCTTCTTCGGTTAAACTAATTGTCATGAAGTTTGTGCTTTTGGGATGGTGCTTAACTCTTTCTAGATATGAAGAAGCGAAAGCAAAGGGGATTGATAATTATGATAGGGAATTGGAGGATGTCATAGATAAGCTTATTGGTGAGTGTGATAGGAAAATTGGTAGAGCTCTGAAGCGTCTCGAGGACGAGGATGCAAAAGCCGCAATTGCAATTTCAGTGTCTGACGTTACTCAGGTGACTATTGAGTCATTGTATGGTTCAATTTCTAAATAATATGCACTCTAAATTGTAATAATGAGGTTTTTTTTTGGCAGACACCTGAAGTACTTGAATTGTCAAAACAAATCAAAGAGAAGTTGAAAGAAGCCGATCAATATGGTAATTTTTTTTTGTTTATTTCAATTTCTTCGTTATGTTGTCTGTTTATATTCAAGCTGTAGCTTTTGCTTTGAAATGGAAACAGACATGTTGCTATGGATTGTCACATACCTTTCCCGTCCTTAAACCAAGTCTTTCCATATGAAATTCTGTATTTATTTAAAAAATGTAGTATGTGTTAGGAATTGCATAGAGTCCAGTTAAGTTGTAAAAGTTGGTAGTAGTTATGAAACTTTGACGATTTTGTTTTTAAAATTATATTAAGTCAAATTACTCACAGGATATGATAGTTCAGTTTAAAAAAAAAATATTGTATGATAGTGCAGACCAAATTTTGAAATCCTTTAAAAGAGTTATATTGAAATGTTTAAAGATTTTTTTTTTATTTCACACGAAAGATAATATGAAATTCAATGTAGTAAAGATATTTCTTTATATTTGATGATCCAACATTTAACTGAAATAAAGAGGGTTTCTAATTTAGCACTTGGTCTCGCAATCTGGTGACACATATGAGAGGAAGTCTTGTCAAGGGATGTCAACTGGCTTATTTTACTGTTGGTGATAAAGGCTCTCTCTGATAGGCATGAAGTGATGATGGTATTATTATTGTAAGTGGATGCATGTCTTCGATGGTGAAATGCCAATCGTTTATTATTTTTTCACTTTGTGAGATACTTTTGGATTGCAGATCTTGAAGGCAAGACAGATCTCAAGATTCGTGCTTTGGAGGTTGTAGAGGAACTTAGAACAAAAAGGGCAGACAAACAGGTAAGGGATCCCCCCTGAACTTGATGCTGCTGCTGTGATTGTCTGTTTGTCCTTAACATGACAATATGATCGGTGCTGTGGCTTTCTCTGCAATCACCATGCTATTTGACTCCTCTGATTCTTTTATCATTGATTAGCATACTGATTTTTGTGCTTTTCTTTCCATTTTCAAACAGTCTACGCTTCTTTTAGATGCCTTTAACAAAGATAGGGCATCTCTACCTCAACCACTGCCAAATCCACCACCTTTGGCACCCCTTCCTGTTGTTACGCCTGATCCCCGCACACAAGAGATGATAAACGAAAAGTTGAAGAAGGCAGAGGATCTTGGTGAGTCAGGATGCTCTTACTGGGTTATATTTATCTTGATTAGCTTTGAGTTCTAAGTGTCTCCAATATGTGCTCCTTGCATGTCTTGCAAATGCTGTGTGTTAATCAGTACCTTATGAGAATATGAATGAATGATTCCAAATACCCTTTGGTTATGCTGTACAACAATAAAGTCTTATCTTATTAGGTGGTGTCGGTTACCTTTGGTTATCTGTAACGTATAATATTCTACTTCTGGCCAACCATCGGGATCTGACATTGTGTGCCCCCTATCTAGCTAAGGCTTTTATCAGTATATCTTATTATGCCATTGAAATAACCTGTTACGCCATGTTTGGTGTGTTAGACATGGAAGGTTCTAGGGTTGCTAGTGGCAAACTACGAGGAGGTGAAGGCCCATTACCTTAGATTGGTAAAATGGACCATAGAAAAAGAAATTTAAAAAAAGAAAGACCCTCACATTTGTTTGCCATGCCAAGCAAATGTTTTCAGTCATGATTTCAACTGATAACAATCCCAATGACAAATAAGTATAAAAATTTAAGGACCTAATTCTGAAGGAAAACAAATTTTAGTCCCTAATTTGAATATTTGGTAAAACTATAAGAACAAAATATATAATAATTGAATAAATACACCTGAGCATGATTTGTCATAATGTTAGCTGACTGTATGAATCCAATTGCAAACGATTATAAACCATGTGGACCCAATGCAAAGAAAATGGCTTGGACACTTGTTTGTGACTGGATGCCTTCCTCTTGTTATGTAGTATGTTCTTTCTTTTGTAAGACCGGCTGTTTTGATGATAAAGCGGATCTGTTGATTTAATAGTAACTGTTTTGGCTGAAAACTGGAGAACCACTACTGGTTTAAGTGCCATGCTTAGTCTTAGATGACTTGTTGCTTTGGCTGTGCTAAAAGAGATGTCTTCATTGTTAAAATTGGAGTTAATTACTGTCCTTTGACTCCCTTCCCTTTCCCCAAGAGATGACTTAATTAAATGGCTGTGTCTTCTATTATGAAAAATTACATGGTCCTTCTTAGAAAGCAGAAATATCCTACTTTACCAAAATATCGTCTAGTTTATAACACTTCTGAATTTGGTAGAATTTAAAATCATTTAATAAAAAAATTTAAAAGCAAAGAACATATTCACAACATAATTTTTTTAAAAAGAAATCTAACAAATCAAATGGCAATAATTAATAATATTTAATTTTAAGAATACTATGTGAAATATATATTGAATCAACATAAGTGCTGTTAAATGTAATAAAATCTTAGAATAAATTAAATCAATTTTTTAAAATATCGTTGGAATAAAAGTCCTAAGAAAAATGTTTTAGCATGTTATATTCTTAGTAAAAATTCAATATTATATTTAAAGGGTAATTTGGTATAACAGGTATAATTCTAGGGTATTTTCTGCTTCTAGGGGAAGGCGTTGTACTATTTCTTACTGGGGTATGTTTTGCTATATTTATTGAATGTAATACTATAAAATGTAATAAAGTGATATTTTTGTATATAAAATAAATTAAAATTTGAAAAAAATATTTTTAAAACATGGGTTGGCTTGTTTTTAAACAAGCAAAAAAGGAAAGTCCAAGCTTGTCCTAATGTGGGCAGGCACAGATTAGCCCTCTGGTCTAAGCCCGTTTTGTTACTAGTATCTGAGAAATTTTGTTTGGTTTTGGTAGATGGGTTGTTTGAACCCTAGCCCACATGAAATGGAGGAGTTGCATTTGGAATTACCACCTATTCCTAGCACCTTATTTATTTATTTATTTTTTAAACTTATTATTATACTAAAACATATATTCTCTATTTATTTTTATGGCAAATGTTAATATTATATTGAAGTCTGAAGATGTGAAAGCAAAAAATATGTAGTTATTAACTAATTAAGTAATAAAAAATGATTGTTGTGAGGCTCATGAAACTCTCTAATAAAATTAGAGATATTTAATATCTAATTTATATATATGTCATATATATTTTTGAAAAGTACATTTTCTATAATTATTCTCTTTCCAGTTGATGGAGTTGGGTTTTACACAAATAATGTGAACAGGTGAGCAAGGGATGGTGGATGAGGCTCAAAAAGCATTAGAAGAGGCTGAAGCACTTAAGAAGGTTTTTTGTTTATGATAAATCATTAAAATATTCTTGTCTTACTATTAGTATGCTTCTTATAATTCTGGATCCTACGTCTACCTGCTGTGCGCCCCCCCCCCCCCCACAAAAAAAAACAAACCACAGTTATTTCCAGCTCTTAAATATCTAATCATCTCATTCTTCTATCACAGCTTCCTGCCAGACAGGAGCCTGTATTGGATTCTTCGAAGTACACGGCTGCAGATGTGCGCATTGTAAGTGATTTTTCATAATCTTTTCATCTATTCAGAATTCAAATGTATATTTATATTTCTTTCTCCAAAGTATATGAGATAGAAAGTTTGACCAAATTAAATTAATGAGTTGAATAGATGATCCTTTGCTTGTTTTCATTATTGGAACTTGTAATGTGTTCACTACTTTACATTAATTGTTCCTATATAATTGTCCTGAGGGATACCATAGAGGTTTCTTGATGGTCTTTGTCCTGGAGCCAATTCATAGTGAGTCTTTGTGGGAGACATTGTGATATACATGTGCACGACATTTTCTAATTGATCTTGTCTTTATCCACAAGCTTTGCACATATTCTCACTTTGTAATTTTTAATGATCCTTACCCTTGTTTCTGATAACAATCCAGACTGACCAGAAGCTACGTGTTTGTGATATTTGTGGAGCATTTTTGAGTGTTTATGACAGGTAAAATTTGTTACTGAGCCACTGCCTCTCTCTTCCCTCTTTTTAAAGATTTTTCTAGGAATTTAGAGTTAGTATTTGGGGTTTCAAGTGCTTCAGCTTTTGACCCGTTAGTAATACCTCCTTGTCACCAGCAGGCTCTTGTGCCAGTTTTACGAGGATAACTTTTGCAGCTAAATAAAGTGCGTCTTTTCTGTTTTATGCTTGTAGATCATGCTATTCTTAGCTAGACTTTAAGGGGAAATCATGTCATATGTCTGTTTAGTAACTTAAAGCTTTGAGATATTTTGCATGAACATATTGTTTTAATTCTTTATTTACAGTGATCGTCGTTTAGCTGATCATTTTGGAGGGAAACTTCATTTGGGTTACATGCAGATTCGTGAGAAGCTAGCAGAACTTCAAGTATGATATCTGTCTTCTCTGTGATCTTATGCAACTTTATTCTTTTATAGAAGTGGCTTAATATATAGTCTCATGAGTAAATAACAAACTAAATTCATCATATTTTAGGTGTTTGTTTGCAACATGATTCAGCTAAAGCTTTTTTTCATTCCACCTTCATCTCCCTGGTTAGATATCAAAAAGGAGAAAGGAATTGTGCACTAGCTATCCTTGAAATTGCTGATAAGGGGATATCACTTATCAGCAATCATTATATGTATCTTCTCTGAAAGTAATTGAATTTTCTGCTTTCTTAGGTTTCTAGAACTGATTGCTAATCTTAATGCTCAAGGCAAAGGTGAAAGTTTATTATAGCTCATACATATGTTAAGATTTGAAATGTCTTATAACTATGTTTATTGCAAACATGCTTGTAATGCCTGCCTGCGGCTGTTCAGATTTTGCTTATAAATGTAAATGTGGAGCTAATATTTATGTTGGTTCATCATCCGTTGCTTATAAATTTTCTACATTGAATGTCAATGTTTACTTCTTGACAGAACTTTGCTTGTATGTCAATGTTTGCAACTATGTACTGTGTTTTTACTTCTTAATAAGTAGGCTTTCTATTTGAACTTAAAGGAAGCACACTTGCAAATAGTTGCATATGTCATTTTGATTGAAGTTGCCGTAATTCTTTTGCTAATCATTCTTGTTTCTTGTAATAGTATAATAGAAATGGAAATGCATCTGAGATTGATATGATTTCTCTGGATTAAATACAAGTAGTTGTGCATCCCTGTCCATTAGAAGTGATTTACCTCTCATGGCTTAAGCTTTCAACTTTATTTGTATGTGTTTTTACTATGAACTTTTAATGTGGAGGGGAGGGATCTCAGTTAGACTGTTATATTCCTGGTTCAGGAAGAAAGGAACAAGAGTCGCAAGATTGATCGGTATGATGACAGGAAGTAAGTTGCATCACTTCAAAGGTAGTTCATTTGATGGGCATGCTAGTAAAATTTGCGTAATACTTGAAAATTTGTGGATTTATTGAATGTAGATCAAAAGAAAGAAGTAGGGATCGTGATAGGGAGTCAAGTAAGGAGCGTGAACATGGAGATAGTCGTGATAGAGGGAGAGACTATGATCGTAGGAGCAGAGATCGTGATAGGTATTTTGAACGAGATCGTGACAGGGAGTCTGATCGCTCCCGCACTTACGAGTCAAGAAACCGTCGGAGGTCACGCTCACGATCAAGAGAGCGTTCTCGAGACTATGATCGTCATAGGTACATGCTTCTCTATTCGGTATCTGACTATTCCTAAGATTATTTTGTTTCCTCTCTTGCATCCTCCCCTAGTAATCCAAGGGTGCCCTTTGGTACTGCAGGGGTTTTGTAGGAAAAAGTAACATGTAAGTGTGCTGCAATTTAAGAATTAGTTGGGACCAACAAATAATTTTGTCACTTTGACTGGTGCTTCAGGGGATCCAATTACATGTTGCATACATAAGTTTTGTTTTGTTTTGGCTTTTTTTTTTTTAATAGCCTGGCTCAACGCATGTTGAATTATACATTACATTGATTCCTTTATGAACTCTGTGTGGGATTGCTGGCTGATGCCTAATTGTGATCAATTTTTTTGGTCAGGCGTTATGATCGGTACTAGCAATTCTTCCTGTGGATCTCATGGATACGCCTAAATGTTGTCTAGGTGCGTGTTGAACCTCATGTTGGACAAATATTATTTGGTTTCTTTTGTGTTGAGCCGTTTACCCTGTGATGGATGTAACTTAAGGTTAGGTGTAGCCAATTATGCTTGATATTGCTTTGCAGAGTTTAAGTTTTACTGGAAGTCGCATGCTCTCTGTAATCTGCCTTGTTGGAGCAGTTGTTCATGCAATGGTGAGATATGGCTTTAAAATAATCAATTGGGCTATTTTCTAGTACTCCACAGCTGGAGCGATCATGATCACAACATAATTTTCCTAAATTTATCGATTACAAATTAAATTAGAACAAAGATCTTCAAAATTCAGCGAGCCTCTAGGTGCCTGAATTTGGCTATAAAGCTGAGGTATGCATCTTACGACGGAGCGAATTTATATATCATGACTGTTGTTAATTGCAGTTGTACGGTTTTTTCCTAATATAGTTTAGGCAATTTTCGTTGTCACATCGGCTGAAGCTGAATATTTGAAGTGCTGCTATTGATTGAGGTAACTAGTACCATTCATATATATTTAAGTGAGTTGTTGAAGGCATAAAGAAGCAGTATACAGCCAAAGGAAATAATTAATGAAGTATAAAAAAGCTGTGTGAAAGCACTTAATGTGATTTTTATAACTCAAGACAAATTTATAATAATAAACACTTATTAATTGAGGTTATACCCTCTGGCTACACAATGGCGGTTCTTGTGGTTGTTACAAAATCAATTCTGAGTATGCCTCTGAATGTGGATAGCCTGGCCTAGCTCATAATCTGGGTTGCTTTTCGCCCCTTGAAGCCCAATTATGGGGTTTCGTTCATAGCTTGAGATTATGTTGTCAGGCGGCTGGGGTGTCTAAAGCTCATTGTGAAAACTTGGTCTATTGCACTTAAGCTCCTCAATGAAAGGAGGTAGAATTCTGTAGTCTCTTGAGCTTATAGAGCCACAATTCCAAGGTCGTATTTTCTTTTTTCTCTCTTCTGCTCCGAATTTGTATCTTTTCTTCTGCTGTCTTGGACGTCGCCTACATTACTCTTAATGTGCCCAAAAAAAGGGTTGATTGTCAACGCTAATTGTACATTCATAAGTGAATGCTGTATCAAGACTATGGGAAAGTGGTTTCTTTTATATTTGTGGCATGAATATGATCTTTATATTATTTTATTACAGTTACTCTTTTGAAATTTGTTATTCAAGTCAAAGACAAATGCCGAATTATTTGAAAAAAATTCTTTGATTTGAACTGTTTAATTTAGAATAAATAGATGAAATTAGCAATAGGAAAATTATGTTTTTGCTACATACATGAGAAGGTTCTAATTCAAAGACATGGAACCCGACCTCGAGCTTGAGAGCCGGCATGGCATCGACGTTCTGGGAGATCGGCATTAAGCAATTAAAAAAGCATGGACTTTTATATAAACTAGTAATATGTGCTTGCGTTACAATCAATAGGAAACTAGTAATATGTGCTCACAATCAATAGGTGTCTTTATCTGACAATAAAAATTAAATTCAAGATAGTATCTTAAAAAGAATAAAAATTGTTTTCATGAGAGAACGGATAAATATATGATAATCAGTAGCTCATTATATTAAATATATTAAAAAGTACTGAAAGAAATTTGTAACTTCTTTTATAAAATTCTATCCATATAAATCATGAACAATTAAATATTATTTAATCATTTTTATATTAGAGAATAACAATTTTTTCATTCAAAATTAATGTAAAAATCACTTAAAAGTAATTATCTAGCTACTTTATTTATGAATTAAAAAAATCAAATATATGGGCAGATCACAAGCATAAATTAAGTGCTTCAAACAAGTAAATGGTTTTCAGTTATGTAATCTAAATTTTTATTTTTTTGATAAACATGTCATCGTATTCATAGATCAATAATGAAATATAAGTAATAGTATTTATGCACATAGATACAATTAAATGAATGTAAACTTATTTTGTGAAATCTGTGTTGAAAGAGACACAAGCTAATTGTCTTGTAGTGACTGGTGTGAGATCCGAATAATTGACAAGTGTTCTTATATTAAAATATTCATCCTATTATGTATCAAAAAAATATGTACCAAAAAAATAAATGCATAAATAAATTCTGGGTGACCTTTAGCTTGTAAGGCGACATTAGTTTGTTTTCCCAATTAACCCATTTTAAATTTATTCGTTATTTAAAGGTAAGTATTAGGTATGAATTTCATTCGTATTTCAATTATAATTTCAATTATAACTCATATTTTTAATGAATTTTAATTATACTCATAAAATTAATATAATTGAAATATTTAACAATAAAAATTAACTTAACTTTTATCTTATATATGTTATTGTTAAATTATTTATCTTAAATATTTTACGTCAAATACTAATTTAAAATAAAAAAAATAAAGATAAATTTTATAGAATTTACAATATTATTTTAATCTTAAGTAAGTATTTAATGTGAAATTTGAAAATAAAGAATTTGACACTAATATATGTAAAACTAAATATTACATCAAAATTAATTAAAAAGTTATAAAATATAATTGAGATAATAAAATTCTGGATTATAAATAAGGGTATGAGATATAATGGACTCTATTTATTTTCTATAAATAAACACGTGGCAAAGTTTAGAGTGACCAAGAGTATTTTTGTCTTGTAATTAATTAATGCATGATATTTTGTCGCGAAAGATGTTGTCACTATCATGGGTTTCATCGAATCGAGCCTTCCTTTCTGGGTTCGCCCGTTAACTGTAGAGGGACGGACGCCACGATGCTCAATACCTGTCTCTTCGGAAGCAGAGTGCTGTCCTTATAGGAAAAGCAGACAGTCTGCTTCCTTCTTCCAGCAATGGCTTCCTCTCTCGCTTCAACGGCGTCTTCAGCCATTTCCCCCAAAGCCGCCACCAATTTGTCTCTTTCCTCTTACATATACTCTTCGTCCAGTGTCTCTCTCCGCTCCTCTCCTAGACGAATGTTCGTCAAGGTAGACAATTATTTCCTCATTCTCTATCTTTATGAAATATACTTCCTTAGTGTGTGTTACGATTAAGTGTGGGAAGCGGAATGGCCACCTTGTTCGACTATTTGGCCTTGGTCAGCTTCTCATATTTCCTCTCTATAGGAATTGTTTTGTCGAATTTAAAGTCGCTATCAACGGAAAAAAATCTCGAGAATTTAGAAGATCATAGGATCTTCAATGGAATATTTTTAAATTCAACGACGCTTAACTTTCCTATAATACCTAATTTGTAGCTATATTGAGATGCACGTTCAGTTTTTTTTTTTAACATTTAATTTTTAATTTAATTATGATGAGAAGCGTGAAACTAATGCCATCCTGTAGGGATCGCCACCCAGTCGAATGTTGTGCCCAATAGTTAAGGCTCAGTTGAATGAGGTAAGCTTCTTTCAATGGTCTTCATTTGAGAGTCTATTTTCAAATATGTGCTCCTTCCTGGACATGCTTTTGGGATCAACTTTTGGCTTCAAGGTTGCGGTTGATGGTTCCTCAAATGCCATGGCTGCTGGCAAAGCCAAATCAGAGGTAGCAGCAGTGGGAACAAAGAATGCCCAGCCATCAAATCTACAATCTTCCAGTGTTCTGGCAACTGAAGAATCAATTTCTGAGTTCATCGCTCAAGTTGCAAGTCTTGTCAAGTAAGCTAGCTCAATGTGTTATTTCTTGCTGTTAGTAATCAGTATTTCTGTTAACCTTACTGTTACATTTTGTGCAGGCTTCTTGATTCAAGAGACGTTGTAGAATTGCAGTTGAAACAGCTTGACTGTGAAATAACAATCAGGAAAAAGGAGGCCATGCCTCAACCACCAACTCCTCTTCAAGCTACCACGACACATTCACCCCCTTCGCTGGTAGTGCCCCCAGTCGCACCCTCATCTACTGTGACACCTGCCCCAGCTTCACTCACCCCTACTGCATCAACTTCTCCTGCTGTCAAGTCAGGCAAATCATCACATCCGACTCTTAAATCCCCTATGGCAGGGACATTCTACCGAAGTTCAGCGCCTGGTGAAGCTCCATTTGTGAAGGTAGATCTTAACTTTTTATAATTTAGTATTTTTTTTTATGGATTTTTTTTGTCCTTTCTATTCCTCCCTTACATTAGGGTGTGTTTTCTTCAGGTTGGTGACAAAGTAAAGAAGGGACAGGTCTTGTGCATAATTGAAGCCATGAAATTAATGAATGAAATAGAAGTAAGTTCAAAATTTTATTTTCTTGGGTTCTACATATTTTACAACTTTGTGAGATGCGCTTCTTACTCATTTGAAATTAATTCCCTCCTGGGAAATGTTGCTTACTATGATTATTTTGTGTGTTCTTGATAATGAGCTTGGTAACTTGGATTCATTTTAGCCATTTCAAGGATTCCTATCGCGCCTGTAATTTTTTTTGAGGTGAAACCAATTCAGAGTTTAGTGCTATTGATGCTCGCCTTTTGCTGTCAAACGCTTTGAAGTATCATTAGTTGTGAGGGCCCTCAAAAGCATGCTACAATTTACTTTGTGATGCTTCTTTTATCCATTTTATTTTATATCAATTTCTTTTTTAAGTATTCCATAATCCAGATCATAATTTCACACTTTGAAAGTCAATTTTTGGTTGTTCAAATTAAAATATTGTCATTGTTCCTTTCCTTGCTATGGTGAAATTGGTATGGCGTTCTTGAGAAACCATGATTAATAGGATTCCTTGTACTCCAAATGAAGGGCTTTCTTAAGATTTTCCTTAAAACGTGGGCAAAACGAGATATATATAAAGTAGGAAAGCGGGAATATATGGTTTACTTACTGCATGAGGTCTTTTTGGTGTCTTTATTCTTCAGTTTTCCTCAATATCTTCCTCTTATGTTTAATTTTTTTATTTTTCCCCTCCAGCAGTTGTCACTGATATCTCACTTTTTAGTCCTTGAATAAACTATCATTTTGGTCCTTGAAAAATACTGTGCCATTAATTTAGTCGTTATAAGTTTGTTGCCATCAGTTTAGTTTTAATGTTCTAAAAATACTTCATTTTAGTCTTGACTTAGGACACAACGGATGTTATTAAACTTTCGATCTAAATTGGTTAATAAAGCGTCATGTGTTTTGCTAGTTGACTATAGTCTCTGTAAACAGTGAAGTACGAGATACTTACCGAATTTAAAACTGCATTATGGTTGACATTTACATTGAAAAATATTATTTATCAATCTGTGGGGGCAAATCAATATAAAAAGAAATGTATGTGAGTTGTAGCTTCTCCTGTTTAATCTTAATGATCTTGTCCCCCCCTCACCCCCTTCTTCTTCTTTTTTTTTTTTTTTTTTTTCAATTCTGCCATTATATATTGGTGTATCTTCCTGTCCAGGCTGATCAGTCAGGAACCATAGTTGATATCCTTGTAGATGACGGGAAGCCTGTAAGCGTTGACACTGTGAGTATCTTGGCCATTCTGAGTTCTGACTAATAAATCGCCAGTAATTTTAGCTTATGCCTGATTTATTTCTTGTGTTCTTCCAGCCCCTGTTTGTAATTGAACCGTAAAGTTTCGGAGCATACAAATACATGGATGGAATAGAAGGAGATATGAAGGGATCTGCATGTCTCTTGAGCTGATATTACGAGTTATTGTATCTTCCTACTAGAAAGGGTATTAGGGTGGGTAGTTTTTGCTCCGAATCAGGACGGTACTGTTGAGAAGGATTGTTCATCTTATTTTATTTTTTTAACTGCATCCATCTGTTGAGATTCCCCTTCTAGTTTTTTGTGTTTTTTTTTTGGATTTTTTTTTAAAATTCGAGCTCACGTGTCTAAGCAATTTGTATGAGTAGAAAAGGTCTTGGTTTAATTGTGATTTTAATTTCTTCAAGAATCTAATTCCATTAATCTAATCTAAAGGAAATATTGGGTGCGCATCATTGAGTATAGCCATGGCATCTGAGTTACGATGAGATTAAACGGATGGTTATTGACTTTTGTTTTTTCCCCACAATTTTCACTGAATAGTTAGATGTTCGTCGTTGGCATGTGAGAATAACAAATGGCGTCATGCAGATAACTCTAAAATGATGTTACTGATTGCGCGACAAGAGATTAAAATGTCCATTTTGATATGAGAGGTTTAAGAGCTTAAGGAAATGATGGTTTGGTCGCTATGTTTTGAACAGAAAAATTAAAGATTGTGGGAGATAATATGTGTGGTTTTAACAAGGCAATTTGAAGGAATTCATTGCAGTTAATATATATATATATATATTTTTTTTTTCCGAGAGATTACTAAGGTGGATAAGCCTGAGTTTGTGTATTTTAATAATAAAATAGTCAGAGATCATCTTTCACCTATTGCGGAGGCAGAAACACAGCAAATGGAATGGATCTACTTTGCTTGGATTGGAGACATTTTGTGAGGACTGAAACTCACAAAATTAGTGCACGAAAAAGCAGTATCTTCTTTTTCAAAAAATGCGAATAGTGACATCGAGGGAAAACATAGAGCAAATTATAGAAATTTGGTGGAAAAGGTCAAGGATAGATTCCATGCGTGACAAATAAATAAATAAATAAAGCTAATGTCTCTTTTTAACCAATGCTTAGGATTTTCTCATTTTCGTTTCTTTTGTCGCAGCTTTTATTTTTACTATCACTTCTACCAAGGATTGACTACCAAGAATCAAGCACAAGTCAGGGCGGGTTGATAAAAAAATTTTAACCATAGCCAACCAAAATTATACGTATTGAATCAAGTTGGGTTCAACAATTTTAAAGATTGAACTCAAACCAACCCGCATTCTAGCGTGCTGGTTTGAGTTAGATTGACAAGTTGGGCCTTTTTTTTTTCTCTCTTCTCCTTCTCTTCTTCTTCCCTTCCCTCCTTGTCCTTTCTTTTTTCTTCTTGTCTAGCAATGGTATAGTTCATACGAACCAAAACCATCTTTGAACTAGAGAACCATCTTTGTCTCTTGTAGTAGTATTCTTTCTTCCCTTTTCCTTCCTGTCATCTTCTCCTGTTATCCGAATTGTGAAATAGAGCATGCTGTAGAGTGAGGTCGAGTGAGAGAAGTTTTGAGCGAGAGGGTACTGTAGCTCAATGAGTATTTTCATTGGTGTTCTCTGGCAATGTTTTCGTTGACAATAGGCCTCTTGGCCAGCTAGGTATGCTACAGTAGTAAAGATGAGAACAATGGAAATGATGGAGATTGGAGAACGAGTGAAGGACTAAGACTAAGTAGACGTAGATGAAATGATGCAGAAGGAGATTTGCAATGGTGCCGCTGGACTTGCTAGTGCGTGAGAGACTGATAGAAATGAGAGAAGAACTAAAGAACCCTAGGGAGAACGTGAGAGAATGAGAGAGTTATATATATATATATATATATATATATATATATGTTGGCTGGTTGTGTTGTGTTGGGTTGAAAATTTTTCAACTCGCCCATAATCGAGTTCAAAAATGTTGACCTAAGTTGGCCCGCAAATCCAACTCAAATAAGCACGTCAACTAGAACCACTGCTCAGCTTTACTTTCACCCTAAGACTTCCTTTCCCATGGAATTACCAATTACCCCATAAATGTCACTTCGGGTTTTTTGTATTAGACTGGCCCAGCGATATGCACACATGATTTGGATTGGCTAGCCCAATAATTTGATTGGGCAAGCAATCTTTTTTTTAGCTCTTAAAAATTTATTCTTCTTTATTTTTTTTTGGTGAAAATTTTATTCCTCTTTTTTTCAAGTTACGTAAAACTTTGAATCTCACTCTTTTTTGAAATAATTTAATATTCACAACATTAGAAGTATTGAGATTTTTTTCTTTATGATTGGGTAGAACGAATATTGTTGTTCAAAACATTCGATGAGTAAATTGAATTGTACAAATAATATAGAAATTAAGTTCAAGTATGGCTCCATGATGATCATGGGAACTTTTTGACTATTGGGATCTACTTTTTGATTTTATTTCTCGAGGTGACTTTTTTTTTTAATTTATGCATGTAACCCAATTTTATTGTTCAATGCTAAGTTGCCTTGTTGACAGGCTACTTACATAAGTCACCCTTCAGAAAGGTTACTTACGTGCATTTGAATTTTTGAGAATTTTTTAATTATATTTTTATTTTTATTATTAATCATTAATAATATTATTTCATATTATAATTATTATATACATGTAATATCCCAAGAATTTATATGAATATTTAAAATTTATTTGAAGTTTATTAAAAAATTTAATTACATGAAAAAATATTCTTTTTGAATTAGTGAAGGAAATTTGGGAATAGAAATTTCAAAATTTTAATTTGGGAAATTTTTACAAATTCTCAAGGACTAATGTGAAAAGAAAATAAAGTATAGAGGACTTTTGAGAAATGACCAAATAAGAACCCGAGAAGAAGAATGAGCTTATAGGAATGCGTTATGAGTCCGGTACCGAAAGGATGATGGATTCGAGGTTAAAGTGGAGTCTGAGACATTGAGAGGGACTAAAATGAAATAAAGAAATCTGTGGGGCACCTAGGATTTAGAACACCTGAGGTGAGATTTTATGAATTTGCTTTTGCTAGTCTTGACTGAGGGTCAACTGGAGAGCAAATGATAATTTCACCCCGGACGAGTATATAGGTGGTCTCACCTCTTTTTCCTCATTTTCTCCTTTCCTCTCTCTCTCTTCACCTTCTCTCCTCTCTTTCTCTCTTTCTTCTTTCTCTACACTCCAACTCCACAACCGGACTTTGAAGGGCGGATCTCGGGCTACAGGGTGAGCCTCTAGGAGCCAAGCAACGTAGGAAAAGCAAGGAATCGAGGTAGAAATTTCTATTTCTTAAACTTTTCCCTATTTTCTAGTTTTAAGAGTGTTTGAGGTAAAATCAAGATTCCGGCTTCGTTTCTCGATTAAAATTGGTGCTTTTGGTGTCTAAATGCTCCTTAGACATTAAGGGTGAGATCTCATGGAAGAAATCATGGAAAACAGTGGAGATTTGGCCAGATTTGGGCCAAATCCGAGAGAAATCGCGAAAGGTCGCGATCGTGACGCCTAGGCGCCAAGGTTCGTTGGGGAGGAAGAAAGGATTGGCGGCCAGGCGCCAAGCTTGGGTTGGCGGCCAGGCGCCAAGTGTGCCGGGAAACCTTAGTTTATTTTCAATCAGCCATAACTTATTCATCCGAACTCCGTTTTGGGTGAACTTTATATCGTTGAAAAGCTATTTAAGTCTAGTTTTCAATGGTATAAGTTTAATTTGGATATTCATTACCAGTTAGGAGTTATGATTTGAGAAGTGGATGAAGGTCGGGAGTAGTGGTAAGGAATTTCTCTATTTCGTAACCCTGATGGTTTTTATCTGGTTACAATAGGAATGGTCAAGGTGCAAGGTGGGAGTTCCGAGAGCATGAAATTCAGGTGAGTGGGTTAATACTTGCTATGATTAAATATCTTTGCTATGGACTTTATGCATCATAGTGAAAATATGTTGTATATCCAAGTTTGAAAAGGATGATGACATAAAATATATATATATATATATATATATATATATATATATATATATATATATATATATATATATATATATATATATATATATATATATATATATATATATATTTATATGTTTAAATTATATTGTGCTTGAAGGGGACGATGAGACATAAACAATTGTAGAACTTGCCTGGTGATTCTTATTTTCTCATGAATTGAGGTTATATGATGGATTGTGAATAGCATGTGAACTGAGTTGAAATGTGTCATACTCTGATTATTGAGTTCATTCATATGTGGATAGTTGATGTAATACCCATAAAAAATAAAATATAAATGCGTGTTTTCAAACTACTGTTACTATTTACGTATATGGTACTATTTATTTATACAATCAAAATGTCAAGTACTAGATGTGGTTTGGTTATAAGAGAAAACTAGAAAGAAGTTTGTAGGAGAAAATGACGTTTTATGTGTAAAAATACCCTCAGGGACTAAATTGAAAGGACTGAATTGAAAAGAAACTTAAAGGTTTCAGGTGAAAAGATAGTTTTTCCTTTAAGTTTTCAATAGTAAATAAAAGAAAAATTTTCCATCGTGTACAGCAACTGCATTATTAGAAATGTCGTTTTCATAAATAGTAAATTGAATATTTTATTAGCGAATAGTGTCAAATAGTACCCTTGACTTTTGCTATAAATAGGCTCTTACATTTCACTTTTAAACTCATACCTTCAACTTCTCTTCTTCTCTCCTTAAGTTTCTCTTGCTCCGACGCTAGGCTTCTGAGATTTTGGGCCTTTTCGTTTTTGCTTAGGTAAGGATACTATGCCCTTTCTATGTCTTTCAAATTTTAGAAGTTATTTTCTTAAGTATGCTCTGTGGTTTCGGCTTTGGCCGATCTTCCACATCAGAAAAACTGTCGTTAGCTGTTATTTTGATTCTCTGATTATCGAAATAGAATATAAACTGTAGAGAATACATGTCTAGGAAAGTTCTGGCTAAGGAAAGACCTGGTTTTTAACTGTGTCCAGTGTGACCCTCCACTCTTTCTTGAGAACTTACCTGGTGTACTCTTTTATAGATTGTATTCTGTATTTCTGGTATGAATAGTACCCATACGTATAAATAGTGACCGTATGAATAGTACCCGTACGTATAAATAGTGACCATATGAATAGTAACCGTACGTATGAACAGTATCTGTACGAAAACAATCTTAACGTATTTTCTCTAATCTTTCATGAAAATCTTCGTAGCAGAACACTGAAATTCACCTGTGTACTCTTGTCTGTAACGACTTAAAGAAGTGATACTCGTACGGAATCCAGGTGAGTGAAACGACCCCGTTTTAATAGAGTTTTAGCATTACTGGTGATAAAAGTATGTCGTAGGACACTCCCAAGATTCATAGGGGGAAATTGGATTCAGAATGACAAATATAATGAGATAATTAATCCAGAAGTATGGATAAGACGAAGCAAGTATCTCATGATGATATGAAATTTGAATCATATAGTTATATACTATACCTGTTATATGGATGAGTATTATATTGTGCTTCTGATTATGATATGAACTGTTGTACTATTGATTGTGATTGAGCGGTACAGTATCCCCTCTCACGGCAAGGCGAAAAACCCAGTTTAAAGGGTGTTTTGACCAATGAGTGTGGAGACAACGATTCCCTCAGTAGGGATATAGCCCGGATTGATGATAAATCCGTGAGGCGCCCTAACTAAGAGGATGAGGTTGTGCGTCATGGCGGAAAAATACAAAATTGGTGAGCCGGCCTGTGTGCGATCTCCGGGATATATTGCCATTGACGAGTACTAGTATCGTTTGTTGAATTGGATGAATTTTATCTTCTTGTATGTAATTTCTAACTATGTCTATTAGTTGAGCTTGAGCCTTCGGATATGCTTGCATGACTGATGATGTATTTGAATTTTATTAACGCGAGGCCGATTTGCTCACTGAGTTTAAAAGCTCACACTCTCTGTACAAACTTTTTGTTCAGATCAGGTTGTCGCCGAAGAACATCCGTTAGAGGAGTAGATCACGTTGGACCTTCCTGCTGTCGGGTAGGCCCTTCTTTTGTTATACAGTATGTTGCTCTGTAACCGTCTAGGACATCTAGATCAGGGGTTTGGTATTTGGCTTGTATTTCAGTATGATAATGTATTTTATACTGAGGATCTATTATTTTTTTTATTAAGAAAATCTGATGTATTTTCTTTGTATTTATTAAGGAATGGTATTTTGAAAATATAGAGATAATGACTAACAATTTTACTTGTGGAAAGAATTTATCGAAAGGCTTACAGTGATGGGATATTCATCATTGTGCCGGTCATGTGCCTAGAAAATGGGTCGTGACAAAGTTGGTATCAGAGCATAGGTTGTTAGGTCTCCTAGTGATTACAGAGCAAGTTGTCTTTAGTGGGCCTTCCCCTATTGTCGTGACTGCAACACGACCATAGGATGAAGATCCACCAAAAGCCCTGTAGAGTTTAAAATCCTTTTCTTTCGTGTCTTTACTTGAAGCATAATAGTGACGATATATATATTATTCTTAATTGTAGAATAAGTTTAGATGGCACCAAGAAAATCAAACGCTTCTGGAATCCGCACAAGATCTGGCAAGGCCTTGGTCCCTCCAGCTGCTCAGTCAGCAAATGCAAGACTGGAGATGCCTAACCGTGCAGAAGATAACCATGCACAAAACAGAGAAATATCCACTGAAAACCCTGGAAGAAATGCTGGAGACGAGGTGAATGGGCTAAAGAAACTTCTGATGGGACAGTCATCTGAAGATGGCTCACAGGCATCAGTACATGCTGCAAAAGTACAAGAGACAGATCAGATGCCACCTCCACCCCCTCCTCAGGATTGGGTAGGGACAGAGGTCAAAATCTCAGAATTTATGAAGCTGAATCCGCCAACCTTTGCAGGAGATGTTAATGAAGACCCACAACGTTTTCTAGATGAGTGTGAGAAAATCCTTGACACACTAGAATGCCCTGAACCTCGAAAAGTAACCCTTGTTACCTTTCAGTTAAGAGGTAAGGCCGACCGCTGGTGGCGAACATGGAAGAAGGGCATGGCCAGAAATGCCCCACCCGTTAAATGGAATGACTTTAAAAGAATTTTTCGAGAACAATTTATTGCGGAGAGTATACGAGAAGCAAAGATGAATGAGTTTGAGCCACTCCGGCAAGGATCACGAACCGTCGATGAATACGACAATCTGTTTATAGAGTTGTCTGAATATGCTACTCACATGGTCCTAACTGAGAAAGAAAAGATCCGACGGTTTATTAAAGGCGTTCGAGAGTCTTTATTTGACAGGGTGGTATCGAAAATACGAGATTTTTCATTTTACACAGAAGCCGTCGACATCGCCCGTATGATAGAAGAAAGAGATATGCAAAAAGAAAAATGGAATAACAAAAGAAAGAGGAAACAAGATGAGAAATCATGCTACCACGGAGAGAGTTCTGGACGTGCAGCCTCTACCGCTAGTGCACCACAGCGTCAACAAAGTGGTACAGGGGGTCAACAAAGGCCCTGGTGCTCTAAATGTGAAAGAAATCACTTCGGAGCTTGTTTTATCAACAACAACACTAGGGTTTGTTACCAATGTGGTCAAAAGGGCCACATCAAAAGAGATTGCCCCCAACTCTACACGAGATCTGGCCAAGGGTTAATACGCCCTAATCAATCAGAGGCTACTGTTGCCAACAGAGCCCCTGTAACTGTAGGAGGCAATGGAATCGGAAGAGGTGCTGGCATAGGACAAGGTGGTCGAGGTCAGGCTTCAGCAGGCCGAGGGAACGCTCGAGTATTCGCTTTAACCCGTCAAGATGCTCAGGCGTCTAATACGGTGGTAGCAGGTACTCTTCTGATTGAATCAAATTTTGCACATGTTTTGTTTGACTCTGGCTCTACGCATTCCTATGTGTCACCATTCTTTGCTAAGAACTTTAAGCAAAAAGTTGTTAGATTAGAATGTCCGTTTTTAGTAACTACGCCTACTGGAGGCACCGTACTAATAGAACGAGGCTATCGAGCTTGTAAAGTAAGAGTCGGAGAAATAAATACAACAGTAGACCTAATGCTGTTAGATATGACAGACTTTGATGTCATCTTAGGCATGGATTGGCTGACATCTTGTCATGCCACTCTGGATTGCTATAATAAGATAGTTAAGTTCAATATTCCGGGGGAGCCTTCCTTCGTATTTCATGGTGAAATGAGTGAAATTTCTAGAAATCTTATATCTTTAATGTGTGTCCAACGTTTATTGCGAAAGGGCTGTCAAGGATACTTGGCATTTGTTAAAGATATTAAGAAAGAAGAACTAAAAGTAGAGGACGTTCCAGTAGTCCAGGAGTTTGTAGATGTCTTCCCAGATGATCTACCAGGTGTACCCCCAGATCGAGAGATTGAGTTCCAGATAGAGTTAGCACCAGATACTTGCCCAATCTCCATACCCCCTTATAGAATGGCACCAACAGAATTAAAAGAGTTAAAGACTCAGTTACAGGACTTGCTAGACAAAGGCTTTATAAGGCCAAGTTATTCACCTTGGGGAGCTCCTGTTCTGTTCGTGAAAAAAAAGGACGGATCGATGAGACTATGCATAGATTACAGGCAACTGAATAAGGTAACTATAAAAAATAAATACCTGTTGCCTCGCATCGACGACCTTTTCGATCAACTTCAAGGAGTCAAGTGTTTTTCAAAGATTGACTTGAGGTCTGGTTATCACCAACTCAAGATCAAGGAGGAGGATGTGTCTAAAACAGCCTTCCGTACCAGATATGGGCACTACGAGTTCTTGGTGATGTCATTTGGATTAACGAATGCACCAGCTGCTTTCATGGATTTAATGAATGGGATTTTTAAATCCTTTTTAGACAAATTTGTCATTGTCTTCATAGACGACATTCTGGTGTACTCAAAGACTTCAGAAGAGCACGAACAACACCTTCGTGTTGTGTTGCAGACATTGAGGGATCATCAATTGTACGCCAAATTCTCTAAATGCGAGTTTTGGATTGATTGTGTAACTTTCTTGGGACATGTAATCTCCAAAGATGGCATCCAAGCAGACCCAAGTAAAGTAGAAGCGGTCAAAATGTGGCCTAGACCTACCTCCGTTATGGAGATTCGCAGCTTCTTGGGATTGACAGGATATTATCGTCGTTTCATCCAAAATTTTTCCCAGTTAGCCGCCCCTCTCACACGACTGACTAGGAAAGGAGTAAAGTACCAATGGGATGACGCTTGTGAAGAAAGCTTTGAAGAACTCAAGAAAAGGTTAATCTCCGCACCTGTATTGGTCTTACCCTCAAGACCAGAAGGTTTTACAGTATACTGCGATGCATCAAGAGTAGGGTTGAGATGTGTTCTCATGCAGCATGGCCAGGTAGTGGCATATGCATCGAGACAACTTAAGAAACATGAACAAAACTACCCCACCCACGATTTGGAAATGGCAGCAGTAGTTTTCGCTTTAAAGATATGGCGACATTATCTATATGGAGAAACTTGTGAAATCTACACTGACCACAAAAGTCTAAAATATATTTTCGACCAAAAGGACCTAAACTTGAGGCAAAGGAGATGGGTAGAATTACTAAAAGACTATGATTGCAATATTCTTTACCACCCAGGCAAAGCGAACGTGGTAGCAGATGCCTTGAGTCGAAAATCTATGGGTAGTCTGGCCCATATAGCAGTAACAAAAAGACCATTGATCCAAGAACTACAAGAGCTAAGAGCAAAAGGTGCTACTCTTGAGGTTACAAGGACAGGATCATTCTTAGCCCATATCAGGGCTAGATCTTCTTTTGTAGACCAGATACGGATATCCCAAATGGAGGATCCTGAGCTTGTCCAAATTATGGAAAAGGTGAAGATTGGTGAAGTGAATAGTTTCACACTCGACGATACAGGAGTCTTGCTTTTTGAACAACGGTTGTGTGTACCAGATGTTGAAACTCTTAGATAAGACATCATGCAAGAAGGCCATCGTGCTGCATATGCTGTACATCCAGGAGCCACCAAGATGTATCAGGATCTGAAACAGATCTACTGGTGGAAAGGAATGAAACAAGACATAGCAGAATTTGTGTCTCGTTGTTTAACCTGTCAACAGGTTAAGGCTGAGCATCTAAAGCCAGGAGGCTCGTTACAACGATTAGAGATTCCTGAATGGAAATGGGAACGAGTGACGATGGACTTTGTTGTTGGTCTACCTCGCTCCACAGGAGGTTATGACTCAGTTTGGGTCATTGTTGACCGACTAACCAAATCAGCACACTTCATTCCAGTCAAAACCACTTATGGTGTAGTAACGTTGGCACAATTGTATATTAAAGAAATAGTAAAGCTGTATGGAGTACCTATATCTATCATTTCTGATAGAGGTCCTCAATTTACCTCTCGTTTCTGGAGAAGTTTTCAAGAGGCATTAGGTACTCGAGTGGACCTTAGTACCGCTTTTCACCCATAGACAGACGGACAGTCAGAACGGACGATTCAGACGCTAGAGGATATGTTACGAGCTTGTATTCTAGATTTCAGTGGTAGCTGGGAAAAGCATTTGTATCTTGTAGAGTTCGCATATAACAACAGCTACCAGGCCACTATTGGGATGGCACCCTTTGAGGCCTTGTATGGGAGACGTTGCAGATCTCCGATCGGTTGGTTCGAGGTAGGTGAAGCAAAAGCATTAGGACCCGACTTGGCCCAGGATGCCCTAACCAAGGTTAAGACAATACAAGATAGGATGCGAGCAGCTCAAAGTAGACAAAAGGCATACGCTGACCATAGACGACGTGATTTGGAGTTCTCAGTCGGCGATATGGTATTCCTTAAGGTCTCTCCAATGAAAGGTGTGTTGAGATTTGGAAGGAAAGGAAAGTTGAGTCCTAGATACATCGGGCCTTATGAGATTCTAGAATGAGTGGGAAAAGTGGCTTATCGGCTTGCCCTACCTATGGAACTGGAAGGGATTCACCCTGTTTTTCACGTATCCATGTTAAGGAAATACCTTCCTGACCCTTCTCACATACTTCACCCTTCTCAGAATGATTCTATCCTAGTAGATGAAAATTTGTCATACGAGGAGATACCGGTGGCTATCCTCGATAGTCAAGTAAAGAAACTCTGATCTAAGGAGATTCCATCCGTAAAGGTTTTGTGGAGGAATCAAACTCACGAATAAGCCACATGGGAAGCCGAGGCCGACATGCGTTCTAGATATCCGCATCTTTTTACGACTTGAGCTAATTTAAATTCGGAGGACCGAATTTGTTAAAGGGGGTGATAATGTAATACCCATAAAAAATAAAATATAAATGCGTGTTTTCAAACTACTGTTACTATTTACGTATATGGTACTGTTCATTTATACAATCAAAATGTCAAGTACTAGATGTGGTTTGGTTATAAGAGAAAACTAGAAAGAAGTTTGTAGGAGAAAATGACGTTTTATGTGTAAAAATACCCTCAGGGACTAAATTGAAAGGACTGAATTGAAAAAAAACTTAAAGGTTTCAGGTGAAAAGATAGTTTTCCCTTTAAGTTTCTAATAGTAAATAAACGAAAAATTTTCCATGCGTAAGGTGCACAGTAACTGCATTATTAGAAATGTCGTTTTCATAAATAGTAAATTGAATATTTTATTAGCGCATAGTATCAAATAGTACCCTTGACTTTTGCTATAAATAGGCCCTTCCATTTCACTTCTAAACTCACACCTTCAACTTCTCTTCTTCTCTCCTTAAGTTTCTCTTGCTCCGACGCTAGACTTTTGAGATTTTGGGCCTTTCCGTTTTTGCTTAGGTAAGGATACTATGCCCTTTCTATGTCTTTCAAATTTTATAAGTTATTTTCTTAAGTATGCTCTGTGGTTGCGGCTTTGGCCGATCTTCCACATCAGAAAAACTATCGTTAGCTGTTATTTTGATTCTCTGATTATCGAAATAGAATATAAACTGTGGAGAATACATGTCTAGGAAAGTTTTAGCTAAGAAAAGACCTGGTTTTTAAGTGTGTCCAGTGTGACCCTCCACTCTTTCCTGGGAACTTACCTGGTGTACTCTTTTACAGATTATATTCTGTATTTCTGGTATGAATAGTATCTATACGTATAAATAGTGACCGTATGAATAGTACCCATACGTATGAATAGTGACCATATGAATAGTAACCGTACGTATAAACAGTATCTATACGAAAACAATCTGAACGTATTTTCTCTAATCTTTCATGAAAATCTTCGTAGCAGAACACTGAAATTCACCTGTGTACTCTTGTCCGTAACGACTTAAAGAAGTGATACTCGTACGGAATCCAGGTGAGTGAAACGACCCCGTTTTAATAGAGTTTTAGCATTAATGGTGATAAAAAATATGTCGTAGGACACTCCCAAGATTCATAGGGGAAAATTGGATTGAGAATGACAAATATAATGAGATAATTAATCCAGAAGTATGGATAAAACGAAGCAAGTATCTCATGATGATATGAAATTTGAATCATATAGTTATATACTATACCTGTTATATGGATGAGTATTATATTGTGCTTCTGATTATGATATGAACTGTTGTACTATTGATTGTGATTGAGCGGTACAGTACCCCCTCTCACGGCAAGGCGGAAAACCCGGTTTAAAGGGTGTCTTGACCAATGAGTGTGGAGACAACGATTCCCTCAGTAGGGATATAGCCCGGATTGGTGATAAATCCGTGAGGCGCCCTAGCTAAGAGGATGAGGTTGTGCGTCATGGCGGAAATATACATAATTGGTGAGCCGGCCTGTGTGCGCTCTCCGGGATATATTGCCATTGACGAGTACTAGTAACGTTTGTTGAATTGGATGGATTTTTATCTTCTTGTATGTAAAAGGATGATGTTGTGCGTCATGACGGAAATATACATAATTGGTGAGCCGGCCTGTGTGCGCTCTCTGGGATATATTGCCATTAACGAGTACTAGTAACATTTGTTGAATTGGATGAATTTTTATCTTCTGTCTATTAGTTGAGTATGAGCCTTCGGATATGCTTGCATGACTGGTAATGTATTTGAATTTTATTAACGCGAGGCCGATTCGCTCATTGAATCCGTGAGACGCCCTAACTAAGAGGATGAGGTTGTGCGTCATGGCGAAAAAATACAAAATTGGTGAGTCGGCCTTTGTGCGCTCTCCGGGATATATTTCCATTGACGAGTACTAGTATCGTTTGTTGAATTAGATGAATTTTATCTTCTTGTATGTAATTTCTAACTATGTCTATTGGTTGAGCTTGAGCCTTCGGATATGCTTGCATGACTGGTGATGTATTTGAATTTTATTAACGCGAGGCCGATTTGCTCACTGAGTTTAAAAGCTCACACTCTCTGTACAAACTTTTTGTTCAGATCAGGTTGCCGCCGAAGAACATCCGCTAGAGGAGTAGATCACGTTGGACCTTCCCGCTGTCGGGTAGGCCCTTCTTTTGTTATACAGTATGTTGCTCTGTAACCGTCTAGGACATCTAGATCAGGGGTTTGGTATTTGGCTTGTATTTCAGTATGATAATGTATTTTGTACTGAGGATCTATTATTTTTTTTTATTAAGAAAATCTGATGTATTTTCTTTGTATTTATTAAGGAATGGTATTTTGAGAATATAGAGATAATGACTAACAATTTTACTTGTGGGAAGAATTTATCGAAAGGCTTACAGTGATGGGATATTCATCATTGTGCCGGTCATGTGCCTAGAAAATGGGTCGTGACAGTTGAAGTATGTTATTGTTGAATAATTGATCTATATTATGGGTTATGTTGTATACATGCTATGTTGCTGGAACAATATTGATTATGTTGTGACTTGAATTGTAAATGACTGAGTTGTGTATGTGGCTCATGATTATGATTGAGGATGTTCTTAGATGTGATTGTGATTGTGTTTGAATAGAAAGGAAAGGTATGGTGGTGCACTATATGGAGAAATCTACGTGAAGCTATAAGGGTGGAGAATATACATGGAGCGATAAGGGTGGATGCGGCGGGGGCCGTGGGCAACGATCCAGAGGTATCCTGGATGACCCGGTTGGTACGGAAAATGTATGAAATTGATTTCACTGTTTGCTGTTGTGAATTATTTGAATTATGTTGAAATGTATTTGATTTACTTGGATATTGTTATGAAGTATTATGAATTATATTGTATTATATTATAATCGATTACGTATGATTGCTGCATGTTATCATTATGATGCATGATATTTTTTTGTCATAGTGTTGTGTTGTCTGCTCACTGGGCACGTGGTTTGCTCATACCCCTCTTATTAACATTTTTTTTCAAAGTTGACAGCTGAAGGTAAATAGCTGTATAAGGAATTATGGATCCTTAGTCAATGATTACCTTTTCATTTATTCAGAATAAAGGTATAATAGTTAAGTCTTATTCTAAGTTGTATAAATCTAGAAATCTCTGTAATCGGGTAGGTTCATTCAGTGATGTAATGTGAATGACTGTAGTGTGTATAGAGAACTCAGTTTGGTTGCATGAAAAGGAATGGTATGATGCTTAAGAGAAAGATAGGCTTACGGAGGTGAAATGAAATTCACTTTCCGTGCCGGTCACGTGCTCAGATTTTGGGACGTGACAATACATCATCTTAATTACATTATATTTTATTTATTATTATTAATTGTTAATAAAAACCGGCTAGCCCTACCTGACCCAACTTTTTTTTTTGGCCAAATACGAGACGGATAGTGTAACATCCCGACTTTTATTTCCTTTAAAAAAATAATACTTCTTCTGTAAATCGGTTTACTAAATAATTTCTGAATAAATTCCTTTCAAATAATTATGAATTTTACTATTCACGAATTTACTATTCATGTAAATAGTAACATTGCAGAAAATTTATAAGATTCTCATTAATTATGTCTAAGCTTGAATATATACAAAAATAATTTACATAATATTTATTATTATCTTTACATCTTTGTATCATAAACTACCATAAAATATATTTTTACACTTCAATCTCATCATTAATATCATCAAAGCTTTCCCTTTTACCTTTTTGCTGAAATGATCAAATTTCTAAAAGTGAGATATAAAATATCTCAGTAGCTAGTCACTTTATAAAAAAAATGTAAACACATAAGGAGATCATTTCAGCCATAAAAACATAACATCACACTGATAATAATTAAATTTCTCTTATTCACTATGTAGAACCGGATTTATAAATAAAATTCTGTAAAAACTAATTATACACATAGATATCATAAATCACAAATAATCATGCTTTTATGAAAGATTAACTACTCTGTGTGAAGAAGAAGCATTAACTTTAGTTCTAATTCTCTTCTTCATGATCTTTCTTGTGCTTCTTCTCTCCTTCTCCCTTCTATTTGTTTTTTTATCTCTCTCTCTCTACTCTTCACGACCCCGACACTCCTACCTCAACACACACACACCTATATATATATAGATATATTCTTTCTTTCTTTTATTTCCTCATTACCCCACCATTATAAATTATTCTTTATTTTATTTAATCCTTATCATTATGTTTCCATTTTCATCTTTATCTTCTCTCTTTCTTTTCGTTTCTCTTCTATATTTGTCTCTTCCTCTCTTTTTTCTTCTCCCCCACCGAGTACTTACACAACATACTCGTATTGCAAAGCTTTCAATATTTAACCACAAGTAGGCCATCTTATGCTAAACATGTGTAAACTTATCTGATATAATATTTCGTCATTATCCTCTTTTTTTTTACCTAACTTTTTCATCATTTCTTCCTCTTTTTCTCTCATCCGTCCATTTGCCTTATATGTGTTTCTTTTGGTTAAAAATAATAAAAAGACCTTAAATCTTTTTATTCTATTCAATTAGGTCCCTAATCAATGAATAAAATTCTATTTATATTTCTAAAAAATTTCATGATTACTATTTTATCCTTATTTACTTGCTTGATTGTTTATTTAGCCTCATTTTTCTAAGGTAATTAAATTTGGGATATCACAGATAGCCGGACTTGTTTTGATAGTTCTAACAACGTGCGTGCTTAATGGTCATTTGTCATTGTCTCGTAAAATTCTAAGAGTGACTTATCTGTTTTTATATTTTAGCAACCCGACTTAGTATAAAATTGCACTTTTTTTTTTGGGAACCCGACTCGTTTTGATAGTTCTAACAACCTGATTTAGTTTAAAATATAAAAACACATAATTCACTTTTCAAAATTCTAGAAGACTAATAGATGACCGTTAAGCAGGCATGTTGCTAGAACTATCAAAACGGGTCGGGTTAACCATCTATGATTTGGCAAAAAACGGGCTGAGTAGGGTCGGGCTAGCTTGTTATTATTAACAATTAATAATAATAAATAAAATATAATGTAATTAAGATGATGTATATAATAATTATAATATAAATTAATATTATTAATGATTAATAATAAAATAATAAAAATAAAATAATTAAAAAATAATTAAAAATTTTTCAAAAATTCAAATGCACGTAAGTAGCCTTTTTGAAAGGCAAGTTACATAAGTCGCCCTTCAAAAGGACGATTTATGTACAACTAAGTCGACCTGTCAGAAGGAAACTTAGCAGTGAACAGTAAAATTAGATTATATGCATAAATTTAAAAAAAAAAAAGGGAAGTCACCTTGAAAAAAAAAAAAGGGCCCGACAGTCAAAAAGTCTCATTACGGGTGTCAATTACTCTTATTGTCCTAAACACATCATTTAGTCTGTCCAAATGACTAAAAATACTAATTTACCCTTATGTTGAATTTTGGTTGAAATGCTTAAGCATTGCGGGTTAGTGCTAAAGCACTATTTCTCTGGTTTCGACAGCATTATTCTCATGGATCTTGTTCCTTCCCATAGCCATTGCGGGTTAGTGCTAAAGCACTATTTCTCTGGTTTCAGCAGCATTGTTCTCATAGATCTTGTTCCTTCCCACAATCATCTAATGGCTATGGGGGCTAAAGATGGAGGCTCTAAGGAGCGGCCCCCAATCCTATTCTCATATGGTCTACTGTTTCAGTATCCAGTTCTAGTGTTGAAGCACCAGTTAAGAAATATATATATATATATATATATATATATATATATTGAACACCCATATTTATATAATAAAATTGAGGATCTTTATAAACCATAATTTAATTTGATAACTAATCCATGAATCACCAAAAATTAAATTATATTAGTATCAATAGTGCTGAAGCACCCGTTATTATTATACTGATCAATATTTAAATAAAATTTATTTTTCAAAATCAATTTAAAATATAATTCATGTTTATATAAATTTTAGTTTATCCAAAAATAATTTTAAAATTCAATTCTATCCAAAAATAATTCTGACAAACTTTTTTTCAAACAGACGCTTAATCTTTGTTACACTAGACTCAATGCAGCAAACCCCGCAAAGACAAAAGAGGAGAGACATAGGAGGGAACAATGATTTTTTTTTTCAATTAAAATGTAATAAAATGAGGTGGCATGATATGAATGGTAATTTGGAATATGTCTCACTGGATGCTTTAAGTTCAAATATGGATGATTATGTATAATCCCCATCTCCTAATTCACGAAATTTATGCACATAAAATCAAGAAAAATAAAAAGTTATACATTTATTAATATTATCCAAACACACAATGGGGTAATAGTTTTTAACAAAATCTCCAAATTTGGCCTAGACCCATTTTTGATTTTTCTGTGCTTCTAAACCTTAAATTTTATGGCCCATGGCATTTTGATAATCGCTAGATTTAGAGAATTTTATCGTGTAAATTTCTTTAAACAAATTTGAGGATCCCGTCTGAAATTTGTTTCTAATTATAGTATATCACTGAAAATTAAGGACTCTTGACTTGAGTACAGTAATTTAATTATTTGGCAAAGTTGAAGTCCAACAAGTAGTCTCATGAATGAGAAAAAATGATAAGTTTATAGAAAATTCAACCTCTCAAAAAGTTGAATATTTTTACCCTTCAATCAATATTAAAATTTATATGTATAATAATAAAAAATAATTTACATAGATTTCAACATAATTCAAGAATAAAAATACTCAACTTCTTTAGAAGTTGAATTTTCTATAGATTTATAAAGAAGTTGAATTTTCTATAGATTTATGTAAAAAAAAAAATCAAAGCAGAATCACTTATAGAAAGACTTACATTATCACCATATGGAGCCGAAATCAGAAAAAGCCGCAAGACTTCGAGGAATTTTGAGTTTTATGTGTATATTTGGATTACCGTTTAAATGCCTGAAAGAGTATGTTGAATTGCCAAAATATGGGTTTACAATATTTTTTACTTGTTCGGTTTAGCATTTGCATTTATATCTTAAACCATGTTTGTTCTTAGAATTCTGTTTAGATCAAAGTGGCTTTTAGTTGTTTTGCCTTGCCATTCCTTAAAATCACTTTTTAATTAAGAATTTTCAAACATAAATTACGGTGATATAAACTCACTTTTAAACAAAATTTTATTTAAAAATGAAGTTGATCCAGAATTAAGTTTACCCAATTCTAATTCAAACACACCTAATTGTCCTAAACATTTAGTTACATTTGATGGCTAGAGTGCATCTCTCTATAAATAGAAGCAACAATTCTGAATTTTTCACTTCTTTAATCAAATAGAAGCAAAGCAATACTGTATTTAAAAAAAGAAAAAGAAAAAGATATTTGTCAAAGAAGTCGCAGGCGTGAGCACTGAGCAACAACTTTCATGGGTCTTGACACAATTTCGGGAATTCTGATAGGCGGGGAAATTTTACAAAGGAACTGGCTCGGTAATGCTCAGACAAGTATGACTATGAAGTATCCAAAAGTATCACCTCAAATACGAGAATTGATCACTTGTTTGTCTCTAAAAATAAGTAATTTATTTATTTTTTATGGTCCAAATTTAATGGTTATTGTTTATTATTAAAGATAAGTAGATTGTTGAGTCTAAATTTTAAAATTTTTTTAAAAAATTATTACTTAAAATTTAAATTATTAAATCTAATATCAAATAATCCATAAAGAGAGAGACAAATAATTTATTTATCTTTCAAGACAAGCACACACTATGCTCATCTCAAATATGAGTGTTTTCTATGCGTTCCATTATCGAAGAAACCTCTGTTTACAATGCATTAGGAAAAGTAAAGTGAAAACGAATATTTTGCATGCTGTGAATGAAATGAAACCTGTCGTGCTCATATTCAATTTCTGCCGTCTTAATTTATACATCGAGTCTAATCAACATAACACCTTCGTGCTAGGCTGACACGCAAATTACGCTAAAACGGCTGTTTACAACATTACATGGAAAAGACACTTGGAAATATTGAAATAGATTTGGTTTGTGGAGGAAGAATGCATGGGAGTGTAACGAGAGAAGAAAGTAGGAAGGAGGAGAGAGGTAAGCGAGGACTGATTGATATTCGAACGTAATTGACCACAAAGTATAAATAATTATATTTGGGGATTGAAAAGTTACATGATATTCATTTACAACCCCAACATCCACCAGGTCCAAATAAAGTTGCCAATGCACCTTTTGATTCCTGAAGAAATTTTTGCGAACTTGACATGCTAACGCTTTGAATGATCTGGTAAAACACCTCCATGTTTTCCATTTTGCATGATCAAAGTCAATGGCATAAATGATTAACAGGAAATTCTATCTTTTTTTTTTTATAGAAAAAAATATTATTAAAGAGATAAAAATATACAAGGAAAAAAAAACACAAACAAAAAAGAGTAGATATCATCCTAAAAAAGACAAAAAAGACAAAAAAACCAAAAACTAGACTAATACAAAAGAGCCATTCAATCTCGATAAACATCTATCAAAGGCACTCCCTTAAAAATCTCATGAGCCGAGACCCAAAGGAAAGCAACGTATCCTATTCTATCCCATAGTAGATGAGGAGGAAGGAACCGTTGCTTAAAAACTCTTGCATTTCTTTTCATCCACAGGCACCACACAGAAGCAAACACGACAGCCTTCCACAGGACCTTGTTCTACAGGAAAATTCTATCTCCATTCCATGATCCGATTCAAGTTTAGAATTTGCTACTATGCTCAGACAACCACCGCAGGCAATACAGCATCAAATACACTCTGAACAAACCTCAGGAATGATCGGTTTCTACCAGGCCCAGTGAGAAGGTGGACCGTTAATAAATAATGTCAAATGAAAAATATTGACGTGTTCATCTAACGGAACTATTCCTCAAAACAACGGTGAGAATTTGAAGGGCCTCAATTTCGTTGGTTTTGGAATCGGATGCATGTGGGTGTCAATACCGACTTCTTTACAGGGTTGTGACACTCTTGGCTAGATTCCGAGGCTGGTCAACATTAAATCCTCTCAGTACAGTGAGGTGATATGCCAGTAACTGCATCAGAAAGATGACATTGTTGAAATATATAAGATGTACAAATCTTTCTATGTCAAATATATAAAAAGAAACCTAAGAAGATTTCAGGAAACAAAAAGGAAATTGAACTGCAAAACTTGCGTATAGGAAGTCAAGAAATTAAAATCTACAAATATTTTAGCAAAACATCTTTTACAAAAGTAGTATGGGTTAAAGCAGTAAAAATGCTTTGAAAAGTCAGTTAACAGACCTGTAATGGAACTATATTAATTACAGGTTGAAGGCAGTCCACAACCGATGGAACTTCAATCGCCCTACAAGATTCACCAGGGCACACGGAAGCTGCATCCCCTTTTGAACACATAACTATAAGGCGGCCTTTGCGAGCATGAAGCTGTTGAATAACTGACTGCTGCTTACTGCCAAAAACTAAAGATATCAGTATCAATTCCTAACTCGAGATATTGTAGCCACTACTAGCCTAACACAACCAACCTGAAGCAAGCATCACGAGTAGCTAAAACAATAATCGGAAGATTTTCATCCACTAACGCCAAAGGCCCATGCTTCATTTCACCAGCAAGAATCCCTTCACTATGCATAAGAGCCACTTCCTTTACTTTCAAAGCTCCTTCCAGAGCTGTTGCATAATTAAATCCTCTCCCAAAGACAAGAAGAGACTGCTCAGATATTAACAACTTTGCCAGTTCCTTCATCTCCTGATCTAGATTCAGCACCTCCCTAACTTTATCTACAATACACAACACATAAGATTTTGTTTTCATTAGAAAGGAGACATTTGATACACAATATGTTGACAAATTACCAAAAATCCTATCTAGTAAATTTGGGTTTGGTTCAAGTTTTCAATAGATTTCCTATAGATCATAAATTCTAAGGAAAACCAATTTCCATGAAATGAAAGAACCCATAAATTCTAAACTCCAATCTTATTATGCTATCAACATGCGTGGTATCAAGTATTTGTATTATATTAACACCACTGCCACATGTATTAACATCACTGCTTGTGCAATCAACGTCATCACTTCTATTGCTATTGCTCTATCACTACTATTATCATCTAAAATAGTTATTTTACTGACATTATAATCATCGATAGATCTTTAGAATGATGAATATATGGAAATAATCCCGGGAATCTTTGACCAACTAAAGCATAGCATTCATATTCACCCAGGCATGGTATCCGATTTTGAAGTTGAGATTCGTGGATAGATGATACCATGAGGGCAAAGCCACTAATTCAATGCTACAGAAGGTAACAAACCTAATTAAAATGCTCAGCAAACAGAAACTCACTTGGCAGGTCAAATAGACCATCTATAATGGCTTCTCTTCTTGCTTGATTAGAAATTGTATCACCTCCTATTGCAAGAGCTAACATGGCCATCACAACAATTTGACTCGTGTATGCCTATTAAAAATTATAAATGTGTGAATATAGCAATTGATAGTAATATTAAAAAAAGAAGAAGAAGAAGAAGAAGAAGAAGAAGAAGAAGCAGAAAACAATATCCTTTAAATGCAACTGTTACCTTGGTACTAGCCACACCTATCTCAGCACCGGCATTTATATGTACACCACAGTGTGTATTCCTAGCTATTGCACTACCAACAGTATTTGTTATGCCAACACACAATGCACCATTGTCTAAAGCATATTGCAGTGCAAGTAAAGTATCTGCAGTTTCACCAGATTGACTAACAAAAATAGCAGTATCTTCTCTGTATATTGGTCCCTGCCGATCCAATAGATCACTAGCAACTTCCATGGTAACTGGGACTCCTACAATTAGATGTATAGAATGGCACACAGTAAGATAAACACAATTTTTTAATCCACAAAACTTACTAGAAGATCAAAGTCACAACTAACCAGAAAGTTCTTCCAATATGGGTCTAGCTGCCAATGCAGCATTGTAACTAGTACCACAACCAATGAAAACAATCCTCCTACTTCGCCTAATTGTTTTAAGGTGATCCTTCAATCCACCCAACAGAACGGTTTTAGATTTGCTGGATCCTCCACGCATAAGCCTCCCCCTCATTGTGGTTCTAAGAGATTCGGGTTGCTCATGAATTTCCTTCTGCATATAATGCTCGTAACGTCCTTTATTAATTTGCTCAACCTCCATCTCAAGGACAGATAATGCTCGTTGCACTGAAGCAGGTCTAGAAAGGGAACCACCATGTTTTCCTTTATCATTTTCATACTTCAAAATTGAAACTGCACCATCCTGAAACAATTATTTCTAAGTATAACATGTTCTATACAAAGTGACATGACATCTAAGCCATGCAATTGGCATAAAAAAACAATGCAACATATAGTAAGAGTTGATAACTATCATTTCATCATGTCAAACAAGGAAGAAAAGAAGGATATGAATAAGATGCTTTTCGAAGTAAATTGCAAAGATTCTTTCTTCTGTGAAAAAAAAATTAAAATTAAAAAATTAAAAAAAAATATTTGCCACAGTCAGAATTCTATACATTTAAGTGACTAGAAGTATGCCAAATGGGCATAAAGCACACAGCTTGCAAGCGCTACAATGGAAAGACTGCAAATTGTACCTTGAGATGTACTACTTCACCATCCTCAATAACCAGAACCTTCTTTGTATGCTCAACTACAGCATTAGCATCACTAGATAAAAACAATTCCTTAGGGTGTCCATTTTTTTTGGATAAAAAGTTATTATCCTCAAATGCTGAACCATTGCTGATATCCTCTGTCAATTCCTGAAATTGGAGAAGAAAATTTCTTCAATCCTCGTCAATCAATCAGGATTATGTTCGCTGTTACCCAATATCAATCAACCATGAAAAATAAAATGAAACTAGAAAAAAGGGGATACCACCACCAAATACTCCATAGGATTCTATCTCAATCATTGTAAATAAATTAAAAGAAAAAATAATCTACAGGTGTAAGTTCTTGGACTATTGGTTTTCATTCACTTTGGCTTCAGAAAGAAAGATAACTTAATTCCAAAGCAGACTGTTGATGTATTATAAATTATTTACAAGTAGAATACAGTTAACAAACTGCATTTGAGAAGCACTAAAGATAGCCATCAATCAACCGCAACATAATATCTTCATCAGCGGGGTTGACAATGCATGAAACATAAGTCATTAATCTGCCTCTATCTTGAAATAAACATGGCTTGGCTCATACAGCCAAGCAAAAAGCAAGCAACATGAATTTAGAAAGATTAATTGCCAGGATAAAGAGAGACTACAACAACAACAACAACATAGCCTTATCCCACTAAGTGGGGTCGGCTATGGATAAAGAGAGACTATGTTGGTAAAATCCTTAAGCAGTTTTTTATACACTCTCACTTGAAGCATCATTAACAAGGTCAAGAATGAAAGTAAAATACTAATAGTTTAAACATCATTAACAAAGACTTCAGAAAATTGCTATGTAGATCGATTAATCTTTTAGAAGCTTAAACATCACTGAATTGCATTCTGCTTACCTTAACACCTAGGAGTAGAGGGCTGCCACGCTTGCAAGCAATTAACTCATTTGGATAATGTCGACTTTTGAAAATAAGGGCATATGCTCCATCGAGATGCCTCATAACTTCCAGAACAACTTGACTGAAGGTAACAGCCTGGTCACCTGCAAAATGAATGGGAAAGTACATCAATCCAACATCAGAAATAGCCAACAGACAAGTTCATGGAAAGAAAATTGTGATGAACTGAAAGGAAAACTGCATATAGTTTCCCTAATATGAGACAGACGGTGTTCTATGGTACACATAATGCAGGTTAATTTAGACTCCAGAACTTTGCAGGTTTTCTAATAGGGAAACCAAGGCTAAATTTATCAAGATATAGTAGTGTCTATAATAGGTGAAAAAATCATTTTCAAACAAATTCATAAAATAATATCAATTTTGAAGCACTTGAAAAGATAATTTTGTCCCTTTTCATCTTCTTTTCTCCCTGTTTATAAATTAGAATCAATTTTTCATAAACATAATAGCAGGAACTACATCCTTTTTCTTTTGGCCATATGAACTTCATCCTTTAGTCCATAGGAAACAACAGTCACAGGCATTTCTACCAGGGAGCCATGCAACTAATAACAGCCATGTACATTGATGCCTTAACTTTCAAGTACTTCTAACCACAGTGATCAAGACTCAAGATACACACCTGATTACCTTCTAAAACACATGTGCTTTACTTATAAGAAGCAAATACCAAAATGGTCAAAAGCTACATTTATAACTATAATAAGTGTACAGAACATCTACGTCTCAACTCTCAACTAGTATAAATCAAAAGCCCTTTCTCCAATGAAATTTACCTTCTTCATTTGCTTTGTCAAAAACAAACTTTGCAAGTTTTGGAATGACTTCTGTGTCAGTTTCAGATTCAAAGGTGAAACCATGTCGGGTCAGTGTTTCCTTCAAAACCTGAATATATAACAAACTATAATGAGATTAGCAACAGCCTTTAGAAAAATGAAGGGGGGAAAAGATGCACACATTAGCATTATAAACAGGTTTATGTTTAATATGCTTTTGTTGTGAGTAAAGATATTAGATTCTGAAACAAAAAGTCAATTTCTCCCTCAGCATTAACACATCCAGTAACTCTCGAGATTAATAGCACTGGCACTTTCCCTACTCCCACTGCAGATATCTAAAAGTTGACAGCATCATGATTATCGTTATAATGTGTACCTACAACTACCCTACGACAAACAATTTTCACTCAAACCCTTTTCATAATAGTTTTGTAATTCTGAGACGCGGTTTTTAAAGTCTTATTTGGATCAAATGAGTTTAAAATAACGTATAAAACAAGATAAATATCATATTTCAATTCATGACTATATCTGAAATCAATTTCGATACAGAATCATATTTCTGTCAAAGCGTGGCAAAGGCAATTTACTCTGCTCATCATAGTTATGCAAAAGAGAGAGGAAAGCCACGGAGAGATCAAATAATCATTAGACAGCAGATGAGAAATGAAATCTTAGTCACACCTCATAGTTAGTAATAACCCCATTGTGAACAACCATGAATTCATCTCCAGCACCAGAGGTCTGAGGATGACTGTTCCTTGGAGAAGGCTCCCCATGAGTTGCCCACCGTGTATGTGCTATTCCAGCATGGATTGGAAAAGATTCCTCCAAATTTAATTCTACTTCGGCAACTTCTGATTTGTTCAACAAAGAATGGAGGCCAATCTTAGTATTATGTCTCGACCTCACATAATTTTCTAGCTGGAAAAGCGATGGGAGAATTTTTTTTTTTGTGTTTTTTTTTTGGGGGGGGGGGGGGGTGGGGGAGGAGAGCTTAGCACTATGCTGCAATTAAATTATGTAATAAAAAGATAATTTCCAGGTGTAAGTGAAAGTATTCCAGTATATTGAAACGTCTTCGCGCATAACGGTTATAAAAGATAAAATTGCGAGGCTTCATGTATTCCAAAGTTCATGATAAAACAGAGGGGAGAAGAAAAACGTGTCGGCATTGAGAGCTGTACAATTATAGGCAGGACTATCATAAACTTAACAAGAAAAAAGATATTATAGAACACCAGAACTGAGAAACAAACAAAAAGAAAAAAGGAGTATTATGAGCGTCATGAGAAGAAAAAGGAAAAAAAAAAAAAGACAGAGAAATACGGAAGATGAGTAAAAGAGATGTGACCTTGGTAGACGGATTTGACAAGGGATTCGATGTTGCCCTCTTGACGGAAGATAAGAGGAGGAGGAGAGATAGAAATTGAGGAGCATTGAGGAGTTTTTGGATCGTGAGGAAGTGAAGAGTCGATGGCAACGCCAGCGGAATCATAGCCACGGTATTCCAATCGCCGGAGTCCATTGAAGAGTACCTGCAGGATGTATCTCCGTTCTCGGTTCACGTTATAATTAAGATAAGCAAATATTCCACACATTATTTCTTCTTCTTCTTCTTCTTCTTCTTCTTCTTCGTCAACGCTTTGTTCTTCTTCGTTTTCTTCTTCTTCTTCGTTCTGTTCTTCGTTCTCCGATTGCCTTGGGCTTTGATCTATATAAAGTAAAGGAACACGCCGGCGGACACATTTGACTAGTGACTCGCCCAATCGTGTTGATTGATCTGAGAATTAATCAGGGGTATTTTGGTAATTGGATTGTGCATCGAGGGTGCTTATGTGGAATGGCGTGATTGGGTAGAGTCAAACTGGCTCAACTCTCGACTCCAACTGCGATTCCTATAAAAATCCTGCATTCTCTTTCAGAATTCATATTTGTCAATTACGTGTCAGTTGACAACTGTTTACAATAATAAAATGTTACCCCAGCTCTGCACTCGTGGGTTGGGATTAGCCGTGGATTTTTCTTATTTTAAAATAGTTTTATCATAAAAAATTTGGGTAAATTACACTGATATCCTCCAATTTGAGTTGAACTACACGTTGTTGTGAAAATTACATTTTAAAGCTATTGTATTTTAAAAAATAATTTTAGTCCCACAACCAATTAAAACAAAGAGAGGATAAAATTTTATATATTAATATGTGATAGTAGACTTATAAAGAGTTAAAAGAAGATATGAGCTCACGTGCTTATAATTTTGGGTCAATACAGTGCAAATTAGCGATTTGCGCCGTGCATGCACGACAAAGTCAATTGAACCTGATTTTATTTTTTCTTGGAAATAATTTTATTTTATTTTATTTTATTTTTGTGCCTACACGAACAAATGCTAAAAATGATTGTTGCAAATTTGACTAGGTTAACATCAAAAAATGAAGGGGCTGATAGTTTCAGTTTGATTGCTTAAATTCTTTTAAAAATTTTGTAACAACCCTTTAAATTTTTGTAACCACCATCTAATCTTTGTTTCTTTCTATTATAGTTTTCGCATCAATAAAAGGCATGCCTCCCCCCTCATTTTTGACACAACAATCTGATCTCCTCTTATCTCCCACATCTTCTTCTCTATTTTTCTTTAGATTACTGAGTTTTTCGTTTCTACTCTTTTGGTTCTTAAGTAAACTTCAAATGAGCTTGTTTCATCATGGGAGGAAGTTTTGCAGATACAAAATAATCTTTTTAAAAACAATATCCCTTTAGACATAACTCAGACAGTGCTAATGATGACATATTTACCACACAATTATTATCTTTTCAATTTTAAATATTTGTCAAAGTATATTTTTCATTCCTAACATTTATTTTAAGTTTTAATTTCATCCTTAATATTTTTTTTTGCATATTTCATCTTACATATATTTTTTTTATTTCAATTTTGTTTCTAGGGTTAATGTCATCAACAAAGTTGAAAAAAAAAATAATGTGGACTCCTCCAAATGACATGTAAAATATTTCATGTGACACATTAACTATTTAACCATTAATTCAAGATGAAAGAGATTAATAAAAAAGTATCATTTGGAGCAAAATTAAAGTTTAATCAAATGTTTGAGACAAAATTAAAACTAAAATAATTTAGTATGACATGTTGGTAGTGAATGAGTCATATAGATAAATTCATGTTAACATTTTTCTATCAATTATGTTAATAACGGTAGTTTTAGGGACAACAACAAAACAAAAAAGAAACGTGAAACAAAATAAGCACAAAAAATGTTATGGATGAAATTGAAATTCAAAGCAAATGTTAAGGACAAAAAATGTACTTTTACCTTAAATATTACAACTTGATTCTTTTATAATTTTATTGTCATTGAAATTAATTTTTTATACAATTTATATCCTTTCAATAATAAAATCACACAAATTTTTGTTGTCATATAAATGATAAACTTACAGTTTAATATTAACATTGTTTTAACTATTTTTATTGTCATACTAAAAATAAAATTACAATTTCATGTAAAAAGTTAGTTGTTCAATTGAATGTAAACTAAAAAAGAAAATATGTAAAATAAATTAAAATGTTAGGAAATTTAAGTATAATATTTGAAACTAGATGATTGTTAAATATAATTAAATCAAATTTCAAAAGAATTTACTGTAATTTATCCAATAAATTCAAGAAATCTAAATATTTAATAAATATTTTTATTAATTTTCATATTTTTGACAATTTTTTTTAATTTTTTATTATTAAATTACTAAAAGGCATATTTAAATCGGTAAGTTAAAAATATTAAATCTAATTACAATAATTAATTATTTAAAGTGATTAGTGATTATCTTTTTTTTTTAGGAGGAACAAAAATCTTTTCTCCTAGCTCCTACAGTCCTACTTCTACTTTAATAAAAGTTCTAATTTTCTGTTTCTTCACCCGGAAAAAAGAATATTACTTCTCACAAGGAATGAAGTAACTTATTTATTTTATTAGAAGTTGATATAAATATTTCATTTAATTAAAATAAGTATTTCTAAAAATAAACACTTATTCTTTTCAAAAAATTTAGCCAAACAGCCTAATAAGTAATGAGGCTGAAGCTAATTTTGTAAACCAATTATAATTTTACGTGTCAACTTTTAATAATGTAAATAGTGTTATTTAATATACAAATAATACTATTCGCTCAAGCCTTGTCATACATTTTCTTTTATTCGGCTCTTGGAATCTTGTTGGATCCAATCCAATTTCAGTCTAAAATTTAATAGGTACAACCATTCTCAAAATATATATAATCAGTTTATTCCTTTCTTCAATTCAGATTTTTTTGAGAAAACAACTCTTTTTATTTTTCAATAAAATTGAACAACCAATCTAAAGTTCAAACTTAGACCTCATTTATTTATACTTAATAAAAGTTTAAATCTAATTCGTTCATATTTCAAACCATTAAATACATTTTTTTTAAGTGTTGATTGCTGAATAAGGTGGTGTTTGGTTGAGTGAGTAGAAGCATTAAACGCCCAGTAGACCTCATAACCACGTTAACACCAAAATGGAACTTGTTTAGTTCAACGTGAATTCCTTTGGCCATAATCGATTCTTTCGCAAAACCTAAGTTTCATTGAACACGTCAGAAGAGTAGCTTCTTCGTTAATTGATTCTTGTTGGTAGCAGTTAACATTGTTCATTACTCCTTTGCACCTTTTCTTTCCTCTATTACCCTTTCCTTCTGTCTTTCTTTTTCTACGATCCCATTTGACATTTGTCTGGTGCTCCTTCATTTTCCTTTGGTTGCTAATTCTCTTGTCCTGTTGTCGCAGTTTTCATTTGAAATCAATTGTTTGATGCTTTGGCCTATTCATGCTCAGTATGTCGACATCTATTTTGTTCATCGCCATTTATTTCCTTCATTTTGCTTTGCTTGCTTCTTCTCTGTTCGACATCGAAGCGGTTTGATTAGCGCACGAGAATGGAGAGGCACCACTCCAGCGTCTCTTTTGTGTGTTCTGCGTAGGGTCACATTGTCGGATCTTACATGACCTGACAGCCTAGGATGATTACTCCTCCTTTTTCTTTTTGAACTTTCTGGGCTATTTTTTTCTGCAATTTTCTAGGGTATTTTCTACATTGAGTTATGTTCATCACCAATTAGGATGTGGCCTAAAATTTTCAATATTATTATTATCTTTGATGTTGAAATTAATTAATTGATGAAATTAATTTGAATTAATAATAATATTGAAATTGAAATTAATTTTCTAAATTAGGTGATTAATGACTATTTAGTTATACATTAGATACAAAAAATATTATTTAATTATTGAAATTATTTTTTTTATAATTAGGTGATTAATAACTAAATAATTTTATTTGTATAATACTAATTTGATTAATAAGTAATTAATTTTTTTTTATAATAAGGTATGAAAAGTAAATGTTGCTTGTTGGTTGATTTGTTACATAATCCATACTTTCATGTTATATATGTTCTTTACTCATAATAACATCTCTTAATTAGTTGTATTGTCATATTTATGTAGTTAACACTTGAAGTTTGCTTACTTTCTCAAAAGCATATTACCTTAATAAAAAAATATTTGATTAATTTGGTGTCATATTATCATCGTTAATGCAATAATGAGTTCATTCTTGTGCTTCTGGTTAGTAAAATGTAATTTTGTATTGACTCATATGTTTGTTTGTGGTTACCAGAAATGAGTTTCCACTTTCCAAAACAAGCAAGTAATTGTAGATCTTACTTTAGGTGATAAGACAAAGACTAATGAGTATGCAAAAACAATTGAATATTTTATCTAAACTTGCCTAGAACAATTGTCCAAATGAGAACGTAATAGAACTAGTCTTATCAAGAAGGGGTGTAAAGTTGTTATAGTTAAGTTCAACAACCTAAGTGGAAGGAATTATAATAGATCCCAGTTGAAAAACAAGTGAGACAATTTAAGAAAAGAGTGGCAAGTGTGACATAAATTGTTTGAACATGAAACTGGATTAGGATGGGACAATATCAAGAACATTGTTCATGCCTCAGATGAGTCGTGGGAGAAAAAACAATTGGTATGTGTCAAATTTAAAGTCTTTACGAATTTTTCTTTTCCTAGTATATTGTATTATGATGACAACTTCTAAATATACAGGAAAACCCTCAATATAACAAGTTTAAGAACAAGGGCCTTCCATTTTCACCTGATCTAACCACATTGTTTAAGGATGTGGTGGCCACTATGCAGTACGCTTGGGCATCATCATGGGTGCTGCCTACTGGGTTGAACAATGGCGATGATGGGTATCGTCCATGTTTGGACAATATTGTTGTGGATAAGTCTGAAGGTCTAAGGGATAGTGAGAAAGATTTAAGTAATAGAGCAACCAATGAGATGAGAAATATTAACTTAAATGCCTCTCAAGGCACCATAAGCTAGAAAAGTGGAGATAAGGGGAAGAAGGCTAGTTTTAGTGAACAAAGAGGCAAAACTAAACTATCTACTACCACAAGGATAACAGTCATGGCAGAGACATGTCACTCACTCCATGCTGACATTCCTGGTACCATTATTAGTGAAGTTATGCCTGAGCTTCTCAAGATAGATGAGATTTCAAAGAATCCATAACTTAATGTAAAATGTTGTGATTTAATGATATATAAATTAGCAAGGGAGATGTTTGTAATACCCGTTAATTTCGGAATATAATTCGCTTAAGAGTATTTTAGAATGTACAACATTACTTTAGTTATTTATTTTGGTCATTTTTAATTTTCATATTTAATTGTTCTCTTTGAATATTATTTATGAAAATTGAGTTAAATGACTGGACTAAATATTTGCACCATGTGGGATATATTCTAAGAATGGTGAAATTCATAGAAAAGTGGTTTCAGAATGGTCAATTAGTCCATTTATTGTAAATTGACCGGATGGGTTTGGATGTTGGGTTATGGATACCCATGAGTTATTGAATAACCCATTAGAAATATTTAATATAAAGTTTCAATAGTACCCCCTCATTTTTCACTAAGCCGAAGGAAGGCAGAAAAACGTTTTCTCTCTTCTTCATCCTCTTTTCAAATCATTTCCTTGATTTTCAGAGTTTTGATTGTTTGTTCGGTTCAAAAGCTTTGTAAAGATCAAAGGTAAGCTTTAATCTCATTATTTTCCTTAAATTTCAGTTTATATGTGTCACGACCCGTTTTCTGGGCACATGACCGGCACAATGATGAATCTCTCATCACTGTAAGCCTTCCGATAAATATATCAAATTTTCTTATATGAAAATCATAGATTATCAATTTAAAATACATTATTATACTGACATACAAGCCAAATGTCGAACCCCTGAACTAGATGTCCTAGACGATTACAGAGCAACATAATCTATAACAGAAGAGAGGTCTACCCGACAACGGGAAGGTCCAAAGTGATCTACTCCTCTAGCAGATATTCTTCGATGGCAACCTGATCTGAACAAAAAGGTTGTACAAACAATGTGAGCTTTTAAACTCAATGAGCGAATCGGCCTCGCATTAAAAAAATTCAAATACATTACCAGTCATGCAAGCATATCCAAAGGCTCATACTCAACCAATAGACAGAAGATAAAAATTTATCCAATTCAACAAACGTTACTAGTACTCGTCAATGGCAATATATCCCGGAGAGCGCACACAGGCCGGCTCACCAATTATGTATATTTCCGCCATGACGCACAACATCATCCTCTTACATACAAGATAAAAATTCATCCAATTCAACAAACGTTACTAGTACTCGTCAATGGCAATATATCCCGGAGAGCGCACACAGGCCGGCTCACCAATTATGTATATTTCCGCCATGACGCACAACCTCATCCTCTTAGCTAGGGCGCCTCACGGATTTATCACCAATCCGGGCTATATCCCTACTGAGGGAATCGTTGTCTCCACACTCATTGGTCAAGACACCCTGTCAACCGGGTTTTCCGCCTTGCCGTGAGAGGGGGTACTGTCCCGCTCAATCACAATCAATAGCATTTCATATCATAATCAGAAGCTCAATATAATATTCATCCATATAACAGGTATAGTATATAACTATATTATGGATTTATAAACCACATATCAAGATAACAATTAATCCATTTTTGAAAACATTCAAACTTCACATCATCATAAGATACTTATTTCATTTTATCCATACTTATGGATTAATTATCTCATTTAGATTCGTCATTCTGAATCCAATTTCCCCCTATGAATCTTGGGAGTGTCCTACGACATACTTTTTATCACCAGTAATGCTAAAACTCTATTAAAACGGGGTCGTTTCACTCACCTGGATTCCGTACGAACATCGCTTCTCTAAGTCATTACAGACAAGAGTTCTCAGGTGAATTTCGGTGTTCTGCTACGGAGATTTTCATAAAAGATTAGAGAAAATACGTCAGGATTGTTTTCGTACAGATACTGTTCATATATACGGTTACTATTCATACGGTCACTATTCATACGTATGAATATTATTTTTATGTACGGATACTATTCATATGTACAGTTACTATTCATGAAAATGACATTTCTAATAATGCAGTTACTGTGCACCTCACGCGTACGATGGAAAATTTTTCTGTTATTACTATTAGAAACTTAAAAGGAAAACTATCCTTTCACCTTAAACCTTTAAGTTTCTTTTCAATTCAGTCCTTTCACTTTAGTCCCTGAGGGTATTTTCACACATAAAACGTTAGTTTCTCCTACGAACTTCTTTCTAGTTTTCTCTTATGACCAAACAACATCTAGTACTTGACATTTCGATTGTATAAATGAACAGTATCATATACGTAAATAGTATTATACTGGTAAATAGTACCATATACTGAAATAGTAACAGTAGTTTGTAAACAAATATTTATATTTTATTTTTCTTGGGTATTACATTATCACCCCCTTAAGAGAATTCGGTCCCCCGAATTCAAAACTCATTTCAATACTGAAATAAGTGTGATTACTTCGTCTATATCTCATTCTTTGTATCTCTTTCTTCCAAAACCTCATCACACCCTTGGTGAGATTTACAAGAACATTATACCATTGACTGTGAACTCTAAACCGCATTATCAATAATTTGCATAAGACTTTTGCCTTTTCTAAACAGCAAGTAATCTCTTCCTTATCAGTTTAATCTTCTCCACAACCTTTTGTACCATAAAGTGTCTCATCCTCATAACCTTTACCAAACTCAAACCACCTAATCAGAGACGAACTCTGTCTCTATGTAAAACCTCAAATAGGTGCCTTCTCAACAGTGGCACGTGGTCTTTCCAGTTTATACTGAATATCAGAACACAAGCTACCATACACATAGCTTATAACTTTTACGAATACAAGTACCCTACCCGAAGGCATCATTTTGGCCATAGGTAATACTCTTGCCCGAAGGCGATCCTTCTACCTTAAGGCGATACTCTCAGCTGAATGCGTCATATAAAAGGAAAAATCACGTAAAATTATTACATAAATATCTAGGAAGAACAATCCCAGAAAATGTGTTAAGTAAATAACATACTCCTCATGCATAATTATATATATGGAAATTCCTCTCACCTCAATGACTCATATAGAGTCGCATCCCTTCAATGATTGAGGCAAACCCATAGTTCTATAGGTTCATAAAATACTTATTCAGCATTCCTCCATAGCTCAGAAGTGCAATGAAATATCATTTTAGTAACTCTGCTCAGTCAAAAAGATATTACTATACTATGCTTTAGAATCAAGTATGAAATATAACAAGTCCAATATCTTTTCATTCCTCAAGTTCTTTCAGTAAAATGAATCACTTCAACAAAGAAGATCTAGATACTAACTTAAATTTTATTTCTAGTACATAGATAATTTTAATACGTGAAGCTTACACCAAATGTAGCTTTAGGTACAAACAAAAGAAAAATAAATTAAGGACGAGGAGGCTTTTGAAATGTAAAAGGTGCTCCAGGTCTAGAAGAGGAAGGTGCTTCAGACCTTAAGGAGGAAGCTAATCGTTGCAGCCTAGAAAGGGTTTCTGAAGGAAGCGCCTGAGAAATTTGATAAAGAGCAGAAGTTACTCCGTTCATACAGTCAATACACCTTGCTTGTTGGTCACGAAAATTTTGAGTTGCAAACATTGAATGTCTATCAACTCGATTAGCCAGTTCCCCGAAACGACGGTTTATCAGTTTCTCTTGGTTTTCAAAGAGACGATTTATTAGTCGTTTCTGGTCCTCTGTCTTGTATTCCAGGCTCTCTATCTTACGCTCCATATTTTCGATCTTACGCTCCAGGAACGCAAGCTTATTTTCTGAGGATGTTGCAGTACTGTCCTCCTCCAACTCTATTACATCCCTCTTTCTTTTCTTAATTTCTGGTGACCTGTCTACAGGTCTCTTCCCTTTGTTGTCTCCGAGACTTAGATTTAAATCAAGCTCTACATTGCCAGTCTCAAAATTCAAGTTGAAAGACTTATTATCAGCCATTGCTCTAAGGATCTCAGAAATAACTTCAAAGGAGAAAGGAATGAAAATTGAGAAATAGGTATGTAATGAAAAAAGTAGGTTTGCTTGGTGCGATGAGTAGAGTAACGGGCAAACAAGATTTATAGACAACCCGAAGCCCCTGGAGCTAAAGCCACCACAACCTACACGCCGCTTGCTATAGGGTTTACAGATCACATATGTCGCAATGCCAGCAATTAATGTCGGACATGCAGATAAATAGTAAATGCAATTAACATAAGTCAAAGATTTCCTCAAAAAAAATTTTCGGCTAATCTTGACCTTTCTCAAAGTTCTGACTAACTACACTCTTCAGTCTGAGATTTTCTCCCTCTAACTTGTTTTATCCTGTAATCCCATATCACGATGTCCCTCTATGATCGGGTAGTCTCATATTAGCCTTATCTTAGATTCTGATCGGTGTCTTTATTCTGGATTTACACATAATATATGTATATCAATATATATATATTAAAACAAAGTTAACTGCTTACGGTCACATGCAGTAAGTATTATCATGATGTAAGGAAATCACTGCCTTTCATTTGCCCACGAGAGCATTATATGTAAGTATGTGTAACCATGAAGATATATCATCCTCTACACATTTCATTCTATCCAAGTCATTTTGATTTCACATCTCTATGAGTATATGTAGGATCATCACATATTCTCCTTGATCGTAGCCTTCACTCATTATGCATGAATAACATACATAAATGTAATTACAACATGATTCAATCAATTATGTATATTATACTCAACTGAAGGCTCTTAAGAACAACACAATAAAACGGAGAAATGTATTTCAGTTCATCATAAAAGCATCCAAGGCAATCTTTAATGGCTATATCATTAACTTCTTTGAATTTCGAAAAATGCCAACGGGAGAAATGGGAAAACTGAGTAAAATCGGCCGCAAATCCACCGAATACTGACTTTCGTGGTTTTGGCATTAATGCAACGCGCTATCGGTGTGCACGCCTACCCAGACTTCTGGCTTCCAGCTTGCAGAAATTCATAGGTTGATCGTGTAGGGGTGCGGTGAAGAGATATCTTCTTTGTCTCTTAGTCCAAATTTTTTCTCTATAAAAACCTTCTCAGCGTTCTCAGTTACCACACCACAAAGAGTAATAATCTCCGAGCCTACAATCCCCCAGTATTCCTCTCGCCTCATACTCTTACAAAAATTTCTAAATTTTTCCAAATCATGGCCTCAAGGAAGTACATTGATCTCACAGTAGAGGCTAAGGAAGAAGAGCTCGACTTAAACTTAAGTCTGGGCAAAGACAAGGGCAAAAGACCTTTTGAGGGGTCTCCAGAGAAACAGAAGGAGAAGAAAATGAAGAAGATCGAGGAAGCTGAGGAGACTAGCACGGGCCATACCTCGGAGGACAAAATCGCCTGTCTAGAGCAGGAGGTGAAAAATCTGAAAAAGATGATAGGGGACCTGGAGAAGTTAACTAAACGCAATCATGCAGAAATGACTTCAAGAATAGACAGGTTCTTCTATTGGTCTACCCAGTGCTTCTGCAATCAACAACAAAGAAGTGTTGATTGTATGAATGGGATTTACACTACCCTCCGCGACATTGCTATGTCCCTTGCTCCAAGGAATGGTCGAGGGGTGATGATACAATACAACCCTCCTAATCCAAGACCACCTCGCTTTTAGATTACTCATGCATGAGTAAACTTCTTCTTTTTTGCAATGTAATCCTTCAGTTTTTTTTGTTTTTAATGCGAGTGGTTTCTTTTATTGGCTGGTACCCTAAAATAATATAGCTACACAAAATCAATCATGAATTCAGCTTATAAAATCCACCATATAAAAATTTGATCTGACAGCAACGGAATCAAAACAAGTAACAACTTTTCCTTGACTAAGTTCAAAAGTGTAGCCACATCTGTATAAAACTAAAACTGAGAACATACTTCTTAAGAAGAGATAAGTCTCGGAGGGAAAGGAAATGAAAACATCTTACAGGACCTTTAGTAGAGCCATCTCTCTATAGTTGTGCCCGGGTTCACAACGATAGAGGAGGTCCTACTAAGGTTACCTTGCTCTGTAATCACTAGGAGACCTAACAACCTTTGCTCTGATACCAACTTTGTCACGACCCGTTTTCTGGGCACATGACCGGCACAATGATGAATCTCTCATCACTGTAAGCCTTCCGATAAATATATCAAATTTTCTTATATGAAAATCATAGATTATCAATTTAAAATACATTATTATACTGACATACAAGCCAAATGTCGAACCCCTGAACTAGATGTCCTAGACGATTACAGAGCAACATAATCTATAACAGAAGAGAGGTCTACCCGACAACGGGAAGGTCCAAAGTGATCTACTCCTCTAGCAGATATTCTTCGATGGCAACCTGATCTGAACAAAAAGGTTGTACAAACAATGTGAGCTTTTAAACTCAATGAGCGAATCGGCCTCGCATTAATAAAATTCAAATACATTACCAGTCATGCAAGCATATCCAAAGGCTCATACTCAACCAATAGACAGAAGATAAAAATTTATCCAATTCAACAAACGTTACTAGTACTCGTCAATGGCAATATATCCCGGAGAGCGCACACAGGCCGGCTCACCAATTATGTATATTTCCGCCATGACGCACAACATCATCCTCTTACATACAAGATAAAAATTCATCCAATTCAACAAACGTTACTAGTACTCGTCAATGGCAATATATCCCGGAGAGCGCACACAGGCCGGCTCACCAATTATGTATATTTCCGCCATGACGCACAACCTCATCCTCTTAGCTAGGGCGCCTCACGGATTTATCACCAATCCGGGCTATATCCCTACTGAGGGAATCGTTGTCTCCACACTCATTGGTCAAGACACCCTGTCAACCGGGTTTTCCGCCTTGCCGTGAGAGGGGGTACTGTCCCGCTCAATCACAATCAATAGCATTTCATATCATAATCAGAAGCTCAATATAATATTCATCCATATAACAGGTATAGTATATAACTATATTATGGATTTATAAACCACATATCAAGATAACAATTAATCCATTTTTGAAAACATTCAAACTTCACATCATCATAAGATACTTATTTCATTTTATCCATACTTATGGATTAATTATCTCATTTAGATTCGTCATTCTGAATCCAATTTCCCCCTATGAATCTTGGGAGTGTCCTACGACATACTTTTTATCACCAGTAATGCTAAAACTCTATTAAAACGGGGTCGTTTCACTCACCTGGATTCCGTACGAACATCGCTTCTCTAAGTCATTACAGACAAGAGTTCTCAGGTGAATTTCGGTGTTCTGCTACGGAGATTTTCATGAAAGATTAGAGAAAATACGTCAGGATTGTTTTCGTACAGATACTGTTCATATATACGGTTACTATTCATACGGTCACTATTCATAAATACGGTCACTATTCATACGTATGAATATTATTTTTATGTACAGATACTATTCATATGTACAGTTACTATTCATGAAAATGACATTTCTAATAATGCAGTTACTGTGCACCTCACGCGTACGATGGAAAATTTTTCTGTTATTACTATTGGAAACTTAAAAGGAAAACTATCCTTTCACCTTAAACCTTTAAGTTTCTTTTCAATTCAGTCCTTTCACTTTAGTCCCGGAGGGTATTTTCACACATAAAACGTCAGTTTCTCCTACGAACTTCTTTCTAGTTTTCTCTTATGACCAAACAACATCTAGTACTTGACATTTCGATTGTATAAATGAACAGTATCATATACGTAAATAATATTATACTGGTGAATAGTACCGTATACTGAAATAGTAACAGTAGTTTGTAAACAAATATTTATATTTTATTTTTCTTGGGTATTACAATATGGAAGATTAGAGGAGGTTTTGTTCTTGAAGATTTTGATGATAATTCGTGAATCTCAGTTGTTTTAGAAGTTATATTTGAGTTATAATCGGTTAAAAGAGTTGAGATTATGGTTTTGAATCAAAAGAAAGGAAAGGATGAATTTTTTGAAAGATTTTCTGCAAAATTCGAAGTACTGTAGCAACTGGAAATCTGGAATTTTTCTTCGAGTTACTGTAGCGACCAGAAATTTCGGAAAAAAATCTGGAAAATTTTCTTTGGGTACTGTAGCAGTACTGTAGTGTCGGCAGTCAACGGTACTGTAGCAGTACTGTAGTGTCGGCAGTCAACGGTACTGTAGCAGTCAACGTATTGTAGCGAACCGGCACTGTAGCGAACCGTTACTGTAGCGAACCGGCACTGTAGCAAACCGTTACTGTAGCAATCAGAAAATTTTGCGTATTTTCGTGATTTTGTTTCCTTTCTTATGTTTCCTTGTAATATATTTTACTAGAAAATTTTCCTACACAAATTCTAGTGTGGAACAAGGTAAACTTGGACAAACATCAAGGTGAGTGAATAACCTTGCTAAGCTAATTTGATAATACTAGTCAAAGTACAATATAAGTCCCATTTACAATATTATTAGGATAATAAGCAATCAATTTTTCATATGGGAGTATATGATGATCGGTAGAAATAAGAGTATGTAGAAATTATTTATTTCATGACAATTATACTATGTGATGAATTCTCACTATCTTATTAATGAGTAAAGATCTACGGGATCTAATACACGAGTGTGAAAGGGTTAAAGTCCCATATTACTCAGTGTATATCTAAGAAATCTTATACACGAGTTTGAAAGGGTTAAAGTCCCATACTACTCAGTGTATATCTAAGAAATCTATACACGAGTTGAAAGGGTTAAAGTCCCATACTACTCGGTGTATACCTATGAGATCTTATTCACGAGTTTGAAAGGGTTAGAGTCCCATACTACTCGGTGTATACCTATGAGATCTTATTCACGAGTTTGAAAGGGTTAGAGTCCTATACTACTCGGTGTATATCTATGAAATCTTATTCATGAGTTTGAAAGGGTTAGAGTCACATACTACTCGATGTATAAGACAATTAATTATATGAGTAAATGTGGTATTTGTACTTTTGATATTTTATATAGTACAGTTATTTACTTACTGAGTTTTTAAATAAACTCACACTCCCTATGATTATTTTTTTCAGATACAGAAAACAAAGAACAAGAGTATCCATTTGAAGAATAGAAGCCCATTGGAATTATCCTCTATTTCTATCTGGTGGGATACCAGTACTTATTAATGTGGATACTAGGAACGCTCTGTACTTTCTATAGGTCTCCTAGGCTTGCGATGAGATAGAAATATCAGACTATGTATGTCTATATTTGCTTATCAGATGAATATAATTCTGTACTGTGGAATGAATGATTAAGGTTGAATGTAAAACCTTATAGAACATATGTAAATAACGTATGTTTGAGAATTTTATCAAATGAGTAGTATCTTTTCACATGTTCAATTTTTGGAATGTGACAATGTTTGTGGTGTTGAAGGGTATGACAGATAAGTTAGTGAATTGGCTCCACATACAATTTACAACCTATCAGATTTGACGAAGGACTAGTTTAGTAGTTAGATTTATATGTCTTTATAGTAGGATTGTGGACATCTTTTGTCACGACCCGTTTTCTAGGCACATGACCGGCACAATGATGAATCTCTCATCACTGTAAGCCTTCCGATAAATATATCAAATTTTCTTATCTGAAAATCATAGAGATGATTTCCATGTAATAATAGATTCTCAACATAAAATACATTATTGTACTGAAATACAAGCCAAATACCAAACCCCTGACCTAGATGTCCTAGACGATTACAGAGCAACATAATCTATAACAAAAGAGGGGTCTACCCGACAACGGAAAGATCCAAAGTGATCTACTCCTCTAGCAGATATTCTTCGCTGGCAACCTGATCTGAACAAAAAGGTTGTACAAACAGTGTGAGCTTTTAAACTCAATGAGCGAATCGGCCTCGCGTTAATAAAATTCAAATACATTACCAGTCATGCAAACATATCCAAAGGCTCATACTTAACCAATAGACAGAAGATAAAAATTCATCCAATTCAACAAACGTTACTAGTACTCGTCAATGGCAATATATCCCGGAGAGCGCACACAGGCCGGCTCACCAATTATGTATATTTCTGCCATGACGCACAACCTCATCCTCTTAGCTAGGGCGCCTCACGGATTTATCACCAATCCGGGCTATATCCATACTGAGGGAATCGTTGTCTCCACACTCATTGGTCAAGACACCCTGTCAACCGGGTTTTCCGCTGTCACGACCCGTTTTCTGGGCACATGACCGGCACAATGATGAATCTCTCATCACTGTAAGCCTTCCGATAAATATATCAAATTTTCTTATCTGAAAATCATAGATTATCAGTTTAAAATACATTATTATATTGACATACAAGCCAAATGTCGAACCCCTGAACTAGATGTCCTAGACGATTACAGAGCAACATAATCTATAACAGAAGAGAGGTCTACCCGACAACGGGAAGGTCCAAAGTGATCTACTCGTCTAGTAGATATTCTTCGATGGCAACCTGATCTGAACAAAAAGGTTGTACAAACAATGTGAGCTTTTAAACTCAATGAGCGAATCGGCCTCGCATTAATAAAATTCAAATACATTACCAGTCATGCAAGCATATCCAAAGGCTCATACTCAACCAATAGACAGAAGATAAAAATTTATCCAATTCAACAAACATTACTAGTACTCGTCAATGGCAATATATCTTGGAGAGCGCACACAGGCCGGCTCACCAATTATGTATATTTCCGCCATGACGCACAACATCATCCTCTTACATACAAGATAAAAATTCATCCAATTCAACAAACGTTACTAGTACTCGTCAATGGCAATATATCACGGAGAGCGCACACAGGCCGGCTCACCAATTATGTATATTTCCGCCATGACGCACAACCTCATCCTCTTAGCTAGGGCGCCTCACGGATTTATCACCAATCCGGGCTATATCCCTACTGAGGGAATCGTTGTCTCCACACTCATTGGTCAAGACACCCTGTCAACCGGGTTTTCCGCCTTGCCGTGAGAGGGGGTACTGTCCCGCTCAATCACAATCAATAGCATTTCATATCATAATCAGAAGCTCAATATAATATTCATCCATATAACAGGTATAATATATAACTATATTATAGCTTTATAAACCACAATTCAAGAGATTCAATCTTCACATCATCATAAGATACTTATTTCATTTTATCCATACTTATGGATTAATTATCTCATTTAGATTCGTCATTCTGAATCCAATTTCCCCCTATGAATCTTGGGAGTGTCCTACGACATACTTTTTATCACCAGTAATGCTAAAACTCTATTAAAACGGGGTCGTTTCACTCACCTGGATTCCGTACGAACATCGCTTCTCTAAGTCATTACAGACAAGAGTTCTCAGGTGAATTTCGGTGTTCTGCTACGGAGATTTTCATGAAAGATTAGAGAAAATACGTCAGGATTGTTTTCGTACAGATACTGTTCATATGTATGGTTACTGTTCATATATACGGTCACTATTCATACATACGGTCACTATTCATATGTACGGGTACTATTCATACGTACGGTCACTATTCATACCAGAAATAGAGAATACAATTTGTAAAAGAGTACACCAGGTAAGTTCCCAGGAAAGAGTGGAGGGTCACACTAGACACACTTAAAAACCAGGTCTTTCCTTAGCCAGAACTTTCCTAGACATGTATTCTTCACAGTTTACATTCTATTTCGGTAATCAGAGAATCAAAATAACATATAAACAGCTAAGGACAGTTTTTCTGATGTGGAAGATCAGCCAAGGCCGCAACCACAGAGCATACTTAAGAAATTAACTTCTAAAATTTGAAAGACATAGAAAGGGCATAGTATCCTTACCTAAGCTGAAAAGGAAAGGCCCAAAATCTCAGAGGCCTAGCTTTGGAGTAAGAGAAACTTAAGGAGAGAAGAAGAGAAGTTGAAGATGTGAGTTTAGAAGTGAAATGGAAGGGCCTATTTATAGCAAAAGTCAAGGGTACTATTTGATACTATGCGCTAATAAAATATTCAATTTACTATTCATGAAAATGACATTTCTAATAATGTAGTTACTGTGCAAATAGCGGCAACGGCCGAAAATTTTTCTATTATTACTATTGAAAACTTAAAGGAAAAACTATCCTTTTACCTTAAACCTTTAAGTTTCTTTTTCAAATCAGTCCTTTCAATTTAGTCCCTGAGGGTATTTTTACACATAAAACGTCATTTTCTCCTACAAACTTCTTTCTAGTTTTCTCTTATGACCAAACCACATCTAGTACTTGACATTTCGATTGTATAATGAACAGTATCGTATACGTAAATAGTATTATATGGGTGAATAGTACCGTATACTGAAATAGTAATAGTAGTTTGTAAACAAATATTTATATTTTATTTTTCTTGGGTATTACATTATCACCCCCTTAAGAGAATTCGGTCCCCCGAATTCAAAACTCATTTCAAGACTGAAATAAGTGTGATTACTTCGTCTATATCTCATTCTTTGTATCTCTTTCTTTCCAAACCTCTTCACATCCCTGGTAAGATTTACAAGAACACTATAACATCAACTGTGAACTCTAGACCGCATTATCAATAATTTTCATAGGACTTTTGCCTTTTCTAAATAGCAAACAATCTCTTCCTCATCAGTTTGATCTTCTCCACAACCTTTTGTACCATAAAGTGTCTCATCCTCATAACCTTTACCAAACTCAAACCACCTAATCAAAGACGAACTCTGTCTATATGTAAAACCTCAAATAGGTGTCATCTCAAAAGTGGCACGTGGTCTTTCTAGTTCACATTGAATATCAGAACACATGTTTCCACACACATAGCTTATAACTTTTACGAATACAAGCACCCTATCCGAAGGCATCATTTTGGTCATAGGTAATACTCTTGCCCGAAGGCGATCCTTCTACCTTAAGGCAACACTCTCAGCTGAAGGCGTTATATAAAATGAAATCATTACATAAATCTCTAAGAAGAACAATTCTAGAAAATATGATAAGTAAATAACATACTTCTTACGCATAATTATATATATGAAAATTCCTCTCACCTCAATGACTCATATAGAGTCGCATCCCTTCAATGATTGAGGCAAACCCATAGTTCTATAGGTTCATAAAATACTTATTCAGCATTCCTCCATAGCTCAGAAGTGCAATGAAATATCATTTTAGTAACTCTGCTCAGTCAAAAAGATATTACTATACTATGCTTTAGAATTAAGTATGAAATATAACAAGTCCAATATCTTCTCATTCCTCAAGTTCTTTCAGTAAAATGAATCACTTCAACAAAGAAGATCTAGATACTAACTTAAATTTTATTTCTATTACATAGATAATTTTAATACGTGAAGCTTACACCAAATGTAGCTTTAGGTACAAACAAAAGAAAAATAAATTAAGGACGAGGAGGCTTTTGAAATGTAAAAGGTGCTCCAGGTCTAGAAGAGGAAGGTGCTTCAGACCTTAAGGAGGAAGCTAATCGTTGCAGCCTAGAAAGAGTTTCTGGAGGAAGCGCCTGAGAAATTTGGCGAAGAGCATAAGTCACTCCGTTCATACAGTCAATACACCTTGCTTGTTGGTCACGAAAATTTTGAGTTGCAAACATTGAATGTCTATCAACTCGATTAGCCAGTTCCCCGAAACGACGGTTTATCAGTTTCTCTTGGTTTTCAAAGAGACGACTTATTAGTCGCTTCTGGTCCTCTATCTTGTATTCCAGGCTCTCTATCTTACGTTCCAGGAATGCAAGCTTATTTTCTGAGGATGTTGCAGTACTGTCCTCCTCCAATTCTATTACATCCCTCTTTCTCTTCTTAATTTCTGGTGACCTGTCTACAGGTCTCTTCCCTTTGTTGTCTCCGAGACTTAGATTTAAATCAAGCTCTACATTGCCAGTCTCAAAATTCAAGTTGAAAGACTTATTATCAGCCATTGCTCTAAGGATCTCAGAAATAACTTCAAAGGAGAAAGGAATGAAAATTGAGAAATAGGTATGTAATGAAAAAAGTAGGTTTGCTTGGTGCGATGAGTAGAGTAACGGGCAAACAAGATTTATAGACAACCCGAAGCCCCTGGAGCTAAAGCCACCACAACCTACACGCCGCTTGCTATAGGGTTTACAGATCACATATGTCGCAATGCCAGCAATTAATGTCGGACATGCAGATAAATAGTAAATGCAATTAACATAAGTCAAAGATTTCCTCAAAAAATTTTCGGCTAATCTTGACCTTTCTCAAACTTTTGACTAACTACGCTCTTCAGTCTGAGATTTTCTCCCTCTAACTTGTTTTATCCTGTAATCCCATATCACGATGTCCCTCTATGATCGGGTAGTCTCATATTAGCCTTATCTTAGATTCTGATCGGTGTCTTTATTCTGGATTTACACATAATATATGTATATCAATATATTAAAACAAAGTTAACTGCTTACGGTCACATGCAGTAAGTATTATCATGATGTAAGGAAATCACTGCCTTTCATTTGCCCACAAGAGCATTATATGTAAGTATGTGTAACCATGAAGATATATCATCATCTACACATTTTATTCTATCCAAGTCATTTTGATTTCACATCTCTATGAGTATATGTAGGATCATCACATATTCTCCTTGATCGTAGCCTTCACTCATTATGCATGAATAACATACATAAATGTAATTACAACATGATTCAATCAATTATGTATATTATACTCAACTGAAGGCTCTTAAGAACAACACAATAAAACAGAGAAATGCATTTCAGTTCATCATAAAAGCATCTAAGGCAATCTTTAATGGCTATATCGTCAACTTCTTTGAATTTCGAAAAATGCCAACGGGAGAAATGGGAAAACCAAGTAAAATCGGCCGCAAATCCACCGAATACTGACTTTCGTGGTTTTGGCATTAATGCAACGCGCTATCGGTGTGCACGCCTACCCTAGACTTCTGGCTTCCAGCTTGCAGAAATCCATAGGTTGATCGTGTAGGGGTGCGGTGAAGAGATATCTTCTTTGTCTCTTAGTCCAAATTTTTTCTCTATAAAAACCTTCTCAGCGTTCTCAGTTACCACACCACAAAGAGTAATAATCTCCGAGCCTACAATCCCCCAGTATTCCTCTCGCCTCATACTCTTACAAAAATTTCTAAATTTTTCCAAATCATGGCCTCAAGGAAGTACATTGATCTCACAGTAGAGGCTAAGGAGGAAGAGCTCGACTTAAACTTAAGTCTGGGCAAAGACAAGGGCAAAAGACCTTTTGAGGGGTCTCCAGAGAAACAGAAGGAGAAGAAAATGAAGAAGATCGAGGAAGCTGAGGAGACTAGCACGGGCCATACCTCGGAGGACAAAATCGCCTGTCTAGAGCAGGAGGTGAAAAATCTGAAAAAGATGATAGGAGACCTGGAGAAGTTAACTAAACGCAATCATGCAGAAATGACTTCAAGAATAGACAGGTTCTTCTATTGGTCTACCCAGTGCTTCTGTAATCAACAACAAAGAAGTGTTGATTGTATGAATGGGATTTACACTACCCTCCGCGACATTGCTATGTCCCTTGCTCCAAGGAATGGTCGAGGGGTGATGATACAATACAACCCTCCTAATCCAAGACCACCTCGCTTTTAGATTACTCATGCATGAGTAAACTTCTTCTTTTTTGCAATGTAATCCTTCAGTTTTTTTGTTTTTAATGCGAGTGGTTTCTTTTATTGGCTGGTATCCTAAAATAATATAGCTACACAAATTCAATCATGAATTCAGCTTATAAAATCCACCATATAAAAATTTGATCCGACAACAACGGAATCAAAACAAGTAATAACCTTTCCTTTACTAAGTTCAAAAGTGTAGCCACATATATCTAAAATTAAACCTGACAACATAATTTCTAAGAAGAGATAAGTCTCGGAGGGAAAGGAAATGGAAACATCCTACAGGACCTTCAGTAGAGCCGTCTCTCTATAATTGTGCCCGGGTTCACAACGATAGAGGAGGTCCCACTAAGGTTACCTTGCTCTGTAATCACTAGGAGACCTAACAACCATTGCTCTGATACCAACTTTGTCACGACCCGTTTTCTGGGCACATGACCGGCACAATGATGAATCTCTCATCACTGTAAGCCTTCCGATAAATATATCAAATTTTCTTATCTGAAAATCATAGATTATCAGTTTAAAATACATTATTATATTGACATACAAGCCAAATGTCGAACCCCTGAACTAGATGTCCTAGACGATTACAGAGCAACATAATCTATAACAGAAGAGAGGTCTACCCGACAACGGGAAGGTCCAAAGTGATCTACTCGTCTAGTAGATATTCTTCGATGGCAACCTGATCTGAACAAAAAGGTTGTACAAACAATGTGAGCTTTTAAACTCAATGAGCGAATCGGCCTCGCATTAATAAAATTCAAATACATTACCAGTCATGCAAGCATATCCAAAGGCTCATACTCAACCAATAGACAGAAGATAAAAATTTATCCAATTCAACAAACATTACTAGTACTCGTCAATGGCAATATATCTTGGAGAGCGCACACAGGCCGGCACACCAATTATGTATATTTCCGCCATGACGCACAACATCATCCTCTTACATACAAGATAAAAATTCATCCAATTCAACAAACGTTACTAGTACTCGTCAATGGCAATATATCCCGGAGAGCGCACACAGGCCGGCTCACCAATTATGTATATTTCCGCCATGACGCACAACCTCATCCTCTTAGCTAGGGCGCCTCACGGATTTATCACCAATCCGGGCTATATCCCTACTGAGGGAATCGTTGTCTCCACACTCATTGGTCAAGACACCCTGTCAACCGGGTTTTCCGCCTTGCCGTGAGAGGGGGTACTGTCCCGCTCAATCACAATCAATAGCATTTCATATCATAATCAGAAGCTCAATATAATATTCATCCATATAACAGGTATAATATATAACTATATTATAGCTTTATAAACCACAATTCAAGAGATTCAATCTTCACATCATCATAAGATACTTATTTCATTTTATCCATACTTATGGATTAATTATCTCATTTAGATTCGTCATTCTGAATCCAATTTCCCCCTATGAATCTTGGGAGTGTCCTACGACATACTTTTTATCACCAGTAATGCTAAAACTCTATTAAAACGGGGTCGTTTCACTCACCTGGATTCCGTACGAACATCGCTTCTCTAAGTCATTACAGACAAGAGTTCTCAGGTGAATTTCGGTGTTCTGCTACGGAGATTTTCATGAAAGATTAGAGAAAATACGTCAGGATTGTTTTCGTACAGATACTGTTCATATGTACGGTTACTGTTCATATATACGGTTACTATTCATACGATCACTATTCATACATACGGTCACTATTCATATGTACGGGTACTATTCATACGTACGGTCACTATTCATACCAGAAATAGAGAATACAATTTGTAAAAGAGTACACCAGGTAAGTTCCCAGGAAAGAGTGGAGGGTCACACTGGACACACTTAAAAACCAGGTCTTTCCTTAGCCAGAACTTTCCTAGACATGTATTCTTCACAGTTTACATTCTATTTCGGTAATCAGAGAATCAAAATAACATATAAACAGCTAAGGACAGTTTTTCTGATGTGGAAGATCAGCCAAGGCCGCAACCACAGAGCATACTTAAGAAATTAACTTCTAAAATTTGAAAGACATAGAAAGGGCATAGTATCCTTACCTAAGCTGAAAAGGAAAGGCCCAAAATCTCAGAGGCCTAGCTTTGGAGTAAGAGAAACTTAAGGAGAGAAGAAGAGAAGTTGAAGATGTGAGTTTAGAAGTGAAATGGAAGGGCCTATTTATAGCAAAAGTCAAGGGTACTATTTGACACTATGCGCTAATAAAATATTCAATTTACTATTCATGAAAATGACATTTCTAATAATGTAGTTACTGTGCAAATAGCGGCAACGGCCGAAAATTTTTCTATTATTACTATTGAAAACTTAAAGGAAAAACTATCCTTTTACCTTAAACCTTTAAGTTTCTTTTTCAAATCAGTCCTTTCAATTTAGTCCCTGAGGGTATTTTTACACATAAAACGTCATTTTCTCCTACAAACTTCTTTCTAGTTTTCTCTTATGACCAAACCACATCTAGTACTTGACATTTCGATTGTATAATGAATAGTATCGTATACGTAAATAGTATTATATGGGTGAATAGTACCGTATACTGAAATAGTAATAGTAGTTTGTAAACAAATATTTATATTTTATTTTTCTTGGGTATTACATCCGCCTTGCCGTGAGAGGGGGTACTGTCCCGCTCAATCACAATCAATAGCATTTCATATCATAATCAGAAGCTCAATATAATATTCATCCATATAACAGGTATAGTATATAACTATATTATAGCTTTATAAATCACAATTCAAGAGATTCAATCTTCACATCATCATGAGATACTTGCTTTTTCTTATCCATACTTCTGGATTAATTATCTCATTATATTCGTCATTCTGAATCCAATTTCCCTCTATGAATCTTGGGAGTGTCCTACGACATACTTTTTATCACCAATAATGCTAAAACTCTATTAAAACGGGGTCGTTTCACTCACCTGGATTCCGTACGAGCATCGCTTCTCTAAGTCATTACAGACAAGAGTGCTCAGGTGAATTTCAGTGTTCTGCTACGGAGATTTTCATGAAAGATTAAAGAAAATATGTTAGGATTGTTTTCGTACAGATACTGTTCATACGTAAGGTTACTGTTCATACGTACGGTCACTATTCATACGTACGGTCACTATTTCATACGTACGGTTACTATTCATATGTACGGTTACTATTTATACCAGAAATAGAGAATACAATCTGTAAAAGAGTACACCAGGTAAGTTCTCAGGAAAGAGTGGAGGGTCACACTGGACACACTTAAAAACCAGGTCTTTCCTTAGCCAGAACTTTTCTAGACATGTATTGTTCACAGTTTACATTCTATTTCGGTAATCAGAGAATCAAAATAACATATAAACAGCTAAGGACAGTTTTTCTGATGTGGAAGATCAGCCAAGGCCGCAACCACAGAGCATACTTAAGAAAATAACTTCTAAAATTTGAAAGACATAGAATGGGCATAGTATCCTTACCTAAGCTGAAAAGGAAAGGCCCAAAATCTCAGAGGCCTACCATTGAAGTAAGAGAAACTTAAGGAGAGAAGAAGAGACGTTGAAGGTGTGAGTTTAGAAGTGAAATGCAAGGGCCTATTTATAGCAAAAGTCAAATGTACTATTTGACACTATGCACTAATAAAATATTCAATTTACTATTTATGAAAATGACATTTCTAATAATGCAGTTACTGTGCACCTCACGACAAAATTTTTCTGTTATTACTATTGGAAACTTAAAAGGAAAACTATCCTTTCACCTTAAACCTTTAAGTTTCTTTTTAATTCAGTCCTTTCACTTTAGTCCCTGAGGGTATTTTTACACATAAAACGTCATTTTCTCCCACGAACTTCTTTCTATTTTTCTCTTATGACCAAACCACATCTAGTACTTGACATTTCGATTGTATAAATGAACAGTATCATATACGTAAATAGTATTATACGGGTGAATAGTACCATATACTAAAATAGTAACAGTAGTTTGTAAACAAATATTTATATTTTATTTTTCTTGGGTATTATATTATCACCCCCTTAAGAGAATTCGGTCCCCCGAATTCAAAACTCATCTCAAGACTGAAATAAATGTGATTACTTCATCCATATCTCATCCTTTGCATCTCTTTCTTCCAAAACCTCATCACACCCTTGGTGAGATTTACAACAATATTATACCATTGACTGTGAACTCTAAACCGCATTATCAATAATTTGCATAAGACTTTTACCTTTTCTAAACAGCAAGTAATCTCTTCCTCATCAGTTTGATCTTCTCCACAACCTTTTGTGTCATAAAGTATCTCATCCTCATAACCTTTACCAAACTCAAACCACCTAATCAGGGACGAACTCTGTCTCTATGTAAAACCTCAAATATGTGTCTTCTCAACAGTGGCACGTGGTCTTTCCAGTTTATACTGAATATCAGAACACAAGCTACCATACACATAGCTTATAACTTTTACGAATACAAGTATCCTACCCGAAGGCATCATTTTGGCCATAGGCAATATTCTTGCCCGAAGGCGATCATTCTACCTTAAGGCGATACTCTTAGCTGAATGCGTCATATAAAAGGAAAAATCACGTAAAATTATTACATAAATCTCTAGGAAGAACAATCCCAGAAAATGTGTTAAGTAAATAACATACTCCTCATGCATAATTATATATATGGAAATTCCTCTCACCTCAATGACTCATATAGAGTCGTATCCCTTCAATAATTAGGGCAAACCCATAGTTCTCTATGTATAGGTTCATAAAATACTTATTTAGCACTCCTCCATAGCAGAAATTCAATGAAATATCATTTTAGTAACTCTTCTCAGTCAAAAGGATATTACCATACTCTGCTTTAGAATTTTCATAATCAAGTACTAAATATAAGTCCAATATTTTCTCATTCCTCAAGTTCTTTCAGTAAAAGGAATCACTTCAACAAAGAAGATCTAAATACTAACTTAAATTTTATTTCTAGTACATAGATAATTTTAATACATGAAGCTTAGACCAAATATAGCTTTAGATACAAACAAAAGAAAGAATAAATTAAGGACGAGGAGGCTTTTGAAATGTAAAAGGTGCTACAGGTCTAGAAGAGGAAGGTGCTTCAGACCTTAAGGAGGAAGCTAATCGTTGCAGCCTAGAAAGAGTTTCTGGAGGAAGCGCCTGAGAAATTTGGCGAAGAGCATAAGTTACTCCGTTCATACAGTCAATACACCTTGCTTGTTGGTCACGAAAATTTTGAGTTGCAAACATTGAATGTCTATCAACTCGATTAGCTAGTTCCCCGAAACGACGGTTTATCAGTTTCTCTTGGTTTTCAAAGAGACGATTTATTAGTCGCTTCTGGTCCTCTGTCTTGTATTCCAGGCTCTCTATCTTACGCTCCAGATTTTCGATCTTACGCTCCAGGAATGCAAGCTTATTTTCTGAGGATGTTGCAGTACTGTCCTCCTCCAACTCTATTACATCCCTCTTTCTCTTCTTAATTTCTGGTGACTTGTCTACAGGTCTCTTCCCTTTGTTATCTCCGAGACTTAGATTTAAATCAAGCTCTACATTGCCAGTCTCAAAATTCAAGTTGAAAGACTTATTATCGGCCATTGCTCTAGGGATCTCAGAAATAACTTCGAATGAGAAAGGAATGGAGATTGAGAAATAGGTATGTAATGAAAGAAGTTCGCTTGGTGTGATGAGTGGGGTAACGGGCGTACAAGATTTATAGACAACCCGAAGCCCCTGGAGCTAAAACCACCACAACCTACACGCCGCTCGCTATAAGGTTTACAGATCACATACGTCGCAATGCCAGCAATTAATGTCGGACATGCAGATAAATAGTAAATGCAATTAACATAAGTCAAAGATTTCTCAAAAAATTTTCGGCTAATCTTGACCTTTCTCAAAATTTTGACTAACTACGCTCTTCAGTCTGAGATTTTCTCCCTCTAAACTTGTTTTATCCTGTAATCCCATATCACGATGTCCCTCTATGATTAGGTAGCCTCATATTGGCCGTATCTTAGATTCTAATCGATATCTTTATTCTGGATTTACACATAATATATATATATATATCAATATATATATTTTTTAAAACGAAGTTAACTGCTTACGGTCGCATGCAGTAAGCATTATCATAATGCAAGGAAATCATTGCCTTTCATTTGCCCACGAGAGCATTATATGTAAGTATGTGTAACCATGAAGATATATCATCCTCTACACATTTCATTCTATCCAAGTCATTTTGATTTCACATCTCTATGAGTATATGTAGGATCATCACATATTCTCCTTGATCGTAGCCTTCACTCATTATGCATGAATAACATACATACATGTAATTACAACATGATTCAATCAGTTATGTATATCATACTCAACTGAAGGCTCTTAAGAATAACACAATAAAACAGAGAAATGCATTTCAATTCATCATAAAAGCATCCAAGGCAATCTTTAATGGCTATATCATTAACTTCTTTGAATTTCGAAAAATGCCAACGGGAGAAATGGGAAAACCAAGTAAAATCGACCGCAGATCCACCGAATATTGACTTTCATGGTTTTGGTATTAATGCAACGCGTTATCGGTGTGCATGCCTACCCTAGACTTCTGGCTTCCAGCTTGCAGAAATCCATAGGTTGATCGTGTAGGGATGCGGTGAAGAGATATCTTCTTTGTCTCTTAGTCCAAATTTTTCTCTATAAAAACCTTCTCATCGTTCTCAGTTACCACACCACAAAGAGTAATAATCTCTGAGCCTATAATCCCCCAATATTCCTCTCGCCTCATACTCTTACAAAAATTTTTAAATTTTTCCAAATCATGGCCTCAAGGAAGTACATTGATCTCACAGTAGAGGCTAAGGAAGAAGAACTTGACTTAAACTTAAGTTTATGCAGGGACAAGGGCAAAAGACCTCTCGAGGGACCTCAAGAGAATCAAAAGGAGAAGAAGATGAAGAAGAATGAGGAAGCTGAGGAGATTAGCACAGGCCATAGCTCGGAGTACAAAATCGTCTGTTTAGAGCAGGAGGTGAAGAATCTCAAGAAGATGATAGAGGATCTGGAGAAGTTAACCAAACGCAATAACGCGACAATGACTTCGAGAATAGATAGGTTCTTCTATTGGTCCACCCAGTGCTTCTGCAATCAACAGCAAAGAAGTGTTGATTGTATGAATGGAATTTACACTACCCTCCGCGACATTGCTATGTCTCTTGCTCCAAGGAATGGTCGAGGGGTGATGATACAATACAACCCTCCTAATCCAAGACCACCTCGCTTTTAGATTACTCATGCATGAGTAAACTTCTCTTTCCCTTTTTTTTTTTTGCAATGTAATCCTTCAGTGTTTTTTTTAATGCAAGTGGTTTCTTTTATTGGCTGGTATCCTAAAATAATATAGCTACACAAAATCAATCATGAATTCAGCTTATAAAATCCACTATATAAAAATTTGATCCGACAGCAATGGAATCAAAACAAGTAACAACTTTTCCTTGACTAAGTTCAAAAGTGTAGCGACATCTGTCAAAAACTAAAACTGAGAACATACTTCCTAAGAAGAGATAAGTCTCGAAGGGAAAGGAAATGAAAACATCCTACAGGACCTTCAGTAGAGCCGTCTCTATATAGTTGTGCCCGGGTTCACAACGATAGAGGAGGTCCTACTAAGGTTACCTTGCTCTGTAATCACTAAGAGACCTAACAACCATTGCTTTGATACCAACTTTGTCACGACCCGTTTTCTGGGCACATGACCGGCACAATGATGAATCTCTCATCACTGTAAGCCTTCCGATAAATATATCAAATTTTCTTATCTGAAAATCATAGAGATGATTTGCATGTAATAATAGATCCTCAACATAAAATACATTATTGTACTGAAATACAAGCCAAATACCAAACCCCTGACCTAGATGTCCTAGACGATTACAGAGCAACATAATCTATAACAAAAGAGGGGTCTACCCAACAACGGGAATGTCCAAAGTGATCTACTCTTCTAGCAGATATTCTTCGCTGGCAACCTGATCTGAACAAAAAGGTTGTACAAACAGTGTGAGCTTTTAAACACAATGAACGAATCAGCCTCGCGTTAATAAAATTCAAATACATTACCAGTCATGCAAACATATCCAAAGGCTCATACTTAACCAATAGACAGAAGATAAAAATTCATCCAATTCAACAAACGTTACTAGTACTCGTCAATGGCAATATATCCCAGAGAGCGCACACAGGCTGGCTCACCAATTATGTATATTTCTGTCATGACGCACAACATCATCCTCTTACATACAAGAAGATAAAAATTCATCCAATTCAACAAACGTTACTAGTACTCGTCAATGGCAATATATCCCGGAGAGCGCACATAGGCCGGCTCACCAATTATGTATATTTCCGCCATGACGCACAACCTCATCCTCTTAGCTAGGGCGCCTCACGGATTTATCACCAATCCGGGCTATATCCATACTGAGGGAATCGTTGTCTCCACACTCATTGGTCAAAACACCCTGTCAACCGGGTTTTTCGCCTTGCCGTGAGAGGGGGTACTGTCCCGCTCAATCACAATCAATAGCATTTCATATCATAATCAGAAGCTCAATATAATATTCATCCATATAACAGGTATAGTATATAACTATATTATAGCTTTATAAATCACAATTCAAGAGATTCAATCTTCACATCATCATGAGATACTTGCTTTTTCTTATCCATACTTCTGGATTAATTATCTCATTATATTCGTCATTCTGAATCCAATTTCCCCCTATGAATCTTGGGAGTGTCCTACGACATACTTTTTATCACCAATAATGCTAAAACTCTATTAAAACGGGGTTGTTTCACTCACCTGGATTCCGTACGAGCATCGCTTCTCTAAGTCATTACAGACAAGAGTGCTCAGGTGAATTTCAGTGTTCTGCTACGGAGATTTTCATGAAAGATTAAAGAAAATATGTTAGGATTGTTTTCGTACAGATACTGTTCATACGTAAGGTTACTGTTCATACGTACGGTCACTATTTCATACGTATAGTTACTATTCATATGTATGGTTACTATTTATACCAGAAATAGAGAATACAATCTGTAAAAAAGTACACCAGGTAAGTTCCCAGGAAAGAGTGGAGGGTCACACTGGACACACTTAAAAACCAGGTTTTTCCTTAGCCAGAACTTTTCTAGACATGTATTGTTCACAGTTTACATTCTATTTCGGTAATCAGAGAATCAAAATAACATATAAACAGCTAAGGACAGTTTTTCTGATGTGGAAGATCAGCCAAGGCCGCAACCACAGAGCATACTTAAGAAAATAACTTCTAAAATTTGAAAGACATAGAAAGGGCATAGTATCCTTACCTAAGCTGAAAAGGAAAGGCCCAAAATCTCAGAGGCCTACCATTGAAGTAAGAGAAACTTAAGGAGAGAAGAAGAGACGTTGAAGGTGTGAGTTTAGAAGTGAAATGCAAGGGCCTATTTATAGCAAAAGTCAAATGTACTATTTGATACTATGCACTAATAAAATATTCAATTTACTATTTATGAAAATGACATTTCTAATAATGCAGTTACTGTGCACCTCACGCGTACGATGGAAAATTTTTCTGTTATTACTATTGGAAACTTAAAAGGAAAACTATCCTTTCAACTTAAACCTTTAAGTTTCTTTTCAATTCAGTCATTTCACTTTAGTCCCTGAGGGTATTTTTACACATAAAACGTCATTTTCTCCCACGAACTTCTTTCTATTTTTCTCTTATGACCAAACCACATCTAGTACTTGACATTTCGATTGTATAAATGAACAGTATCATATACGTAAATAGTATTATACGGGTGAATAGTACCATATACTGAAATAGTAACAGTAGTTTATAAACAAATATTTATATTTTATTTTTCTTGGGTATTACATCTTTATTTTATGCTGTCTTCATATTAGGACTAGTTGACTATCATTATGTATTATTGGACATCATTTCATGTTGTATGTCTTTGTGGATTCATATTATGTGTTTTGTGATTATGTTTTGGAATATCATTAATTGGAAAAATAGACGCTTCATTTTCTACCCCTAATCAAATTGAAGATTTTACTATTGAACCTTTTTGTTGTGACACATAAATGGAACAATGTGTGTGTGTGTGCGTGTATATATATATATATGTAACATAATAGTCTCCATCTTGCTCTCATAATAACTTAAATTTTCCTTATACAATGGGACAAAATATGGACCAGATAACGTGACACATAAATGTTCATTTTTGTTTTTATTCTTGTAGACTCGTATCTAATTTTTAATTTTTATAGGTGTGAATGGATATGTACCAAATAGTATCAGGAGAAGTAGCAAGTTATCTTATTGAAGACGATGATATGAATGAATATATCTCTACAAGTGTGCTAATAAGTGAATATGCAACCAAATATTTATGTAAACAACCATGTAGAACAAGTGAGCAAACTGATCATGCATAGGTTCTAAAAATATTACAAAGGTATCCTATTCGTTGCTATGAGATGTTTTATATGGAAAAATATGTATTCCATAAGTTATGCCTAGAATTAACTGAATGTGGTTTAAAGGGCATTATATAAATGATAGTTCAAGAGATGGTTGCAATGTTTTTAAACACGGTTGGCCATGGGGTAGGAAACAGAATGTTGTAAGAAAGGTTCAACATTCAAGAGAGACTATTAGTAGACATATTCATCCAGTTTTAGTTGTTCGCTTGAAATTATCATTAAAATATATTAGGCCACAAAATATGAAATGATAGACAATGTTTGCTATATTTCAAGGATGTCGTAGGAGCTATTTATGGAACTCATCTTATGTATGGCTAGCCCTAGTGAGCTACCGAAATTTATTAGAAGAAAAGGCATTCCAACACAAAACATAATTACTACATGTGATTGGGATATATGTTTTACCTTTGCTTTGCTATGATGGGAAGACATTGCCCATAATGCTAGTGTTTTCCAACATACTCTGAGATGAATGTTTCACACCAACCTCCAAGTATATCAATTTCTATAACCGCAAATTGATTGTACTTTTAAAGATTTATTAGGCTTTGTTTGATAATTATTTTATTATTTTTCTAGGTAAATATTATTTGATGGATGTTGGCTATCCAACATCAGTTAGATATATTGATCCATACAAATGTAAACGTTTATCACTTTCCTGATTTAGACGTTCATTAAGATTTGTCAACAAAAAAGAGGTATTTAATTATTACCATTCAATTTTAAGGTTTACCATTGAAAGAACTTTTGGGGTATGAAAGAGTAGGTTTGCAATTTTGAACCATTTGGCTACATTTAAAATTGAAACACAAGTTCAATTGGTCAGTACAATAATAATTATACACAATTTGATTAGAAGAAACACAGATACAGATATTAAATTTTGTCATTTAGAAGATGAAAATATGCTTTAAGAAGAGTATGATAACCATGTTTATTTAGATTCCTTGTGAAGACTAAACATAGTGTCTTCATCAATCATAAAAAATAGATCTTGTTTGAGATGCTATTTGTGATCAACTTGTAGAACATATGGGGTATAATTGATAATTATTTGTACTTTATTTAGACCATATATATTTATTTAAATTTTAATTTAACATTTACTTGTATTATTTTCTATATGAGTTTGTTGATATTATTTTACTTAAATCCAAGAGTAATATTTAAATGTATATTATAATTCAAATATTAGTATCAATAGTTAAAAATTTATTATTAAAACATTAATATAATTTATTTTATTATATTTTCTTACAAGAGAAATTAAATAAGAATAAATGAAATAAAACAATATAAAATTCATACCATCTATAGTAATTATACATTCATAAGTGTTTATATTAACTAATATTCAAACGAAATTCATTGTTATGACCCCAAAACCAATTACATATATTAGGTGCAAAACTCTCAGAACCCGTAAGCCTCAACATGTATAGATGGCATTTATCCCCTTATACCCCAAATTTCATTTATTCATAATCACACAATAAAACTTATTAATTTAGAACATTCACATAATATTACATAACTTCAAGGGATTTGGAAATTTCATAGAATTAACATTTTCTTTGAGAGTATATGTTAATTGTTTAAATTCACGTTGTACAACCATTTCCCAAGACCTAGGTGTCTTATATGATTACAATGCCTTTTAGACAAGATAAATAGAAAGTATTTACACAAATGCCAACCCGTAACAAAAAGGTAGGGCAGGAAAAATACTCACTACGAACCCAATGACTGTATTCGCATACTGAGCTAGATTTCGTTTATGGAACGATAGCAGAGACGGACCGACCACGCAGCTTCTGATAGAACCTGAAACTGTAGGGGTGTGAGTCGAAACTCAGTGAGGAAGAGATACCCTACAACTATTTAAGGACAACGACACAATTAATGTAAAGAAATAAATACATCATGATACATACATGAAGATATATATACACTTATACTCACAACCTTTCGAATAGTGAGGCATTCATCATGATGAGAAATGAATAAATATTCCTTAAAGGAAACTTATCCATGTTGCAAAACAATTTCACAACAATAGCCACAATCAGACAGAGTTGGAGGCCAATCGATTCCTAAGCAACTCATCGACCACAATGCACGGGCCTTTACTGTGCGTGCAGCAATGTGAGATCAAGGATATCGAAGCCTAACCATGCCTTTCATAACCAACGCATACACAAACATTCAGATAGGCAACAATCCATGCAATAGTAAGCCAATCGATTCCTATGCAACTCAAAGACCACATCGTTTAGGCCTCGACTGTGCGTGCAGCAACGTGAAATCAAGAAGATCGAAGCCAGACCATCTCACATACCATCACAAATACAAGAAAGTACATATTATCCATTTCATATCATCATGCATACTAGTCACATCATTAGAGCCAATCATGGTTGCACATTTACATCCTAAGAACTTAATATATCAAACACATAAATCATAATGTAGTTTATTACATATAGTTGTACACATAAACCCACATTGATGTGATGTGCACTATACTTATTAAAGAAAGCTTATATTCTTGTGAGGGACTTTTCCTTGATTTATCTCAAGCGAGAACATCTCATAGCAATCATTACACATAATAAGTGAAACTATAATATGTTTATATATATATATATATATATATATGACTTGACATCGCACATACACTATCATCTATAAATTTACATTATCAATCAACAATCGATGATTTACACACATTAATAATTATGTACCCAAACACCACATACAACATTAAACAATGCATTTGTTACTTATCGTTAATATAACTTACGTAAGATCAAGGGTAAGGTCCTAGGAGTCTCCCCCACTAAGGACTTGAAGGAGGTTTATAAGCTTTACACTTTTCACAATATAATCTCGATAATAACATCATTTGTTGTACATCAAGCATAAGTATTAGTCTAGGAGTTTAGTCGTGTGAATTCACTCTCACCCGTTTTTCCTACACTTAAGAGAGAAAAGATCACATAACCATACACATCATTGGTTGGCCTTCACTTTATTTATACTCATAAAAATTAATACATACTATTCATCCACATTGCACAACTCAAATCTAAGCCATATTACATTATGAAGATAAGGTAAAAAATTCACTTCTATTGGGAAATTTTATAGATGAGAACATACCTTGAGTTTTCTTTCTTCCAACTAGAATATGTGAGTCATAATATTTTCTCATATTGCATTAGAATACGGTTGCATGAGACTCCTACTTAGAGGAATGGTGATGTGTACATTCATATAGGTATATTTCATAATTTCACAAGTATAAGAACAAATAATATATGCTAGGAAAATTCCTTACCTTGACATTAAGCCTCTCCTTACTAAGCCTCCTCTTAGATTTGCAAACTTTAGAGTGGTACGAAGGACCCTAATACATTCCACAACACCTAAGCATCAAAGAACAAGGAGGAAGGTGCATCAAAATCAAGTTATGGAGAGGGTATAGGTACTGGCATAGGTGCCACCCACGGCCATGGTTGTCTAGGCCGTGGCATCTTGGGTGCCTCATTTTGGGCAGCCATGGCCAACACTGGTTTGGCGCCCTAAACTAGTGTCCAAACACCATACATTTTGACCAGCACTCAATGGAGGTCTTCCAAGGGTAATTTGAGGTGTTAAAAAGTCACTATAATCAACCTAAAGCATACACAAGACAACCTTAAACAAAACCATGATTTATTTACAAAGCTCCCTTTAAAGTTCCAAGCCTCTCGCTTTCTTTCTGTCAACAACACATCTTCCACAATTGGTTTCTTCAAAGTAGTTTGTAAACTATGCTTTTAGAGTAAAGAGCTCAGAACATTCCTCTTTTTAACCATTAAAATCTCCCAAAACATTCAACTTGCCATCTTGGGTTTTAAGGTGCAAGAATAGAGAGGAAAGGGGAAATGGAGCCATACCTTAGCTTGGTGAACTCGTGGTAGCCCAAAGGAAATGGTTGGAGAGCAGTAAAGCCACTAACCATGGAGAAAGGGCCGATTGAGGACTTGGGCCTTGAGGGGGAAAGAATGTTGCGGAAGGAGGAGAGAATGGGAGAGATTAATGACATGTGTGTATTTTAACGAAGTGTGTGAGACCCACTACCTTTCAATTTGGTCCTTCAATTGAACAATTTTTAATTAGGACATTGAGAGAAAAATGTGGGAATTCTTTTCAAATTTCCAGTAGGACACCCAAACTATTCCATAGTAAAATACACATTTCCCCATCAAAATTTCCATCATACTTCACTATGCTTAAAGATTATGAAAGTCTTACACTTATTCACTTACGTCCCCCTTGATGGTCCATACACTATTATGACCCCACTTCCGGCGTCTTCGTAGCATCGACTCCCTAACTCAACCTCATAAGGTACAATCCTCCCTAAGGATCCCTCTTTGACCCCTTTTCTCAAGGATATAGGACGTTCTCTTTTCTTTTCACTTTAATCCCTGCACAGGCATTCTACAAAAGTAGCCTTGTGTTTTTCTCCCGACGGAATTTTTTTACTTAGCTGAGTGCATGTTTTACTTCCTCATTACGCTTTTGAGACCCTTGTTCACTATTAATTCCTTAGTAATTCGAGAAAAATTTTCACATTTTTCAATACTTAGTAATACATGGGGTATTACATCCATTTTCTAAAATCACTTTTTTAATAACAATTTTTAAACATAAATTACACTCAAGCAAACCTAACTTTATCCAAAGTCAATTATGCTCAAACTTAAGTTTACCAAACTGTTTTCTAAATACCCCCTAAGTCTACATCTTAATAGATAAAATCCTATGAAAAGTCTTAATATCATTTAGATGTATTATATATTTTAGGCAAAAATACACTTTAATCCCACAACTTGCTTTATGTGCACTTTCCCCCTAGACTTTAAAACTTGGACAAATAAATCTCTCAAACTTCATAATTCGTGTAAAACAACATTTTTGTTAAATTTTACATTAACTAGACTAAGGTTCAACAACTATTTGTTAAGTTTTAATTTTTTTCATTTAATATATAATTCTATCTTTTAGTTTTCATTTCATCAATTTTTTCATAACATATTTGTAATTATTAATTTATTTGAATTTTTTATTAATAAACAATTTTTTTAATTCAGATGTTAAAAAAATAAATAGTCTTAATTATTTAATATTTAAATTTAAAAACAACATTTTAATAATCAAATACATATTTGAGATTCAAATGTTTTAATCTTAAAAAAAAAAAAAAGCCTCTTAATCTTAAACGCTAAGAAAAATAGGTGCGTTGACCTCTTTTTTGTTTATGGGTAATCTGATGACATTCAAACTTGAATTCAAAGAGGGCTTCTCCACACTTTGACGGAAAATATACAACCTTGACAAGTTGGCTTTCTTAATTTTTTTTTCTCTTTTTGTTTAATCTGAGTTGGAAATTGCAAATAAAATTTAAAAATGAAGCTTCCAAGGTATTACTTACCATCGGATATTGCTCACTTCTTTATTTAAAAGGCACGAATTGCGATGATTGAAATGTTTCTAGAATGTCATTAATTTTGTCGCGGCAATAGTCAGTAGCAAGTAAAAGTATATATATTTTAAAAGCTATTACATGGTAAATGATTATATATATATATATATATTAAAAAATCTATGTTGTACATAAACAAGATTCACAACTTTGCAAAGCATTTATTAAATAATTAATATTCATCATTACAATAATATAAAAGTTATAGCATAAAACATAAACATAATATTTATTTGTATTGAAAATGACCTACATTTAACAGTTACAGCCAAAAAAAAAAAGAGTAAAAGTACGTAATTTTTAACGATAAAAAAATAATGCGAATAGATTTAGTTCGTCATTTTTTAAAAAAATTGACCTATCATTTTTCTATTGAGACAACAATAATTAACTAATGCCGATTTAAAAAATTAATTGTTGATTTTTTTTTGTTTTTTTCATTTTGATGTCTTAATTCAATTGGCAGCTCAATTCTTCTTTCTTTCTTTTTTTGGGCCTCAGTTCAATTATTTAAACAATGATTATTCTCCATCCGTAGTATTCGTCAACTCAAAATAATAGAAATTTTCTTTTCAAATTTAAATTTGCCTCTAACTACATAGGAAAGCTTTGAAGATATAAAACATTGGTACAATTTGAAAAGGAACAAAATTTAAGATTGTGTAATTTATCTCTTAATATTTAAAATAAGTGATTTTTTTTTTCAATTTTGTGCAGCATAGCTTTTGCTTTTTTTTTTGGGTCCAAAATCCTATCACTACTTGACTATACAATCTAAATTTTGCTAAACTAAGAAAAATATATCCAACTTATCATTTTAAACGATAGAACAATATTTTTTTTGTTATATTCCAACATTTTTACAATAAAAAAAAGTCTCTTATAATAATATGTTAAATGTATTTTGCGTTAATTTAGTGTTTCTCAATTTACATAGATAAATAATATAAGAGTTTTGAAAAAGAAAATTAACACAAGAGTTATGTTGTATAAAATTAAACATTGAAGAAAGTATGTTGACCATTGTTTAAAAAAGGGGAAAAAAAATAAATAGCACATTCTCTCAATTAAGAAGTGTTATTAACAAAGAGGTTGAATTTAATAAGAGTACTAGTTTTTTACAATATAATAAATTTACAAGCAAATTCTTATTAAGAGAAGTATAAATATTTAATGCTTAAGATCGAATTGATCAGTTTAACTAATAGAATTGGAATCGGTCAAGATCTGGTTCAAAATTATCCTTAAAATCGGTTAGTTATCTCATTGATATATAACTAATTTTTGTTGTAAATTTTTGATTATGAATATTATTTTGTGTACTTTGAAATCAAATATTATTTTTAGTTAAATTTGTAGCTTTGTCTTTATAATATTTAATTAGATATATTATTTTTTAATATTTTAAAAATATATCAATTCAATTATAGATTCATTATTGATCCTTAAATTAACATTTTTATGATTTTTATAACTTTGTTACATTCCGAGATCATTGATTAAAAAAAAAAAGGAATATACTAACCATTTGTCCCTTATATAGGTATGTGGAGGGAGCAGCATTAGCGCATTCTGGGCTGTCCGTGCCGTGCGTATTGCCTCTTGCTATGCCCTCAAGCCATCTCATCATCTTATCTCACAGGAATTTAAGCAACTACGCAACATTCATTCTTCTTCTCTTAATTAATTAATTAATTAACCTTCCAATTTGTCTCTCCCTCTCCCTCTCCAAATCAGATTGACTTTGGTATCGAAGCTATTGATTTCTTTATCAGTTGTCTAATTAAGCGATCGAATAGTTAATAATAAATATTTTTTAAAAGACTAACTGTCAACTATTTAATTGACAAGGAAATCGCTTCAATATTAGAACAAATTATAAGTGTTCATAGGTTCGGTTCAGTTCAATTTTGAGTTTTAACCAAAACGAATCAAGTTTATCGATTTTTAAATGAGGATTTAGCCCCCCTTAACAATCCCCCAGAGGTGAATCAGAGCGTGGAAGCCCGGGGGGGGGGGCTACATAGCTATCTTTATGTGTAGCCCCCTTGACCCTCCTAATCCTGTCTCGTTTGTGCCCCATTTAGATGGGTCACTTCACTTCATTAAAGAGTAGAGGATAAGGTAGATTCTTACTCAATTCCTGATACAGGAATTGCAGGTTTATTGTATTATTTTAATCGTGCAATACCCCATGTCTATGAGCTACTGCACTTCATTTTCAAACAATTTATTTCGATTTTGGGCCGTTTTGTTTAAAATAATTTTTGGTTTTAATTTCAATAAAATATATGTAAATATAAAAAGAAATAGACTAAATTAATTAAAATATATAAAAATAATTTTATTGACATAAAAATATATAAATAAAATATTATATATATATCTAATATAATTTTTTATATATAAAATTAGTTCAGTTTTAATTGAATCGAATTCAATCAATTAAAATTCATATTTCAAAAATTGATTCAAATCTCATTTTTTGGATTTTGGTCAGTTTTTAATCAATTTAGTTCTGCCTAACCAATTTAGTTTAATTTTAAATATTCCTAGAGCCATTATGAATTTCTGGCGCTCCTTTCCCTCCATCATTTTTGTTTTAATATAAGAGTAAATTATATTGACTAAACTTTAACTCTGGTTAATCCTCGTTTCCCAGGTTATTTTTTTAACCCATGTTACTTAATATTATTTTTTAAAATTAATATATAACAGATAAAATAACTAAATGACACATTTATTTATAGTATATATGTAGATAAATTATAAGAATATTTAAATAAAATTAATAATGAAGGGAATCTCACTAGACAAAGAGTATAATAATGATTCAAGTCCCTAAATTATTTTGGGTATTTTTTTTTACTTATTCCTAAGTTGGGAAGGAAAAAAAAATCCCCAAATATATGGTTTCAAATAGGATAGACCTTGTGGAAATCCTCAAATTTGAAAATTTTGTCAACCCTAATTTGATTCTCCTAATATTTTGATATATTACCAAAACTATCTATTGTTTGTTTTGTCTCAAATCAATTAATATAAAATTGTAGCTATATTTTTAACATGTCAATAAAAATTGTCAAGTAAATTTTTCACTAGAAAATCGCATTTATTGTATAAAAGATTAATTTCGTTGATAAAAAAATTATAGAAAGTCAAATTATATATAAATGCTAATGATAATTTAATCAAAATTTATCTATTTATAAATTCTACAGATTGACAACTCATTCTCTGTCTCTATATTTTAGCTATTCGAAATTGTAGCATTTATCCCAATTCCTAAGCCTAATTTACTAAAATCGAAGTCAAACAATTCAATGATTTCATCATATTAATAGAGGTGTCAATGAGTTGAGTTTGGACTGGCCACACAGACTTCCAATTAATATAGGCTGGCTCGAGCTTATACTGTTAATTGGGCTTAAAATATGGGCTAACTTAGTTTTTCAAGGCCCAGCCCATATTTTTTATTTAAAGAATAAGTTTCTTTTATTCATAATTTAAATATATATTATAAATTTAAATATAATGTATAACAAAATAAAAAAATATTATATATGATATCTTTGTTCAATAAAACTCAATGAAAAAGAAATATAGGCTAGTATCAAAAATTTAAAATAGAAACAAAAATTTATAATTTTTATGACCTAAGTATCAAAAAAAAAAAAATACAAACTCAAAATACTAATATTTTTAAATATTTTGATTAAAAAAAACTCATGAAGCTAACTCGTTCCAATCGACCTCAATTTTATGAGTTTAAATAGGTTGAACTAAAAATTCTTATTAAATATAGACTAGTAAATTTTTAACCCGTTCCACCTGTAAGTTTTGGCCCAGCGCAATGGGTTAGCCCCATTTTGACAGCATTGCATATTCATATAACTCCACAAAAAGGCAATAATAAAAAGCTCAAGAGTTTGAATTATCTACAATTAAGTTCTTGAATTAAAAAAAAAAGAAAAAAAATAAACGTTGGTAAAAAGGAGAGAGAGAGAGAGAGAGAGAGAGAGAGAGAGAGAGAGAGAGAGAGAGAGAGAGAGAGAGAGAGAGAGAGAGAGAGAGAGAGATCTGGCACATGAGGAGAACAAATTGAAATGTAAGCATCTATTTAGCTTGGTTTGTGGGTATGAAATTAGAAGGAAAATGACTAGAAAATTTTAATTTTATAAAAAAAATGTAACATTAAAATAAGTTCAAATAAATATGCAAATTCATTAGAATATTTAATTATAAGACAAAGTTTATTATTGATTTAGCCTTCAAAAGAGTACAATTATCTCAATTTAATTCTTAAAATATTAAGTATTCTTATTTAATCAATAAAATATTTTAATTGTCTCAATTTCATCAATGTTTGTCAAAGAAATTTTTGAAAATAAAATTTTTGAGATTTGATAATAATAGATTGTACAATTTAACAATAAAAAAGTCAAATTAAAATAAATATAATATTTCACATACTAGACTAAAATATTTAATATTTTAATTAACTAAATTGAAATAGTTATAATTCTTTAAGATTAAATCATTAATTAACTCAAAAAGACATAAGTAGTATATTAATATGTTTTTTATAATGAAACTAATTTTTCTTTTTTTTTAATTGTATATTTATTTGGACGAGATAGGAATAATGAGGATGGAAGTCAATTGGGTAGAACTACAAGAGGAAGTAAATACATGTTGCATTTATACTTTCTAGGGGAGGAAAGTTTGGGAAGAGAGAGAGAGAGAGAGAGAAGAAACCTTCGAAGGAAAGGGAAAGCACCAAAATACGGAGAGAGAAAAGAAATATAACAGACCCTCTCACCGTTGTTTACGATTTTTCAAGACGTTGCATACTTCGACGCGTCTGCCGTTAAAGACGCGAGATTATCTTTCCCTTCTTCTCTCAGTATCTCTAGCCGACTTGCCTTCCAGTTTTTGCTTGTTCTCTGTAATAGTATTGTCATTGCCATTCCTACTTCACCGACCTCTATTTAAACTGGGTCGGCAATGGGTTTCTATCCCAAATATTGAAAATAATTGAGTAGATGTTTGAATCGAATTTGAATTCAACTGAATTTAATTGATCTGGTCTAATTCTTTTATTATTATTTTTTTCAATTGCTTTCTGTTGAAGCTACTGGTGCGAAGATTTCTTGATGATGAAAATGGATCTCAGAGGATCACTGTTTGTGGGAATATTAGTTTGTGAATTTTGTTGGCTTGCCTGCGGAAATTTTGTGTTTCCGGTCCAGCATAAATTCAAAGGCCGGGGAAATCGTTTGAGTGCCATCAAAGCTCATGATGCCCGTCGTCGAGGTAGATTTCTATCTGCGGTTGATCTGAACTTGGGCGGCAATGGGCAACCTTCCGAAACTGGGTTTGTTTCCTAATTGCATCTACTTTTTTATTCTTTTCAAACGTGTTCTCCTCTTTTTCGTACACAAAGGTCATAATTGGAGCTGGCTTTTTTTTTTTTTTCCAATATTGCAAGGACCAAAAGTTAAACTTAATTGGCGGCAAACGTCCTATTTTTCCTTTTTTACTTCAATCAAGTACACATATACTTAGCATTGACCTCGTACATGTGTGGTTCTAAATTCCCATGTCTGTTTCTGATCTACAAAAGATTTAACGGGGATGGGTCGACTGCATACTCTAATTGCCGCCGTCCTTGGATAAAATTGAGACAAACTGATTATGTTGTTTTAAATTTTCCGTGGAAACAAAATTCCGCATTAATTTGATGATTTAATCTCTGGTAGAAAGGTACCGTTATCTTGGTGTGGATGCTTATGTTGCTTCTTTGTTTGTAGGCTGTATTATACGAAACTTGGGCTTGGGTCTCCTTCAAAGGACTACTATGTCCAAGTTGATACCGGAAGTGACATCCTATGGGTTAATTGTGTTGATTGCATGAGATGTCCCAGAAAAAGTGATATTGGTGTATGTACCTGAACTTCACTGGTTTCATCTTCATTTTTTTCATAATGAAATGAGTGTATGTGTGTATATGACAGTTCACGCATGCTAGTTCAGACTTCAGAGTGACATTGTGAAAATCATATGTCTTTCCAAGTTAAGTTGACCCCTTGTTTAAGTGGTATTTGCTGTATGATTATCGTATTACAGATAGATTTGACACTATACAATCCAAAGGGCTCCGAAACTTCAGATTTGGTTTCTTGTGACGACAATTTTTGCTCTGACACATATGATGGTCCAATTGCTGGTTGTAAGCCTGATATGGTCTGCCCTTACAGTGTAACTTATGGAGATGGAAGTGCCACTTCTGGGTACTTTGTGAAGGATTATCTTACATTTAACAAGGTCAATGGTAACCTTCATAGTGCATCAGCAAATAGCACAGTGATATTTGGGTGAGAACCGGAAATATATTTTACATTTTAGTCATACAATGTTAACATCTGACAATAGTTCTTAGGCCTCAGTTATGTCTGCTGCAATTTTGTTGGATTCTACTGTTGGTTATTCTTCTTTCTTCTCATAGTGGAATATTGATTTTAAATGCTTATTTGAGTTGATTGTTTCATGTTTTGTGGATACTTTCTTGTGTAGTTATTTGACTGCTCTGTCTTGAGATCTTGGGGTACTTTGAATGTTGCTTTTATTTTATTTTCTGACTTATTTTTTCTTGCTAGTCTTTGTTCTAGATGTTTATTGCTTTATAGCAGAACTCATTGTAGATACCTAATTTTTAAATAACTGAACAAAGTGACATGAACCACGAGTCAAACTAAGTAAAATTCAGTACATGGCTTTTATAATTAATCTGTTTCATTGATGTACAACCTCTACTATACACTTCTTGAAATTACATCCTTGCTTAGTACTTCTGTTCATGTCAATTGTAAGCTCCCTCTTGTTCTCTTAGATAGTTTTCTCACCCTATCCCTGATCAACTATCTTTTTTCATTGCTGTTCCTTTTGTTACCCCAGGGCAGTTTAATCTTGGTTGATTCTTTAATGTTGAGAAATACTTAGCTTCCTAAGTGGAGAAACAAATATAAGGTCACTATTGTTTTTGAATGATTCTCTGGATGTGTTCTGAAGCACTGTCTTGCTGATAGGTGTGGTGGTAAACAATCCGGGGCATTAGGGTCAACTAATGAAGCTCTTGATGGAATACTTGGTTTTGGACAAGCAAATTCATCTGTGCTTTCACAGCTTGCTGCATCTGGGAAGGTGAAAAAAATATTTTCACACTGCCTTGACAATATTCATGGAGGTGGAATCTTTGCCCTTGGGGAAGTGGTGCAGCCAAAAGTCAATACAACACCTCTGGTTTCTGGACAGTATGTGCAGTATCTTAGCTTTTTGTTCCCGTTGCCATTGTGAGCATGATCAATGTGTTTTCATTAGTTGATAACAGTAAATTACTGGAGCATGATGGTTTATATTTGATGATCATGTAATTCATGTTCATTCCACTACTGTTTTACATTAGCAGAATTTAATTTTTGGTACGTATACACTTTACGTTCCAGAATACTTGTTACTACCAAATGCTATTACTAGATGGATTCTTTACTATCTAGTCAACTTAAGTATTGTGGAGACTAAATGCAAGTATAAACTTGGAAGTCATGCAAGTATAATGAATTTCTCTCTCTCTCTCTCTCTCTCTCTCTCTCTCTCTCTAATGTTTTATGTATGATAAGACCTTTTTGATTTCTGTCACTAGAGGGGCTGAGTCCCAGCAGTAAAGGAGCAGGAGTTATTCTTCAACATTTTATTTCATTTTAAGGTCTTGATTTTTATGAAGGTAGATTTATTATGCCATCCTGGTATAAGCCCTAGGATGTTTCAATTTGAGCTTTATGGCATATCTCTAGAAAAATTCTTCATTCTTGCATGTTCTAGAAATGTATATTTTGAGTTCAGGTACTGGATTTGGAATTATGTCATAACTTTAGTGTATCAACTATTATAGGGCACACTACAATGTGAATTTGAAGGATATTGAGGTCAATAGGGAAGTTCTACAACTTCCTTCTGATACATTTGATTCGGGAAATGGGAGGGGAACAGTGATAGATAGTGGTACAACCTTGGCTTATCTTCCAGACACAGTTTATGACCAACTAATGACCAAGGTAAGCGTATCTCTTAAAGTTTAACTGAATCAATTATTTAATTGGATACTTATGATTGTTCATTATAATAGGTTATGGCTCAGCAGCCTGGACTCAAATTACATCTAGTTGAGGATCAGTTTACTTGTTTTCAGTATACTGGAAAGTATGATGCTAATCTTTGCCACTTCTTTTTACTTCATACAGAAAGAGAGGATATTTTTTTTCATATTTTCTATATTTTTTTTTTGTAATTTTAGTTACTGTTTACAAATATTAAGCTGTAATATTCCTCCTTTTTTTTTTAAAATTTATTTTAGACCATTGTTGGTTTTAATGAGACAAAACATATGGCTCGAATTGTTGGAGACTAAGCTTTGTTCTCTGTCTTAGTTCCCTATAGGGGTGTTCATATGTTCGATTTAGTTCGGTTTTGAGCCTAAATCAAACCAAACTGAGGTCATCGATTTTGTAAAATTATAGATCTATTTGGCTTTAATTTTTGGGCGATTTAGTTCAGTTTTGGACAATTTTGTTTACATTTTTTTTTTGTAATACCATAATATTATAAGCAAACATATACTTATCTTTGAAGTCAATATATCAAATGTTAAAACAAAAATTGGTCAAATCCTGATTTTTAGTATTATAAATAGCTTAGCATTACAATTTTTTTTTTTACTGTCTACAAAGAAACAACTAAGACTAATAGATTCAAATTTTGAAGGCAAATTTGTAAAATAATAGAATAATTAACTAAAATATGAGATTCATTTATTTATTTACGAAAGAGATTTGGTAAATATAATATTATATATATAAATATAATATATATTTTTTTATATAAATTTGATTCGGTTTGGTTTTAACCGAACTAAACCAGATCAAATTAACAACCGAAATGAACCAATTAAAATTTATATTTCAAAAACCAATTCGGACATCTTTTTTTTAGTTTTGGTCGGTTTGGTTTTGAACATCGTTAGTTCCCTGGGTATAGTGATATCTGATTGGCATTCAGATAAAGCTTCTAAAATATCATAGTTGTCACTGTTATAACATCATACTAGTAATCTTACATAGGGGAACAAACAAAACAGATATGACAGTTGTCAGAGACTTTCTCTTAAGACAAAAGAGGCTGTTTGTTGGTCTTTGAAGTTGAGCAATTTGTTGGTATGAATTTCATTGATTTGATTCTTTACGAAGTGCAATTAGAAATTTTATGACATATATAGTCTTATGTGGGTTCTGTTACCAGAGAAAAAGTAGGAAGCATAACTAAGTTCCTGAAGATATTTTTCTGAGATCTCACTTTCAAGTCCCGATCATTTACTTTTTGAATTTCTGTATTAGTGTATCCTGTTTCTTTTGTTTGGGAGGTGATATTTTTCCAGTTGGATGTTTATGAAAAGACGATCTTAGATATGATTACATCCCTAGAATTATCTGATTTTTTGTTGCCACATATACCCAAAGAAAAAGTGATGGAAAATTATTTTTTCAAGCTGGTAATCTTTCATAATGGTAACTGGCATGGATTGTTGTTTAACTGATATTCTGGTACATTAGAATAGGAAGGCTTTTCCCTTTGTTACATCAGCTATTTAACTTAGCCGAATTTAAAATTACAATGTATTTAACTATTGGAGAGAATTCAATTTCATTGGTTCAAGGAGGCAAAAAGTGTTATCCAGACCTTTACTTGTTGTCCATTGTACACTTGCAGTGTTGATGACGGATTTCCAGTTGTCAAGTTTCATTTTGAGGGATCTGTTTCTCTGGCAGTTTATCCTCGTGACTATTTTTTCCAGATTCATGTAAGTGGAAATGTAAGTTGGAACTTTATCATTCATTGTCTATACATCTGTGACAAGAATATGGCTAACTATGCAAGTGAGAACAGATGCACTTTTTGCATGCAGTGCTTGATCATGTTGATAAGTTACTGTTACTACTGATAATTTCTTACATTATTTTGTCCTCAACTGGTTTCTAGGACAACGTTTGGTGTTCTGGCTGGCAAAAAAGTGGTGGACAAACTAAGGATGGAAAGGATATGACTCTTCTTGGAGGTACAGTTTAGAATTACATGTCACAAACAAATTTTAGCTGGTCATTTATCAATTAATATATTTTATGGAAGGCACACGTTGTGCATTGAGTCCCAGAGTGAATCTGATTCGGATATAAGTTTTTCGTCTGCCGCATAAGATAATAAGCTGTGTTGCATTAAGAACTTATGCTTACTTTTGTTTGGACGGAACTTATGCCTCTATTTTTGGCTCTCTGCTTGTTTTGTGTGTGTGTGTGAGAATCTACTGATATATTGCCTGATTTGATACTGGTTCAATTATGTTGGAAGATTGCTAATGTATTTTGGCTGTTGATATCTTTTATTGATTTTGAATTGTCTTCAATTGCAGATTTGGTACTTTCAAATAGACTTGTCGTATACGATCTTGAAAATATGGCTATTGGATGGACTGACTATAATTGTGAGTAACCACTAGCCTTTAATCAAAATTTCAATTTCCCTTTTTATCCCGAGATTATTATTATTTTTTATTTTTTTATTTTTAAGTGCTCTTCGATGAGAATCAATTTTCATCCTCTATACCCTATCCTATCTCCAACTAGACACTTTTATACTTGAAATGGATTTTTTTTTTTAATTTTGTTAGCGGTGCTTCTCTTTTTTCTTTTTCTTTTGTTTTTTCATATAATTAAAAATCTGCAAGCATTACAGTTTATTTTCTGCCACCTGAAGGGGATTTCTTGGGAGACTCTTGGGCAGGACATGCCAATTAAGCTCAGTTCTTGTTTGGCTTGTTAATAATATAATAACTTAAATTGAGTGGTTTTGTTATTTTTTTTTTCCTTGGGGTAATAATTGTTTCCCGAACGGATCACAGAGATAACAGGAGATCAACTAAGCAGGATAACTAACATGGTCAACTTCAGAGGGAGAGACTAGACAATGCAAAGTTGCTAACACATACATAAGAGTATTCATGATGTTCTAAAATTATGAAATATTTCACCAAGAAACATTACAAGATACAATAAAAAAGAGAAGATTAATTAGGGTCAACCTATTTTGCTTTGCCAATCGGGCTTAATTAGTTGTTCTACCACATACTCTTGTTGAAATGATTTTTAGGTTGATTTATGCTGGACTGACCTTTTTAGCTGTGTTATCGTTTCTTTAGGCTCTTCTAGCATTAGAGTGAGGGACGAATCGACTGGAGCAGTATATACAGTGGGTGCACACAATCTTTCTTCAGTTTCAACCCTTTTAATTGGAAGAATATTGACATTCTTTTTATTGCTAATTACCATTCTAAATAGTTTATTCAACTAGTACTTTAACACACAGGGAGGGACGGCATTCATTTGATTTGGTTGTATTATCACAAGTGGAATCCCTGATTGAATAGGAATTTCTGGTTTTTTATTTCCCCTCCTGGGTCGGCTTTTGCACTCATTTAATCTGTTGTACAAGTATTGGGTGACATTGATTTGATTAATGTAAATCTCAGGAATATTGGCTTGCAATTTTAGTTATGATGATAAAATGTATAATATATTAGTAGCAATGCTGACAAAGCAGTCTTTACAACGTTGTCCTCAGAAATTGAACTACAAAATAGAGTATCGCCAGTAGCAGTGCAATCTGGTATGCATCTCGCTGAAAGCCGTCGTCCCTCTGGAAGAACTGAAAAGCATTTCAAGTCAGTTTATTAACAAAGTATGATTTTGTTAAGATTAAATTATTAATTTAGTCTCTAAAATATTAGGGATTATTTAATTTGAATATTTCTTCTTTTTATTTTCTTTGAAAATAGATAACGGATTTGAAAATATATTTGTTTAAATTTAATAAAAATATTTTTTTAAAAATATTTTTTAAAATAAGTCTAAATTTAAAAATACAAAAAATATATTTTCAATTTTTTAAAAAATATATTTTAAAAAATAAAGACTAAAAATAAAAATAAAAAATATTTTTACCAACTAAATAGACTTTTATAATTTTATTAATTTAATTTTTTAAAGATCAAGTCTGTGAATTTAATTCCACAAAGATCAAACTTTTTGATTAGATCTTTAAAAGATTATTTTTATTTTAATTTAATTTCTCTTTTTGTAAAAATGACTTCTAGTAACAAATATTTTAAAATTTAGCAAAAATTAATTTTATAATTTAACAATAAAAAAATTAAATTAAAATATTTATAATTTTTAAAATTAAATTGAGACACTAAGTCTTTTAAAAATTAAAAAAATTTTAATCTTTTAACAACTAAAAACAGTATTTACTCTTTGGTTAATAATGGTTGATGGATAGAATGAGCTCACCTTAGTTGGATCAGCAGATGCATCTGGATATATCTCCAAGTTGTCGTTTTTAGTTGAAGGTCGGCCACTCAAATTATTAGCAGTATCAACCAAGTCTTTTGCAGACTGAAGGGTAGCAAAAAGTGCACGGGAGGTCCAGAAAAATGTCTGGGCAATGACAGATGAAGCCGATATATCCCAGAATTCTTCGTGCTCGATGACTTGACCACTGATTTGGTTTAGAGTAAATCGGGAAGTAACTCGAAGTATCACATCCCCTGCTATTTCACCAATTACAGATTTAGGCTTCCCTCTGATTGTCCACTTGATTCTTAGCTCACTGGTCGATAGCATCACCATTTCCTGCACACCCTGTCACCATTAAAAAAAAAAATATTAATTTAGTCTTAAAAATTTATAATTATCTTAATTATGTCTTAATTTTTTATTCCTCCGTCAGGAGCAACTGAAAAGGTATAGATTTCATAACAACGTTTTTTTTTATGATTTAGCAATAAAAAATTAAATTAAGAAATATAAATTTTTAAAAATCAAATTGACATCCTTAGTCTATTAAAAAAAATTAAATTAATACGATTGGAGTCTTACAAGTAATTTACTTACTCAAATAAAAATACAAGATTCAAAAAAAGATCATTGAGGGGTTTGGAAGAAGGAAGTTAGCTGAATGATTCCATAAAGTCAAGAAAACTAACCGCAGTGGGATTGTTCAAGGCATCCCTTGCCCATAGTGGTCTTTTGTACTTGTCGCGACCGGTAAAGCTCCTCACAGGATCCTGCACATACACGAATAAATAAAATGCTCAAATTACGACTCACATCTTCAAATTTCTTGATCGACCTACTTTCATTGCAAATTCTATTAATCAAACCACAATTGATAAGAATCAAACAAAACACCCAATGGCTATAATGAAAGTACCTTGTATCTCACAGAAACAGCAAAGATTGAAATGGCTCGGTTTTCCTCCCGAAGCTCAAGTATATCGCGAGCAAGTTGTCTCGCTGTGGATTCCACCAAGGGGCTACTGATGCACTCGAACTCATTGCAAAGCTCGCCAAAGTTCATGCCATCAACAATCTTATCCGCGTCTGATCTCTCCGTCGATATCTCAGTCCGATCCGCATCATTCGCAACTGCAAAACACCTCATGCCCGTGACTCATTTGCGAGCACAGCAGTGTTATAATCAAGTAATTAGGTTTAAGTTCAGTAGAACAGAGAGACAGAGATGAAACCTCGCAATGAAAACGAGTGGTGATAGTGACGACGATGATGAAGAAGAAAGGGCGTTCTACGGATCTTGGAGGAGCGGCAGCCGGCGATTGAAGCAGAAGCTCCGGCGAAAGGACAAGGAAGAGTAGTAGACATGTCTCCCCATACCGGAGGCGAGTGGTGGTGTTTGGATTAGAATTTAGAATTTAGAATCCAGGATTAGAGGCTCTCCTTTTTTTTCCTTTTTCCTGGTATTTTTTTCCCCGTTAAGTCGGTGGATAAGTTTCCACTTAATTACCAAATATTACCTTTTTTTAAAAAATTATTTATTTAGTCTCTAAAAGATTATTATATTCTCAATTTAGTCATAAAAAAATTAAGTATCTTAATTTAACTCTTGTAAAATTGTACGTTTCAATTTAGTATTTTTCGTTGCTAAATTAAAAAATTTATAGATACTAAATATCAAAATTCTTGTTGCTAAGAATTATGTTAACAAAAAGAGGAATTAATTTAAAATAAAAATAATCTTTTAAGTACTAAATCAGTGATTTACTCTATTTAAGGGCTAGATTTATATGTAATTTTTAATAGTTTTATTATTAAATTTTATTGAAAATGGAACATGTATAAAAAAATTTTTTAAAAAATAAATCATATACTGCTGCGTTATATGAAATATCTAATTATTTTTAAAGATTATACACTTGTTGTATTTTAATTAAAGAACTTTGTAACAAAGATGTAATGATTTCACCTAAGAATTTTTCCTTTTAATCTCTTAATAAATTGACATTCATTAAAAATTGAAGTTCCACTTAATTCATTTCTTAAAATGAAATAAAACATGTATTATGTCTGTTCATTATATTAAAAAAATCCAATTATTATTATTGTAATATAATTAACAAAAGTTTTTGTAATAAGTTATAAATAATCACAGTAGTTTTTCATATTATTTAAAACTAGTCATGTAACTAGATAAATAAATTAGTTTTTAATTAATTTATTTACATTTATATAAATGTTGATTCAATTTAGTTTAAATAAACAAATACAGCTAAAATTTAAAGTAGGAAGTGGTTACATAAATCCTAATAACCAACTTTGCAATATCCCAATCTTTAATTCCTAGTTTGTTGCTACCACACAGGAAAAAAGTTTTTAGCACGTGAAAAAGAGATTACAAGCATATTAAAGAATGCAGTACCAGCATACTTTAATAAATAGGCAGAGGGACTTCTTTGGAATTTTAGGGACTAAAATGCAGACTTTAATACATGCATCTGGACAAATTGTAATATTTGCAACAAAAAAAAACCATGACTGTCCGAAAATGTAAACACTACACTATATTGCTAGCGTCGGGCCTGGACACCGTTTTAACACTCTACCATCTCCCAACCATCTCTGGTCTTTATTCTCTTCCAATGCTATGATATCAGAAAGTAATTTTCTTTTATTTATGTATGATTTTAACAGTATTCATATTAACTGTTAGACTCTAACATAACAACGCAATTTTTCTTGCACTTAGGGTATAAAAATTCACTCTAAATCTTCATAGTCATGAGAGAAATTAAAATGATCTCAAATATGATTGTACACATTTCAAATATATTTTATGTTCAAGATAAATTTTTGAGATCGTAAGTAATTTATAAGGTTGGATTGATGAAAACTACAATTCAAACATCAAAAATTTCACCAAGAAATTCATAAACTATACCAAAAGTTCAACCAAGTTTTAAATTATAACAAAATTCAGTTGCAATTGTTCAAAGATTAAGTTCAAATATTAAAGGCAAAAGTAATCATATAAAGATAGAATAATTCGTAGAGAATAGCTAAAGATGTAAGAGTGGGTCCTTTCAAAGAATAGTTAATTTCTAAGTATTTAGAGAGTGCTTGATACAAAAGAATTATATATTTCTAAAAATGTAAACATTCATAGGAATGTGTGTAACATCCTAACTAAACACTTCTTTAAAATAAAGAAAATGAGATTCTAAGCATTTGAATTAAGAAGAAATTCTTAAGAAATGAAAGAACATGATCAAAAAGACATAAAACTAGGGAAAAATTGAAATAGAGTGCCACTAGTTGATTGTTGGGTTTAGGCAACCGATTGGAATTTACAAAACTCAGGAAAATGTCAGACTGAGAGTAAATAGTTGTCTATTAGGCATTGACTAATTGACCGTCGGCTTTGAAGAAAATTTTAGACAGTTAGTAGTTGTCATTTAATCGATAGTCTGTTAAGACAGTTTGAACAAGCTTCAAGGAAATTTTAAACAAAACAAATATATATATATATATATATATATATATATATATATATATATATGAAGGAGAGAGAAAGCTAACTATTGAGAACAAAGTGCAAGCCGTGAGATAGAGAAGAGCTGCAAGAACAAACCGTAGGCCAGAAATCAAGTTGAAATTGATACCTTCAACTAAAAAGAGTAAAAAATAAGCTTAGAAATCTGGAGATAATCCTCAAATCATATTGCTTCTATGTTGGAATTGATTTATGAGAGTTTTGGAAAGGTTAGAAGAAGAGAAGCTAGAGAGAAGTTAGAGAAAGCTAGTAGAAGAGGGAAAACCAAAAAGAGGAGGAAAATTAATCCTAAAGTTTGAGATTTTACGAGGTAGTTAGTCTTTTCTTCATAAAAACATGTTCATCATTTCTTTTAAATGACTATTTATGTTATATTATGCATGAAATACATGTTCATGATATGTTTGGGTGATAACTTGTAAGAAAGAATCTGAGTATGATGAAAGACAATAATAAGTTGGCTTAGGAGAACCCAAGGATGACAGTATGTAATGCCCAGTTGAGACTTGACTGTTGAGTAGCGAAAAAGGTTAAGAGAATAAATATGAGGACTATGAGACATACATCGTAGTGGAATAGAAATACTCTTAATATATGAACTGCTATATACTCACTGTAATAAACATGTTTTTATGTTGAAAATGATATTTTATTTGTGATATGTTTTGCTAACTACTTAAATAGTATTATCTCATTGTTTTTGCTGTGAAACTAACCATTTTTAGGTGAGGAAAGAGCTAGAAAAGGTAAAGGCAGAGATTGAAGCAATTGAACCTCTATGAATATATGAAGGATGACGACTTTGGACTAATTTTATGTTGCGATAGCTCATGTACCAATTTTAAATGTTTGTAAGGGCATGCGATGATGTATAGCTTAAGCCAAAGAGCTGTCTTGATAAATTTAACCAGTATATAAGTATGTTTTGGTTTGAAGTCATACTGTATGTATCTTGTAAGGTGAGAAGACCAATCTGTATATATATGGGTCTCTTATTGTGAAATCCTTTCCTTTTAATGTATGTAGGTCCGTAGCTAGCAGTTTGATGGGAAAAGTACACTTATTATGTGAAAATAGCAAGTTATGGATTTCCAAATGATATTTGGTTCCCAATTTGGAATAAATACGTGGGAAATAGATGAGTACTATAGCTAGCAGTCGACCTGTTCTTTGAATTAGTCGATTGTTAGTTTTATGTTAAAATAAAAATATTCTGACAAACACTAACCAGTCGACTGGTCCTTTGAACCAATCGATCGACCAGTCTCTAGTTCAATGTACTAGTCATAATAGAGACAAAACAATTTACTAGCCTAGACCTGACAGTCAACCGCTTCGTCTTTGGCTAAAAATTGTATCATAATTCATGAGACATGTTTTGCTATTTTCCCACACTAAACCTCTAAATTAGGTCCAAATCTATTAAGCTATTAAGCTAGGGCAAGAAGCTAAATGAATTAAGTCAGTAAGTCTAGATTTGGACTGAAATTTACCCTATTTTGAGAACTCTAATAGAAATTTCTTTAATTATCAAGCTTCAAGATATATTTTTTAATGACATTGAGATTGCTTTTTTAGAAGACGTTACAATGTGATCCTTGGGGATATAATTCCTAAGAATGTATATTCTTATGTTTGGTTTATTAAAAACATTATTGAGAATATTTTTCTATATTTTTAGAAATTTGACATACCTTGTTTGGTTCATATCAATATTCCTAAGGAGATTTGGCAATTTTGTGAAACTATTCCTATCAATTGCTAACATATAAAAACAGTATTGTTAAATTTGGTTGGCTTGACAAATTGACAAAAGGAGATTATTGATAGCATATTGACAAAAGGGCATTCTTGATAACATATTTATTTGTGAGGGACCAAATTGAAAAATATCCATATTTGAAGGACCAAATCAAAAAGATAATTTTTTGAATGACTAAATTGAGAAATATTTCATATTTGAGGGACCAAATCGAAAAATATCCATATGTGAAGGACCAAATTGAAAAGATAATTTTGTGAGTTACTAAATTGAGAAATATTTCATATGTGAGAGACCAAATTGAAATATGCATATGTGAAGGACCAAATATAAAAGATAATTTTATGAGTTACTAAATTGAAAATATTTCATGTGAGGGACCAAATTAAAAAATATTCATATGTAAAGGACCGAGTTAAAAAGATAATTTTATGAGTTACTAAATTGAGAAATATTTCATGTGAGGTACTAAATAGAAAAATATACATATATGAATGATTGAATTAAAAAGATGACTTTATGAACGATTAAATTGAATTTTTTATATATATATGTGAAAGGTCAAATTAAAAAATATTCATATGTAAAATATGAAATTTAAAAAATAATTTTATGAGTGACTAAATTAAGAAATATTTCATATGTAAAGGACCAAATTAAACATATAATTTTATATGGGACCAAATTAAGTTGTTAGAGGCAAAAATAAGGTTTTAGTCTTTGATAATTAGAAGTAAAAAATAAGGATAAACTAGTAATTTTATGTAAGAAAAATATTTCAATCACATGAAAGTCTATCATTCTCACCTCCTTTTATGAGAATAAAAAAATGAGATTATATGAAAATATTACATTCTCATAAATGATTTTTAAAATCATATAGCTCATATTTGTTCTTTGAATATATTCTTTCACAGGAAAATTCTTGGTAGAAAGAATTTGTCTAAACTACTTGAATTACAATAAAACTATGTACATACGGTAAAAAATACTATTTTATTAAGATAATTACTTTATAGCCATATAAATTATTTAATAGCTCATATATATATAATAAAGTTAATATATATGTACACAGTACACCTTATACAAAATTACTAACATGAATATCATGGTGCAACTTGGTGAAAGATACAAGTTCATTTGAACTCTTAGACAAGTTAGTTACACAAATTATAATAATTAGTTATCAAGTTGAATGACGCTCAACCCAGTGTGTTATGCTTCAAAAGTTAAGACTATACTTATCATTTGAGTAATCTGACAAAATTAAATATGAATTTGAAAATTTAAGCGCAAATGAAAAGTCCATTTTCTAAAACAAATAAAGGTCCCACTAAAAAAATAGGACAAATAATTAATTGGTTACAATTTAGTTTATTACGACTGATTTTGTAACTCTTGTTTAGTCAAGTCAAAATATGGCAATAAGTGTTATTAATATCCATGAACTATGGTTCATATTTTAATTATAACTAAATTTTATTTCATGTTAATTAGTTTCAATTATACTTCTAAGTATGGTATATTTCAAAAATTTAATGTAAGATATTAATGTGATATTTAATCTTGTACATGTCAGTGCCAAAGTATCTATCCTAGATGTGTCAAACATCATATGCCAATTTAAAATGAATAAAATATAGTGTAATTTTCTTTAAACCCAAAAAAGTCTTTAAAAATTACATAATATTTTGGTTATTTTAAGAGTATATGACATCTGACACATCTAAAATAGATGATTTCGCGTTGATGTTTGCAAGATTAAATGCCACTTTAAGCGTTAAATTTTTAGACGGCATTAGATTAAAAAATATAATCACATCGAAGCTAATTACAAAAACATGTGAGTTATAATTGACATAATATAAAATTTAGGATTATAATTAAAACTTGGGTCAAAATTTTGGGGCATGAATAGTATTTTTGTTGACAAAATATTTTCCTCACTTTATTTTGATTTATGCTTAATAGTAGTTCCTTAACTCCTGTCTATTAAGTATTATTAGTTAAAACAAGTTGATCTAATCGTACAACTGATAAATTAGTTGTTTTAAAGGTTTCATTAACCTAACAACCTAGTCAAAACTTAGCAAAACTAATAAAAATTAATTGACTCAATTAATCGTCGGACTGGTTTTTATTTAATATTTTTAAGATTACTATTTAGATGATGAAAGTAAAAGTCATTTTAACCCTAGGTAGAATTAAAAGTTTCCTATTTTGACCTAATTTTCGTTTATTCTACATTTGCAAATGAATTTCTAAGGAGTTTGATTCTACATCTCTCGTTTTTGTATCAATTATATTTTTTTTATAAGGTTGTGTTACTTTGCTATGTCACGTTTAATTATTTATATTAGAAATTTTTATATAGCATTATATATATATATATATATATATATATAAATTATCATTATTTTGATTACTGAACGTTAAATCAATATTTTTAATGATTCAATGATTGTTATGATTTTGAAAGCATTATTAAGAGTTATAACTTTTGACTCTGATAAGATGTGTATTAGTACAAATGTTTTTCCTACTAAACATGCCATGACCCTACATACTTATATGTTCATGTACTTTCTCAAAAGTTGAAATTTGAGTAGTTGGCCTAACATTTTAACGAAAATATGTATTTGGAGGCTCATGATATTCTCATAGTATATTTTTTAAATTTTAATTAACTATGCATATTTATTTGCTTATATTGCTTTCAAAATTTTATAACTAATCTATTTGCCCACTGAATTTATATGAATAATTATTTTCTATTTCTTTTTTACATTTTTCTTCTCCAAAAATCTACCTAGTTTGCCTTGCTATAAACTTTCAGGCTTGCCACCTTATTAGGATTTTTGTGTGTATTTTTTTTTCAAAGGTAAATGTGTTCTTGATGTTTGCTTGAGGAATTGAGCTCTAATTTCCGGTTTATGGGGAAATTATGTGAAAAAATTATAGCAAAAATTATGAATGTTATTATGAAAAAAAATTGAGTCAGTGTTAATGTTATGTGATCGATCATTAGTCAGAGATATACATGGGTCAAAATATTACTTTTGTCGTAATACCAATCACTGCCTAATCGGATCATGACAAACCTAAAAATTTCAAACTTCTTTTTGCTACATTAATACCTTATTGTTGACGGATTGTAACAGTAATAGTTGTTTAAATTATAAAACTAAGAATATAGTTTGATTCTTGAGGATCGCACGTTGAGAACTCCATTTTTTGCACCATTGAATGCGAAAGAGGTTAATCTTTTATATTATTAAATGAAAAATGTCCTTAAAAACATTAAAAAAAAAAGCAAAGCTTAAAAGATTGTGAGGAATAAAAACTGAATCGAAATACAAAAAAAAAAAAGCTATATCATTTAAATCTAGAAATTTCTCTTTATATGAACCCAACAATCACTTTAAGTAGACTTATCAAAACAGACTCACTCTTTAAGTGAGTTGGACTAGCTTTCAAAAACTCGGGCATATTTGGCCCGACTTGGATAACTCCTTTTTTTTTTTAAATATATAGTGAAATCTCTTCTCAATTCCCAAATTTCCAATCCCTTTCCAAATTTCTTATTGTTCCCAAATCTGTCCCTTCTCTGCTTCCCAAATTAGTGAGAATAGAGCGGAAGAGAGAACAGAGCAACAAAGAGGGGAAAAGAGAGTTGCTGTTAGTCATCCCTCATCATCGAACTCCCTCTTTCACCTCCGTCTTCTCTTTCCTTTAATCATCTTCAATTTTTTCCTTGTACCCTTGACAACGGAGTTGCGAGAAAGAAAGAGAGAGTAGCATGATGGTGAGAGAGAGTGATCGTCGACATTGACCACCAAGTCACTGTTGGTCTCCTTCCTCCCTTGTCTTTTTTTCCTTTATCAACAAATTCCTCTGCTAGTCAAAGACGAAAAGTAGAGAACACATGAGGTAGGAAGGTTGAGCGTGTGGCTATGTAAGATTCTGTAGCGAACCATTGTCGTTTGGCTTCAAGTGTTGTACCTCTATCTCTTCTTTGCATCTCTCCAACTCCAAGCCCTTCTCTTCCAGGCAAACCCTCTCAAGCTTTTTTTTTTAAAAAAAATTCTATGCATGTTGGCCTGCTAACCCACATATAAAAGGATTGAGCCAATTATTTTCGGACCCATTCCCAGCTCGCTTTATTTTAAAAAAGAGACGGACCGAATTAATCTATTTTGACAAGTTCAACTTTAAGTCTTAAAATAACCACACCAACAAATAGATTTGGATTTGAAATATATGCATGGATGATAACAATTTGGTCCACGTACGTGAACCTTACCAAACAATAAATCAATATTCTGTGCATTGGGACTTTGGGTGGGTCGTTAAGTGTTAGACGGAGGATGGTTATTATTGGAGTAGCCGATCGAGTATATATAATTATATATAGATAATAAAGCAGAATTTTTTTTCTAGAATAATTAACTATTTTTATTTGTAAAGACATGGTAGACTTCGATAAAATATATAGTGACAAACCACCAAAAGTAAAAACTCTACACATTTTGATTATGAATCTAATTCCCAAAATGTTATCAAAGGTCAAAAGAAGCTTTGTTTATCGGTCAAAAGAAGGCTATGGACTATGAATTAGAGTGGAAGAGATAACAGAGTGACGAAGAGGAGAAAAGGGAGTTGCTGTCGGTCACCTTTTGACATCGAACTCTCTCTTTCACCTTCGTCTTCTTTTTCCTTTCATCACCTTCAATTTTGACCTTGTATCAGTGACAACGGAGTTGCGAGCGAGAGAGAGAAAGAGAGGGTTGTATGACGGTGAGAGAGACTGATTGTCATTAATTACCAGGCCACTGTCGGTCTCTTTTTCCTTTTCCCTCGTTTTTTTAATCCTTTCTTGACAATTTTCTTTGCTAGTTGGAGATGAAAAGTAGAGAACACATGAGGTAGGAAAGTCGAGCGCATGGCTATGTAAGATTCTATCGCGAACCATTGTCGTTCGGCTTCAGGTGCTGCACCTTGTCTCTTCTTCGCATGTCTCCAACTCCAAGCCCTTCTCTTCTAAGCAAACCCTCTCAAGTTCCAAAGAGCAAAATTATGTACAAATTGACTTGTTTAACCCATCAACCCGCATATAAGAGGGTCAGATCAATTATTTTTGAATTCGTTTAAAAATAGGCTAGCCTGGCTTGTTTTATTTGAAAAAAAAAAAGATGAGTCATCCCAAACGGGCTGAATTGATCCATTTTGACAGGTTCAACTTTAAGTCTTAAATAAGCGCGCCAACAAATAGATTTGGATTTGAAATATATGCATGGATAATAACAATTTGGTCCTCGTGAGACTTACAATTACCAAACAATTAATCAATATTCTGTGTATTGGGACTTCAGGTTGGATGGTCTTTGTTGGAGTAGCCGATCGAGTATATATAATTATATATAGATAATAAAGCAGAGTTTTCTTTCTAAAATATTTAACTACTTTTATGTGTAAAGACAAGGTAGACTTCGATAAAAGATACAGTGACAAACCACCGAAAGCAAAAACTCTACACATTTTGATTCTGATTCTGATTCCCAAAATGTTATCAAAGGTCAAAAGAAGCTTTTTGTTTAAGGGTCAAAAGAAGGCTGTGGACTATGAATTAAAATAATTGATTTTTTTCTTTATAGTTTTAAAGGTATATATTTTATTTGATAAGATAGAAAATGAACTCCTCTGAAATTTATTGAGCAAAAATGAAGTCATTCTTAAATTGACGTCTTAAAAAAAATAAATTATTATATATAGTTTTTGGAATTTATATCTTTATATCTGTATATAGCTGTTACCATTACAATTAATTAGCATTGAATAAAGTAATTATTTTAATTTTTTATGAATTAGCAAATAGTGCATGTCCGTGAGGGAGAGGGAGCAAAGAGCAGATGAAAAGTAAAAATTAGAATTAGAATGAGAAACGTAATTTGTTTTCTCTCATCAAAGAAACTTGAAAAAGTTTCCAATATGGCGGATTGGTTGAATATCATTATCCTTAAAGAACTCTAAAATTCCAATCAAAGTTATGTTTTGACTCTAAGTTTGTCTTCACATCGATCCAAATTGCATATGAAAACAAATTAAACTCCCAACTTTTTTTTATCACTTTGACTGACATATCAACTATGCTCAATCAAGCAGTGGTTCTTTGTTGGTCTAGCATCGTGCAGGGTTAGCGTCGATCGTCTGATTGAGCGTTATGTGACATTCATGCTAGATCAAGTGTTTTACGTTGACTCATCATGATACTAGCTAGGTCAACCCATTAATTCATTAATTTTTGTCTGCCAAATTCGTAGTGTATAGCTAGCTCACCCTTCCTTCCTCTTTCACATTAATGGGTGGATCCACCTTAATTAATTCAACGTGAATTTGATAGGAAGTGATGCGATATTGCCTGTATATAATGCTCCATGATAATTTAATTATGACTACGCACACGTGATTTTATTGTTATAATTAGCTAGAAACCATTAATTATTACAAGCATCAATCTTGTATAATATCTTCTTCTACATATAATTATGCGTCCAATTTGCTCCTACGCGAGTAATTACTAAATTGAAAAGGGTCGTCTAAATGAAGATAAGGTTTTTGACTCAATCACTCTTGGCGGCTTGTGGTACCTATAGCTAGCTGGCTAGGCCTGCTGGTATAGTGGATGTGGGTCTCCTCAAATCAGTTATGACCTGACTTCTCTCTCTCTCTCTCTCTCTCTCTCTCTCTCTCTCTCTCTCTATATATATATATATATATGTTGTATGTGTATATTGATATGAATGTATTTAATTAATAAAAGAAAACAAATAAAAATCATGAAAATTAATATTGTGACTATGTTTGTTAAAAATAGCTGATAAACTAATTTTTAACTAAAAATTAAAAATTATTAAACTAGTTTATTGAATTATAAGTATTTAGTAAAAGTAGTTATTGAATTAGTTTATAGATATAAAATGATATGAAAGAACTTATATTTTATAATTCTAAAATAATAAAAAATAAATATATTATTTTTTAATTAAATTATTATATTTATATATATATATATAAAGGCAAGAGAAGAGATTGATGGCGAGAGAAGAGCATGGCGGCCGAACTAAATGAGAGTGAGAGAGGAGACGACCGCAGATCCTAAACGACAGAGATGGAAGCGAGACAGAGGATTCGAGATAGGGCGAGAGACAAGGGTTTCAAAGACGATAAACAATACACTACAAGAAAGACGATGAATGACATAGTGGGAGGCTTTGTTTGGGATAAGATAGAATATAAATTTTAATAAAATAATAAGGATAAAAAAAATATATAAAAACTATAAATTATAAAATATTTAAAATAGTGTTTTAAAATAAATTATAAGCTACTCAAATATATTTGTTAATTATAAACTAGTCAAATAAATTATAAATTAATTTATAATGCTTGACAAACGTAGACCAAGTGTTTTCTTTCCAAAAAGATATTGTTTAGTGTTTACATCACGTGCACCACATTGCACATTGGAAGAGTTTGACTGACCAAGAGCCAATTAATATATATGTATATATATACGACAAAGGAAATTGGTAATTAGTATTCGTATCCTATACTGTAAAGTAAGGTGCTATATATTATTTGTGTATTTCAAAGCATGTGATGAAATAAAAGGTAAAATCTAGTATAGTTTATATGTAAGTCATTCACTCTAGTCTCTCATCCCAATACATTATGAGTTGAAATATACTAAAATACACAAATAACACCTTGTTATTATAGTAGAGAATACATGTGATATTTATAGGGCTAATAAGTCATATCTTTTGTGTTAGCTTTATTTTTTATTATTATATACATATATATATATATATATATATATATATATATATATAAAATATTTATTTATTTAATAAATAACGTTTCACGTTAATTAATATGTGTGTAAACTGATATATTAAATATTATATATGTCTATATATTTTCGGGACATTTATATTGGTACTATTTTTTTTAATTAGGTTCAATTTAACACCTTTTTTAATTTTGAGTTCAGGAATCTATTTAATATATTTTTATTTTGGTTTGGGATGTTAGTGAAAATAATTTTATATGTAAATGTTTGATCCCAAATAATAATAGTGATGACTGATAAGATATTATTGTAAAATAGGTTAATCTATGGGTCAACCCATAGATAGATGGATAGGATGGTTCGCTAAATTATATGGATGAGACTTACCTTTAGTCAAACTAAGACTTTTGTCATCTTGTTTGTTTCCATCAAACCAGAGGTGTGAGAGAGAAAACCTTTTCATTTCATTCCAAAAGGGCCTTCTTACTTTAATTTGTGTTTAGGGTTACAATGGATCAACATACAATCGTTAACTTAATTAGTGTTCTTGTTGTTTATCAAAAATCGACAAATAATAAAAATGTAGTTTAAGATTTTTCACATTTAAATTATTGTGATTCTTGATTGTTGGCTTAATATCCTACAAAATATGCCTTCATTTTGTTCTTTGTGATCTAGTGGATTTGCGAATAAGTCATTTACACTTTTGATATTTAAATTAGTAAAAAAATAGTGCACAGTGACCAAAAAAATCAAGAGTATAATTATATAAATGGGTACATAAATTTAGATATCTCTTATTTTTCGAGCTAATTTTTAAAGTGAGTCCATTCAAACTCATCATTAATACAACCTTGAACTAAACAATTCTTCTTGTGAATCACAATCAACGTGATGTCATGAATGTTTCGTCACTGGGGGCAATTCGGGTGGTTGGAATCCAATTTCTCCACTAATTAGTGGAGGGTTTGAACTTTGACCATCACTGGTGAAAGATGTTGATGTACAGGAGACTTTTATGCGTTTTGGAGTATTCATTCGACATGTTAACTTTGACCTCGAGGTTTATTATATATATGGAGGAGGGAGATGAAGGTGAACATCAATTAAGGAGTTGGGTTAAGCAGAGATTAGGGATGGAGAAAAACATGTTGGTAGGATTGGTTTGGATGTTGATATTGTGCAGTGTTGAAGGCAGAGGCAGTGTGATCACTGAACTGCCAGGGTTTGAGGGAAGACTGCCATCGAAGCAGTATGGGGGATATATAACCATAGACGGAGACAAGAATCTGTACTATTACTTCGTCACCTCTCAGACTAATCCTCATTCTGATCCTCTTGTTCTGTGGCTCAATGGCGGACCTGGCTGCTCCAGCTTCGATGGCTTCGTTTATGAGCACGGTTTGATAATAATATCATTACTTTTTCATATTCCATTCTATTCTGTTCTATTAATTGTCTCCTCTTAATTAAACTCGTTTCATTTCCCCATTGTGTGTATATATATGATTATGCATGCAGGACCCTTCAACTTTGAGGCACCTAAAACCAATGGAAGCCTTCCCACTTTGCATCTTAATCCCTACTCTTGGTCCAAGGTTTACATTAATCATATTCTATATAACTTTTTTTTTTTTAATAATTTTGAACTCGATGCTTTTGTATTGTTAAAGAGTTAATCCCCATAAATATAAATGTACATTTTAGTCCTATAAAAGACTAATTTTTATTGAGTCTATATATTTTATAGGGACAAACTTGTTTGATATTTAAATTTAAGGGACTAAACAATAAAAAGTGTATCTTTTATAAACTAATTTATATATTTACTCTATTTTTAATTAACTCATTATATTAACAATTTAATTGTTGAAAGATATATTGTTTTGTTTTTAAATGTTCAACTTCTTAAAATTTAGTTTTTTTTTTCCTTTTTTGGTAGAGGGGGAGGGAAAGTCTAGAAGACTACACATCGACCCTTTTATAATACAACTTAAGTTTCTAATTGTTACAAACTCTTTATACAATTCTTCAAAGATAAATAAATGTGTAATCTAGTCTTATAAAATGACTAATTAGTATTGAGTTGATAATTTACATGAACTAATTCTATGAAAGTTTAAACCTCGTTTCAGGTTTCAAACATAATTTATTTGGATTCGCCGGTGGGGGTTGGGCTCTCATACTCCACCAACTCATCCAAATACGATACTGGAGACCTCCAAACTGCCTCCGATACTCATGCTTTCCTCTTAAAAGTAATTCATTTTCCCCTCTATATTTTGTTACTTGATCCATATATAGTCCAACATAATTAGATATGGGATTATATATATGTATTAATTAAACCCATCCTATAATTCAATTTGATAATAGTGGTTCGAGCAATTCCCAGAATTCCTGGCAAATCCGTTCTATGTTTCTGGAGAGTCGTATGCCGGAGTGTATGTCCCCACTCTTGCTTATCAAATAGTTCAAGGTATATATATATATATATATATATTAAATTTCTTCATTAATTACTTTCAACTTCAGACTTCATTAATTGCTATATATATATTACTTATGTTATATATTCCATGGCAGGACTCAAGAGTGGCACAAAGCCCGTCATTAATTTTAAGGTACTCAAACCTTTTCACAGCTTGTGAATTGCGCAACTGAAAAAAAAAAAAAATATATATATATATATATATATATATATATATATATATTATGTGTGTGTCAAGGTGTGTGTTAATTAAAGCAATTAATTAAAGCAAATTAAATTTGGAGATTAGGGTTACATGATAGGAAATGGTGTGACGGATGAAATATTTGATGGCAATGCTCTCATTCCATTCGTGCACGGCATGGGTCTCATTTCCGACAACATCTATGAGGTAATTAATCCGATCTTATTCTTATATATATATATATTACATATTCCTTCATCTTGTTATATATCATCTTCTCAATAATGAAATTGTTTTAAAATAAATAAAATAATATTTTGATCTTTTATGTTTATTTTTAGTTTCATTTTGGTCTTTCAAAATTTTACTATTTTAATCTTTTTTATTAAAATAATTAATTTATGTAATAAAATTAACACGTCATCCTTTAGGTGCTGATATGGCTAGTCTACATAATTATAAACTAGATATTAGTATCTTACATATAATTGTCAAAATTTTCAAACGAGAAGAAGGATAAAAGTATTTTAGATGTCACACGTAATATACTAATATACAATTAACAGTCATATAAACCAGTCATATCAATATTTGAAAAGTAAAATGTTAATTTCGTTATATAAATTAACAATTCTAATAATAAAATAAAATATAAAAATTAAAATAAAATGTAAAATAAATATAGACGATGAAAAATATTTTTTTGTTAGAAAAATAATAAAAGCTACTTTACCCTTTCAAAAGTAGTAAGAAAGCGTTCTCACGTATATAAAACGTGTCCTGAATATACTAAACGCGTTTTTTTTTTTAAATTAACTTTCAGGACGTTGAAACTGCTTGCAAGGGAAATTACTACAATCCTGATGATGCTTTTGAAGATAAAGCATGCTCCAAGAACCTTAATAAAGTATACAGGGTGAGAATGAGATGAGTTCTGTAATTAATTATTTTTAAGTCAAAATATAAAGAATTCTTCTCAATTTAAGTAGCTGTGTAATTTATTTATTTAATTTTAAAAATTAACAATAAATCTTTTTAATTTTTTTATATTATGTAGTCTAACACCTTTATTGATTTTTTTAATTCAAAATTCTAACACTATTTGTTACACATTTTCTATTAATTTAGTTTATTTTAGCACACAAGTAGTGCTAGATTTTTTCACAAAATGATCTATTATCTTTATATATAGATATACTTGCATAAAGGATGAAGTGAGTACTAAATAGTAATATATTGTAATATTATGGTGATATATATATAAATATATGATACGGACAGGCTGTTGATGTACTTAACGTGTACAACATTCTGGAGCCATGCTATCATGAGCCTTCAAATTCTGGAAACACAAGCCTTCCAATTCCACAGAGTTTCCAGCAATTAGGGTTTAAGGATACAGAGAAGCCACTGCGCGTTAGGAAGAGGATTTTTGGTCGAGCTTGGCCTTTACGAGCACCCGCCAAAAACGGCGTCGTTTCATTGTGGCCTCAAATATTGGCTCAAAACAAAATGAACGTCATGTGTGTTGTAAGTAACTCCCCAACATCCATTTAATTTAATTTCATCTATATTTCAAGAACTAAAAAAATAGAAGATTCAAATTAAGATAAACATATTTTTTTAAGAACTAAATTGAAATACTTAATTTTTGAAGGATCAAATAGACACAATTTTAATTTTATGGAAGCAAATCAGTAATTTACTCTTTCGTTAATTAACTATAATTAATTAGTAATTGTTGACTGTGTTTTCATTTTGGAAAACACAGAACGATGAAGTCGCAAGTTCATGGCTAAACAATGAAGCAGTCAGGAAGGCCATTCATGCGGAGCAAGTATTTTATATATATAATAATTTAATGATATCGTAAATTAATGAGATAAGAATTAATAATTAATAATCAAATCATGATTATAGGAAGGTGTGGCGGGTGCATGGGAACTATGCACTGAAAGGATATCTTACACGCAAGATGCAGGAAGCATGATTCCTTACCACAAGAACCTAACCATGCAGGGCTACAGGGTTCTTATTTTCAGGTATATATACTTTATTCATTATTTATTTTATGACATTATATTTGATTTGTTTTCCGTTTGAAATAATTAATTTATTAACATTTGATATGGCAGTGGAGACCATGATATGTGCGTACCATTCACTGGGAGTGAGGCATGGACTCGATCTCTTGGATATAAGATTGTTGATGAATGGAGGCCCTGGACTACCAATCTCCAAGTTTCTGGGTATTCTTTTCTCAAATATAAATTCATTCATTTATTTATTTATGTTCTTATTTTCTGTCTCATCCTCTTCAATCACTCAATAACGCTGTGTCTGCTGCTGCAGCTACTTACAGCAATACCAAAACAACCTCACCTTCCTCACCGTCAAGGTCCTTTTCTTTTTTATTTTACCCCTATGTTCTTGAGTTTGCTTGAGTGGATTATTAGTCTGCTTCTCCAAAGGTCACGATTGTCCTATTTTGATTCTTAAAAATAAAATTAAATGTTTTAATTTAATTTTTAAAAGATTATATTTGTCAAAGTGACTTTTTATAATAAAAAAATTAAGATTTAGTAATAATAAATTTTGAGATTTAACAACAAAAACGATCAAATTGAAATAAATGTAATTTTTTAAATATTAAATTGAGACACTTAATTTTTTAATAATCAATAAATTAAAATAAATATAATTTTTTAAAGATTAAATTAGTAATATACTCTAATTTCTTTGTTGGTTTGTTCTATGTAATATATACTGAACGAATCGAGTTTTACAAATGGTACAGGGAGCAGGACACACTGTGCCAGAATACAAGCCCCGGGAGGCACTGCAATTCTACACTCGTTGGTTGCAAGAAAAGTCGATATGAATTATGAAGCTCTTCTCTCTATTGGGAATATCAATACTGATAATAAATAATAATTGAATGTATTACCTTCCAACCCCTTTGAATTGACCAATCTTTCCAACAGTTCACTCTTCACTGGCATCTGTTAAGGAACGGAAATGCAAGGATACAAATTGACAAGTTGAAAAACTTGAAAGCAGCTGCTTCTTTTTCTTGGTACACATGTATAAGCTTACTGCTGGCACAACCTATACCACAATTCCATATGAACGACGTCCCTACTACTAGACACGTCATTATCAAAACTTAAATGTCATCACACTGTTAGAAAATCTCCAATTTAGCGGCAGATTTCTCCATTGCTAGTTTGCAAATTTTTTTTTTTTTCAAAGTGACAAATTAACGACTGTTATTGGCATTGTATATGAGGCAAGATAACACTTCGCTAAATTTTAGCGACGAATGGTCTAATCCGTTGCTAATTTAGTAACAGACAATATCTCTCACTAATGTAAAAAGAGACATTTTATTCTGTTGCTAAATTTCCAATAAACATAACCATCGCAATTTTGAAATAAGACGTCTGACTTTAGTGATTCGTAACCGTTGCTAAATTTGGGAGGGCCATTCCATTGCTAAATTCAAAAGTCTTATTTCGTTGCTAAATCTATCACTAAATGATTGTTTCTACATAACCTTAGGCATAAGAGTTTAGTTACTAAAAAGAAATATTTCCCAATGGCCAAGGGATGTCTTCCTCCTCCTTTAGTAAAAAAGATCGCCCCATGACAAAAAGTGCCTCATGACATCTAAGGAGGACGCCTACCTGGCATCCAAGAGAGACTGCTCTCATCTTTAAGAAAAGGAATTGCCCTTGAAATGCCTCACCTAATACAAAAAAGAGATAATTAAATAAGAGGGACTCCCTTTCTCTTTAAGAACACTCAGTAAATTAATTCGTCCACCAAACAACAAACATACATAAATGTCAACATTAAGGTAAACGTGTCAAGCATGTCAAATTTTCCTAAAACAAAGTATCTTGGGATTGAGGCTCCTTTGATGCTTGACCTCTCCCAGTGACATATATATATTACTAAACTAATTAAGTGCTTCAAAGTATCCAATAAATCCACTCCTAGATAATAAACTAAGTACCTCACTTCTAGCTCTTAAGAAGCTTGAGATAAAAAAAAAAAAGAGTGTGCTGAAGAATTGAGGATGCCCCTTCCCTTATAGTCAACGTAGTGTTAATTTGAGAAGCACTACGTCAAGGTTACCATGACTTCACAAGTAAGCAATGATTTCAAAGTGAGTTTGGCGCAAGCCAATAGCCATCCACAATACCTAATTTGGACAAGGCTGAGGATGATGTGAAGGAGTGATCTTCACTTTTTCAAGAATAATCTCAAGGACTAGTCCAGAAAAATTGAAAGTCAAGGGTCTTTGTATCATGCACAATCACTCTAGGTATGCTAGGTTAGTGTTTATTTCTTAATAAAATAAGATAAATTGTTTTATTGAGCTCATTTCCTCACCCTACCACCCTTATAAATTACTATACCCATGATCACATGTTTTTCCCTTTTAAGCCATTCAATATTCCTGATCTCACCGCTCCTCCAAATTCAGCACCTTTTTCAAGGCACCATCTCTAATCATGGCCATGTTTGTAGGACTTGTCTGTCATGTCATTTAACTAATAAGTTAGAGCCTCTACTATAAATACCCTCTCATAATCATTCATTAGACACAAGCTCTTGCATACTAAAACTCTGAGAGATTTTCTTTACTCTACAAGCTTATTTTCTCAAAAGATTGAGCTCACAAAGAAAAAAGTGACCGCAGGCTGGATTGTTTACCTGCGGTCCAGTCATGAGCAGTCTTGATCAATTTTCAATAAACAGACATATTTATAAATGGTCTGACTCGTGACCGGCCCATTTATCTCTGGTCTATGATGGATTAGTCCAAATCAGACCGTTTGACAATGCTAACCAAGCCCCTAACCTGGAAGCTGAGAGACCGGGCTTAGCCTTTGTTTTCTTCTCATTTCCCTTTGTGTCTGGGGGTTAGCCTCTTTGAGACAGAGTAGATAGCTACCTTACACCTCCTTCCTTTTTCACAATAACTAGCACTGTCAAAATGGGTCGGCTGAAAACAGGACTGGCTAGTCCAAGCTTGCCCGTTCTTAGCCTGCGAGCTTGTCACATCCCAAAAATTGAGCATGTGAAAAGATACTACTCATTTGATATAATTTTCAAACATACGTTATATACATATATTCTGTAAGGTTTTACATTCAACCTTAATCATTCATTCCACACTACAGAATTATATTCATCTGATAAGCAAATATAGACATACATAGTCTGATATTTCTATCTCATCGCAAGCCTAGGAGACCTATAGAAAGTACAGAGCGTTTCTAGTGTCCACATTAATAAGTACTGGTATTCCACCAGACAGAAATAGAGGATAATTCCAATGGGCTTCTATTCTTCAAATGGATACTCTTGTTCTTTGTTTTCTGTATCTGAAAAAAATAATCATAAGGAGTGTGAGTTTATTTAAAAACTCAGTAAGTAAATAACTGTACTATATAAAATATCAAAAGTACAAATACCACATTTACTCATATAATTAATTGTCTTATACATCGAGTAGTATGGGACTCTAACCCTTTCAAACTCATGAATAAGATCTCATAGGTATACGCCGAGTAGTATGGGACTCTAACCCTTTCAAACTCGTGAATAAGATCTCATAGGTATACGTCGAGTAGTATGGGACTTTAACCCTTTCAACTCGTGTATAGGTTTCATAGATATGCACTGAGTAGTATGGGACTTTAACCCTTTCAAACTCGTGTATAAGATTTCTTAGATATACACCGAGTAGTATGAGACTTTAACCCTTTCACACTCGTGTATTAGATCCCGTAGATCTTTACTCATTAATAAAATAGTGAGAATTCATCACATAGTACAATTGTCATGAAATAAATAATTTCTTCATACTCTTATTTCTACTGATCATCATATACTCCCATATGAAAAATTAATTGCTTATTATCTAAATAATGTTGTAAATGGGACTTATATTGTACTTTGACTAGTAATATCAAATTAGCTGAGCAAGGTTATTCACTCACCTTGATGTTTGTCCAAGTTTACCTTGTTCCACACTAGAATTTGTGTAGGAAAATTTCCTAGTAAAATATATTACAAGGAATCATAAGAAAGGAAACAAAATCACGAAAATACGTAAAATTTTCTGACTGCTACAGTAACAGGTTGCTACAGTACGGTTTGCTACAGTAACGGTTTGCTACAGTGTCGGTTCGCTACAGTAACGTTTGACTGCTACAGTACCGTTGACTGCCGACACTACAGTACTGCTACAGTAACCCGAAGAAAATTTTCCAGATTTTGTTTCGAAATTTCTGGTCGCTACAGTAACTCGGTTTTTTGCAGAAGTTTTTGCAGAAATTTCTAACAAATTCATCCTTTCCTTTCTTGTTTCAAAACCAGAATTTCAACTATTTTAACCGATTATAACTCAAATATAACTTCTAAAACAACTGAGATTTACGAATTATCATCAAAATCTTCAAGAACAAAACCTCCTCTAATCTTCCATATAAACTTAGATTTAAGGAAAATAACGAGATTAAAGCTTACCTTTGATCCTTATGAAGCTTTTGAACCGAACAGATAATCGAAATTCTGAAGATCAAGGAAAGGATTTGAGAAGAGAATGAAGAACTGAGAGAGAAATGCTTTTCTGCTTCCTTCGGCTGAGTGAAAATGAGGGGTACTATTGAAACTTTATATTAAATATTTCTAATGGGTTATTCAATAACCCATGGGTATCCATAACCCAACATCCAAACCCATCCAGTCAATTTACAATAAATGGATTAATTGACCATTCTGAAACCACTTTTCCATGAATTTCACTATTCTTAGAATATATCCCTCATTGTGCAAATATTTAGTCCAGTCATTTAACTCAATTTTCATAAATAATATTCAAAGAGAACAATTAAATATGAAAATTAAAAATGACCAAAATAAATAACTAAAGTAACGTTGTAGAATTCTAAAATACTCTTAAGCGAATTATATTCTGAAATTAACGGGTATTACAGAGCTCACGGGCTAATCCTTAGGCCAGGCTTTTTAAAAAAAATGTGTTTTTAATGTGTTTTCTAGCAACCGTTGGATGTTTAATGTGTTTTTTGACACCTACAGTATGAGCCTCTCTCACTGACCATTGTCTAATAATAGTTTGGTTTTTTTAAAAAAATTAATTTAGAAAGATCTCTAATTTTTGTGTTCAATTTAAACTTTAAAAAATAATATTTTCATTCTATTAAATTGTCTAATAATAGTTTGGTTTTTTTAAAAAAATTAATTTAGAAAGATCTCTAATTTTTGTGTTCAATTTAAACTTTAAAAAATAATATTTTCATTCTATTAATAAAGATAAGGTTTTTGACGCAATCACTCTCACTCGTCACTTGTGGTACCTAGCTACCTATGCCTGGTGGTATAGTGGGTGTGGTCTTCTATTATGGAAACCAAATTCATTGTTAGACGGATGGGCGCTCAGCAAGGAGGTAGACAATTTAAATTATTGATTTTTAAAATCAATGACTTAAATTTTAGATTTTTTTTAAAAATTAAAAAATTAGGAAGATCCCAACCATCCAAATTTTAAAAGGATCTTTTTCAAATAAAAAAATTTTGGACCATCAAACTTAAAAATCAACAATTCACAGTGACAAACACCCTACTAACAGTGCGTTTAGTTTGAAGAAAAGAGTAAAAATGAAAAGGAAAAAAAATAGAATGAAAAAGGAAAATTAAAAAAAATTGTTTGATATGAGATGAAAAAGAAAATAAAAAAAATCGTTTGATATGTATTTTTAATGGAAAGGAAAAGTAAAATGTGAGATAGTTTTACTAAATTACCCTTATATAAAATTGGCTTTTTGAAAAAAAAAAGTAGAGGGTGAAGATGACAAAACCTCCAGAATTTGCACATAATTTCCATTATCCAAGTTTCATCTTCTCCATTGCTCTCCGCCATGTCTGTCGCTCTGTCTCTCATCGCCATGTTTGTCGCTCTCTGTCACTCTCCGAGAAGCACACAATCAGAGAATATATACAATCGAAGACCACTACACAATCAGAGAAGCACTACACAATCGAAGAACTAGAGAAGCACACAACCAAACGAAGATGAGAAGCATAGAACAAAGGGATACTCTGGGAAATCAACAAAAAGCTGAAGGCAACATGATCAATTACTTCGTTTTCCATCACAAAGACATGGTTTTCCATCGCTAATCTAAATGAATCCTTCGTACATAAACAATGGAAAACTGATGGCTCTTTTCTACCGATGGAAAGCTATTTTCCATCAAGCTTGGCCAACCAAACATGGGAGGGAGAGTGGAGAGATGAAATTTCGCTTGATTCCATTAAAAAAAAAAAACCAAACGCGCACGTCCACCCATTAGAAGATTCCCGTTCTCCTCTTATGATTGAATTAACATTTATATATATATATATATATATATATATCATGGAAACAGCTATACATTGAGTGTTGCCTTTCAAAAAAAAATTGTTGTTTACATATTATCTAGAAAACAGTGAGAGACTGCAGCCTACGGAAACGGATCTCATAAGAACAAAAGCAGTGTTTGTTTTATCTGGATTGTTGGATCCAAGATTCAACGGTCTAAATTTCAATGTCTTTTTTTTTTTAAAAAAAATACCACTTAACACGTGAGTCATTGGATCTAAAATTTAACGGTTTAAATGGAACAAGCACTAACTAGCATGTGATCCGTTTCTGTAGCCTACTACTCTTATCAACGCGTCTTTCTTCATTTTTTTAACCTAGAGTTCCCTTTGCCTGCTTAGCTTGCTGGGCGCATGGGATTGTTTTTGTTTGCCACAATATATATAGATACCATATCAAATTATAGTATTCACCGTTGGAATCTGATTGGCCAATATATATAGATATAGAAAGAGGGAAAGAGAAGACAAAGGATATTGGTCATTGCAAGGCCCGAGTCATCTTTTTTTGTCTTTGTATGTAATGAATTTGGCAAGAAACTTTATTCATCCAGGATTTGTTGCTCGCTGTCGTGTTAATTTTGTAGCTGGTTATTATAGCTAATTAATATACATAGTGAAGCTATATATATTGATGACGGTAAAAGATATATTCGGATAGCTGTAAGTAATACCAATAAAGAATAGGATTTTCTATTACACCATGGAATACGGATACTGATTAAGTTAGTAAAACAAAGTGCATGTAGAGAGAATAAAAGCTGGAATATAAATGTGTACCTGTTAACTTAACAAAGATCAAAGATGAAAAAAATTTATTTGATTTGTTGAAATTCTATCTCAAATTAATCAATCAGAGATTAAACTCATATATGAGACGAAATTTTGTCTTAAATATTTATTTTTTAGACAAAATATATAGTGGCAGTAGCTGGCGAGCACGTTGAATTGTGTAAATTTGTCATCCAGCAAAATCAGACTTGTAGTTTTGTTATAATATGCAAATCAATATATATGTAGTTTAATATTAGACTAACAAAAAAATGAGAGATGAATTTGAGATAAAAAAATTCTGTGTATGAAAAAATTACATACAATCAAAAAAAATTCTTCCTATTTTTCTATTTTCTTATAATGAACTGAGCTTTCAAGTCGCCAGTTATAGTCGTGAGACATTATCCCGATGGTGTTGTCATGAATATTTGCACTATTCTGTGAAAGATGTTGATTACAGACTTCATGTGTTTTGGACTATTCATTAATTCACCGTCTTCAGCCTGCAACTTATATATATATATATATATATATATGGAGGGAGAGAGAAGGAGATCGATAATTAAGGTGAATAATATGTTAGAAAAATTGAGGAAATTATCAAGAAAAATATAGCTTGAGTCATGCTCTGGTTGACACTGTCCTTAAGAAAAGATTTGTGGCTTTCCTCTTAGGATAAAACAGACTCTTATGAGATAAAACCCAGGTCACAGAACAACAGAGAAAAGAAAAGTTGTGTAACCCAATATTACAAAGATTAGGTTAGGGTTCTCAAAGACTAGAAGAGAATGAAGGATAAATATTTCAAAAAAAAAGACAACTAATTTATAATTAAATATAAAAAGATAATTACAAATAAATCTGATCATGGGATAGTGAACATAGTGAGTGATGGTTAGTTATAAAAATAAGATTATAATTAAATTTAAAATAAACAGATAATTATATATATATATATATAACAAATATAATTTTCACTATGTCAGATAAGTATAAAAATAATTAAATTATTTTTCTAAAATTATTTTCACAACAATTTAAAATATTCTTTTTGAAATACTCCATTTTTCACAACAATCCCCCACATATTTCAAAAAGATATTTTGAATAAAACAATGTTATAGGTTACACATATGGGTATAGATGCTTTAAGTCTGGTATCTTTTAAACTATAAACCAAGTCTAGATAAATAAGATATAACTCACAGAGTCATTGGTGAAACATATAACTTATATGAACCAACAAACTCTTATTGTAAGTTAGAGATCTTACCAATCACATCCCACCCCCATAATTTCTGCTGTTAACACCGTTGTGCGCATTTTCGGCCGTGCGCGTGTCTGGTGTTTATGAATGCTCAAGAGATTTTGCTAAGATCTCATAGGAGCGGCCCCACTCGACATTCATATAGGTGATTTCATCAAGTATATTTGCAATAAATACACCATCCTTAAGGGCTATGAAAATCATTAAGAGCTTCACTCAACCTCTCAATCAATGCATGCTAACACTTTTACACTTACACCGTAAGAAAGGACTGAAATATTAGTACTAGCAGAATTAATAGATGACTTGTTATTATCCATATGAACCTTTTTCATGGGGTCTCCAATCACTCGTTGGAAAAAGGAATGTGTGAGATAGTTTTACTAAATTACCCCTATATAAAATTGGCTTTTTGGAAAAAAAAAAAAGAAAGTAGAGGGTGAAGATGACAAAACCTCCAGAATTTGCACATAATTTCCATTATCCAAGTTTCATCTTCTCCATTGCTCTCTGCCATGTCTGTAGCTCTATCTCTCACCGCCATGTTCGTCGCTCTCTGTCACTCTCCGAGAAGCACACAATCAGAGAATATACACAGTCAAATACCACTACACAATCAGAGAAGCACTACACAGAACACTACACAATCGAAGAACTAGAGAAGCACACAACCAGATGAAGATGAGAAGCATAGAACAAAGGGATATTCTGGGAAAACAACAACAAAGCTGAAGGCAACACGATCAATTACTTCGTTTTCCATCACAAAGACATGGTTTTCCATCGCTAATCTAAATGAATCCTTCATACATAAACAATGGAAAACTGATGGCTCTTTTCTATCAATGGAAAGCTATTTTCCATCAAGCTTGGCCAACCAAACATGGAAGGAAGAGTGAAGAGATGAAATTTCACTTGATTCCATTAAAAAAAAACAACCAAACGGGCACGTCCACCCATTAGAAGATCCCCGTTCTCCTCTTATGACCTAATTAACATTTATATATATATATATATATACACATATCATGGAAACCGCTATATATTGAGTGTTGTCTTTCAAAAAAAAATGTTGTTTACATATTATCTAGAAAACAGTGAGAGACTGCAGCTTACGGAAACAAATCTCATAAGAACAAGCATAGTGTTTGTTCTATCAGGATTGTTGGATCCAAGATTCAACGGTCTAAATTTTATTGTCTTTCTTTTTTAGAAAAAATACCACTTAACACGTGAGTCGTTAAATTTAAAATTTAACGGTTTAAATGGAACAAGCACTAACTAGCATGTGATTCATTTCTGTAACCTACTACTCTCATCAACGCGCCTTTCTTCATTTTTTTTCACCTAGAGTTTCCTTTGCCTGCTTAGCTTGCTGGGCGCATGGGATTGTTTTTGTTTGCCACAATATATATAGATACCATACCAAATTATAGTATTCACTGTTGGAATCTGATTGGCCAATATATATAGATATAAAAAGAGGGAAAGAGAAGACAAAGGATATTGGTCATTGCAAGGCCCGAGTCATCTTTTTTTGTCTTTGTATGTAATGAATTTGGCAAGAAACTTTATTCATCCAGGATTTGTTGCTCGCTGTCATGTTAATTTTGTAGCTGGTTATTATAGCTAATTAATATACATAATGAAGCTATATATATTGATGATGGTAAAAGATATATTCGGATAGCTGCAAGTAATACCAATAAAGAACAGGATTTTCTATTACACCTTGGAATATGGATACTAATTAAGTTAGTCAAAACAAAGTGCATGTAGAGAGAATAAAAGCTGGAATATAAATGCGTACCTGTTAACTTAACAAAGATCAGAGATGAAAAAAATTTATTTGATTTGTTGAAATTCTATCTTAAATTAATCAATCAGAGATTAAACTCATATATGAGACGAAATTTTTTGTCTTAAATATTTATTTTTTAGACAAAATATATAGTGGCAGTAGCTGGCGAGCAGGTTGAATTGTGTAAATTTGTCATCCAGCAAAATCAAACTTTTAATTTTGTTATAATATGCAAATCAATATATATGTAGTTAAATAATATTAGATTAACAAAAAAAATGAGAGATGAATTTGAGATAAAAAAATTCTGTCTATGAAAAAATTACATACAATCAAAAAAAAAATTCTTTCTATTTTTCTATTTTCTTATAATGAACTGAGCTTTCAAGTCGCCAGTTAGAGTCGTGAGACATTATCCCGATGGTGTTGTCATGAATATTTGCTAATGACAGAAAGATCGGGGTGGTTCCTCGTCATGTGCACTGTGAAAGATGTTGATTACAGACTTCATGTGTTTTGGACTATTCATTAATTCACCGTCTTCAGCCTGCAACATATATATATATATATATATATATATGGAGGGAGAGAGAAGGAGATCGATAATTAAGGTGAATAATATTGATTAGTGATGAATAGGGTTAAGGCGACGTGGTGGAGGATGGAGAAGAAGATGTGTGTAGTGGGATTGGTTTGGACGTCGGTATTTTGTAGTGTTGAAGCTTGAACACCAGAACCAGATGCCTCTCTCAATGTGATCACTGAACTGCCAGGGTTGAGGGAACACTGGCATCGAAGCAGTACGGTGGTTTCATAACCATAGACGGAGACAAGAATCTGTACTATTACTTCGTCACCTCTGAAACGAATCCTCTTTCTGATCCTCTTGTTCTGTGGCTCAATGGCGGACCTGGCTGCTCCAGCTTCGATGGCTTCGTTTACGAGCACGGTTTAATATAATAATATCATTATTTTTTCATATTCTATTCTATTCTGTTCTATTAATTGCCTCCTCTTAATTAAACTCGTTCCATTTCCCCATTGTGTGTATATATATGATTATCCATGCAGGACCCTTCAACTTTAAGGCACCGAAAACCAATGGAAGCCTCCCACTTTGCATCTTAATCCCTACTCTTGGTCCAAGGTTTACATTTACATTGTTAACCATATTCTCAAGAGTAAATTATAAACTTTTTTTCTTTTATAATTATTTAAAATTACATCGTCCTCCTTTTTACTTTCAAGATGTACACTATTCTTTCTTTGTAACTATAAGAACATTACTGGTTCTTTGGTCCAATTTTATATTTTTTCATCCCAAAAGAATTGTTACAATCATGGTTCGGTTATTAAACCAGTGAAGCCATTGGCTCAAGGTTCAGTAGTCAGATAGTGGTCAAATCGGTAATAATTAAAAAATATTAAAAATATACATAATTCAAAATATTAAAAATATATAATTTAAAATATTAAAATACTTAATATAATTGATAATGCATAACAATAAGTGAAGGAAATAAAAAAGAAATTAATTCATAATTGATAATTCATCATAACTCATAATATCCACAATTTCAAACTAAATCTTGTTCTGAAAATAGCCTTGTAAAAGAGTGAGTAAGTCCCACATTACTTAAAATAAGGAGGGAAAAAAGTTTTATATACTAATATATGTTAATGGGCTTATAAAAGACTAAGGGAAGTGGTGGACTCGCGTTTACAATTCCAGGCTAATGTAGTGCATGTGATAAAGTAGACTAGGCTTATTTTTCTTCTTCTCCGGTTTCTTTTTTATATACTTATCTGAACAATGACATATTTGACAGTTGCAAAGTTAGCTTAGATTACCAGGTTTAGTTCTTTGTCTACCTCATACAACTATAAACAACAGAAAAAAAATTTTTTTACCTCATTCAACTAAATAAAATAATGAAAGAGGAAAAGACAAAACCGGTTTGACCACTCAACCGACCGATTCGTCCAATTTTCCTAGTTCAACTCCGATTCGGCTGGTTTAATATCGATTCGACTCCTGGCCGATTTAAAGGCAGAACTGGACAAAACCCCCCATCAGTTCTCGATCGAGCCGGTCAAACCGATTGGTCTGGTCTAATTCTGCAATCATTGGTTGTAATATGTTTTGTGCCACATAAAATTTTTGCTAAAATATTTTTTAATTAATTTTAAAATATCAATTTTTACATAATGTGATACCCGTATTAACTAATAAAATTTTACAAATAACCCAATATATACTTTAAGTTGATAAATGATATTTTAGTTCAAAAGAACAAGTCTAATTAATTAGACTATTGAACAAAAAAATTGGATAGTAACCATAAACGGAAAAAAATATAAAATTGGACTAAAGTATAACAATGTTATAGTTATAAGAGAGGGCAATGTATACTTTGACTGTGGATGCAAAAGTTGCGTAAGTTTAAATACTTGTAAAGGAGGAGAGTGCAATTTACTCTATATTCTTAATTATTCCTTAATTAATTTCTTCCCTAGTATGCCCTCCATGGCTAATTCTATGAAAGTTTAAACCTCGTTTCAGGTTTCAAACATAATTTATTTGGATTCGCCGGTGGGGGTTGGGCTCTCATACTCCACCAACTCATCCAAATACGATACTGGAGACCTCCAAACTGCCTCCGATACTCATGCTTTCCTCTTAAAAGTAATTCATTTTCCCCTCTATATATTGTTACTTGATCCATATATAGTCCAACATAATTAGATATGGGATTATATATATGTATTAATTAAACCCATCCTATAATTCAATTTGATAATAGTGGTTCGAGCAATTCCCAGAATTCCTGGCAAATCCGTTCTATGTTTCTGGAGAGTCGTATGCCGGAGTGTATGTCCCCACTCTTGCTTATCAAATAGTTCAAGGTATATATATATATATATATTAAATTTCTTCATTAATTACTTTCAACTTCAGACTTCATTAATTGCTATATATATATTACTTATGTTATATATTCCATGGCAGGACTCAAGAGTGGCACAAAGCCCGTCATTAATTTTAAGGTACTCAAACCTTTTCACAGCTTGTGAATTGCGCAACTGAAAAAAAAAAAATATATATATATATATATATATATATATATATATATATATATATATATATATTATGTGTGTGTCAAGGTGTGTGTTAATTAAAGCAAATTAAATTTGGAGATTAGGGTTACATGATAGGAAATGGTGTGACGGATGAAATATTTGATGGCAATCCTCTCATTCCATTCGTGCACGGCATGGGTCTCATTTCCGACAACATCTATGAGGTAATTAATCCGATTCAATCTGTAACATATTATATACTCTACATATCATCTTTTTAATATGAATTTCATTTTTTAAGTTACTATACAGTCAAATATATATATATATATATATATATATATATATATATATATATATATATATATATATATATATATATACAGTGGCGTATTCAAGACTTCTCGGTAAGAGAAGGTAAAATTTTCATTCATTTTTTCTGCATCTGATAACAATTCTTCTAAATTAATTTCAATTTATTGTTCATTTGATGGTAATTTCCTCTTAAAAAAATTTCTATTATAAAAAAATATTTTTTCTTCTAAATCCTAATTGCATAATCAATCAACCAATTTGATAAAATTAGATCTATGTACAAAAACTCTAAATTTCAAGTTTTTACATATAGGTCCCTAATAATGGAATGATAAATTAACCATTATTAAGAAAAAATTTCATGAAATTGACTTTACAAATATGTTATTCATGATCCTAATTGTATAATCAATCAACCAATTTGATAGAATTAGACCTATGTATAAAAATGTCAAATTTCAAACTTTTACAAAGAGATCCCTAATAATGGAATGATAAATTAACCATTATCAAGAAAAAATTTCATGAAATTGACTTCACAAATATGTTACTCATGATTCTAATTGTACAATCAATTAACTAATTTGAAAGAATTAGGCCTATGTATAAAAACCCCAAATTTCAAACTTTTACAAAAAAATCTCTAACAAGGAAATGACAAATTAACCATCATCAGAAAAAAAATTTCATGAAATTGACTTTACAAATATGTTACTCATGATCCTAATTACATAATCAATTAACTAATTTGATAGAATTAGACCTATGTACAAAAAATTTAAATTTCAATCTTTTACAAAAAGGTCCCTAACAATGGAATGAAAAATTAACCATTATCAAGAAAAAATTTCATGAAATTGACTTTACAAATATGTTACTGATGATCCTAATTGTATAATCAATCAACCAATTTGATAGAATTAAACTTATGTACAAAAACTCCAAATTTCAAGCTTTTACAAAGAGGTCCCTAACAATAGAATAAGAAATTAATTATCATTAAGAAAAAATTTGTAATTCTAGAAAGTGGGGGTTTCGTAACTGTGAGCAGTAGAGAGAGATTGAGTTACTGGAGGTTCAAAAAAATATTAAAAGAATTCAAAAAAAAATAAAGAAGGGATAAAATAAAAAAAATTTACATACACGTTTGTAAAATTCAGCTGCACCCCCTCAAATCTATGCAGATCCGCCCTTGTATGTACATATATATATATATATATATATATATATATATATATATATATTCATGTGTGCGTGAAAATAATTTTCAGTATGTACAATCTAATTGCAAATTAAGGAAAGTATTATAATCCTGATGATAATTCTCAAGACAAAGGTTGCTCCAAGAACCTCCAAAAAGTATACAGGGTGAGATTAATTAATGAGATGAGTTTTCTTGTCATTTTTTTTTAGGTAAAAATGCAAACACTTCCTTCAATTTGAGGAGTTGTATAATTTACTCTCTCAATTTTAAAAAATTGACAATAGATCTCCTAAAATTTCAATTTTGTGTCTTATAATCCTTTCGTTTACGACCTTTTTTTTTAATTCAAAATTCTAACATTACTTATTCATATGGGCTTAAAAAGGCTGAATCAATTTGGAAAGAAAAAAAAATAATTGACATCCTAAATTACTTTGTCATTTTCTTAGCCTTGTAATTTTATCATACTCTCCTTTACTATTAGTATTACAACAAAAGAAGTCCTTTATCTGTTAATTAAGACACATTTCATCCATCGATAGTCTCTTCTTGTCGAAAAATATGTTCAAAGTTCTCGAACGGACCAGTGTGGACTTCTCTAGTCAATATTGAGAAGTGGTGTTAGGTTTTTTTTTTTTGACAAAGTAATCAACAAAAGAATTACCTAGCAGAAAATTAAAAATTTAAAAGTGTCTATTGCTATTTTTAAAAGTTGAAGTAGTAAATTGCACAATTCCCTGAGAACTCTTGTATTTTTACCTCATTTTTTATATTAATTAGAGTAAATTACTAATTTAATCTTTAAAATATTACAATTTTTTAATCTAATCCTTGAAATATTAAGTATGTCAATTTAGTTCCAAAAATATTACATTTGTTTCAATTTAATTCTCTTCATTACTACATTTCAAAATTTTGTTGCTAAAAACTAAAAGTCATTTTAATAAAAAGATACACTAAATTAAAACACACAATTTTTTAATAATTTAATTAAGATGCTTGATCTTTCAAGAAATACATTGAAACAACTATAATTTTTTGAAAACCTAATTAGTAATTCACTCTATTAATTAAACATGAAAGAAAAATAATTAAGAGAAAGATTTTGGAGTAAGATAAAAGGATGAAGAGAGTAAATAGTTATATTATATACGGTGTTATATATATATGTATATATATATATGGTATGGCAGGCTATTGATGCACTTAACGTGTACGACATTCTGGAGCCATGCTATCACGAGCCTTCCAATTCCACAGAGTTTCCAGCAATTAGGGTTTAAGGATACAGAGAAGCCTCTGCGCTTGAGGAAGAGGATGTTTGGTCGAAATTGGCCTTTACGAGCACCCGCCAAAAACGGCGTCGTTCCGTTGTGGCCTCAAATATTGGCTCAAAAGAAAATGAACGTCATGTGTGTTGTAAGTAACTCCTCAACATCCATTTTGTTTAAGAGTAAATTATTAGTTTACTCCTGAAAAAATTATAATTATCTAATTTTTAAAAGAATATATTTATCTCAATTTTATAATTTCCTATGCTATATCTCAAAATTTGTCATTGTCAAATATCAAATTTTTCATTGTTAAAAGTTATTTAAAAAATATAAGATTAAAATTAAGACAAATATAATCTTTTAACAACTAAACTGAAATATTTAATTTTTAAAAGATCAAATTGACATGATTTTAATTTTGTGGGAGCAAATCAGTAATTTACTCTTTCGTTTACTAACCATAATTAATTAGTGGTTGTTGACTCTGTTTTCATTTTGGAAAACACAGAATGATGAAGTCGCAAGTTCATGGCTGAACAATGAAGCGGTCAGGAAGGCCATTCATGCAGAGCAGGTAGTATATATTGTTTCTACATGGCTTTTGGCACAAAAGTCAAGTTATTAGAATGTGTGTTTCTAGACACCTTAAGTTATTTATCAAGCAATGAGGTCTTTTCCTCTCAGCATAAAAGGAGTATTTCTTGACACCTAAGGAAGAGCACTTCCTGGCACACAAGGAGGAGTGACTCTTGGCACTCAAAAGAGCGCATATTTTCTCTTAAGAAAATGGAGCATCCCTGAAGTGCCTCATCTAAGTCAAAAAAAAATAATTATATAAGAAGCGTCCTCCCTTTTCAAAACCCAATGAGTTCATCCACTACACAGTAAACATGTATAAACATCATATGCTCAAAGTAAGCATGTTAGGTGTGTCAAGTATTTCAAAAATCAAGTACCTTGGCACCCTTAGCGCTTGACTCCCTAGTGACATTTTGTTGAGCTAACTGCTTCAGAGTACTCAGTAAATTCATCTCTTGGACAGTAAACTAAATAATTCATTCTCCACCTCTTAAAAAGCTTAAGATGAAAGAGAATGTGACAGGGATGTCCCCTTCTTCAAGATCAATATAGTATGGATTTGGGAAGTATCATGTCAATGCCACCCTAATTTTGCAAGTAAGCAATGCTCTTAGAGTGTGTTTGGCACAAGTTAAATGTCATTCTCAACACCTGATTTAGACAAAGTTAAGGATGCCATAAAGGAGTGGCCTATACCCTCCTTCCTCAGAAATAGAAGGTCTTTGTGCTATGTAAAGTTAGACAAGGATTTATTTCTTAATAAAATATGATTTTTGTTTTTATTGAGTTCACTCTTATCTTTAACTTGTTGAACTAGATTACACCACTACTTCAATAAAATGCCAGACCCATGACCACAACATTCCCCACTTTAAGCCTTTCAACACTCATAATATCATTCTCCTATCAATTCAGCCCTTTTTCAAAGACGTTATCATATTTGCAGAACGTAATTGTCAAGTCATTCAATTAACAAATCAAATTCTTTCCTATAAATACCTCTCCAAAATCAGTCATCAAGAGACACAATTCCCAAGACACAAACTAACAAATATTCTCTATAACTTATTTTCCCAAAAGATTGAGTTAATAAGAACAAATTTTTATTTTTATTAAGTTATATTCTCTCTTGTTTTGTCTAACGCTTGTCTAGTGTGTTTTACTTTTCCTCTATCAAAAGTTTCTGTTAGTCCAAGAGTATACTCTAGATGAAGGTGAATAGAGTATATGCAATTTTTCGTAAAAAAAAACTTATTCTTTAAAACTTATTAAGATCCACGTATATTATCAGGGTCTTGTTAAAAATTTTTTTTCAACAAATAACTAATAATATAAATGTAAAGATAAGAGAAGATAAGTGATATTGTGATTTATAGTGGTTCAGAAAAATCACAAGGATTCATCTACATCCACTCTTCACAATACATAGTTATGAGTATTTTATTAGAAAAATAAGATTACCAATACAAAGTAACCAGGCTAAGGATATCAGTCCCCACAAGGACAGAGTACACAAAGTACAAATAATTCTTTCAATTCACACGAAACTCAAGATAGTGAGAAATGTCTCACAAAGGATATGAACAATATAAATTTCTTTCTCACACAATGAACAAAGAGTTACAATAGAAATATGCTCAGAATAGGATTCTCTTTGTCAACTTCGGTGTTACAATGTTGTTGTTGCTTATGCCTTTCATACCTTTCCAAAAGATAGCCATTGGTGAAAGATGCTCCCAATTAATTGTGAAAATAAATCCTAATTGAAATTGTCATTTGCTTCCTTAACTAGTATCTCGTACCAAATATGAAAATAAATTGTCATAAACGTGATTGTCTTCTTTGAAATAAATGATCATAAACATGATTCTCTTCTTTCCTTCTTCAAGATTGCAGTATATTCTTTTTCTTTTTCATTGATCTTCTTCATAAAAACATGATAAGATATTTTCATTAAAAAGCAAAGTCAAATAAAATTATTCCTTATGTTTTCCTTAATTTGTGGTGCGGTTTATGCTCTTATTTGACTCAGATAAATAAATATATTCCAAATTTTCAAGGTCTACCTTTGCACAAGATTCTTTCTTTATGTGCTATGATACTGCATTAATGCTTCCAAATGCAGCAAGGCCTAATTGTTGTTTCTTTTGTTGCAATATCTTGATTTACTTCTTTTTTCTGCAGTATTGACTTCATGTAGTTATTGAGCTTCAAATCTAATCCAATGTAAATCTTTTCCTTTTTCGAAATCTTTTCTTTTTCTTTTTGATGTGTATCTACTCTTTTCTTCCTTTGTTGATTTTCTTGATAAATGCGTGATATAATCATTTCGTTTAATGATATAATTCTTCCTTATGTGTTCTTTAATTGATAACTTGAATTATGCTAAATTTGTCATCTAGCATTAAATGTGTTTCATGATACTAAGGTTCACATAGATGTCCAAAATCAAAAATGTGATTTAGCAGTTCCCAAATATCGGTTTCACCTATGTTAATCTATACCTCTTAAACCTCTCTTTCCCCGAACATATATATATATATATATATATATTAATGATTTTGTTGATTAATGAGAGATATAAGAATTAATAATTAATAATCAAATCATGATTAGGAAAGTGTGGCGGGTGCATGGGAACTATGCACTGGAAGGATATCTTACAAGCAAGATGCTGGAAGCATGATTCCTTACCACAAGAACCTAACCATGCAGGGCTATAGAGTTCTTATTTTCAGGTATATATACTTTATTCATTATTTATTTTATGACATTATATTTGATTTGTTTTCCGTTTGAAATAATTAATTTATTAACATTTGATATGGCAGTGGAGACCATGATATGTGCGTACCATTCACTGGGAGTGAGGCATGGACTCGATCTCTTGGATATAAGATTGTTGATGAATGGAGGCCCTGGACTACCAATCTCCAAGTTTCTGGGTATTCTTTTCTCAAATATAAATTCATTCATTTATTTATTTATGTTCTTATTTTCTGTCTCATCCTCTTCAATCACTCAATAACGCTGTGTCTGCTGCTGCAGCTACTTACAGCAATACCAAAACAACCTCACCTTCCTCACCGTCAAGGTCCTTTTCTTTTTTATTTTACCCCTATTTTCTTGAGTTTGCTTGAGTGGATTATTAGTTTGCTCCTCCCAAGGTTATGATTGTCCTAGTTTGATTCTTAAAAACAAAATCAAGTGCCTTAATTTAATTTTTAAAAGATTATATTTTTTAAAGTGACTTTTCATAATAAAAAAATTAAGATTAAGTAATGATAAATTTTGAGATTTAACAGTTAAAATGATCAGATTAAAACAAATACAATTTTTTTTAAATATTAAATTGAGACACTTAAATTTTCAATGACTAAAATGAAATAACTGTAAATTTTTAATGATTAAATTAGTAATATACTCTAATTTCTTTGTTGGTTTGTTCTATGTAATATTTACTGAACGAATCGAGTTTTACAAATGGTATAGGGAGCAGGACACACGGTGCCAGAATACAAGCCCCGGGAGGCACTGCAATTCTACACTCGTTGGTTGCCAAAAAAGTCGATATGAATTATGAAGCTCTCCTCTCTATTGGGAATGTCAATAATAATAATAAATAATAATGAATGTATTACCTTCCAACCCCTTTGAATTGACCAAGTTTCCAACAGTTGACTCGTCACTGGCATCTGTTAAGGAACGGGAAATGCAATGATACAAATTCACAAGTTGAAAAAGTTGATAGCAGCTGCTTCTTTTTCTTGATACACATGTATAAGCTTACTGCTGGCACAACCTATACCACAATTCCATGTTAAGGACGTCAAATCTGGGATGACTACCAACTACTAGACACGTCATTATCATAACTTAAATGTCATCGACATAATAATAGAGACTGGGAAGACGCCAATATTCCAGAAATTGCCAAGTACCTTAGAAAAATAAATTAACGAAGAGTTCAGTACAATTTTACAAAATTTATAATTCTCCGCACAAGAGAGAGAGGACAGATTACCAGACACAATAATATAGCCCGGCCCTCCTCTCTAGTCTGCACTCCAAATTAAAGACCAAAACCATCAATGGATGAAGATAAGGTAAACAAATAATAATAATAATAATAATGATAAGAATAATAATAATAAAATTAGGAAAAAGGAGTGTATGTATAATGATGAAAAAATAGTAGGACAAATTGAATCATTTGCGTTTTCTCATCCCTGCCGCAGCCCTGTCTTCTTCGCCAGGGACAAATCTTGGGAGATTTAGTAGTGTGTTTACACGAGAAACACCTTCTAGAGCAGACCACTCTCCGTCTCCCTCAGCGTTTATCTCCTCCCCCTTTGACGCTTCTTCATTGCCTTCTTCCTCGGACTCTTCATTGCTTGCCCGGCAAGTTCCTGACCTTTTCAGAACCGTTGGTCCAGAAAGATCTTCCCCACCATCTGGGATGACTCGGTTTCCTGAACTAGGCTGCTCTTTGGAATTGACATGAGATGCGCTAGACATTTTAGGTGAGTCTGAGTCAAGGAATAAGCAAACCACAGCACAATCATCCACTTTAGAAGTTGGATATTTATATCTCCAAGCCCGAACTGCTGACTCAACCAGTGCTCTAGCTGCTGAGGAACGCCTCGGTGCTGCTGCTATGATGTCAACAACTTCTTTGTTTGAGAGAACATCCCAAATCTGCCAAAAATAAATCAGCGAACTTGAGAGTGAAAACAGATTTAAGGATGCAAAAATAGATTAGATAAAGTGAAGCCATCCAATACTAATTGAAATTTCAGAATGTCTACTACCCCATCAGTTGCCAAGACAATAAATTCATCCTTCTCAGTGAGATAACGGTAGGACATTTCTGGAACAGATATCAGACCAAAATCTTTGAGACAAAAATCTCCAAATGCCCGTGCCATGGCTAGGCCAGGGGAGTCATTGTTTGGCAACCAAACACGGGCAACCTCTGGTTCATCCTGAAGAGCAAAAACACGCCCTTTACATTTGCGGATTCTCTCTGCTTCCGCTGTTTAGGAGAAAAGGAAATGAAGTAAGGCTTACTAGAAGATTCAAGAAGAAAACACATGTAATAAAACTGACCACTAAGATGTATTACGGATCATGAGCAATAGTATCAAAGAATTCTTGTCCTTTATATTATTTAAGAGATAAGCCAACTACTTCAAAATAAATCACATATCCTCTCAACTATATTTGCACTTACGCACTCCATATGGCCTAAAATCTTTTCTTTTCCTCAGATTAAGTACCAGCAGAAACCAAATAATAATTTGATATATGTGTGGAAACATATGTGGCAAAAACGAAATAGAAAATTGGACCCCCAATTTGCATGATTACTGCACTCACAGGCACGAACAATGAAGAACTTCAATCTTAAAGGGGAGATAGTAAAAATCTCTATGCCCTTCATCTTCACCCTAATACATTCAGTGACTCACAGACTTGGGCTGCTTCTGGATTATGTCACACTACAGCTTGAGGTCTCAACAATAAGAACAAATTAACTCAACAGACATTTTACATGGCCAGTCAACCGTTTAGTATCCTCTACCTGAATAAACGTCATGCCCGTTTCAAATTAAGGCCAACTTCAGCATTATTTATAGCAATTAGGAAGTTAGTAGATTAGTTATTCACAACTACATAGCAAGTTAAAAAAAGCTATAACCTCAGGATTGGTTTTATTAATATATCTAGTATGACGTATCATGCAAAACCCATTTGGGCTTGAAGCATGAACAAAGCATAGACCAATCGTACCATTTGGTTAAACATAATTTTAAATGGGGCAAAAAGGATTGGCCTCTTGACCACTTGTTTATCAAGGCTCCAATACCATGTCAATAATTACTTCAACCTAAATGCTTAAGCTATCAAGAGGAGGCTTAATATTGGGTTTATGAACATGTCCAACAGCTATCAGCCAAACTTTTTATGTAAAAGCATTCTGCTTCACCACTCATGCTGCTGTTGCCATCAATGATAAATTGTGACGTGTAAGAATAACAAAAAATTATCTTATAAACACAATTTTCAAAGCTAAAAATACTAAAGAGCAGAGGCTTCAAGTCTCTACAATATGTGACCCGCAAGCTAAAACTCTTTGAGAGATGCCGTCATTATTCAAATTAACAACAGGGAAATGCATAATTGCCTCCATTCAGCTACATCATGTGTGACAGATCTTTATAGGAATATCATGGCATGACAGAGATATGCTCATAACAAGCAGGACCTGTTACAGTTTACAACTATGTTATCTACTCAATAGTACAGATACAGAACACGTTTTCCAATCTGGCAATCTCCCCTTTTGTCACATACGTTTGTTAGGAGGAATCAAATGTAAGTATGAATTTCATATGTATTTGATCTCAAGAAAACACTGGCATGATAATTACCTCATTTACCTGATTTAAGCCAGTCAATAATCTTATGCCACTCCAAAAAGATAAAGGCAAGAGAAAAGAGACAGACCTGGAAGATTGGGTTTTAGATCAACAGTTAATTGGATGGCCACAAGAGAATTATCTTCATCCCTCGTACCTAGCACAGCTCTAGAATCGCCAACATTTCCAATAACAAGATATTGACCCTACAATGAGAGCCATATAATTCGTAATCAGAAAATATTTACAATTACAAAAAAAAAAAGTCATAGCATGCATAAGAGAACTGTCAATATTCATATGGTCACAAGCCCTCACCTGCTTAACTAGAGTTACTGCTGTGGTCCCACTGCAAAAGCAATCAATACTTGGGTGCAGCTTCAATTCCCTGTCCATAACTTTAAATGCCTTTAAAAAAGACTCTTTAAGTGTTCGAAAGATCTCAGGGTGTTTTTCTGTTTCCTCAGAATCATTGGATAATCTGGATTCCTCATCAGCAGATACAAAGGAAGCCTCTTCTGAGTTCATGCTTCCAATAGCACTAATGCTATTCTCCTTGACTTCCTCAACGGTTCCATTTAGTTCCCAATGTGAATTCAGTTTTAGAGGAAGAGAATCCCTCACCTTTTTAGCAACCATATGACCAAACGGACCATGGCCATCAAAAACTCCACAAAAAATGGTATCTTTTCTAGAACAAAAATTCTGCAATGTATAAAAAATAAAATCAGGGAAAACTATCTAAAACAGGCTACGGATAACCCAAATTGAAGGCATCCACCATTGCTATTCCCATGATAACACCCCCCCCCCCAACCCAAAAAAAAAAAAGGGTAATCACAGGATATGAGTAAAAGACAATGAATAAGCCAACATATATAATTGGAACAGCATTTCCCAGAACAGTAAGCTCCACAAGGCGGCAAAAATCATTCTGGAATCCTTCATCCATGATATCTTCATCAACTGACTTCAGTACATCCTTGCTGCACATAATTTCTATTGGCAATTTTAAATTTGTAGAATTGAAGGTGAGCCAAATAATTTTTTTTTTAAATAAAAGTGGTTCGTTGCATGAATCTAAAAGGAACAAGATAAAGAGGTAAATAATTTGGATACCATCTGAATGAAGTCCGAAAAATTGTTGCAAAGGGCATTAAATGAACAAGATTATTAATGGTCAATCCGTTGTATGGCGTAAACTTAACTATGATTGAATGGAAGAATTATTCCCGTGAAAATAATGCTTGACATATGAAAAAGGAGAAAGATCTAACCTCCCAAACGATCATCGCATCTTGATTGGTGCCTTTCTTGCCTTGTTGAGTGAACAAGGACGCAACTTCACTAGACCCATTCAGACACAACCTCCCCGGAATTCTATGGAGGGGTTCATCCCTCCAATGGTCAAAGGACGAACTCCTTGATCCTAGTCTTTTTTTAGAGTTCTTCCGTTTCCTGAAACCCGAAGGTGAAGTGGGAAGTGGGCTCCTGCTTTCCGCAGAAAAGCAGGACCCCATCCTCAGAAACCTGAGAATACTAAGAATGCACTCCAGACCAGCTGAGCAACCGGACCTCCTATATTCTGTTGACGGATCCGTCACAAAGCGTTGGGGAAAACCTTGAGAACCCGCAGATACAATTAGTATTCTAGAGAAAATCCACCCGCTAACCCTTAAAGCATTGAAATACAAAATGAAACAAAAGGTTTCAACCAGGATTACAATTCCTCAGCAGAGTCCCGATTCCCGAATGATCTGCGCTTCAATCACGAATATTCCATAAGAGAAGCTCCAAGTTGTTGATGAAGCAGCAACCGAAAGAACTCCCACTTGCTTTCACTTGCTTTCCGTTTCGTTAATACTTAAAGACACATGGCTGAAGGCGCAGATCTGCGTAATAAACATGCAACAAATGTCATCAACAGCTGGTAGCCCACAACTCCTGCATCAACCACAGAGACACAGGCACGGCAGTTTGATCACTATTTCTTCGCCTTCTTCTTCTCTAGATCGAGATTCGAGCTTGAAACTGATTGGAGATTAAGAAAGGGGAAACAAATCGAATCCAAGAGAATGTGATAGTGTGTGATGGTTAACAGAAGAAAGAGAGTCCGTTATGGGGAGGAGAGAGAGAGAGAGAGAGGAAGAGAGCAGAAATGGATGCGGACAAGGTGAATCAGAGAAATAATCGGAATCAGAGAAATAATCGGAACCACCATCAACGAAAATGATCGCCAGGAACCCGCTCTCAAGGACGTGACTTATCGTAGATTGAGAATCAGACAAAAGAAATTTTTGGGGAGCCAAAAGGTTATTGGAGATAATTTTTCAATACACAGTTCACAGTTCACACACCCACACCAAAAACCAAACCAAGAGGTCATTTTTTTTAAGAATAAACTGTTTTTCACCAAAAAACAATAAAATGTTTGTATGTGAATATACATTTCATTATTAAGGTATTATTTTTTAATTTAAATTTTGGATGATTAAAACTATTTATTTTTCAATATCTAAACACATATAATTTATAAAAAAAATTATATTTAAATAATTTTGAAATAAACTAATAATTAAATATATTATTAATTATTATCTTTAATATTATATAGTATTATAAAATTTATTTTTAATGTTTTTATTTTTTATAATTTTAATTTTATACAAATAATAATATAATTTGCATTTATTATATTATATATAAAAATTCACCATTAAATGACATTAATAGGATTTGGTACAGATGGTTGTGGCAACGCCTAGCTTCCCCAATTTTTTTGTCAATTTTTTTTTCATTTTTAAAACTAAATCATTTATCTCATATATATATATATGAAATATACATATAGCAATTTACAATCTATTTGTTATTAAATTTTTCATTAAAAATAAAACATATATGAAAAAGTTTATTAAAATATAAATCTTGTAATACTGAATAATAAAAAAATATGCATATATTTTTATTGATTATATATTTGTTATATTTTGATTAAAGAATTATTCACTTATAAAATTTTAATTGAACAACCTAATAATTTCATATAAATTTTCCCTATATATTATAATAATAATCTTCAAAACTATATAGTAATAAATTAAATAAACTAAAATATAAAATATAACATAAATTGAAATGAATATACGAAATGAGAATAATTTCTTCCTATTTTTATTATGTTTAAAATATAATTAAAAAATATTATAATTTATTTTTATTTTAAAAAATATTTAAAATTCAGTTAAAAATAATATACAATTTAGTGCATATCATATATAAATACATATATATATATGTTTTGACAACAATTCCATAGGATAGAAATTATATCTTACTAATTTTGGTTGGTGGGGTGGATTTGGTTTCAATACCACCCCACTCTCTGATATTATTATTTTACATTTTTTTTAATGAAATAATACCCAGAAAAGTGCTGTCTGTCTAATCTTACTTGTAGGTAATGTAAATATTTGGCCATGTTTGTATTTTAAACAAATTAGACATAAATAATCAATTTTTCTAGTCGTAACCATGTTATTATCTCCATGGCCTCCACCCTTAACCTCTATATTATTGAAGGACAAAACAATTGTCGCTTCTTTCCCTTTTTATTGTTTCTCTATTCCCCCGTGACTATTGTATTCACTATCTTTATAGTTTGTTCTTTATCTTGATTCATATTTTATATTATCCTATCTCCATTCCTTCAGCAAACAATATACAATGAAAACAAGTTGGTTCGTTGTTAGTTAACGCAGGTTTTAAATGCATATATCCAGGATATGGAAGACGTAACATTAACATCTCATATCTACATCTATATCGCAACATTAAATAATCGAGAGGATCAACTTGAGAATAGTTTTAAATATTGAGATTTTAATGTTTGAATCTTTGGAAACGTATGTTAATGAACAATGAGCCTGTTTTCAGTAAAAAAATAAAAAAACTAAATTTAAAATTCACATGATCTTTTAAGAAAAATATAAAGTACCATATATTTATGTGCAAATTGCCACTTAGTAGATGTGTGATGTATTAATTGGGAAAATAATAGCATGTGTTGTCATTGTCAAAGTATATAAATTGCCGAACAAGAAAGATTACTGAAAACTGTATATATTGCTCGTTTTTCATAGCACGTCAATGAATATTAGAAAATACTGAAGGAGTCATGGAGGTCCCAACGTCTCCATCTACCTGAACAAATAATTATGAGATTGACTTGGACAATAAACACGTGAAACCTACCTTCCCTTCATGCTACTCATCCTCTTATTCAAGTGTTTCTTTTACTGTCAGAATGACCATTGCTTAATACGTAGTAACACATTATAAATCAAATTGTTCATCTCGCTTTCACTTTTCACAATTCAGTATTTCCGTTGTAGCTGTACACAAATTTTAGATTAAAATATAAATTTGGTCCCTAAAATTTTTTATTATACTTTTGTGGTTTTTTTAAATAAATTCTTGTATGTTAAAACTTTTTATTTCAAGTGTTTGTAATTCTTGTATGTTAAAACTTTTATTTCAAGTGTTTGTAATTTTTTATTTATTTTTTAACATTGTTTAAGATTTAAAACATTTTTTTATCCCAAAAAAAAAGATATAAAACATTTTATTTGATAAATGATAAACTAACAATGTTAATCGTGTGTCTATATTACCTGTGGCTATTAAACATTCATATTTAATCGTCACATAAATTGGCCAAACAAATGAATGTCACTTTTTTGCTCTGCCTTAAAAAATTATAATAATAATCTTTACTTTTTTTCATGACAACCGTCAAATGAAAGAAATGAACAGACAATATCTCAAATTAACTTGAATCATGTGAGTCATAATCACGTTGTACTTTTTCGAAAAGGAAAAAAACACTAAAGCACGATGTTTTGTTAAAAGATACCACGCGATCTAGGTCCTTTTAATGATTCACATGATTCAAGTCAAGTTAAAATCTCGTCCATTCATTTCTTCCATTCAATGACTATCATGAAAAAAAATTAATAGGCAGAGAAGAGAAACACCCCAAACAAACATATTATCTCAAAAACACCATAAATAGTTGACACTTGATGGTGAAAAAAAAGAAAAAGAAAAAGGAAAGATATTAATTTGGATGGTGCATAATGGTCACTTTAGTTTAGAAACATAAATTGAAGATAAACCCCTCCACAACTTCCAACAGATGAGTAGTGGCCACCAAGCAAACAAATTGCGTCTGGTTGATCGTTGACGTTTGATAGCTCAATCAATCCTTATTGGTTGAAGGGACGTCCCTGTCAGTGGATGAAGATGACTCTCCCAGAAACTCCGATCTTAATTGCATTAATAATCGGCCAAGATAATTAAGGCCTTCTCCATCTCTGCCACCACCCCAAAACAGATCGTGCGGTGACGCCTCAACTAGCACCGAACCAGCAGTTGAGAGCAGCATGCTATTCAAATGTGGGTAAATTGAAAACTTGCATCTCAGTGCTCTGTACATTACCTCAATCTTTATGTTGTCCCAGCCAGACCTCACCTGTGTACCCCCACAAATGTAAGTTAAAGACGTTTTGATAAATGGAAGGGAACAGAACCATTTGAATATGGTACAACTCATAAGGTAAATTGACATGCTATGTAATATTTTACGAATCTGGATCTTCTATAGTTCTGTCTTTAAATCTGGACCTTTTGTTCTGAGTCAGATGGTCCATATCAAAAGATGAAATTAAAAAATAATAATAACCAAACAGCATGGATGCTATATTTTTTCTTTTGATCTAAATCATCTGATCCAAAATGAACGATCCAGATATGATGACTGGAGACTATATTTTATGCTACAACTGCAAACGATTCAGGTTAATATTTTAAACTAGCATATGCAGTAACAAGAACTAAAATGAATTGCTATCAGCAGCAGGATCATATGCAAATGGATAGGTCCCAAATTAATTCTGAGGGTACAACTATTTCTCAGGCACAGAATTACTTTGGGGAGGCGTAGCCTGCGTAAGGGTGAACCCGTTGGCCTTTTCTTTTCTTTGCACTAGTTTTTAATTCAAGAAACAGAAAAGTTTATATGGAAATTTATTTTAAATTTATCACCCTTCTTGGAAAAATATTATCTAAAGTCGAAGAACATTATAATTCACCAAAACTACCATTGAGAGACCATCAGCAGAATGTCTGAAACTAATGGGATTTCCCTAGGTCCTACGAAACCTGATGTGCGTAGACTCGGGAGGGAATTGGATAACCTTATTCCCAGTGGAAGAAACTAGACAGAACTGTAACAGATAAACCCAATCTTGTGGAGATTACTAGATCAACACCTAGTGATTTACACAGTTCCACTACAAAAGATAGAAGCATATCTACAAAATAAAACAGTCAAAAAAGAAAACAGAAAATACAAAGGAAAAAACAGTTAAAATCAATTAGGAAACCACCAATCTACATATAGGACCAGGAGAGGTATCTTTTTTTTTTTTGGGGGGGGGGGCCACCAAAACTTTTAAATTGCAAAATTTTCTTTCACCATTGACCTTCATCTTTATAATCAATGTATTTGACCCCCTAGAAGCTTTAACTTTTCTAAAAGGACATTGTATTTATAGTTTTTCCCCTCAATATTTTTATTATAGCCTTGCCTCTTTAAAGGACCATACCAGATCAGGTCGATGCCTCTGCATTGACCTTCCTATTCTTGCAGCTTCTTCTGGACTTTTCGCAGATTTAATCCTTTCAACACAATTTTGGGCAAAAGGATCATTAACCCCAACAAATTTGTGTGCCTGCACAATGAGTAATATTTCATAAGCAAACCAGCAAAAATGCAACCAAAAAAAAAAAGGCAGAGAAAGTAAGTACCTGATAGTAGTGCTCCACACTCAACCAAGTTACATAATCACCATTTTCATCAGGCATTTGAATGGGATGAGGAGAAAAATTTGAAAATGAACCATAAGGATCCCATGCTTTGTAAAAAAATATGATGCTGGATTCATAAGGTGATACAGTAGGATCAACAGCAAAAGTCTCATCCACTGATGGAATAACAGGATTCACGTCTGGTAATGGCTGAAGAAAACCACTTACTAGCATGTCAGGCCCAACCTGCATAACACTTGCCAGTAACGAAACCCTTATCAAGACAGGGAAGAATTATGTGAAGAACAGAAAATGCTTGATATGTAAACAACTGTGCTATATCTGGTAAATTATCAATTATGTCAAACCAAAATTTCCAATGCTAGACACTACTATAATTTCTATTTCCTTCAAGTTATTTAAGCATGAGAAAGTTCCATCAATGAATGCTAGACAAGATGAATTTATATTGAACAGACAAAAAAAAAAAGGAGAAAGAAACTCATTACTTTGAAGGAAAAATTAACAACCTGCTCAAAGCTAACATCAATCAGTTCCAAGGCCTGTGACATCTCAACCATCCCAAGCTCGCCAACAGGAGATGGCGCATTCTTTCCACCAATAATTTTAGGAGCAACAAATGCAAAAACCTGCAGACCATATAAATTTTTACTATACTTATATACCTATTATGTTATAAAATTAAGTCAAGAAAAGACAGACACCAAAGGCTACCTAGGATCAAGACAGAAAAGGCACACATAAGTTAATATAATTGGGATTTAAGAGCAAAGCAATTTGGATATTCTTCACCAAGACAACTCCACCTCCCAAAAGAATAAAATAAAATAAAAACTAAAGAGGATATTTCCAAGCTGAATACCAAAAATCTAACAAATACCTGATTACAGAGAACTCAAACAGAAACACTTGTGTTTGAGATAATATTATAATCTCAGTGGCATTTGATAAAATCTGATCCTATTCTACAATTATATCAAACACAATAGGGGCAAAGTAATCATTATAACTCCACTTATGACTTACCCCCATGTATTTCCACACAGCAGTCTCAAAAAGCCTAAAAGCATGGCATTACTGATACGGATACACAATATGTCTCATGGTTGAAAAACATCACTTGGTAAGCAAGGCTTGAAGATCCACAAAATTTATATAAAACCACACCATTTGTTATTTATTAGGGATAACCCATTATAGACTCTCATTAATCAATAATAAGTGCAACAACATATAAAGTTTTGCCAAGAAAAATATGAAAAAGAAAAAGGATTGTTGAAATTTGATGAAATTGAAAAACATGAAAGACCATAAGGCCACATATTTGTAAAACAAAAAGAAAATTTTTGAGTCATCTAACACAGCTTCATCAACTAAATCAGCTAGATAGCCATAAGAGAGTCAGAGACACATAGCAGTGAACAAACAAAACTAAAACAAACGGAACTAACTTATTTTAATGCCCTGCATAAATTATTAAATATTGTGGATCTTAAAATTCAAATTTAGCTCAAATTCTTCAATGAATTAGACCCAAAAATAGGTTTCATGTATACCCACTCTCAACTAATTAAAATGAGCTACAAAAAAAGAAAAATAAGCAGAACCTTGTGAATTACTCCAGATGAAATAGCAGATGCTGCCAAAGTTCCTCCGCACTCCCATAAAATTGAAAGATACCCACGATCATGAAAATACTCCATAACATCTCTAGGATTTAATATTTCAAACTCCACCACTTCAACTCCTTTAGATGCAAGCAGCTTCTGGAAACTCCTCCTAGCACCCCTCTGCGTTACAACTATTGTGGAAACCTCTGACATGTCCCACAGGTTTGCTTCCTCAGGAAGATTTAGAGTCTGGGACAATACAACGCGAACTGGCATATGCCCACCTCCATGCCTTGCTGTCAATCTTGGATCTAATTTAAACAAGACAATGAATAAGAATACAAGTGCTGTCAAAGAATCATCCTCTTAGGTGATTATCAAGATGCTTACTGTCCCTTCGTACTGTATTTCCTCCAACAATTACAGCATCACTTCTACCCCGTAGTTCAAAAACTAGATTTCTAGATTCCTTGCTGCTTATCCAAGCTGAATGCCCACTGCTAGTAGAAATTTTTCCTGGTATAGCAACAGGAAGATAATGAGGGACCGTTGTAATTCTCAGGATCTCTACAGCAAAGAGTACTGAAAGAAAATCATTCAAGAAGGGAAAATGGGAAAAACTTAAATTTGCCAACATAATGCTCACCATCAAGGGTCATAGCATACTTGAGAACAGAGAAGGGAATTTGTGAAACAGCTTTGCAAATCAGAGGGGCATTGACAAGAAAACATGCTTTTCGAGCTTCCTGTAATACATATATCCATTACCTCCAAGCTAAACTAAAAAGTAAAGATCACATTAATGTGTGATAAGAAATGAGATGAGAAAAGATGTTTAATGTACACCTCGATAGGTTTACTTTTGAGATCCTCTCCGAGAACATCAACATACACTCCCTGACTTCTCAATGCGCGCACAGCATTGCCACGCAGATGTTGCAAGGGATGTCTCATTCCGATAACAACTCTTTTAACTCCCCCCTAGTTCACACACATTGTCATTTATGAACTAAAAAGACAAAGAAAACTAGAGTTAAAATTATCAAATATGAAATGAAAAGAAGGGGGGGAGGGGGGGGAGGGAATAGTAGCTTCAGATGAAGGCATATAACAGGCAGACCTGGACGAGAGCGGAGGCAGCAGTGTGGTCACCATGACAATCCCCGGGTTCCATGTTGAGATAAGCAGTAGCGCCGCGGCAATGTTCACCTGCAGCCTCTACAGCCTGAACCTCAGCTGGTTTAGTACCTTGAGCATAGAGAAAACCCTCCCCAATGACGTTGTCAGGGGCAGTAGCAATCACACAGCCAAAGTTGGGATGTGGAGAAGTGAAACCGGCGGATCTGTCAGCTATTTCGGCAGCACGTTTAATGTAAGCTGAATCGAGTGCATGGTTTCCGTTATTATGGCTGTTGAATGATGCCTTGCAGACAAGGAAAGGGGCGTAAGCATTGAGAGAGAACAACGCCATTAGATAAGCCCCTTTAGACTTGCTTCTTGTGTTAGATGTTCCACAACCTGTAGTAGTTTCTTGACTCAACAACCTGTAGTAGTTTCTTGACTCTTGACTAGCGGTAGGGGAAAATTCTTATCTCGACCACAATTGAAGATGAGAAGGATATTTTGGATGATGCACCTAAACCCTCACACAACATACTAAAATTAGCCGTTATGAGTTTTGATTTGAATAGCTACATATATCTTTCTTTCCAATTAACGAAACCAATTAGGCAATCAACAATGCAGCGATGCCAAAGACAATCAAGATTGAAAATTCAGCTATCCCCAAGAATCAACAAATCAACAATTTTCGGAGGGAATTACTTGTAAATCAGCCACGAACATGAGAAACCCCAGGAAAAATTTACTTACCAGTGGGAGGCTTCTCTTCAGGTGCTAATGGCGAATTATATAGTGGCTTGATTACGGAAGCTGCCTGAGAGTGAAAAGTCAAGACCTTTCCCTTACCCTTCCTTGCAAGACGAAATCCTCAGTTTCGTTATTAAATATTTATATATGAATTGTCTCTTATTTTGCCTTTTTATAATTATTTCCTCGTTATACTCTTTTCACATGTAAAAAAATATTTTTAATTAAATTCCTCGTATCAAAAGATATATTATATTGCATTCAATTTATTAATTTCATTAATAATGTGTTAAAAGAAAGATGTTATTGATAGCATCTTTATTTGAGATTGATCAAGTTAAAAAAATCTATATATAAGAAATCAAATTAAAAATATAAATTTTATAAATAACTAACTTAAAAACTAGTATATATAACTAAATTAAAAAAATAATTTTATGAACGATTAATTTAATAAATATTCTATTTATAGAAAAAATAAAATAAAATTTTAGTTATTCTTTTAATTTATGAATTCTTTTTTCTTTTGATTGACTAGTGTGTAGAGATGTATATTAAGTTGTGTCAACTTGTCATTTCATTTAATCCAAACTAATTTATAAAATTGGGTTAGATTATTTTGAGTTCTAGACCATTTTTTTTTCCTTGCTCGTTACTAATTAGTTTAAAAAATTTTAATCTACTCAACCCATATCAATCCGTGAACCCACCACCACCCTTTTTTTTTGGTTATATATATATATATATATATATATTATATATATATGCTTAACTTCTTTTATTTTGTATGTAGTAGTAGAAGTTTTTTGAAACAAAAAATTATGGCAAGGTAATGAATTATTATACTAATTTATTCTATAAGTGATGAGAAATACGAAGGAGAATTTAAAATTATGTGTTAAATTTTTAATGAGTAATGGATAAAACTTCTAAATTCTATTACACTTTGTCCTTGCTAACCATGCATATTGCTATTATTATTTGTGCTATATATTTGATAGCATGCAACATGCATGCATGAATGGCAATATTTTTTTTTTAATATTTCATTTGATCATTGATTAATCTTTTATGATTTATATAATTAATTTTAAGTACAAGAATTATTTATTTATAATTTGATAATAATAAAGTAAAGTAATTTATTAGACCTATAAGTAATAAGAAGTTAATGTGTTTTAAAGACAAGATAAATATACAGGCAAGTTAAAAAACATTAAATAATTAAAAAAGGGGAAAACATCTCTGAAAAAGTAGAAAAAAGTGAGTATCAAATGAAGTAAAGAAATGAGGAAATGAAAACAGTTTTTAAGAAAAGATAGAAAGACAATGGCTTGCTCTTTTCTTTTCTTTTTTTTTTTTGGTATACTAACATAGAAATTTATTAAGTTGTTTACTTGCGTTCTTTAAAACTTATGCAATATTCATGCCTTGTTAGTTTTTGTATCACTATGATTCTGTTTGATTATATATATATATATATATATATATATATATATATATATATATATATATTATATATATGCTTAACTTCTTTTATTTTGTATGTAGTAGTAGAAGTTTTTTGAAACAAAAAATTATGGCAAGGTAATGAATTATTATACTAATTTATTCTATAAGTGATGAGAAATACGAAGGAGAATTTAAAATTATGTGTTAAATTTTTAATGAGTAATGGATAAAACTTCTAAATTCTATTACACTTTGTCCTTGCTAACCATGCATATTGCTATTATTATTTGTGCTATATATTTGATAGCATGCAACATGCATGCATGAATGGCAATATTTTTTTTTTAATATTTCATTTGATCATTGATTAATCTTTTATGATTTATATAATTAATTTTAAGTACAAGAATTATTTATTTATAATTTGATAATAATAAAGTAAAGTAATTTATTAGACCTATAAGTGATAAGAAGTTAATGTGTTTTAAAGACAAGATAAATATACAGGCAAGTTAAAAAACATTAAATAATTAAAAAAGGGGAAAACATCTCTGAAAAAGTAGAAAAAAGTGAGTATCAAATGAAGTAAAGAAATGAGGAAATGAAAACAGTTTTTAAGAAAAGATAGAAAGACAATGGCTTGCTCTTTTCTTTTCTTTTTTCTTTTTTTGGTATACTAACATAGAAATTTATTAAGTTGTTTACTTGCGTTCTTTAAAACTTATGCAATATTCATGCCTTGTTAGTTTTTGTATCACTATGATTCTGTTTGATCTGGATGAAAAGAAAAAAAAAAAAAAAAAAGCTGGTGTTGCTACATTGTATAGAGCTAAATATAACAGTATTCATTAATACAATCTAATCTTATATAATATATGGGGTGTCCTCAAATGATTGCACAAACTTCAACAGTTTTAAACTTTTTTATAACGGTTATAGCTTTATAACATTGTTTAACCAGGAAAGGATTTCAAAAATTGTCTTTCATTTCATTTTAAAAAAAAAAAATTTCTCCCCCTGACGGCATCTCTCCTTTCTCTCTCTCTCAAAGAAGAAGTGTCGAGTTTTCTCATGATGATAACGGTCAAGAACATGCTAGTTACCACTCCTCTTTTATCTCTTATAGTCTTCTCTGAGTAGATATCTTTTAAGTGGTGGTTTTTTTTTGTCCCCTTCGATTAATTTCTCTCTTACATGATTTTTTTTGTTTATTCCAAATAGTTTTTCTCTCGTATAGTGGTTCTTTACCCCTCTCATATTTTTTTTTCGAGTATATTGTTTGGCTTTCAATCATTTATGGGACTTTCAGGGTTAAAAGTGATTTTGAAGAAAATATAACTCATTATTAATCAAAACGTGCAAATACTTATAAATATGACCTGAGGAAAGATAAATGAAACGATTTCAAAAGTTCCAACGGTATATTTTGGTTGATAAGTTGATGTATGCCTTTTTATCTAAATCCCTTGAAGATTTAAGATGTTCTTTGAAAGTTTTTTTTTTCGTTTTCTATCTCATATTTTTTTCAGGACCCTTATTGTGTCTGATCAATATAGACTATTAAATATTTCTTAATATAATTTATTTGGAGTCTTATTGAAAGAAATGGTTGGATCCCAAGAGGGGGGTGAATTGGGTTTTATAAAAATTTTCACAAAACTTAATTGGAAGTTAAAATGATTTTCTGAAATTGGACAATGTTAAAGATAATAATTTAATTCAGAAAATCAAAGTGTTATCAAGATGAATAATTTTATAGTGCAAGGAATTAAGGAGAAAATATAAATCTACACACGTTAATTAATACTTGAAGTAGAAATCAAATATAAACGCAAAGCATTAATTAATTAACTTCAAATGTAAATAGAGTAGGGATAGAGAAAGCAAACTCAGATATTTATACTGGTTCGGCTAATCTCAAGCCTACATCCAGTCCTCAAGAGACCACTTGAGTATTTCCACTATAATTGCAAGTTTAATTCAGGTACTTGCAAACCACTACAACATAGATCTTTTTTTTTTCTCAAGGGTGTCTATCCCCCTTACAACGTGTTTTCTCTCAAACACTAACTCAAGTAACCAATCCTTGAGCAACTAAAGTTAAAGGCTTAAGGAAAATAATGGTGGACACTCTCAAAGTGTAGATAACGCAGAAATTAAGCTCAGAATTTTTCTCTAACAATTTAGAGAGAATGGAACTCAAGATAATATGAGAAATGAACAATTGAAGCTTGATTTAAATGGTGTTGTGAAGTCCCCTTTATATAGTGAAACCTTGCTGCTACAGTGACTGTTTTAGTCAAAATTGCTACAGTAAGCTTCATCATCATTTTTCAACCTTTCTACAACAACCAAAAAACTTTATCAATCTTTTTCAACAATCAATATTCTTTTTCAAATTTGCTACAGTAAAAAGTATTCTTTTTCAAAGTTTATTACAACAACCAATAAACTTTATCATACTTTTTCAACAATCAAAATTCTTTTTCAAAAGTGCTACAGTAAAAGATATTCTTTTTCAAATTATATTACAACACCCAATAAACTTTATCATACTTTTTCAACAATCAAATTTCTTTTTCAAAAGTGTTACAGTAAAAGATATTCTTTTTCAAATTATATTACAACACCCAATAAACTTTATCATACTTTTTCAACAATCAAATTTCTTTTTCAAAAGTGCTACAGTAAAAGATATTCTTTTTCAAATTATATTACAACACCCAATAAACTTTATTATACTTTTTCAACAATCAAATTTCTTTTTCAAAAGTGCTACAGTAAAGAGCATTCTTTTTCAAATTATATTAAAACACCCAATAAACTTTATCAAAAATCAATTTATACTACTATATTTAAATATATAAAGCATTAAATATATTTGGGCCAAGAAAGATTGAATCATGTATTTGGATCAAGAAGATTAAATCATACATTTGGGCCAAGAAGATTAACTCATTCATTTGGGCCAAGAATACTAAATCATTCATTTGGGCCAAGAAAATTAAATCATACTATTTGGGCTAAGAAAGATTAAATCATACATTGGGCCAAGAAGATTAAATCATTCCCACATATTTGTCATCATCAAAACTTATAGCATAATACATTATGGCTAACAATCTCCCCCTTTTTGATGATGACAAATCACCTAAGAAAAATATGTTACAATGTAATAATCATTATACAATATACACATATTTTTCTTTCCATATTCTTCTCCCCCTATTTGACATCAACAAAAAGGTATAAGGAAGGCAATATATAAAGGCTAAAGCGTATTCCTTCTTTAAGCAAGAATATCATATGACGTCATGGGGTAAAATTTCATCAAAACTTATCATTGATATGCCAAAAATATATAGTTAAGGAAAACATTGCATATCAGATAAAGTGAGCTTAAAGATATAGAGGATTTAAGTATAGATTAGGCTCCCCCTCAACCAATGCATATTAAACAAATGTAATTTTCAAGAAGTATTCATATATGTATCTTGAGGATGAGCACCTGCAAAAATTTTGACAACCACTCCGATGCTTAAGTTAGTAATGTAAATCAAAGATTAAAAGCAAAATTAACTGCTTACGGTCGCATGCATCAAGCATTATCATAATGCAAGGAAATCATTGCCTTCCATTTGTCCACAAAAGTATTATATGTAATTATGTGTAACTATGAAGATGTATTATCCTCTACACATTTCATTTTATTTAAATTTTTTTTTTTGACTTCTCATTTTCTATGAGTGCATGTGGAATCATGACATATTATTCTTAGCCATAGCCTTCGCTCATGATGCATGAATAGCATACACAACATATGTTCTTAGATACATGTAATCATAGCATGATACAATCAATCATGTATATTATACTGAAAGCTCTCAAGAACAACACAACAAAGCAGAGAAATACGGTTCTGTTTATCACCATTTTATTAATCCTTAAAATTTTTAATCAAAAACAAATTAAATCAGCCGCAAATCCACCGAAAATTGACTTTCGTGGTTTTGCCATTAATGCGACGCGTTGTTGGTGTGCATGCGTACCCTAGAGTTCTGGTTTCCAGCTAGCAAAATCCGTAGAATGAGCGTGTAGGGGTGCGGCGAAGAGATATCTTCGTTGGCTCTAAGTCATAATTTTCTCTCTATAAAGACTGCCCCAGAGCTCTCAATTACCACACCACAAAGAGTATTCATCTCTGAGCCTACAACTTCCTGACATTCCTCTCTCTTCATACTCCTACAAAAATTTCTAAAAATTTCAAACCATGGCAGCAAGAAAGTTCATTGATCTCACAGTAGAGGCCAGGGAGGAAGAGCTCGACTTAAACTTGAGTCTAGGCAGGGACAAGGGTAAAAGGCCTTTGGAGGGATCTCAGGAGAATCGAAAGAAGAAGATGAAGATCGAAGAAGCTGAAGAGATTAGTACAGGCCATACGTCAGAAGACAAAATTGCTTGTCTGGAGCAGGAGGTGAAGAAACTCAAGAAGATGATAGAGGACCAGGAGAAGTTAGCTAAACGCAACAATGCGGCACTGACTTCAAGAATAGATAGGTTCTTCTATTGGTCTACCCAATGCTTCTGCAATCAACAACAAAGAAGTGTTGATTGTATGAATGGGATTTACACTACCCTCCGTGACATTGCTCAGTCTCTTGCTCCAAGGAATGGCCGAGGGGTGATGATACAATACGGGCCTCCTAATCCAAGACCACCTCGCCTGTAGATTGCTCATGCATGAGCAAACCTTCCTTTTTTTTTTTTGCAATGTAATCCTTCAGTTTATTTTTTTAATGCAAGTGGTTTCTTTTATTGGACGATACAAAAAAAAATAATAATAATGAAAGATAAAAGAAATCAGCTACACAAATTTAGCACAGTATATATATATTGAAAAATATATATCCATTTTAAAGATGGAAAGAATTTTCTGGCATGGACATATATATCATTTCAAAGCAAAAGCAAGTTACATACTTATCAAGATAAAACATATTATAACCTGAGTATGTAGTACAATAATTGAGGTAATATAGATTAATAAGATATAATCAGATATAAACTATAATTCATAAACAATCATTCATAAGCTATAGCTTATACAAAGGATATGACATGCATAATGCTCAAACCATGATGTATTGAATATTTAAAAAATAATTTAAGTATTTAACATATTTTTATATGCAATGATATTATCAAATATGTAAGATTTCGTAAAATAGTATATCATTGCTATGAAAATATGTCAATGATAATAATTTGCTAGTATAGCTAATTAAGATCAAAGAGTATCATTCAATTAAATAATAAAGTAGTAGCGGATAGAGATACTCATCAATTTTGACAAACTCTTGTTACTTCTTGAAGTCCCTCCTTAAAATGTTGATATCTTTATTTTCTTCATTGCCCTTCTTTTGATCCTCTCCTTTTGCAATTTTAATGGTTTTCATTGATTGATTATTTGCAAGATCCTCTTTACTTAGCGTCTAGTGTTGGCATCTGGCGTTAGACGTTGGTTCACAAATTGACATATATAAGTCTTGCTGGTCAACCACTGATGAGCTAGCTGGTCGACCAACCAACTGCAAGACACTTTTAATGGAGTACTTTGATTCTCAAATTAGTGATGTTCAAATAAATCTTCAACCATCAGGAGAAACAATACATTATGTTCAAAGTATGCCATGCTTCCATAAAATGCATTTGTGTGAGGATTTTTTATTTTATTGAACATATTTAAATAAGATTACAATAAAGATAAACATTACAAGTAAGAGTAATCTTATTGATGTGAAACCAAGGGAAATATGCATGTAATGAAAGCAAGTTGTCGTGATGCGATAAATAAGAAAGTTCAAGCTAAATTTAGAAGAAAGATTTTAGCTCAAAGCAAAAATCATATCCTTAGGCCGCACACCTAAGAATCATTTTTAGAAATAGCATGCATGAATATCAAAGATAGATGAAAGGCATGCTAGAAAACAAACATAAGCATTTGATACAGTAAACATATCAATCAAATTTCTTACAATACATTCCAGCTTATATGTTTACTTGTCCATTGCCTGCTTTTGATGCAAGAGAGTGGAGTTTGAATGATGTAACCATTGAAAAGTCATTTCTACTCCTTGCTTCGAGGCAAATCTGCAAATTAATCCTTTGTCTTTGGTACCCAAATTTCTTTGGGTCCGCCTGGGTCATGAGTTCCTTTTTGAACCCATTTCATTTTAACTCCATGAACAAGATTTTTCTTATAAAAGTATGAGTAAGATTTGTGTCCTTTTAGTCCACAATAAAAACAAGTGCAAGTTGGACTATTTGACATCTTTACAGAAACAAAGAAGTTTTTAGAATGCTTTTTGTTTGATTTCTTTTTAGAAACAAGACTAACTTTGTTAAACATTCTTCTTTGTTTCAAAACTGAGGTATTTAAAATTTCTCTACCTTGAGAAAATTTTGCAAGTGTGTTTTTAAGATTATTATTTTCCTTTTTCAAAGAATCACACTTGGTACAAAAGTAATTTTTGTTGGTAGAGATATTTGCTTTTAAAATCAAATTCTCTTCTTGCAAAGTTTTGTTTTGATTTTCAAAAACAAAATTCTCTTCCTTGGAAATAGAAAATTCGTTTTTCAATGTTTCCAACTCATTTTCAAGAGAAGAGTTTTTCTGTTTTGAAACATTTAGTTTCTTTGCAAGTATTAGAGATTCTTTATGTAAATCATCAAAGGCATCTTGTAATTCTTCAAAAGAGTAGTCAAATGAATTTACCTCATCTTTATTTCTGGCCACAAGACAAGTGTTGGCTTCTTCATTTGTGTTCTCCTTATCAGAATTGCTATTTCCCCAAATGGAAGATAGGTAAGCTTTCTTTGATGATTCAACTTTTGGTTGTGGTTTCTCTTTTTCTCCTTTTTCTTTTTCTTCTATCTCCTTGGTAATTTGAGATTTTTCTGTAAGTTCAACACCAAGAGCTTGCAATTGATTAAGCACAAGTTGTATCTCATTAATGGTTTTACAATTGTTCATTTGAGCAATTTCAAGTTCATTAATGAAACTTCTATACCTTAATTCCTCAGCAATAAGATCTTCCTCATGTGCAACTTCAAGAATTTCCCACATTTCTTTTGCAGTTGCACAGTTGGAGATTTTGAAAAATTCATCTTGACTCAATGCACAAGAAATAATCAATTTTGCCTTAGCATTGAGTTGCATTAAACTTCTTTCAGTATCATTCCATTCACTCTTGGGTTTTAGAATGCATTTTCCTTGTTCTTCCTTGACAGGCATATAAAAACCATTTTCTATAACTTCCCAGAGTTTATGGTCTACTGAAATTAAAAACATTTTCATTTCATACTTCCAATATTGAAAATGATTAGCATCAAAAACTGGAGGTTCTGTGAAAGAATAATTTTCAGACATAAACCAATCACTAAATCCAACCATGTTTACTCTTAGACGGTTAAGTCTCAAATCAAGAGCCCAAGCTCTGATACCAATTGAAAGAAATGGTTGGATTCCAAGAGGGGGGTGAATTGGGTTTTATAAAAATTTTCACAAAACGTAATTGGAAGTTAAAATGATTTTCTGAAATTGGACAATGTTAAAGATAATAATTTAATTCAGAAAATCAAAGTGTTATCAAGATGAATAATTTTATAGTGCAAGGAATTAAGGAGAAAATATAAATCTACACACGTTAATTAATACTTGAAGTAGAAATCAAATATAAACGCAAAACATTAATTAATTAACTTCAAATGTAAATAGAGTAGGGATAGAGAAAGCAAACTCAGAGATTTATACTGGTTCGGCTAATCTCAAGCCTACATCCAGTCCTCAAGAGACCACTTGAGTATTTCCACTATAATTACAAGTTTAATTCAGGTACTTGCAAACCACTACAACATAGATCTTTTTTTTTTCTCAAGGGTGTCTATCCCCCTTACAACGTGTTTTCTCTCAAACACTAACTCAAGGAACCAATCCTTGAGCAACTAAAGTTAAAGGCTTAAGGAAAATAATGGTGGACACTCTCAAAGTGTAGATAACGCAGAAATTAAGCTCAGAATTTTTCTCTAACAATTTAGAGAGAATGGAACTCAAGATAATATGAGAAATGAACAATTGAAGCTTGATTTAAATGGTGTTGTGAAGTCCCCTTTATATAGTGAAACCTTGCTGCTACAGTGACTGTTTTAGTCAAAATTGCTACAGTAAGCTTCATCATCATTTTTCAACCTTTCTACAACAACCAAAAAACTTTATCAATCTTTTTCAACAATCAATATTCTTTTTCAAATTTGCTACAGTAAAAAGTATTCTTTTTCAAAGTTTATTACAACAACCAATAAACTTTATCATACTTTTTCAACAATCAAAATTCTTTTTCAAAAGTGCTACAGTAAAAGATATTCTTTTTCAAATTATATTACAACACCCAATAAACTTTATCATACTTTTTCAACAATCAAAATTCTTTTTCAAAAGTGCTACAGTAAAAGATATTCTTTTTCAAATTATATTACAACACCCAATAAACTTTATCATACTTTTTCAACAATCAAATTTCTTTTTCAAAAGTGCTACAGTAAAAGATATTCTTTTTCAAATTATATTACAACACCCAATAAACTTTATTATACTTTTTCAACAATCAAATTTCTTTTTCAAAAGTGCTACAGTAAAGAGCATTCTTTTTCAAATTATATTAAAACACCCAATAAACTTTATCAAAAATCAATTTATACTACTATATTTAAATATATAAAGCATTAAATATATTTGGGCCAAGAAAGATTGAATCATGTATTTGGATCAAGAAGATTAAATCATACATTTGGGCCAAGAAGATTAACTCATTCATTTGGGCCAAGAAGACTAAATCATTCATTTGGGCCAATAAAATTAAATCATACTATTTGGGCTAAGAAAGATTAAATCATACATTGGGCCAAGAAGATTAAATCATTCCCACATATTTGTCATCATCAAAACTTATAGCATAATACATTATGGCTAACACTTATGACCATTATAAAAAAAAAGTCTTTCATTTGAAAAGTATATAATTTTTATGGTTCTAAATAAACCAAACACACTATTTAGTATTTACACATTTCACATTATAATAATGACTTCTTCCACCCCTTGATTATGTCAAATTCTTGAACTGTCTTGATGTCAAGTATTATAACTCCCGTTATTTTCCAAAATAGAAAAAGGAAAGGAAATTAAAAAATAATAATAATAATACCAGTGCATAAGGCATGAAATCATTTATACTTTTTTATTTATTTTTTAATTAGTATCATGGTTTTTATTATTCTATTTTTTTTCTTGCAATAAAAGACATCTTAATCAATAGTCAACTAATGTAGCATTTGTTTACATGTAATAGGATTTGAATCTGATTGATTAAGTACTTAATTATTCTGAATAGATTTTATTTAATCAAATTTCATGAAAAATCTAAACAAATTTCAAACGTTAATTGCTTTTAACAAATATTTTATTGACATGTATTTGATGCATGTAGATTTTGAAAAAAAAAATTAATTATTTAGTATTTAAATTTAAATATAATATCTTTAATAATGAGATATTTATTGAGATTTAGACTTTTTAATATTTTTTAAAAAAGTCAAATGCCAACTAAACCATCTTTTATATTTGTAGAATGAACATATACACACTGACTTACAGTTAAACTAAAGATTCTGTAGGAGAAATTTAATGAATTAATATAAGTGATTTTTGCAATCATATATTTAACACCTCTTTTAACTTGACGAACCACACAAAATGCAAGAAAAATTTCTTAAACTTTTCTAAAAAATGTGTAAATAATTTTATTATGATTAGAGCTCAGAAGAGTTAGGGGCCGTTTGGTAAGGTTTTCTCTCGCTGAAAAGAAACATTTAGTTCTGTTACTGTTTATTCTTATAAGTCGTTTGGTATCATTTTGGCAAGGAAAACGGAATTCCTTCTTCCCTCAACAGTGTACTATTTTTTTTCATTACATTTGCGATGGAAAACCGATTTCCCATATGGAAAACTAGTGAAATGTCCATTTTGCCTTCATATTTTTTCCTGAAGATCATAAGTGTCTTTTGCCTGTTGAGCTTCGTTTTCCTGGTTTCACCGTTGACTTCATCTGAGATGCAATGGAAAAATGGGAGATTGAGATGGACCGTGCCCTTTGCTAATAGAGATGGACCAGCCAGTCGGCCAGCTGGTACAAGCCAGCCGTGCACCAAACAGTTGATAGCCTGGCACCAGGCGATCAATCGGCCTGGCACCAGGGCCTGGCCCAGGTGGCCGACCGCCTGGCACAGGCCGGCTGATGGCCTAAGCTAGGCGGGTCGACCGCCTGGTAAGCGAGCCAGCCACAGGTAGGGTAGGGGTAATTTAGTCATTTGTTCTAACTTTTCCTTTATTTCTTCTTAAAAAAATATTCTATTCCTACTCGATTTTTTATCTCATATCAAACATATTTTTTTCCTATTCTCTTTTCTCTCTTCTATTCTCTTTTCCTTTTTATTTTCTTATTTCATTTTTATTTATACTCTTTTTTAAATACCAAACGGCCCCTTAGAATTGATTGTTGTATGATGATGACAATATAAAATTTAAAACCAAAACTAAATTTTTAAAAGTTTCATCTTATACTATTAATTGCTATGTAAATTAAAAGAGAATTGAAATACATAATTTTTTTTTTCAAAAAAAATCCGTATTAGGAACAACTATCTCTTGTTATTGCAACGCACATTTTGCACTTTTTGTGCTGGAGTCACATTTTTATAAGTTTACATTTTATCAAAATAATATTCAACACCCTATCAAAATAATATTCATCACTCTATAATGCCACCTCACAATTTTGAAATCTTTTTGAATTCAAAAAAAGAAAAAAAAAGAAAAAAAAAATATATATATTAAATACAAGAGATGTCACATCACTTCCTCAAAGATCAGTTATATATATATATATATATATATATTGATATATTGATTCATATTTGATATTGATACTGATATTAATGTTTTTGTTGAGTACAAAAAAATTGGAGAAATAACCTTCGAGTACAACACGAGAGGGACACGATTGTCCAAAATTTTTAGTTCAGGGCCTTTTTTCGAAAGAAAAAAAAAAGAAGTTCAGATTTCCGATGGCAAAATAAATAAATAAAATGGATAAACAATAAACGAAGAAGAAAGCCCAAAAGGCAACAACTGACAACTCCATCGGCCATCGGGACGCCAGACGAAGAAAATTAAAAAATAATAATAAATAAATCAATCAATCAATAAATCAATAAATAAATAACAAAATACAAAAAGCAAAACGAAGAATCCCCATCTCCAATTGCAGAAACGAAATCAGAAGAAGAAGAAAATAGCAGAAACAGCGCCTATCGTATCAACTACTGATGTAAGGTGTTTTTTATTCTCTTTTATTTTCATTTTTTTTTTCTCACACCTCTTCTTTTGTTTAAGATTTTTTATGGATATTTTCAATATAAGTTCCTCCCACCATTATTTCATCTTCGGCAGCACGTCCTCAATAAGAAGTTTTTGAAAATTTCGATTCTATATATATTTTCTCGTAGATTTTATCTTTTGTGGTTTATACAGAAAGTCCCACCACATCTTTTGCAAAAATCTAATCAATTGATTCAGACATTGAAATTCCTGATCGCGAATTTTGGATCGACCGCGACAGCATTACAGTTGCTGTCCTTTTGCTGTAGAGTTGTATCCAGGTGGGCAATTCTATTATTCCTTTAGTGCTTTTAGATGGGTTTTGTTTTTCCTAGACGACGTGACCAGATTCTGTTCATATTGGTGATCTAATTTACAGACCTGCAAGTGTTGTAACTGTTTTCAGTGGTTTCAAACATCAAGCCTTCCTCGTGCTGCAGTTTCGGGCTGTTTGGTACTTCTCTCCTTCTACTATTTTCAGTTTTCTTTGACCCATCTTCGAGTTTTATTAGTTTTTGGACGATTGAAGTTGTGGTGCTCTTGCTTGAATTATTTCCACTTCCCTCTGAAATCTACTGCGCCGCATAGCTTACATTGAGAGAGGCTGCATAGGTAAATTTCACATTTTGTGCTGAATTAATGGTTGCCAAGACCATGAAAAAATATTCTCAATTTTATTATGAAGAATTGTTATATTTGGGTTCTGGAACATTTGTTCACTTGTACAACTGCAGGACACTATTGGTCCTGATGCCATGTGATTTCCTTGTTAAAAAGAAGAAAAGAAAAAAGAAAGAAGAAAAGAAAACCTGACATTGGGGGTTATTAAAATCCATGAGCTCAATTTTGGATGCCAAAAGGAACAAATTACTGCTACAAAATTGACAGTGTTATTCATCTTTTAATGCTGAATTATTTTCATTATTCAAAGGGCATACTGATTGGGATACTGAAGGTTACCATTCCCAAACTGAAATTTGAGTTACTGCTAAGTCCAATATTGATTAAGAATGCCATCATATCGAACTATTCCAAGAAATTAAACAATGAAGCCATGGTATGTAAATAACAATTTTTATATGCGGTAGAATGAGCAGCTGGGCGAACTCTGGGGCCTACAATTTGGGTAGGCCCAGTTTGCATATATGATCAACTCAAAGTAAAGCTCTTCATATATTTGCATGTCTCTTTATAAGCTATAATTTGTAGTTGGCGATGATAGACAGTTTCTAAAATTTCAAAGCAAGATATTATATATTCTTTTAAGTCAAGCAGGTTTTGTCCAGTTCTTACTGATACATAAATTCCCTTTCCTTTGGCCACCACTAAAATTTATCGTTTACGTGGTCTATTATTTATTCAGCAAGTTTACAACAAAATCAAGTGAGGGAGGAAAATTGGTTTTGGTGTTTGAGTCTCAACAGCCTGTTATACTTTAACTTGTTTCGTTTGTGTCATATTTTCTATGGGTAGCTTATGGGGGCCTGCATCTTGTTAAGTTTTGTAGTACATGAAATTATAGCTGCAGTAGTGTGATTAATCAAGGCAATTGGTTTTCATTGTTTATGAATTTCTTGATACAATTCATGTTTCTTTGGCTCCTTATGGACTATTTGGAAAATTGGCATTTTAATAATCTAAGAAAGCTTTGATGCAGAGGTAAAAGGTTTATATGCTTTATTTTCTTTTCTTTATCTTGTAAGTCGTAACATTCAGGATTCATGTGCAATAATGGATAACCTATTCATAATTAACTACTTGCAAACAAGTTTATAAGTTATGTTGATTTAATTCCCCAGTCTCCTGGTGGGTCCTTAGGATTTTTTGTCCAGTTGTAACTATTTATAGTGTTTAATCATTTCCTCTCATGTATTGCAGAGTCTTTGTTTGAGAGGAAGATCAATATGGTGACATATTTCAGTGCCTACTCTTTGAAGCCCTTAATAATTCAAAAGCACGATGGGGACCCTTAGAACCACATGAGATTGCTCTTTTCTGGTTTTGGTGGATATATGGCTAATCAGTCTTTGGTTTTAACTGATGCTTCTCTTGATTTAGCTGTTCATCCATTAGTCATTGGGCAAGAGTTTCCAGACGTGGAAACCTGCCGAAGAACAATGAAAGATGTTGCTCTAGCTATGCATTTTGATCTTCGTATAGTTAAATCTGATCGCAGCCGTTTTATAGCAAAATGCTCAAATGAAGGGTGCCCATGGCGTGTCCATGTAGCAAAATGTCCAGGTGGTCCAACTTTTACTGTTAGAACCCTACATGGAGAGCATACTTGTGAGGGAGTTCAAAACCTTCATCATCAGCAGGCATCAGTGGGTTGGGTTGCAAAATCTGTAGAAGCACGAATTCGAGATAATCCACAATGCAAACCGAGGGAAATACTGCAAGATATTCGGGATCAGCATGGAGTTGCTGTTTCTTACATGCAAGCTTGGCGTGGGAAGGAGCGAAGCATGGCTGCCCTTCATGGAACATTTGAAGAAGGGTACCGCCTTCTTCCTGCATACTGCGAGCAAATAAAGAAAACAAACCCTGGTAGCATTGCATCAGTTGTTGCTACTGGACAAGAAAATTGTTTCCAATGCCTGTTCATTTCTTACCGTGCTTCAATTTATGGGTTTATAAATGCTTGTAGGCCACTTTTAGAGATTGACAGAGCACATCTTAAAGGAAAATACTTGGGTTCATTACTCTGTGCTGCAGCTGTTGATGCCAACGATGCTTTGTTTCCTTTGGCCATTGCTGTTGTTGATACTGAAAGTGATGAAAATTGGATGTGGTTCATGTCAGAACTACGAAAGCTTCTAGGAGTGAACACTGACAACATGCCCAGACTTACAATATTATCTGAAAGGCAAAAAGGCATTGTAGAGGCAGTAGCAACACATTTTCCAAGTGCATTCCATGGTTTTTGTCTGCGTTATGTTAGTGAAAATTTCCGTGATACATTCAAAAACACCAAGTTGGTGAACATATTCTGGAATGCTGTCTATGCCCTTACAGCTGCTGAATTTGATAGCAAGACTGCTGAGATGATAGAGATTTCACAGGATGTTATATCATGGTTTCAACATTTTCCTCCCCATCTTTGGGCTGTGGCTCATTTTGAAGGAGTTCGATATGGGCATTTCACATTGGGAGTGACAGAGTTGTTGTATAACTGGGCCCTTGAATGTCATGAGCTCCCTATAGTGCAGATGATGGAACACATCCGCCAGCAGATAACATCTTGGTTTAATGAACGTCAGGATACGGGCATGAGGTGGACATCGATTCTTGTACCATCGGCTGAGAAGCGGATTTTGGAAGCAATTGCTGATGCTCACTGCTATCAAGTACTCCGAGCTAACGAAGTTGAGTTTGAGATTGTGTCTACTGAGAGGACAAATATTGTGGATATAAGAAGTCGTGTGTGCTCTTGTCGTCGTTGGCAGCTGTATGGTTTACCTTGTGCCCATGCTGCTGCAGCACTTATATCTTGTGGGCACAATGCCTATCTTTTTGCTGAACATTGCTTCACAGTACAAAGTTACAGATTGACCTATTCACAGATGATAAATCCTATTTCAGACAAGAGTCAATGGAGAGAACTCGGGGAAGGAGCAGAAGGTGGAGGCACAATGGTGGACATCATAATCCACCCACCGAAGACTCGCAGACCACCCGGAAGGCCGAAAAAGAAGGTTCTTCGGGTGGAGAACTTTAAGCGTCCCAAAAGAGTTGTTCAGTGTGGTCGCTGCCATATGTTAGGACATTCTCAAAAGAAATGCACAATGCCCATTTCACAAAATTAATTTACTTGTATTTCCCCAACTCTACCTCTTCATTTTGCTTTCTTCTGTATTCTGATTATTGAATGCCAGATAGAATGAATGTAGTTTGTATTGTAATTTATATGTATGCCTTAACCATCATTCAGGAATACATACGTTAGTCTCATGGTACTTTTATGTACGGATAGAGATGGATACCATTGCTCTAGACAGAATTATTTTATTGGTAATCTTATATTTGTATAAATTTGCAGCAAACATTCTGTCGTAATATTCTTGTATATGAAACTACGGACTGATTCGTTCTTTCTTCAATGATCAATATATGCCGCTCTGAGTGAGGACCAAGAACAATATACCTTTATTTAATACCTCTCTGGACAGGAATAGACTCCAACATCAACTATTATATTGCAGAGAATCTCAGTTTTTTTTTTTTTTTATCCAACCAACAAACATTAAACTCTATGACACCTAATTCAAATCAGAAAAGATCACAAACGTGTATAATCTTTTCAAAATATTTTTTTAATTTACAAAATTTGAATTTAAAACTTTGCTTAAAGAAAATAAATACTTCAACTGAAAAAACCTCATATTTTAAAACTAGGAAAGATCAGCGTGTTGATTGTTGTCATGAAACACAGATTCTCTGCTGAGCTTTGTCACCCAGCAGGGTATTGAGCGCCACTAAGATTCATGGGAGCCCTTCTATCTGACTTCTCAGAATTGAGCGGTGGGCCGCCAAAGTCTGCAGACGATAAGTGTTCCTTGCAATGATGCCATCCCACAATCTCATTCTCAGATCTCAGGAGTGACGTCTCTATCGGACAGGGTTTCAGCGGCGTGTACCCAAAACTTTCTCTACTGGTCAACCCTTACGCCAAGAAAACAGTTAACGTGTGTTGACTGTGCACTTGAAATCAGAAAAGTCACACATTGGTCTGTTGCGTTACGTGTAACATTATTACCGTCGGGTCAATGGGTGGATTTTTCACTGTTGAAACGCCAGCAACTGACAGAGAACACCAGTCAAATATTGTATTCTTAAATCATTGAAAAATTTGATATCCGATAAGATATTTTGAACAATTTGATATCTCTAACATGGAACAGAACAGAATAAAACCGAGAGAACTCAAGAGCAAGCAAGAAAACTCCTTCACGCACGGCCATGGATGTCTCTTCATCACACATTCTCTCCACAGCGTTGTTTCTTCTCTGTGCAGTGTCTCAATCAGTGCACTGCCAACAAGCGTACCTGAACGACACCGTTTACGACTGCTCCAGCAACCCCTCTATCCCCAAAGGCTACCTCTGCAATGGCCTCCAAAAGTCTTGCAGGTCCTTCCTCTCTCTAAGATCCAAACCACCCTATGACACCCCTCTCAGCATCGCCTACCTCCTTGGCTCCGAAGCGTCCATTATATCCTCCATCAACAACGTCTCCGACAACGAAAAGATTCCTACCAACAAATCCGTCGTCGTTCCAATATCCTGTTCCTGTTCTGGAAATATCTACCAGCATAACACACCCTACACAGTCAGATTAGCCGACACATACTATCAGTTAACAAAACGGGATTACCAAGGCCTCACCACGTGTCAATCTCTTATGGGTCAGAACTATTATGCTGCTATTGACATTCCTGTGGCTGCTCAGCTCAGTGTTCCTCTGTTATGTGCCTGTCCCACGGCGGAGCAGGCCGCCGTTGGGATTACCTCCTTGCTGGCTTACACCGCCGCAGACGGCGGCGAGAGGGTCCACTCTGTTGCAAAGGCTTTTGGTGTGGATGAAAGTGCCTTGGCAAACGCTAATAATGTGCCACTGAACCCCATCATCGCCGCTTTCACCCCCATATTGGTGCCCCTCAAAGGCAACACTTGCAAGCAAGACCCGAGTAGTTTCTTTTGCACATGTTCGTCCTCCTCCGCCGCCGCTGATGCAAGTTCCGTTGACCTCTACTGCAAGGATTCTAACGATCAGAAGTTTCCGGTCAAATTGGTTGCTTCTTTAGGTATGTTTGGCAAACACAATAAAGCTTTGAGCTTGCTTTCACTTAATAATATATTATCAAGAATGAATATCATTTTAGAAAAAAAAATTATTTGATTTTTTTAATTTAATTTTGTTGAAATTTGGTCCCATAACTTCATTTTAGATTTCACGTTAGTTCATTAGTCTTATTTCTTTATAATTTGGTATCGTAACTTTACCTAAGATGTTACTTTGGTTCTTAAATTTATTTTATTTCAATTTAGTTCTTTAGCTTACAAAACTCACTAAAATATTTTCTTCTATATAATGCCACTAAGATTCTAGTAGAAAATTTTCACGTGCTTTCTTAATAATAACATAAAGTTTATTGTCAAGCATCTTGATGGTATTAGAAAGGAGAAAACATATGGGTGTTTTTTTTTTAAAATTAAAGGACTAAATCAATATAAAATATAATTAGTGGACTAAAGATAAATTTCATATAAAGTGAAGGACTAAAATTAAACAAAATAAAATTAAGGGGCTTTAGTAATACTTAAGGTAAAATAAAAGACTAAAGTGAAATTTTAGGTAATTGTAAAAAATAAAATTAAGAGAACCAAAGTGAAATTTAAAATAAAGTTAAATGATTATAGTGGAATAAAATTAAATCAAGGGATCTAAGTGAAATTAGAGACAAAGTTAAAGGACCAAAATAATATTTTAGCCAATTTAAAATACTGAGCTTGGCTTGATAAAACTTGGTTGCATGCAGGTGCTGGCATTGGCGCTGGGCTTCTGTGTTTATTTGTTCTGGGTTACAAGCTGTACCAATGCCTTAAGCAAAAGCGACGCAACATTCTGAAGCAAAAACTGTTTAAGCAAAACGGTGGCTTCTTGCTTCAAGAAAAAATCTCGTCTTACGGCAACGGAGAAAAATCGAAGCTTTTTACGGCAGAGGAATTGCGAAGAGCAACGGATAACTACAACCAGAGCAGGTTCCTCGGGCAGGGGGGATACGGCGTCGTTTACAAGGGAATGCTACCAGACGGCACCATCGTCGCGGTTAAGAAATCAAAACAAATTGATCGAAGCCAGATCGAAACCTTCATCAACGAAGTGGTCATTTTGTCCCAAATCAACCATAGAAACATTGTCAAGCTCCTAGGTTGTTGTTTGGAGACAGAAACCCCATTGCTGGTGTATGAATTTATTCCCAACGGAACTCTTTCGCATTACATTCATAGGCAACACCATGAATTGTCGCTTTCGTGGGATTATCGGCTTCAGATTGCGTGTGAGGTCGCCGGAGCAGTGGCGTATATGCATTTCGCGGCGTCGATGCCTATATTCCACAGAGACATTAAACCCTCCAATATACTTCTCGATGACAAGTTCAGAGCCAAAGTTTCTGACTTTGGAACTTCGAGATCGGTCCCACATGATAAAACTCACTTGACCACTGCAGTACAAGGAACATTTGGTTACATAGATCCTGAATATTTTCAGTCTAGCCAATTTACAGATAAGAGTGATGTGTATAGTTTTGGGGTTGTGCTCGTGGAACTCTTTACTGGGAAAAAACCCATTTCGTTTTTGGAGGAAGATGAAGGTCAGAATCTTATTGCAGAGTTCATTTCATCGATGGAGGAGGATAAGCTGTATAAGATTTTGGACGATAGAGTTGTTAATGAAGCAAGCATAGATGATGTTGTTGTGGTCGCGAATCTTGCATTGAGATGTCTGAGACTGAACGGGAAAAAGAGACCGACAATGAAAGAGGTTTATGTGGAGCTAGAAGCACTGAGGAAGGCACAAAGGTCCATACAGATTAATCAAGATTCCGAGTTACCAATTGATTTAACGTCAGTTAGGCATAGCAGTAGTCAAGCAGTCCAAGACTCCACAGAGGAAAGCATTTTGCTTAGCTTTCAGGAGTCCACATGGACCACATCCATCTCTGACAACAGATTTGTTACAGATTAGTCTCTTACAAATGGTTCAAATTTCAGTTATAAGTTTAAAATTGCTACACATATAATTTACTTAAGTAAATTAGTCCTCTGAAAAAAAGACACAAAATAGAGAAATTAAAACTCATTATTAGTCAATGTATAAATACTTGTCGATATGATTTAAAAATAAATAGATGAAACGATTTCAAAAGTTTCAACGATATATCTTGATTTGTTTTTTTTGTTGGTAATTCATTATATATTTTTTTCTCTAGATCCCTTGATCGGTTTCACAATTCTTCTAAAGAATTATCCTCTTTTTTATTTTTCTATTTTATTTTTAGGGACTTTTGTAGCATCTGATCAAAGCAGTCATTTTTTTTTAAATGATCAGGTTTGGGCCTTATTATCCATCATCAAAAAAAATTGTAAAATTGTACATTTCTAATTTTATATTTTTGAGTTTTGAATTTATGCAATTAAAGTTGTCTTAATTTAATCTTCGACATTTGTCTTAAGTTAACCTTTAAAAATTATATCTATCACAATCTAACACTTTTCGTTGTCAAAATTTATTTTGACAAACAAATAAACTAAATTAAAATAAGCACAATCTTCTTAAGTCTAAATTGACATGCATAATCTTTTAAGGATTAAAATGATACATACAATTTTTTAGAAACCAAATCATTAAATTTATTAAGTTTAAAGCACATGGAATCCCAAGAAAAACTCAGATAATATCTAGTTCGACGTTATCATTAACGTAAAAAAAATATTAAAAAAAAAAAAAAAAGCTTCTCACACTGAAACATTTTTTGCCTTGAAATCTGAACGCATGACGAACAAGGTGGTCAGATGTTTGGCAACCATATCTAACTGTAAGCTGGCCAGACATATCTAATTGCAGAAGTTCATATCATCTACTGCGTTTACAAAATACTAACCTAGGAAACTGTACACCATACGCGTAACATACAAGCTTTCTAAGGCAGCAAATAACTACAACCTGGCACCATGATCATCAGATATGGTCTCTTCAGAAGATACGTCACTATCAATGATGATCAAGTCATCTGGTTTCTTAGCATAATGCTCCGGGGACCTGTTCTTCTCCAGCCCCTGTTTTCTTCTGGAGTAGGTTGAGTAGCGAGGAGCGTTTGGCAAGTGTAGCTCTTTATCATTTGTCCTGGAGACACTCCATCTATTTTGTGACACCAAGCACGACTTACTAATATTGAAGCAACGTTCTGAGGATCCCAGCATATCTGAATGTGAACTAAAAACTGCTGGAGGGGCTGTGCTACTGCTAACTGCTTCCCTGAGCCAGTGGGGTAGATTGTTCGTTGCACCCAAACATGTGAAGGGAAGATCGTTTGCATTAGAGTTTCCCTTGGGGATCCTCAAGGTTCCTGGAGAATTGAATAATTCCCAGTGATATTTATCTGTATTATTGTCATAGAAGGCACTCGTGGAATTACTACTACTAGTAGTAGGCCTACGGCTGTGTACACTGGCATTACTTTGAAGATTAAACCTCACACGAGGTTTCTTCAAGAGGTTACTCTCCCTTTGAGCATATGCATCTCCAAGGGACAGCTGGGTGTCATCAATTCTATTTTCTCTCCGTAAACCTGCTGCTTTAGGGTCCAAGAAGCAACAATTTCCTTCCAAAAATAAATTCTCCGATTTTGAACACTTGAATTGTGGAACGCCAATGTCATTTAGAAGTTTTAGTTGTTCCTCCTCCCACCGCTCAGCCAGGTCTATTGGTACCCTAAGTGGTGAAAACTGCAGTCTTGGATCTCTTAGAATAGCATCCCAATTGCCCCTACCATGTCTCCTTACACCAATCCAAAGATAATCCAACTCCTCTTCAGACCACGTGATAGGATGAGGCTTGAATTTTTCTAGAAAATTCCCTCTTTCATTCAAAGCTCTTGCTCTGTTTACAATGTTGTCAAGCATTATTTTGTGTCTGAGAAGCAGTGGTCTCTGGTTTGATGAAGATTGGCTTAATCCATCCTGGAAAAATTCTCGAGTTTCAGTTGTAGAATTTGACACGGGTAATACTGAGAAGCAATTAATGGCATCACAGCTTCCAATCTTAAAATCCATGGGTAACGATAAACTCAAAGAGAGAGAACTGCTTGGCATATGTTTTGGTTGATAATTTTCTATTTGTTGAAAATTCTTTCTTTCATCTGACATCTGGCAAGTATCTGATTCAGGTTGTGCAGTCCCTGAGAAAAGGCAACTGCTTGCATTTTCTTCTGAAATTAGCTGAATTATCAAGAACCAAATATCAAAAACAGGCAACATATAACATGAATTTCACAGTTGATACACAAGAACCAGCATGCCACAAACAGAGCAATGCAATAGATGCACATCAAATATGTAAGACTAACCGGCTACAGTCTTTTGTTTTTCCTCAAAAGAAAACTCATAACGAACAGAATAAGTTATCATCATTTTTGAAGATGTGGACAAGCATATGCATCCTGATGCATCTGTTATAGCAGGTGGAAAGTAATGAACTATCCCCTCTAGAGTTTAACATATCTAGTTGAGATACCTGATCAGCAATGGCAGAACTAATGCTTCTAGAGTCCAGTGAATTCCTCACAGTTCTGATTCTTGGATGAATCGGATGCTTGTCAGCACCTAAGTCCAAATCAACACACTGCTTTTCTGTACCGCATGAATATGTTATAAGAGCTCTTCATGTAAAAAAAAAAAAAATGGAAAATCTGCAGATAAAGCTTTCAATATAATGAGTCATAAATAGCCGCTTCATGATTACAGAACAAAATCTCCAGACATTTTTTATGTTTTAAGGCTCGTGATTAATTCTACCTGCAGGAATAACAGACAGGTCATCATGATGTTTCTGTCCGGTGGTTTTCTCCAAGCAACTGAAGAGAAAATTTTGGGAGGCATGTTTTACATTGCGCTGGGACTTTTCTGGTTCCACATCAGCAGCAGTTGTTGCAGGAAAAAGATCTATAAACTCAACACTGAAGGAGGCTCTATGACAATCTTTAAGATGATGCTTGGCCTCCTCATCAATCTGCAAACACCGGTTTGACACTTCTTGACCAGTTCTAGGAGAGACAGCCTTTGTTAGGACTTCCCCATGATGCAGTAATTCACTCACGTGTCTCAAACTGTTAGAATAAACAAACTGATATACACAATCTTTTTTTTTTAACCAATAGGTCATGAAACCACAATTTCTTCTTTTTTTTTTTTTTCCTTTCGTTTACCTGGTTTCAGAAGCAGTTCCACCAGAAGCACTGAGAGAGTTGGTATTTTTCACCTGTCATGAAATTAATCACTAGGTGATTGAAACAAGGTCTGTAACTAAATAAATTGTAGATAGTAAGACTGATTATTTGCCATGAGCTCATTCTCTTTCCTCCTATCTGCTTCATATATGAGCTAGTTAATTCCATTGTCTTTTGAGATATCTATCTTTGGAACAATTTCTATTACATTACACCTCCTTCAAAGGTATTGAGCAATAAAGATACACAACCTACAAATCTAAGTAGCACATTGAATTTCAACCTAATGAAAAAAAATTAATCTATAGGTGTAAAATACTCAATACAAATTACAAGATGGTTTTTAAATTGTGAATAAACCTCCAAAAGTCATAAATCCATGCGCTGACAGAACAAGCAGTTTACACATTCATGATGAGTCTGATGGAACTGGTACAACATACAGGCAGAGGGTTGAGGGAAGGAAAATAAGTGACAGCAAGGTATGGATTAGAGAAGGTTAAGAGAGATGGGACACGTGTTCAACTTAGGTTGAATGGGTGGGGACCAGTTAGTCACAAAGAGAGGTTTAAAAGGAGGGAGGCAGGAGAATGAAGGGCATGGAAAAATATGGAATGGTCTTGGAAGATTGCTAGCCTCTCAAATGCCTAGCATCCTTTACTATCTTAGTTTCTTTTCTGCATCTTTTGTATTTCTGTGTTGCTGTGCTGGTGTGAGAGTTTTCTGTGATGTTATTTCCAGTATTTGCTCAGTGTTTACTGCTTGTAATCACTCTATCTAGACTTGTTTTGCGTAGAGTATTCTCAATAGAAAGTATTATTCAGTTTCTGTGGATTGTGTTTTCTGTATTACTCAGTATTTTACAGCATTATTTAGTGTTTCTCTGGTCTGGATTCTATCAGAATACTGCAAACCTCATGCTCCACAATATACACTAATTTAGGAATGTGTGAATGGAGAAGACAAAACTTCATTTTTTAGGACATCGACAAAAGTTCTCCTTCCATCAACAACAGAACCCGAGACTTCTAAAGCCACACCACCCTTATCCTTCATTGCTTCCTCACCCTCTGAAGACAACAAATCCTCCATTGCTCGCCCAAAAGGCCTCCACTCCTTTCCTCCCCCTCCCTTGGGAATCATAACAAAAACTCGCCTAAAATTCTTCCCCATCTCTGCAAGAAAAAAATTTCCCTTCTCCCGGCATCTTTTCACTTCTGACTCCCTCCACCTACCTTCTCCCAAATCATGGACAACAAAAGAGAGCCAACGAGCAGAATCCCATCCCAAAATAATGGAGAACAAGAAACCTGTTCCTGTTCCAGTAATGGTGCACTTAAGAAACTCCCTCAGCTGCTCCACAACAAGATCAAAAGTTTTCACTTCAACTGCAAGCCTACGAATCCCCATAATGAGCAAAACCAAATCCACTAAAAAGGCCAATGATTGTATTCAGCAAAGAAACTAGAAAAGCTCCCCGTGAACATTGTTGAACCCTTAAGTAAGAAAATAACTCCCCCAAGCTTTATTAGTAATTTACACTATAATCGTGTTTTACAATGACTCAGGCTTGCATAGACAATTGATCTTTGCCAGCATACCAAGTCACTACAGATAAGGCTGGCTTAGTTTTCTTGCACAAAAAAACACCTAAAACTACTAATAACAATGTTTCTTCCTGGTATCATGCCCACACAAAGTTGTTGATAATTTTGACTAATTTCCTCCATATTCTTCCACTCACCTTTCAACATGAAAACACCATCCTAGCAAGCAAAAAGATTATCTTCAGTGATGTCTGACAATTTATTTCGTCCTATCATTATATTTAGGGAACTAATGGGGACAAAAGAGTGAATTGCATATACCTCCTCTGATACTTTGAAATATAATTAATAACATCAAAATAGGTTAGAAGGAACTCCCTTGAGGGGAATTAATAAAACAAAATCCAAGGTGACAAGGAATTTGTGAAACTAACAATTACAATTGGGAAAGTTCTTGCAATTTGCCCCATATTGAGGGGTCACTGGTATTAAATTTTCAATGCATCAGGAGGAATACATTCTTCACTTAAAAAAAAAAAAAAGGATTATCTCAAATTACTGCTCTTAATCCTAATAACTAAATTAACAAACTTCTGTAAATTAAAATCCTCTCCCTCTCCTTAAGGTTCAACATATTACAAATCAATAGTTATTCACAAGAACATATTATACCTTACATATTAATAATGCCTATAATTTTTTTTCAATTTGTTAATAATTTGACTGATTAACCAAAAGATTTAAGAGAATCACCAGGAAGACAGGAAAGAAAACATACTTTTTCACAAGTTTGATACAGCTTTTCTCTTTCAAATAGCTCTGCCGATTGATTGAGATCTGTTAAATTATCCATAGAGCAGCTTGTTTGATCTTGCATATGATTGGATGATAACTTCCCCCTTCCTGAAAGCTCTGCAGATTGCTCCAGGATGGTTACATTATCTACAGAACATCTCTTACAAGTTGTTTCATTGCAAGAACAGGCATTAACATTTGTGAGTATGCTCTGCTTGATCAGCAACGAATTATTTTCCTTCTCTTGCAACAACTTGCTCTGTGTATCTGTCCCATCCAATCGCTTTTTCCTTTTATAACATCGACTGAAACCAGATAAGTTACTAAACTTATCTTTGGAGAAAATCTCCACAAATTCTTCCATTGACTTCTTCAAAATAGGACAGCCATCATCACATGCAGAGCTGAATTTCCCAGCATGGGATGCTTCTGAACTGACTAAATTGCAAGCATTCCCACCATCCAATTCCACCAATGGGGAAATGAATTTTTGATCATTATCAAAGCTTTCAATTGAACTGGAATTTCTCTGACTGTCACGCCCATTCCGAGAAGATATTTCTACTGAAGGTAGTTTATCAGAATCCCTCTTAGCAGTATCCTCACATGGAACACATCCAAGATGTACCTGCATGGAACTCCTTAGTTAATAGATTCCTTGTTTTAAGAAAAAATTTACTGTCAAAGTTCTTTGTAGCCCTTATATGTCATTTTTTCATCTTATTCCTTTCCTATCAAGATATTAAATTTCCTCAAGTTATAATTAGCTATTTGGATTCCAGTACTCATTGTTTCTTCTCCCCACATCCCTAAAGTTGTATTTGGAGCTTCTTGCTTTATTGCATCATACTAAAACTGACAAAGTGTCATAGTAAAAATTATATGCTGCCTGTTTTAACATATACTAGTCGTTACCAAAATGCACTTAAAATGAGTATTTTGTGAAGATACAACATTGTTTTTAATTGGTTAAAACACACTAGTCAGTATCATAGTTTGTGGCTTTGTGCCATGATTTAGTTAGAAGGAACTTGACAAGCCTTGCTAAATATAGTGTTGTAGAAAAGAAAAAATGATGCATTCCACAGCAATTTATCAATGAAAACGGAAGCTTCATTTAAAAAAATCTCACCGTTGAGTTTTCCTCCAGCTTTTCTGATGCCTTTGCAGTAGTTAGTTTGTCATGTTTATCTGGTGTAGCCAAAGTAGTATTATATAGGTCATCAGAAAATGAATTATGGCACCAATTACCATGCTCAAAATTATTCCTCAGTGATTTCCGCTTTCTTTTGTATGTCTGAAACACTTTGCTGCCAATCATTTATACTTCTGGCGAGAATTTTGGGACTACTGGTTTCTAGGCTTCTAGGCTTCAGATGCTAAGACTACGAAAATCAAGTGGATTCACAATGTGCATTTTTGTCACCAACCCCCTGTCATGTAAAAGCAGGTACCCCAAAAGAAGAGACAACTTAAGCCATGAGCATTTGAAATGCTAATGGAACTCCATTAAAATGTGAAAGAAAAATGAAGCTAATACATGTTGAAAAAATAGAATGACTAGAAAGGGAAGTCATTGCTCCGAGCCAATATGGTAGATTCATTAAACTGAATAAAAAAATGTTTACCTTTTCAGGCACAGACGCTGGGCAGTTCCGAACAAGGTTTAGTATGATATTTAGTGCAATATATGGGCCCAAACTTCTCTCAGATTCTTTCCTTTGACAACTGCAACTTAAGCATTAAACACACCAGTAATGGCAGTCAGAGGTTCTCTAGTTACTGAACACATCAAACAGGATCGCTCATAGAAATCTCAAAGAGAAATGTTAGGAAAAAGAGTTGGCAACCTCTTACTAAAGAAAATATCAAGTTAAACTTCTAAAGGAGACATTTTTCTACAATCCATGTATGCCGTTGATCATATACCTTTTTACAAATGTCAAGGCATGCACTAGACAATTCAAGATATTTGTCCCATGTCACAGAAGAAGAAACTAGTAAAGCTTACAAATTCAATTAGCTGCCTCTATAAGTTAAAATGGCCCTTGTCGTCTCTTTACATCACAAAACATACAGACATTATTATCTATTAAACTAATTTAACCAGGTAATGATCTTGGCACGCTGTAAGCATTTCGTGATTTGTAACGCACAGGAACTAAAATGGTCCACTTATATGGTAAGAGCCATTGATAAAAAAAGGAAAACAGACAATTAAAGAACAGTCAGTGGTGTAACTAAAGCTTGATGTATTTCAGACAATTTTCCCCACAAATGACTACTACTTCAAAAGAAACCCTTCCAGCTAGACCAAACACAACAATGGCTTCAGCTGGATTCAATCTCTTGAGTTTTCACACTTTTATCAGTCATCCTTTACCAGCCATTTTCCTCAGAACCAACAAATTTGTAGAGTCACGGTGCTAATCCATCCAGTTAGCAAGAACAAAGCCTGCCAAACTGGCCATACATACAACAACTTTATCCACAGAAACACACACAATACAAATCCCAAAAACGACAAAAACAAAAAAGATAAAGGAAAAAGATAAAGGGACGAGGACAAAACCAGAGACGCTGAAGAAACAAAGATGTCGGAGCATAGGCCGCCGGCGAAAGGTCCGTGTTCCTCTCTCTGCAGTGTCTCTAAAGAGTCCGAAAATGAAACAGAGCTTCGTCTTGTTTGCTTTTTTCCATATTTCTTGTGCTCTTGCCAATATTAGCACTGCGAGCGAGCGACTCACTGATTGAAACGTTTGTTTGATACGTCACTGCCTAGCACTCGACCAAGTACCACCCATCCTCGGGTAACTCACGCTCTCACCCATCTCACGCGCCTGCACCTTTACACGTGTATCGCTGCTTTTCATTTTGCTCATTTGTATTCCTACCCCTTCACTTTTTTAAATTTAATAATCAACCCTTCGGACTATTTCTGTCCAATTAAATATCAAAAATTATACTTATTAATCTTGATTTTTGAAAACTTATAATCAATCCCACTTATTCTATTATTCTCCTTAAACAAATTTTTATTGATCAAATTTAAAAATATTAATTATTTGATAAAATTTTACTCACGTAGTTAAATATTTATTATCTTAACACTTAGAATATATACGGTTTAAATTAATTCCTCTATATTTATTAATATAAATTGCAATACATGTTATATTAGATATAATTAAAATATTAGTATCCATATAATTAGTCTTATCAATTAAATTTAATAAAATATTTATAAGTTTATACAAATTTAATTACAGATTTTTAAATTATAAATTGAGTGAACATATAAAAATTAAGAGAGTAATTTAACAAAAAGCTATTAAACATCTTTTTCATGCTACCCGATGAGCCCCATGATGAAATATGACGGATTCTTAACATGGTAAAGAGATAACGGTTAAGTTGGGCCCTCTCTTTCTCTCTAAAGTGAATGCCATAAAATCCAAAAAAAAAAAAAAGTGAATGACATAAAATCCAAGAAATTGGCAAAGAGCGAAAAGGAGTTCGTGGCAATGAAGGGCTGTTTAATTTAATAGCTATCACTCAACGTCACTTTCACAAGATTTAACGATAGCGAGTTATGATTCAGGCGTATCTGATCTGTATTTCATTTATTTGTTTTACGAACTCTTTTATTATTATTTTTTTCACTTCTGTATCTATAAATTTATTAGATCCTGATTAATTTAATTAATTTGAAATTTGAACAGAGTCTAATGTTAAAAATATATTTTTTTAATATTAATTTTTTTCATTCACAAAATTTAAACTTACTTAAAAATAAATAAATATTGAATCACTTAAATTAATTTATATTATTTTTGTTTTTTTAATTTAAATATTTAATACTAAAATTAATTCTAATCAAAACATTATCAAATACTAAATGTGACAGACACGTTATGATATTTATAGTGGGCATGCAAAAGGTTTTATTAATTTATAAAATAAACTTGGAAGCAAACAAATTTATACAAGAAATTGATACTACCACTTTCTCTCAATTCCAACCATCAAATTAACTCAATAAAAAGCGTTTATCTATGGTTCATCAAAACCCAACTTAGCATTTTAAAATTTTTAATTAAAAATGTGTCGTTTTAATTCGGCTCCAAACGATTTTCCACGTCTAACAATTCAATACATAACTTTTGCCCTTGCCACAAAGACCTAAGGCCAGACAAGAAACATTTGACTTCTTTTTTTAGAACCAAAATTGGGATGTGTGTTGATTTGATGTTTGGACTTTTTTATAAATTAATTGAAACTCTCAAATATGATTTTAAATATTTATAAAGATATGGTTTTTTTCTTAGCTTCTGCATCCAAATACCACTCCTCAATCTGCTTTTTTCTAAATCTACTATAATGAAAAATATTTCTGATTTGAAATTGATCGGGAGGAAGAGCTAGTTGCCATATACCTAATTATCTCATGTGTCCCAAATCTTGATCTGTGGTGTTTTCATGCTTCTCATGAACTAATTAATAACAAAAAATTAGATTGTATATATTGGTTTAGTTTTTGCCTTAACTAAATTGATTAAAAATAAAGTCAAAACTAAAAAGATAAAGTTTAAATCAATTTTTAAAACACGACAACAAAAAATGATTTGGTTCGGTTGTTATTTAGTTTGGTTTCAAACCAAACCTTATATATATATATATATATATATATGATGTCTCAAATCTTGATCTGTGGTGTTTTCATGCTTCTCATGAATTAATTAGTACCAAAAAATTTGGTTGTATATATTGGTTCAGTCTTTGCCTTAACTAAATTGATAAAAAAATAAAAGTCAATACTACAAAAATAAAGTTTCAATCAATTTTTAAAACATGACATCCGAAAACAATTTGGTTCGGTTTCAAATATATATATATATATTACATTATATTATATTATACGTATATATTAAACAAAATTTATACACTAATTCACCAATTCTATTTATTCATCATCATTAGATGTTAATTAAGATATATTGTTACAAATATATATATTAACAATAATGCATTAAGTTATGATTTGAATTACTAATAAATGATCTAAAAGCAAAAATATAGAATTATAAAAATGTTAAAAATATGTGTTTATTGTGTGCATAAAAATAATATGTTTCTAAGTATAATAATAAAAAACTTTAAATATTATCTAAAAATTTTATGATATTTTTTTTTTAAATCAAACCAAACCACTTAATAAAAACAAAATCAAATTGTCGAGAAAACAAAACTTAATAAGTTTATATTTTTCTAAAATCAATTAGTTCTATTCGATTTAATTTTGGTTTAAAACCAAACCTCTAATTTGAATTTTGAATTGGATCATGTTACATAACCGTGTAAATCAACAAATTGAGAGAGAGAGAGGAGATTAAAAAGAAGATTACAAAAGCCTTTATTTATTAAAGGACGCACCTCAAAGAGATCAGGTGCACATATATATACAGTGGAGCTGGCAATTCATTTGTTGCCATGCATGCAAGAAATAAAGAGAGGGAAACAAAATTATGGAAGAATTCAAGAAATGAAAGTGGATATATATATATATATATATATATATATATATATTTATATGAAGAATCAGTTATTGCGGCTGTGGGTATCAATTATCATCCTCGTCCATGTTTCTTCTCCTCATGGACGACAAGTTGTCTCCCACAGCAGACGACACGTCGTCCAGGTTTCTCTTGACAGACTCAGAGTTTTGCTTGACGGATTCCACAGAGTCCTGAGCCTTACCGAGCATCGAATCAGCAGCTCTCTGCGCAGTGGTCTTGGTGGAGTCCCAGGCCTCTCGCATGGCCTGCTTCGCCTTCTCCCCTATCTTCTCTGCTTGACCACTCATCTCGCTTCCCATCTCTCGTGCCCTCTCCTTCACCTGCATGCATGCACTACGTATACTTTATTTCATTTTCGTGTATATATATTCATATCATCATATCATTGTATTAATGAATATAATAATATAGCCAGGTACTCACGTTTTGGGGAGAAGTGGAATAAGCCTTGTCTTGGTTTTGCATAATCTGATCACTCGCCACGGGCGTTGTGCCCGTGGGTGTTACGTCGCTCGTCCCTTTAATGCTATCGCTGCTCAACGTTGATCCTAGTCCCTCCTCATGACTCGGTGGTACCTTCAATTAATTCATTTCATCATAATTTTCCCTTCAATTCAAACACTCCATCAATATGCAACAACTCCACATTAGCTGTTAAATCTCAACAAACGCCTATTTGAGGAAGATTCTACCATTTGTGCATAAGTGGATTAATTAACTCCATTTCTGGTGAAAAAAATAAGAGCTTATTTTGCAATTTGAATTGTTTGTCTTTTTTTCATTTCATAAGGAATGGTTTACATTAATTTGTCAATTTTTTTCTTTTAAATTTCATTCATTTAATCTAGACCATCCCTTATAAAATGAAATGAAATGGGCAACTTATGCTGTGAAATGTGTTGGAAAAATTGATGCAATTGTTAGTAAATAATTTAGCCTAAGTCGTCTTCTGGTCAATATTGTACTTAAGGAAAGATTTCATGACGACAAAACTTTCTCCCAGGGTTAAACAGGCTTTTTTAGAATAAAACTCAAGTAATAAAACAACAGAAAAAGAAAGGAAGTAAAATTATGTAATCCAATATGAAAAAAGTTAGGTTAGAAACCATAAAATCAAGATGCAGAGGATTAAATATTATAAGAAAAAGATAATTAATTGTATAATTAATTTTAAAAGGATAAATACAAACTAATCTAACCATGGGATAGTACTGATAAGCTACAAATAAGATTATAATTAATTAATTTATACAAACAACTAATTTGAAATAGTCAAAAAAATTTTAAAAACAAACTATGTCAATCTAAGTAATCTCATTAGATAAGCACTTAAATAATTAAATTAGTTTTTCAAAATTATTTTCACAACAATTTAAAATATCATTTTTGAAATACTCTGTTTTTCACAATAAAATGAGTTTCTATTTTCCCTTTAGATAAAAAAGACAGTCCATTTTTCTTCTGCACTCAATATTGAAAGAAATCAGGTTGACATCCTATTGGATATGGATGTATTATTGGCAATATATATATCTTTTTTATATACTTGGATAGGCCTGGGGGTGGCTGCTGCGAAAATCCTAGGGTTCCAGGTGCGACTCCTAGCAATTGCTGCACCCGAATGTCCAAACTTTGGGAGAGAGGTTGCAATGAGGCTGCTCAACCTTGCCATTTTAATTTCTTGTTCTAAACTTGCTTTGCTTCTCAATGATTTTCCTGCGTTAATTCAGCACTATGAATCTATATATATAGGGCTATAGTTACCAAACATTAGAGCAATTTGAGTCATTCACGCACATTCGTGGTATACCATGACATTTATATGTATGGTGATCCGCCCTTCTAGATACTTTATGATGTGTTTGGTATGTTAAAAAAAAATATATATATATATATATATATATATATATATATATATATATTTATATTTTACTAAAATACTCTAACTTTAAAAAAATGAGAAAGTTTAGCGCTTTTTAGAATATTGGTGATTTAGGTAATTTTTCGCCATATCTCTTATTCTCTCTCTCTCTCTCTCTCTCTCTCTCTCACATTATTTCATTATCTACTCTCTCCGGTCTCCTCCCATTTTCATCTTACCAAACATATCTCTTAATATATTTTTTAAAGGACTCAAAAGACCTAGTATTTTAGGACACAGTTCAGAGTACTAAAAACAACACCGCACATCCTAAACTATTACTTTGGATTAAAGCAAAATCTAGTTAAATCCATACATTAATTTTATTTTTTAATTAATACGTAATTAATTTGTTTTTAGAGGAAACAACTATTAGGTGCAATCATTATATACAACCTTATTTCATATTGTTTAAATATGTTTGAACAGATCTAAATCTTCATCATTGATTATTTTTATTTCAGTGATTATTTTGATCCCTCTCATTAAAATAGTATTTCTATTGTCGGTGGAAATTTCTTTTTTATATATTTTAAATATTTTTTTCATATAAAATTAAACTATTACACTTTACATTTAAGAATAATGACAAGAAGTTAAAATGTAAGTGAGAGATTACGTGTACATTTTAACTTTTGTTTTTAATTAGAGGTGTTGAAATGGGTTTGATTGGGTTTGAGTTGGATTTAAAAAAAAAAGTCAAATATATAGATAAAACAAAAAACATTTTATAACTCATTTAAAATGTTTATATGGGCTATTAAGAAAAGCATCATCTTGGGTTTTTTTTTTATTTTTTAGTTATTAGATGTGCATTGATCAATGGTTATGCTTCAGTTCGCACCAGAGCATGTGACTGGAACTTGATTCACTCCAATGCCCCCAAGGCACTAGAGCATCTAGCTCCAATCATTAGCTATTTGGGGGTGCTTTTTGCTTTTTCTTTTTTTAAAATTAAGTGATTCATTTTAGACTATCTAATTAGAGTTAATAATAATCAGATCTAATTAAATATTATATTTTTAATATAATATTTAGTGAAAATATTTTTATAAATTAAATTATATATTTGTTGTAATTTTAAAAAATATATTTCAAGTCATTGGATATGATTATCGCTGACTTTGAGTTTTAATAAAAATATTTTTACTAAATATTGTAACAAAAATATAATATTTAGTTGAATATGACTATCACGACTATGATTAGATAGTCTAAAATTAATTGCATAATTTTAAAAAAATAAAATAAAAAGGCACCCCCAAATATTGTTGTAAAATTTACCGTCACTAATACAGTATGAATCGTGTTTTAAGAGATACAATCCTTAAGGAAAATTATTCTGTGATTACAGAAATTATTTTGCGTCTACAGAATTTCCTCCAGGATTAAACAAACCCTTATAAGTGTTCTCTCAAAAACTGGAACACTCAAGTACCAGAATAACAGAAAATAAAAATATGTAACCCATAAAGTTTGAGAGCTATGAAAGAAGAAAGAAAGACAACTTCTAGTTTTTTCTCTTTAGAAATGAGGGGAATGAGTCTTTTATAAACATAAAAACGTAATAGTAAAAGACATGTATATAAAAGACTTTTAATAGCAATTAACAAAAAGGTTACGAAATATTAAAAGCTACTAAAATTTGGCAATTAACATTAATTAAATAGCTGTTACGAAATATTAAAAGCCATTGAAATTCTCTCATCCCCTTTTTAAAAAACTCTTCTGAAATATCAAGCTAATCAAAATATTATTTTTCCAATAATCCCCCACATATTTCAAAAAATATTTTTGACAAAACTTTTGGGTTATATATATGGATGTAGACTCATTAATCTGGTGTCTTTATTTAGACTATGAACCTGATCTTGATCAATAAGATTTAACTCATAAAGTAGTCGGTGAAATATATAACTTCTATGAACCAACATACTTTTAGTCATAAGATAGGGATTTTAACAATCACATCTCACCCCCCAACAATTTATGTTATTAACACCATTGTTCGCATTATTTCGACCGTGTGCGTGCCTGATATTATAAGTGTTCTAAAGATTTGGCTACGATCTCATAGGAGCGACCCCACTCCACACTCATATAGGTAATTTCATCAAGTGTATTTGCAATGAATACACCACCCTTAATGTAGGGTTATGAAGATCATAAAGAGCTTACGTTTAACCCACAAATCAATGTATTCTAATACTTTCACACACTATAAGAAATGGACTGAGAAAATAGTACTAGCAGAATTAACAGACGACTTGTTACTATCCATATGAACATTTTTCATGAGATCTCCAATCACAAAGTTTGAGTTTTCGCCACTATTAATTTTTTATTAGTTTAAATCCAATTCTTATCGATGTGCAAAGGACTAATTTCCTTCCTACATGCATGTTTAGTCAGTGAATTGGCCAAATTCACTTTTTGACTTTACAGAACTGATCAGTATACTTCAAATTTCATTTTTTAACCATTGCTTGATAACTTTGTGTCTACTCTTACATTTAAAGATTGTTCGTTACAATGGCTACTGCCACTTGGCAATCACAAAACATAGACACTGACATTGTTGGGCTCTTACCCAATTAAAAAATTTGCTAAGAAAATTTTCTACCACTTAATATTGTTTTCAGCCAACTCTACAGTACTAAACTCTAATTTTATAGTAAACTTATAAATTTATATGGCTGCTCTCTCCAAAATAACATCTCACCACCAAGGATGAGGTTTAACCACTAGTGGACTTTGTCTCATCTAAATAAAAGATTCAGTTAACATCATTGTATTTTCTAATACAATGGGAAATCCACTTTATATGATATCATAAATTACGATAGCTCTCAACTCTTTTATTGGAGTTGTGTACATATAGACACTCATATGACACTCAACACATGATATATCAGGCTAGGTAAAGTTTATTAAATACAATAAAGACTCACCTTTGTTTTTTTTAACTGAGTGTTAAAATCATAAGGAGTTTTTCACAAGTTTATTGTCTCGTTGATCAAACTTTTAAAATATTTTTGAACATAACGTTTTTGTGATAGCAAAATACCATCACTTTTCTTTTATGGTTTTAATCCCAAAATCAGGTTTACTTCATTCATGTCTTTCATATCAACATTAGATGCAAAGAAATATTTGTCATATAAAACATATATGCTAATGAACATGTCATACATATTCAGACAAATATTCCTCCTTATCATCTATATATACACATCATTCTACATTTAAAAGTGATACCACAAAGTACAATTTTTCACATGACTTTATAAAGCCCACAATAAAAAAATTATATTTTACATAGTTTTAGAAAACTCACAATAATATAGCCATAAAAATTTATATTTCACATAGCTTTAAAAAACTCACAACAATATTAACTATTGATCATAAAACAAGCCACAACAATATTATCTATTGACCATAAAACATGTTACCAAAATTTGTATATTTTTATAACAACAATTTTTAAGAAAAATTATTCTGTAACTATAGAAATTATTTTTGTAATATCCCAAGAATTAATATGAATATTTAAAGCCTATTTTGAAGTTTAGTGAAAAATTTAATTACGTGAAAAATTTTCTTTTTGAATTAGTGAAGAAAATGTGGGAATAGAAATTTTTATTTTTAATTTAGGAAATTTTTACAAATTCTCAAGGACTAAAGTGAAAAGAGAAGAAAGTACAGAGGACTTTTGAGAAATGACCAAGTAGGAACCCGAGAAGAAAAATAGAGCTTATGGGAATGAATTATGAGTCCGGTACCGAAAAGATGATGGATTCGAGGTTAAAGTGGAGTTTGAGACATCGAGAGGGATTAAAGTGAACAAATCTTATAAGCTAAGGTGGCTATGAGCGATTTTATCGAAAAAGAAATTGGTAGGGCCCACGCGTATACACTTCTCCTTATTCTTTTCTTTTTCTCATTCTCCCTCCCGTAGCTTCACTTTCTCTCTCTCTCGATTATGCTTGCAAAGGAATTTCTTCATCAATCATTTATGCAATTTTTGCTTTGGGAAGGAAGCTATGAAAGTTAGGATGATTGGTAAGTTGATGTTCTTCTTCTTCTTCCTCTTATTACAAGATCAAATCCTTGGTTATTATTTTTGCAAAATTTTTGTAGAATATTTTAATGGATGAATTTAAGTGTGGATGTTAATCTAAAACATTCCTAGGTGGTTTATGATGTTATTAGAACAAGAAATTTGGAGAAAACTAGGAGAAATTCGTAGAATTTGGATATTTGAAAAAGTTAGTGTTCTTGATGAAAATTTGAGATTTGAGCTTGGATTGTTGGTAGAAATTGAGGGTTTTGGTGTTAAAACACTCCTTAGACATTAAGGATGAAAACCCATGGAAGAAATCAAAAGAAATGTTGTTTTAGATATGATTTTTGGATTTTTGGATGAAGAACACGAAGAACATCGAAAATTTTCCCCAGAATTACTGTTCACCGAGAAAATTTTTTCCAGATTTTCTCGTTACTGTAGCGTTGACTCGGTCAACGTTACTGTAGCTGCGTTGACCGTTGACCGTTACTGTAGCATCAGTTTTTTTTTTTAATATCGTTGAAAAGCTCTTTGAGTCTAGTTTCCAATGGTATAAGTTTCATCTGGATATTCATTACCAGTTAAGAGTTATGATTTGAGAAGTGGATGAAGGTCGAGAGTAGTGGTAGGAAATTTCTCTATTTCGTAACCCTGATGGTTTTTATCTAGTTACAATAGGAATGGTCAAGTGCAAGGTGGGAGTGCTGAGAGCATGAAATCCAGGTGAGTGGGTTAATACTTGCTATGATTAAATATCTTTGTTATTGACTTTTTGCATCATAGTGAAAATATGTTGAATATCCAAGTTTGAAGAGAATGATGTGGGATGATGAGACATAAACAATTGTGGAACGTGCCAGGTGATATATATAATTATATTTTCTTATTTTCTCATGAATTGAGGTTATATGATGGATTGTGAATGGCATGTGAACTGAGTTGAAATGTATCATACTCTGATTGTTGAGTTCAATCATATGCGGATAGTTGAAGTATGTTATTGTTGAATAATTGTTCTATATTATGGGTTATGTTATATACATGCTATGTTGCTGGAACCACATTGATTATGTTGTGGCTTGAATTATAAATGACTGAGTTGTGTATGTGGCTCAAGATTATGATTGAGGATGTTTTTATATGTGATTGTGATTGTGTTTGACTGGAAAGGAAAGACATGGTGGTGCACCCCATGGAGAAATCTATGTGAAGCTATAAGGGTGGAGAATATAAATGGAGCGATAAGGGTGGATGTGGCGGGGCCGCGGGCAACGATCCAGAGGTATTCTGGACGACCCGGTTGGTACGGGAATTGTGTGTGAAATTGATTTCATCGATTGCTGTTGTGAATTTTGAATTTTGTTGAAATGCATTTGATTCACTTGGATATTGTTGTGAAGTATTATGAATAATATTATATCATATGATGATCGATCTACGTATGATTGCTGCATGTTATCATTATGATGTATGATTTTTATTTTGTCATAGTATTGTGTTATCTACTCACTGGGCATGTGGTTTGCTCATACCCCTCTTATTGATATTTTTTTTTCAGAATTGACAGCTGAAGGTAAATATCGGAACAAGGAATTATGGATCCTTAGTCCATAATTACCTTTTCATTTATTCAGGATAAAGGTATAATAGTTAAGTTTTATTCTAAGTTGTATAAATCTAGAAATCTCTGTAATCGGGTAGGTTCATTCAGTGATGTAATGTGAGCAATTGTAGTATGTATAGAGAACTCGTTTTGGTTGCATGAAAAAGAATTGTATGATTTTTAAGAGAAAGATAGGCTTACGGAGGTGAAATGAAATTCACTTTCCGTGCCGGTCACGTGCTCAAATTTTGAGACGTGACAATTTTGCATCTACAGAACTTATTCCAAGATTAAACAAACCCTCTAAGTGTTCTCTGAAGAACTGAAACACTGATGTGCCATAATAATAGAAAATAAAAACATATAACTCATAAAGTTTGAGAGTTATAAAAGAAGAAAGAAAGACGATTTCTAGTTTTTTCTCTTTGGAAATAAGGAGAATGAGCCTTTTATAAACATAAAAACGTAACAGTAAAAGATATGTATATAAAAGACTTTTAATAACAATTAACAAAAAGGTTACGAAATATTAAAAGTTATTAAAAATTGACAATTAACATCAATTAAATAGTTGTTACAAAATATTAAAAGCAATTAAAATTCTCTCATTCCCTTTTTAAAAAACTCTTTTGAAATATCAAGCTAATCAAAATATTATTTTTCCAACAAATATCAGCTAACCCAAGGCAGATGATTGGAGCTGAATGCTAGCGCCCTTGAGTGAATCCAATTCCAGTTCTTGTTGAATTCAAAACCTGTGCCATGAATAAAACGGAGTCTCAAAGGTATTCTTGAAATTGCAAACTCGTCATTTATGTTAGCAAAATTGCAACTAATCAAAGCTGTTACAGCGCCCAAAAGAATTTAAGATTAGAAGGAGGAAAACCACTAGCATAATTAGCCCCAGAATGATTACTAGTATGAAGATTTGAATCCTGTTAAAGGACCAACTTTAACCGATAAAGTTGATGAAAATCAGGGTACTGAGGTCCAAAGTGAGATGCATGAAGACACGGGAGAAATCAAAGCGTTGCTTTATTCAGATAGTGATGGTTATTCCACTGAGGATGATGAAGTTACTAGCACAGGGCATTCTCCGAGCACAATGACCACTCATGATAACCAAGACCTTGTTTGGTTAAGCAATGAAGAAGTTGCTGGCTCCGCTGGAAAATATAAGAGGCGGGAGAAATCAACGCGTTGCTTTATTCAGATAGTGATGGTTATTCCACTGAGGATGATGAAGTTACTAGCACAGGGCATTCTCCGAGCACAATGACCACTCATGATAACCAAGACCTTGTTTGGTTAAGCAATGAAGAAGTTGCTGGCTCCGCTGGAAAATATAAGAGGCGGGAGAAATCAAAGCGTTGCTTTATTCAGATAGTGATGGTTATTCCACTGAGGATGATGAAGTTACTAGCACAGGGCATTCTCCGAGCACAATGACCACTCATGATAACCAAGACCTTGTTTGGTTAAGCAATGAAGAAGTTGCTGGCTCCGCTGGAAAATATAAGAGGCGGGAGAAATCAACGCGTTGCTTTATTCAGATAGTGATGGTTATTCCACTGAGGATGATGAAGTTACTAGCACAGGGCATTCTCCGAGCACAATGACCACTCATGATAACCAAGACCTTGTTTGGTTAAGCAATGAAGAAGTTGCTGGCTCCGCTGGAAAATATAAGAGGCGGAAGCTATCAGATGATGGGGCTTATGATGACATAAAACTCATGGAGAGTGCCAGTTCTCTGAATCTGAACAGATCCTTTGACAATGGAGACGATGATGAATCAAGATGTTCTACTGGTCACAGTCAAGGATCAGACAACAAGAGGCCTAGAAAAGAGAGGATACGAGATGTTGTGAACATTCTGCAAACCATTATTCCTGGTGGAAAAGAAAGGGATCCAATTGGGCTTCTTGATGAAGCAATACGTCGCTTGAAATCCTTGAAACTCAAGGCTAGGACTCTCGGACTCCATGACCTGTAAATTGAAGAATTCTGAGCCACTTATGTAAGTACACAAGTGGTATATTTTAATACTAAATAATCAGTTCTATTCTGGTATTAGTCGTTAATGGAGTCTGCAGAATAAACAAAGTGGGGTCTGTTTGGAGTTTGCATTGAGCCCAGGATGTGTGAAGTCTAAACCGACCATGGTGGGGAATGAGTGTGTTAACTACACTCCTGAAGCCACTCCCTCACCGTCACCAGCTGGGACGCCGGCGTCGAGCCCCGGTGGATGCACTGCTTTTATTTGCATCTCTTGGCGTCTTCAACATTAGCAGAGACCGAGGTTAAAAATCTTAAAATCGTAATTAAAAAGGTGCAAGACTCTCATACACACCGGAGATGATCCTGATTCATATTAGTAGAGGGGCTGGAAAGATTTAATTGGGATGGGGGCACATGGCGCAAATTGATTGGCTCCTGTGATATTAGGAAATATAAAAAATGGTAGTCACATGTTGTGGTGCAAACTGAAACAAGACTATTGACCAATGCACATCCAATGGCTAAAAAAAGTCGAGCACGATGTTTTTCTTTTAGGATAAGCAAAGAAACTGGTTCCATTTAGTTGACCTATCACTTATTTTCTAGAGTCAACTAAACCCAACTATGAATCCATCATGTCTTAACAAAAAGTTTGCTTATTTTAATTTTAAATTAAAATACTCAAAAACATAGGAGAATCACAGGGGGAGAATCGCAAAGGAAAATGACAAAGAGAGGGAGAAAAGGCAGGGGCTCGAATCGGCGCCAACATGCTGAAGCAAGAGAGGAACAATCACACCACTTGTAGAGGGATTGCAGAAGGAAGAAAAAGCACTGTTGAATGGTGAGGCACATGCACGAGAAAGAGAGACGGTGAAGGAAAGGAAGAGAGAGAGAGAGAGAAGAGAGACTAAGGACAGAGATGGGATGTAGAGAGACTAGAGATAGATGAGAGAGAGAGAGAGAGAGAGAGAGAGAGAGAGAGAGAGAGAGAGAGAGAGAGAGAGAGAGAGAGAGAGAGAGAGAGAGAGAGAGAGAGAGAGAGAGATTAAAAAAGTCATTGAAAAATAAGGGATAATTATGTAAAGTAACCCCACATACTCATTTTCCTTTTTATTAAAAAATACATACCAAATATATTTTTTCTTTTTTTCATTACTCTTTTTCACCCCATACCAAACATATTTTTTTCCTTTTCCCTTTCCTTTTATATTTTCCTACTTCTTTTTTATTTTTACTTTTTCCTAGATACCAAACGAGCCCTCAGAACTCTAGAAACATCTTACCTCTTTATCAGAAAGAGAATTGATACGTGAAAGAAAAAACACTTTCAGTTCAAAGTTTTCTAAGCATATGCGAGAGAGAGAAAATGCGGGAGGTGAACGGAGCAAAGGAGGAGTAGAGTTGTGAGAGAGAAGACTAGCATGGGACCAACCCTTCTTCTTCTGCCCTTTCTTCTTCAACTCCGCTTTGACCACTGCAAACTCCCTCCCTTTTTTCCTCCGTCTTCCTTCCTCCCAAATAAGAGACCACAGTGAAGCAAAATGGGAAGAAAACAGGAAGGGTATCAAGGGAACTGCATCAAATAAAATCATGGTGTAAACGCAGAAGCTCCATTTCATCGCAGTGAAGCAAACTTGGGTTGGCAAATGAAAATCGATTATGACACTAGTGTAAACGTAGAACCAAACAATTCCAAAAATTTGCAAACTTGCATTCATGACCAATAGCCACATGTTGGAGTTTTTCGAAATGCTGAACCAAACGACACTATATCTTTCACCCATCCCTCCTCCTTTTTTCTTCTTCTGTTTTTCTGCACATAATGGTCACCACTCGTGAAAAGCAGAAAAATAAACCTCATTGTAAAGATTGGTGTGGAGGGAGAAACTTGGAATTTGGAAAGAGAGGTAGAAAGGAAGAAAGAAAAGAGAGAAAAAAATAAGAATAAAAGAAGAAAGAGGAAGAAAAGATGCTGAACATAGCTTAAAATGGTCAAAAATAGAGGTTGATATTTTAGCAAAAATTGCACTTTTTGACCCGCAAAAATTATGCTCTTGGACCCATTTTTTCCGCACAATTACACTTTGACTCAGTTAAAAACTTCATGCTCATGTCCTTGCATTATTTGTGATTTGACCCTACGTTTTATTTTATTTTTGGTTTAATCCATACTTTTTTTTGTTTTAAATTTGTGCATGGACTTTTAGATTTTGAGTTTATTTGCAAGTAGACCCCCTTTTGTGTTATTTGCATTTTTGTCCTATTAATTATGACTTTATATTTTAGCCTTTAGTTATATTATTTTGTGTGTGGGTTTGTGGATCTTAATTTTGTGACATTCCAAGAGTAGTTTTTAAATAATTATAATAAAAACAATTGAAACAAAAATAGAAGAAAAAAAAAGTTAAATAATAAATAAAATTAAATATATTTTATTACAACATTCACATAATTCATTATATTATATTTAAATAGAGGTGAAATTAAATAAAAAGGACAAACCAAACAAGATAACACAAAATCCGTGCCCTTTTTTTTATAATTACATATCATCCACAAGTCATTTTCAAAAACAATATCCAAAAACAGATATTTTTTGAAAATAACTTTTCCAATAAGAATTTTCAAATATAAATCACCATCATATAAACTTCATTTTAACCCAAATTGAATTGATCCAAAATCACTTATGTCCGCCTGCAATCCAATCACTCCCTCAATAATTCAACTGTATTCTGACTTGTTATTTGTTCATACTTATTTGCTTAGATTCGTCAATATCATTATGAAACAATGAAAGTGAGCCATGTTGAATCTATGATGTAAATAAGCGAGTTGAGTAACTTTACGACAACCTGTCCTTCTGTAATTTTGGCCCAACTGCAAGCTTAGCAAGAATGCGTTTATGTTGCTGCGGTAACTCATGATTCATGTGTAAGCTTGGCAACAAATCTGTATTCCTATGCCTAATACCTTGTGCATGCGCTTAATTAATTCAATGATTTTTATTCTAAAGTCAACCCAAGCACTATTTAAAAAAGAGAAAGAAAAAAAAACTCAGGCTTTCATGCACGTTCAAGATTAAGAAAAAACATAAAATGTCCAAACAAACTAGTATACAGTACCATCGATTTTATTCTGCCTTCAATAAACACTGGTAATGTCAGCTAAAAGTAAAAGGAAATATTTTATTTTTGGGTTTTCTTTTTTTTTTTTTTGGGGGGGGGGGGGGTGTCACAAACCAGAAACAAAGCACATAAAAATTGGTTGAATAAAATAAAAAGATGTATGCAAACCAATAACCATGCACAACTTCAGACGGATGCGGAGGCCGATGCGGATGCGGACCCAACCGACTTCCAAAGCTTGGCCCACTGTTCCATGACTTCGGCAGCACGTGACAATATAGGATCAACCTTTCCCAGTTGCTCCTTAACTGCCTTGGCCAACTCCACCACACAAGCCTCCGCCGTAGTTGCTGATTGTGGCAACCTCACTGACTGAAAGAAAGGCACAATTTCCTCCATCAGCTTCACCCCTTGCCACTCTTTCTTCAAGCTCTCTATTGCATTGCCTCTTTCTGTTCTATACACATAGGGCAATCCACTTTTCACGCCTAGTCCTAGGTGATCACATATCACTTTTACACACATTCCGGACCATATATCTTCCACTGTTTCCCACCTCAACTTTCCCTCCCCTTCCAACCGCAGAGCCGGGACTAATGCAGGCCCAACTGCTTCACGGTCAAATGCCATGTTGATACCACTCACAGGCATCATAGTTCTCGCAGGAACAGTCAGAACTGCGTCCACATATCGCAAATTCTTCCGTCCTGGCTTGATGGCTTGTGTTGGTGCATCGAAGTCCGCCAGATTGAGCCATAACCCACATGACAGAGCACAATCAACCCCACTTCGCAAGCTAAATGGGTATCCACGAACAAAATCAGCACCCTTGCGGAAAGGATCGTAGAGCGTATTAAAGAAGAAAGGGGTCGCAGGAGTCTTGAGGTTAAATATATGCTGAACCACAGCATCTACCACATTTCCCATACTGTCCTTCGCTGGAATGCAATCATCATCAACACACACAATATACTTCTTTCGTGAAACTAGATAACCAAAATACCTACAAGAGTAGCCAGAGAATAGGGCAACAGCGGAAGAACCCACAACTTGCTCAATATCAGATCTTGAATAGACATCTACCTTAAAGCCTTCAGCAATTTTAAGATCCTCCTTGAGGTCAGGATCTTTGACAATTATCAGGTGGAAATGAGAGAAATATGGTCTCCATTCATTCAAAAAAGATGTCAGGTCAGAGTGCAGAGCGCAAATCACTATGTCCACTTCGCTTTCATTTATATTTACTTGCGACATCTTCAGGGTCGTCCAGATTATCTCACAAACCAAACTCTTTTTGGCCTTCTCAAAGCAGATAAGTTGAATTTAAAGTCCTCTCTAGCGCTGAAACTACTTAAACCTATTTTAAAATTTCTCAGAACATCCTGTTAAATGAGATTCTTCAAAGGTCAGAAAAAAAAATGTTTTTCCATGAGGAAAATAGTTACAAGTTCCGTGGAATTTTAAAATAACTCACTGGTAGGAAGCACAGGGGTCATAGTGTGCTGGATATTGAGTGCTTGAATAAGTGAGATGACTTCTTCCTTACCAGTTGCCATGAACAGTCTCAGAACTTTCTCAGTCAACTTCCCAGCTTTCAGTATTCTCTGGCCATGAAAATCATGTAAAGCAATGAGAGTACCAGCAATGACAAAATAAAACCTAAGGTTAGAATGAAAGAACTATACATTAAAAGAAAATAAAAGAAATGAAACAGATTTTAAATTGTTCCAAACCATGTTGCTGCCTTAAATGGTGAAGAGGCCTTATTCACTTATATTAATTTCTAATCAAGTTAATAATGATTGCTATAGGAACAGGATAAGACAAGTCAAGATTTGATAGCCTAAAAATAAGCAAATGGCAAAGCAAAAACTAGTACATGGAATCTCATTCTCTAGTAACATAATTTCCAAATTCCCATTTCCTTGCAATTTTGGAATATCAAGACAAATCAATTAAAGTCAAAAGAGTTGCAACCTGCATAACCTCCAAGCCTCCAACCCACCCTCAAATGAGACAATATAAATAAGACAAATATACATAGATACATGCACGCGCAGGGAGACACACACACACACACATATACATATATATAAAGGAAAGCAAAATGTAATAGCTACTTTTGGAGATTAATTGGGGAAAACAAATTTCAAAGAAGAAAAACTCCATCAACTTAGGGCCCGTTTGGTACCGTTTCAAGTGGGAGAAGGAAAAAGGAATTCTGTTGTGATTTTCGTTCTCCATTGTTTAGTATGGCATGTGCTACAGAACATTGAAAAGGAAGAAGGAAAACCGGCTAGAATGGAGGGGTTTTTTTCCACTGATATTTTCCATCCAAATTGAGATGGAAAACCTGGTGAATTTCCAAATCTGCCCTGAAGCTTATTCCTCAATTCTGTTTGTGCTTCTGCTGCTGGTTCGTGCTAGAGGGAAACAAGATGCCGAAGGGAGCCACTAGAGGGAGATGAGAGCATTGACAGGAGGGAGATGAGATGAGATGCCAGATGAGACCGGAGGGAGACGAGATGCCGGAGGGAGATGAGAGCATGAGAGCAATTAAGAGGGAGATGATTTCCTCCAGCGGTCTCTGTGAGCGACTGAGAGGGTGAAAAATTGAGAATTCTTTCTCAAATATATTAATTGAGGGTATTTTCATAAAATTATACTACACATTTCCTTTCCTTTCCTTGAACAAATTCATACCAAACAAAATAATACCTCTTTTCCTTTATTCTTTTTCATCCTATACCAAACATATTTTTTTCCCTTTTCCCTTTTCCTTTTCCTTTTCCTTTTCCATTTTTGTTTTCCTTTCCTTTCCTTTTCTTTACTGCGTACCAAACGGGCCCTTAGAGAAGTTATAAAACAAGAATTTTTTAAATTATTTGAAGAAGCAAGATCCTCACAAAATGTTAAAAAGAAGAAAGAGAATATTTACCCCAATAATTCCAGTAAACTAATAATAGATTAGCAAAAAAGTGAAGTAAAAAAATATTCTCAAAAAAATCTGAGAAGAACCAACTTGGGAAATATGAATCTAGTACTAAGCTGAAAGAAACATAATTATGGTTACAGAGAAATTATCACAGCCGTTGTTTCATTTGTTATATAGGATGCTCAGCACCTCCTGATTGGAAGGGTCAATATCCAGACCCACCAAGCAGCTCATAGCAATAACTCCAAGAAACTCAGTTATTGTCATGGCAATTGTTTTGTTATATGATATGATCAACATGCTCTTGATAAATTTCACAATTATCATAAGCTTGACCACATAAATGAAAAGATTAAAAAATAAGCTGTAAGACATCTCAAAACAAATTATATATTTTCATATGCACAAGATCTTATGGAAACTATGAAAAAATAATAATTACATGGCTTAAGTTATTTTAGATCAGGGAAAAGGATATAACAGAAGCTACTAACTTGCATGGGAAGTAAGATTAAGTAGTATTCAGTTATAATTGGATGCTCATGATAAAATACCAACTGAACAACGAGCTTAATAGAACATCTATTTATTCCGATAAAATGAAAAGTATAAAAACGAACCCTCCTTCCTCCGACAATACTTTCTATTCATATCACCTTCCAAATATCATAGAAGGGTTATGAACTTTTGATCAGGTAGGAGCAAAAAAGTTTAATTACCCTTTCAGTCAGTCATACTTGTGTGAAGCACTCCACACGTCTTTATAGCTTCCCACTTCCCCATATTTGGCTCATTAACTGGAATTATAAGTGGACAATCCTATAATATCTGAGTTAAAGCAAAAACAATAATCTTACTACTTTTATGAGAGATCTGGGCTATGACCCATTGATTCAACCTCTGGTGGACTCATTTCCATAATGATAGAAAGAAAACAGAACAATACCATACAATAGTAACAAGACAACTTCTATAACTTCAACTTAAAACTCGTCTAGTCATAAAAGCTCTTCCTAAATATCCTCAACCCAGGTTAAAAAATAAAGCAAGTCGAAGAAGCCAAGGCTAGCAGCATAAAGACATATGGGGTAGAAATTATGGAAACAAATTGGGCCCTTCACATTCGCAGTTAAGTAAATTAAGAACAAAAAATCGAGGTAAACCGAATTCATTACCTTAAAAAGAAATTGAGAAAGAAAGAGTGCAGACAGAATAAGAAGAAGACAAGTAAAATAGTGATTAGAAAAATTAAAGAAGAGAAAGGAAGGTACCAGGAAGAGGTCGAGGAGGATGTGATCGGGGAGGGGAGAGAGATCGGAGATATCGGAGAGGTTAAGGAGGGCTGAGTCAAGAGTGAGAGAGAGGAGGGATGGGGGGGTTTTCATTCAAACAAGAATTAATCATCATAAATATTGCGTGCCTAAGAAGGTAACGCCATAGAGTTAACGAGGAGTAGCCCGAATTCGGCGATGCCTCCGCAATTGGTGCCAGCAGATTCTCCTCCTTCGTCTCTCCAGTCCCCACGCTCTTCTTTCAATCCGTGATTGGTGCCAGTGCCATCAGTATTCGAGAATTCGTGAATTTGGGAATTTCAACCCTACCCACTCCGGCCTGGGCCTGCTCCAATATCTGGGCCTCCAAAGTTTATACCTCTTTCTTTATTTATTTATGATTTTCTTATGGATAATGTAATTAAACTTAGTTCTTCAACATTGAGATAGTGGGGCGGGAGTATTTATATGATAAATTAGGTAATTAAATTATGTATGATAAAACAAATTTAAATAAATAAATTAGATAAATTAATAAATTTAAAAAATTAATCAATCATATTAAATGAATTTTAAAAAATTAAGGTAAATTGTTATATAATTGCTATATCTATATAATAAATTAAAATAATTTCATTCTAGGGCATTAACTGTTGATAAATAATTAATTATATATAATCAAATAAATTTAAATGAATAAAATAGATATATTAATAAATTTAAAAATTTAATCAATCACATTAAATGAATTTAAAAAAATTAGAGTAAATTGTTATATAATCTATCTATCTATATAACAGACTAAAATAATTTTACTATACGAAATTAATTGTTGGTAGGTAGTTAAATTATGTATAAAGTATAATCAAATAAATTAAATGAATAAACTAGATAAATTAATAAATTTGGAAATTAATCAATCACATTAAATGAATTTGAAAAAATTAGGATAAATTACTATATAATGGCTATATGACTAAAACAATTTAACTGTAGGGCATTAATTGTCGGTAAGTAATTAAATTATATATAATCAAATAAATTTAAATGAATAAATTAGGTAAATTAATAAATTTAAAAATATAATCAATCACATTAAATAAATTTAAAAAAATTAGGATAAATTACTATATAATTCTATATAAATTTAATCAATCACATTAAATGAATTTGAAAAAATTACAATAAATTATTATATAATTATATATATTATACATTAATCTAGTTTTATGTTTTATGTCTATAGATATTTATTACAGTTTTTTATATTTTTGTAATTTAACACTACATATTTTTTTTAATTAAAATACGTTTTATTCACCTGAAAGCACTAACGGTAAGATATTATATATTATGATGTCTTTATTTGTAGTTAATTTAGAATAATGTATCGTAACTTATTAAAAAGTACTCAATATATATTTAGATTAATTGATAATATCTTAGAAAAAATAATTTTACATTACCTAACATAGAAAAAATAGATTATAATGAATTTTTTGAATAAAAAATATAAAATTAAAATAAAGTGTAACAATTTGTTTTTTCATAAAACGTGAAAGGTTATTAATACTAATCAGTTTAATGACATCCATAACATATGCACGGAGATTATCATAATTTAGAATAACATCATCCCTACCCAACCCATACTTACTTCATAAGCTGCTGCCTTATTACAATCCCTAGGTATCAATTTAAAGAGGTAATGCTGGAGAAACGCTGACTAGTTCTTCTCACTGCTTTATTAGGAACTTATCAAAACGTGGGAAGTGACTTGGTTCGGTGCTGAAGTCACTAAATTTGTATGTTAATTGTCTAATCACCGATTAAACAATTGTTAATATGTTACATTAAAAAAAATTATCATTGAGAACCAGTTATTCCAATATCTTGCTCCCGATGTACTGTACCACATATTTAGCAGCATTTTCCAACTTAATCTCCTACTATTGAAAAGTCAAAGTCAATTTGAAACCTTTAAAAGAGTTGTTTATTATAGGTCTCACAATATCATATTATTATTTTTGACTTTAAATAACTCTCAAATCTAATTGTATAACTCTTTAAGAATTTACAAATTAGTCCTACAAGTACGTAATATGATTTATTTAATGTTTATTTTTTGATTTTTTTTTTATTAAAAACCGATTCTTATATAAAAACGATTTTTAACCATGGCAGCTACTCTGACGAATTTTAATGGTTAAACTCAATAAGAATAGGTTCTTAATTTTAAAAGTCTCATTAGATATGCTCTTAACAAATGGCTCTTGCTTCAAGAAAAGAAAGATCTTACCAATATTGACTTTTTTTTAGAGGATCTCTAATGACAATTTTTAAAGGGTTGTTAAAAATAAAAATTTGTTCTTAATGAGTTTCATCATTAGAAAGTGACAACATGACTGCTATATGTAAGAACCATTCTTACAGCAAAAGTACTAGAGAGTTGTGGGACTCATTGTGATAGTATAAATATGTGGGGTAACTTGTAAGTTCTTTTATTTGGTTGGAGAGAAATTGAGGGAGGGAAGGGGAGAATTGTTTTTAAAAAAAGATTGATTTTGTTTGTTTCAATTAATTGGAGAGGAGGAGAGAGAAAATAAAGATAAAAAATCGCTCCCTCATTCTCATTTTTTTCCATTCAAAAGTGGAGGGATTTGGAGGAAAGAAAAACTGTAACGATATAAAAAGATACAAGTGTCATCAACAATTTTTTTAATACCAAGATTGCCCTCTAACCTAATTCCCATAATCATTTGAAAGGAGAGCGTGACTCAGACTCATCTATTCCATCTTCACATATATTTGAAATAAAAACGAAAACACAAAAAAATCTAAAAAGATTAATTTCTTTTACTTTTAAAGAAATATGAAGTTTTATTATTATTATTATTATTATTATTATTATTATTATTATTATTATTATTGTAACATGAAAATCGATATGTATGTTATGGAGTTAAAATAGCTTATAGAATTAATTATTAAAGTTCCAATTACATAACTGATGTGGATGTTCTAAAATTTTTAAATATTTTAATTGACATGCACTTTATAAATTCTATTAGCTATTTATTTTTAAATATTCTTTTAATATGTTCTGAAATTTTTTAGCTATTTATCAAAGTTCCAATTAACATGCACTTTATAAATTTATTTTTAAATATCCTTTTAGGTGTATGTTCCAGAATTTTTTTTTTATACTTTACGTTTGATGGTTGATGTTAAATCTATTTATGTCATCTCATTTTGCTACTGAGCCATTTTGTTTAGTTGTAGGTGTTCACATCTTGTTGGTTTTGGTTTTGATTATGTTATTTTGTTTAATTTGTTCTCTCTTATTATTATATGTAAATAATATATTATATGTATAACTAAATAATAAAGGATAACAAAAAAATAATTAAATTAAAAATAAACTAAGTAAATTATTAAGTTAGTTAAATTTTACTTTAATTGTATATTTTTTGTTTCTTCTAACAATAAAATTATTTGGATTCTTTTTGTAATACCCGTTAATTTCGGAATATAATTCGCTTAAGAGTATTTTAGAATTCTACAACGTTACTTTAGTTATTTATTTTGGTCATTTTTAATTTTCATATTTAATTGTTCTCTTTGAATGTTATTTATAAAAATTGAGTTAAATGACTGGACTGAATATTTGCACCATGTAGGATATATTCTAAGAATGGTGAAATTCATGGAAAAGTGGTTTAAGAATGGTCAATTAATCCATTTATTGTAAATTGACTAGATGGGTTTGGATGTTAGATTATGGATACCCATGGGTTATTCAATAACCCATTAGAAATATTTAATATAAAGCTTCAATAGTACCCCCTTCATTTTTCACGCAACCGAAGCAATCGAAGCAAAGCGTCTTCTCTCCTTTCTTCATCTTCTTCTCAAATCATTTCCTTGATCTTCAGAAGTTCGATTATTTATTCGGTTCAAAAGCTTTGTAAGAATCAAAGGTAAGCTTTAATCTCATTATTTTCCTTAAATCTAAGTTTATATGGAAGATTAGAAGAGGTTTTGTTCTTGAAGATTTTGATGATAATTCATGAATCTCAGTTGTTTTAGAAGTTATATTTGAGTTATAATCGGTTAAAAGAGTTGAAATTCTGGTTTTGAAACAAGAAAGGAAAGGATGAATTTGTTAGAAATTTCTGCAAAAACTTCTGCAAAAACCGAGTTACTGTAGCGACCAGAAATTTCGGGAAAATCTGGAATTTTTCTTCGAGTTACTGTAGCAGTTACTGTAGTGTCGGCAGTCAACGGTACTGTAGCAGTCAACGGTACTATAGCGAACCGGCACTGTAGCGAACCGTACTGTCACATCCCAAAAATTGAGCATGTGAAAAGATACTACTCATTTGATATAATTCTCAAACATACGTTATATACATATATTCTGTAAGGTTTTACATTCAACCTTAATGATTCATTCCACACTACAGAATTATATTCATCTGATAAGCAAATATAGACATACATAGTCTGATATTTCTATCTCATCGCAAGCCTAGGAGACCTATAGAAAATACAGAGCTTTTCTAATATCCACATTAATAAGTACTGGTGTCCCACCAGACAGAAATAGAGGATAATTCCAAGGGGCTTCTATTCTTCAAACGGATACTCTTGTTCTTTGTTTTCTGTATCTGAAAAAAATAATCATAGGGAGTGTGAGTTTATTTAAAAACTCAGTAAGTAAATAACTGTACTATATAAAATATCAAAAGTACAAATACCACATTTACTCATATAATTAATTGTTTATTATCTAAATAATATTGTAAATGGGACTTATATTGTACTTTGACTAGTAATATCAATTTAGCTGAGCAAGGTTATTCACTCACCTTGATGTTTGTCCAAGTTTACCTTGTTCCACACTAGAATTTGTGTAGGAAAATTTCCTAGTAAAATATATTACAAGGAATCATAAGAAAGGAAACAAAATCACGAAAATACGTAAAATTTTCTGACTGCTACAGTAACGGGTTGCTACAGTACGGTTTGCTACAGTGTCGGTTTGCTACAGTGTCGGTTCGCTACAGTGCCGTTTCGCTACAGTAACGTTGACTGCCGACACTACAGTAACTGCTACAGTACCCGAAGAAAATTTTCCAGATTTTTTCCCGAAATTTCTGGTCGCTACAGTAACTCGAGTTTTGCAGAAATTTCTCACAAATTCATCCTTTCCTTTCTTGTTTCAAAACCAGAATTTCAACTCTTTTAACCGATTATAACTCAAATATAACTTCTAAAACAACTGAGATTCATGAATTATCATCAAAATCTTCAAGAACAAAACCTCCTCTGATCTTGTATATAAACTGAAATTTAAGGAAAATAATCGGATTAAAGCTTACCTTTGATCCTTACAAAGCTTTTGAACCGAACAAATAATCAGAAATTCTGAAGATCAAGGAAATGATTTGAGAAGAAAATGAAGAACTGAGAGAGAAATCTTTTCTGCTTCCTTCGGCTGAGTGAAAAAGTGAGGGTTACTATTGAAACTTTATATTAAATATTTCTAATGGGTTATTCAATAACCCATGGGTATCCATAACCCAACATCCAAACCCATCCAGTCAATTTACAATAAATGGATTAATTGACCATTCTGAAACCACTTTTCCATGAATTTCACCATTCTTAGAATATATCCCTCATTGTGCAAATATTTAGTCCAGTCATTTAACTCAATTTTCATAAATAATATTCAAAGAGAACAATTAAATATGAAAATTAAAAATGACCAAAATAAATAACTAAAGTAACGTTGTAGAATTCTAAAATACTGTTAAGCGAATTATATTCTGAAATTAACGGGTATTACATTCTACCCCCCTTAAAAGAATTCGGTCCTCCGAATTAAAATCTTACCTCAAGTTTCAAATAAATGGGGATAATTTTTCCACATCTCATTTTCTACCTCCCACGTAGCTTCCTCGCGAGAATGATTTCTCCAAAGAACCTTGACAGTAGGAATTTCTTTGGTACGCAATTTCTTGACTTTTCTATCAAGGATAGCTACTGGTACCTCTTCGTAGGTGAGAGTTTCATCAAAATGAACTTCTTGGGGTTGAATGACATGAGAAGGATCAGGAAGATACTTCCGTAGCATGGACACATGAAATATTGGATGAACTCCCTCTAGGTTGGAAGGTAGGTCTAGGCGATATGCCACATTACCCACTCTGTCTACAACCTCATATGGGCCAACATACCTCGGACTAAGCTTGCCTTTCTTCCCGAATCTCATTACTCCTTTGATAGGTGAGATTCGTAAGAAAACCATATCACCTATTGCAAATTCAAGGTCACGTCGTCGGTTGTCCGCATAAGACTTCTGTCTACTCTGAGCAGTTAACAACTTCTCTCTGATCAGTTTAACTTTATTTATATCTTCCTGTATCATCTCAGGTCCAAATATTTTGGTTTCACCAAGTTCAAACCAACCTATAGGAGATCGACACCGTCTCCCATACAAAGCCTCAAAAGGTGCCATCTGAATACTGGCTTGGTAACTGTTATTATAAGCAAATTCAATAAGAGACAAATGATCTTCCCAACTTCCACTGAAATCCATCACACAAGCTCTTAGCATATCCTCTAAAGTCTGAATTGTCCTTTCGGACTGTCCATCAGTCTGAGGATGGAATGCTGTGCTAAGATTCACTTTGGTACCCAAAGCCTCTTGAAAGACTTTCTAGAACCGAGAAGTAAACTGAGGTCCTCGGTCTGATATAATGGATATTGGTACACCATGAAGTTTCACTATTTCTTTAACATAAATTCGAGCAAGTTTTGCTACACTGAAAGTGGTATGAACAGGAAGAAAATGTGCTGACTTAGTAAGTCGATCCACTATGACCCATATTGAGTCATTTCCTTTTGTTGACCGAGGTAAACCTACTACAAAATCCATAGTGATCCTTTCCCACTTCCATTCGGGAATATCTAGTTTTTGCATCAATCCAGATGGTCGTCGATGTTCAGCTTTAACTTGCTGACAAGTCAAACATCGAGCTACAAAGTCAGTCACGTCTCGCTTCATGCCCTCCAACCAGTAAACTTGTTTCAAGTCCTGATACATTTTCACAGCACCAGGATGTACAACGTAGGGTGAACCATGAGCTTCCATTAAGATTTCATGTTTCAAAGATTCAATGTTGGGGACACAGAGTCTCCCATTAAACCATAAGACTCCTTCTTCATCTACCAAGAAACTTGGTGCTAGACCTTGCCTTGCCTTATGTCTGATTTTGACCATATCAATGTCATTTTCTAAAGTTGCTTTTACTTTTTCTACAAGGGATGATCTAACTGTTAAATGAGCCAGAAATGTACCTGACTCAGTGATCTCGAAGAATACTCCATCAGCTTCCAACTCTTGTAGTTCATGTATTAGAGACCTCCTTATAGTGGCAATGTGAGCTAAACTTCCCATAGACTTTCGACTTAGAGCATCAGCCACTACATTTGCTTTACCTGGATGGTAAAGGATGGTACAATCATAATCTTTCAGAAGTTCCATCCACCTTCGTTGCCTTAGATTGAGATCTCTCTGCTCAAAAATGTACTTAAGGCTTTTGTGATCTGTAAAAATTTTACAAGTTTCCCCATACAAGTAATGTCTCCATATCTTTAGGGCAAACACTACAGCTGCCATTTCCAAATCATGAGTGGGGTAATTCAATTCATGCTTTTTAAGCTGACGTGAGCCATAAGCTATGACTTTACCATGTTGCATTAACACACACCCTAAGCCTATCTTTGAGGCATCACAGAATACAGAGTAACCCCCTGGTCCTGATGGTAGAATTAAGACTGGTGCAGAAGTTAAACACTCTTTCAATTGGGTGAAACTTTGTTCACATGAATCATCCCAAATGTATTTAACATTCTTTCGGGTTAACTTATTTAATGGGAGAGCCGTCTTAGAGAAATCTTTGACAAAGCGACGGTAATACCCTGCGAAGCCAAGAAAACTACGTACTTCAGACACAGTTGTTGGTCTAGGCCATTGTTTTACTGCTTCAATTTTACTTGGATCTACATGAATACCTTCTTGGGAAATAACATGTCCCAAAAATGTTACATGACTCATCCAGAATTCACATTTTGAGAGCTTTGCGTACAACTGATGCTCTCTCAAAGTCTGAAGCACTATTCTCAAATGTTCAGTATGTTCTTCATGACTTTTTGAATACACCAAAATATCATCAATAAATACAATTACAAACTTATCAAGGAATGATTTAAACACTCTGTTCATTAAATCCATAAATGCTGCTGGTGCATTTGTCAACCCAAAAGACATCACAAGAAACTCATAATGTCCATACCGTGTACGAAAAGCAGTCTTAGGTATATCATCACTCTTAATTCGTAACTGATGATATCCAGACCTTAGATCAATCTTTGAGAAGTATTTTGCTCCTTGAAGCTGATCAAACAAATCATCTATCCTTGGTAAAGGATACTTATTCTTCACTGTGACTTTGTTCAATTGACGATAATCTATACATAATCTCATAGAACCATCTTTCTTTTTCACAAAAAGAACAGGAGCACCCCAAGGTGAAAAACTTGGGCGAATGAACCCTTTGTTTAACAAATCTTCCAATTGTTCTTTGAGTTCTTTTAGCTCAACAGGAGCCATACGATAAGGTGGAATAGAAATTGGTCTTGTGTCTGGGACCAAATCAATACTGAACTCAATATCTCTTTCTGGCGGTAATCCAGGTAAATCTTCTGGGAACACATCTGGGAATTCATTAACCACATGAATGTCTTCTAACTTCTGTTCTTTCTTTTCTAAATCTTTGATACAAGCTAGAAATCCCTGACATCCCTTTCGCAACATACGCTGGGCACTTAACATAGATATCATGTTGCAAGGTACATCACCTCGATCTCCTTGAAACACAAAATTACTCCTCCCCGGCATATTAAAGGAAATAACTTTGTCACGACAATTTATAGTAGCATGACAAGAAGATAACCAATCCATCCCTAAAATCACATCAAAATCTAACATATTGAGAACCATAAGATCTATCTCAGTTTCCATGCCTCCAACGATTATTTTACAAGAACGATAACATGTTTTAACCATCAAAGTCTCTCTCATCGGTGTGAAAACCAAGAATGGTTCTTTAAGAATAATCGAATCAAATGCAAATCTCTTGGCAAATAGGGGCGACACATATGAGTGAGTAGAACCGGGGTCAAACAAAATACGTGCAGCAAAAGTATTAACAGATAATATACCTGTAACTATAACATTGGATGTTTGAGCATCCTGTCGGGTTAGAGCATATACTCTTGCATTTCCTCTGCCAGCAGCTTGTTTTCCACGGTCACCTTGGCCTCTTCCAGAACCTCTTCCCATACTACCCCCTGTTGAAGGGGTTGGTGTTTGAGTAATAGAAACAGAAATAGATTATGGTCGAGGTGGCAAAGTAGACCCTTGACTTGGTCCTGTCATGAGCTGAGGGCACTCCCTTATAAAATGTCCTTTTTGTCCACAGTTAAAACAACCTGTACCAACAGTGTTTAATCTGTATTCTCCGAAGTGAAACTTTCCACATTCAGGACACTGAGGTTTCTTCCTTCTAGCTTGAGTACCTCCTCTACTAGAAGAACTAAAACCACCCCTGCTCTCTGAACGAGGCTTAGCCACACTGGCTGTAGAATAAGATGACTTAGTAGGAGTGGCTGGAGCATGTTGTGATGCAGTAAAGGGTTTCAAAGTCCCTGAGTCTTCCCCTTGATCAAAAGATCTTCTATATCTAGCTTTCTTCTTTTGTCGATATTTTTCTTTATTCTTTGATTTCCTTACCATAACCAATCTGTAAAACTCTGTCCACATAACTGGCGGTGTGCCTTGAATTCTAGCTTTCTTCCAGTTCCTCCACCATTTACCAGCCCTACCTTTTAACTGAAAGGAAGTGAATTCTACCTTTTGAGTAGGAGAACACCCTATAGCATCACAGATTGCTTCACAATCTTCAAGAAAACATTGTGGGTCCTCTTTGGGATTTTCCCCTGAAAAAGTAGGAGGCCTCATTTTCTGGAATTCAGACATTCTTACCTCCCTTACGTTATCTCCTCCAGCTAACTGAGCTGGTGGTACAATTTCAGCTTCAACAATAGGAGGATCCACTGGCAGGTTAGCTTGTGCAGCTCGACCTCTCATTTCAGCCTCAAATCGGTCAAATCATTCATTCATCAAATTAATCACATGTGCAATAGTTGCATTGCCAACGTGAGCATCAGGTTCGACTCTCCTTGCTTGCTCACTAGTTGCACCCTCAGTACTTTGAGCATGTAAACTATCACCACGGTTAGGATCATCTTGCACATGTACTGGTGGATTTATGGCCCTCCTTGGACCCATATGCTCATTATTATTAAAAGATCCTTCTGACATTGTACTGTCACAGATCTACACACATAACAAACAATTTTCAGACATAAACAAAATATCACTTACTAGCCCCACTGAAAAGTTATCCATAAAATGACGTTATACTCTACAAGGTCTTTTATGGAACCTAATCCTATGGTCATGTCGCGGCTCATGACAATAGGGAAGGGCCCACAAAGATCACTTTGCTCTGTACTCTATAGGGGACCTATAAAACCTTTCCTCTGATACCAAATTTGTCACATCCCAAAAATTGAGCATGTGAAAAGATACTACTCATTTGATATAATTCTCAAACATACGTTATATACATATATTCTGTAAGGTTTTACATTCAACCTTAATGATTCATTCCACACTACAGAATTATATTCATCTGATAAGCAAATATAGACATACATAGTCTGATATTTCTATCTCATCGCAAGCCTAGGAGACCTATAGAAAATACAGAGCTTTTCTAATATCCACATTAATAAGTACTGGTGTCCCACCAGACAGAAATAGAGGATAATTCCAAGGGGCTTCTATTCTTCAAACGGATACTCTTGTTCTTTGTTTTCTGTATCTGAAAAAAATAATCATAGGGAGTGTGAGTTTATTTAAAAACTCAGTAAGTAAATAACTGTACTATATAAAATATCAAAAGTACAAATACCACATTTACTCATATAATTAATTGTTTATTATCCAAATAATATTGTAAATGGGACTTATATTGTACTTTGACTAGTAATATCAATTTAGCTGAGCAAGGTTATTCACTCACCTTGATGTTTGTCCAAGTTTACCTTGTTCCACACTAGAATTTGTGTAGGAAAATTTCCTAGTAAAATATATTACAAGGAATCATAAGAAAGGAAACAAAATCACGAAAATACGTAAAATTTTCTGACTGCTACAGTAACGGGTTGCTACAGTGTCGGTTCGCTACAGTAACGGTTCGCTACAGTAACGTTGACTGCCACAGTACCGTTGACTGCCGACACTACAGTACTGCTACAGTACCCGAAGAAAATTTTCCAGATTTTTTCCCAAAATTTCTGGTCGCTACAGTAACTCGAGTTTTGCAGAAATTTCTCACAAATTCATCCTTTCCTTTCTTGTTTCAAAACCAGAATTTCAACTCTTTTAACCGATTATAACTCAAATATAACTTCTAAAACAACTGAGATTCATGAATTATCATCAAAATCTTCAAGAACAAAACCTCCTCTGATCTTGTATATAAACTGAAATTTAAGGAAAATAATCGGATTAAAGCTTACCTTTGATCCTTACAAAGCTTTTGAACCGAACAAATAATCAGAAATTCTGAAGATCAAGGAAATGATTTGAGAAGAAAATGAAGAACTGAGAGAGAAATCTTTTCTGCTTCCTTCGGCTGAGTGAAAAAGTGAGGGTTACTATTGAAACTTTATATTAAATATTTCTAATGGGTTATTCAATAACCCATGGGTATCCATAACCCAACATCCAAACCCATCCAGTCAATTTACAATAAATGGATTAATTGACCATTCTGAAACCACTTTTCCATGAATTTCACCATTCTTAGAATATATCCCTCATTGTGCAAATATTTAGTCCAGTCATTTAACTCAATTTTCATAAATAATATTCAAAGAGAACAATTAAATATGAAAATTAAAAATGACCAAAATAAATAACTAAAGTAACGTTGTAGAATTCTAAAATACTGTTAAGCGAATTATATTCTGAAATTAACGGGTATTACACGTACTGTAGCAAACAGTACTGTAGCAATCAGAAAATTTTGCGTATTTTCGTGATTTTGTTTCCTTTCTTATGTTTCCTTGTAATATATTTTACTAGGAAATTTTCTGACACAAATTCTAGTGTGGAACAAGGTAAACTTGGACAAACATCAAGGTGAGTGAATAACCTTGCTAAGCTAATTTGATATTACTAGTCAAAATACAATATAAGTCCCATTTACAATATTATTTGGATATTAATTGATCAATTTTTCATATGACAGTATATGATGATTGATATATTTTTTTTACAGAAATTCAAAGGAATAAGAGTATGTATAAATGATTTTATTTCATGGAAATTGTACTATGTGAGAAGTTCTCACTATCTTATTAATGAGTAAAGATCTACGGGATCTACTACATGAGTTTGAAAGGGTTAAAGTCCCATACTACTCAGTGCATAACGATGAAAAACTATACACGAGTTTGAAAGGGTTAGAGTCCCATATCACTCGGTGTAAATAGATGAAATTGTAAATACGAGTTTGAAAGGGTTAGAGTCTCATACTACTCGGTGTATATCTATGAGAACTTATTCACGAGTTTGAAAGGGTTAAAGTCTCATACTACTCGATGTATATCTATGAGAACTTATTCACGAGTTTGAAAGGGTTAGAGTCCCATACTACTCGGCGTATATCTATGAAATCTTATTCACGAGTTTGAAAGGGTTAGAGTCCCATACTACTCGGCGTATATCTATGAAATCTTATTCACGAGTTTGAAAGGGTTAGAGTCCCATACTACTCAATGTATAAGACAATTAATTATATGAGTAAATGTGGTATTTGTACTTTTGATATTTTATATAGTACAGTTATTTACTTACTGAGTTTTTAAATAAACTCACACTCCCTATGATTATTTTTTTTCAGATATAGAAAACAAAGAACAACAGTATCCGTTTGAAGATTAGAAGTCCCTTGGGATTATTCTCTATTTCTGTCTGGTGGGATACTAGTACTTATTAATGTGGATACTAGGAACGCTCTGTACTTTCTATAGGTCTCCTAGGCTTGCGATGAGATAGAAATATCAGATTATGTATGTCTATATTTGCTTATCAGATGAATATAATTATGTAGTGTGGAATGAATGATTAAGGTTGAATGTAAAACCTTACACAACATATGTAAATAACGTATGTTTGAGAATTTTATCAAATGAGTAGTATCTTTTCACATGTTCAATTTTTGGGATGTGACACTTTTCTTATTATAGTATTAATAAAATTAAAATTTTATACGATTTTAAAATGCATTATATTTTTAGATGCTTTTTAGATGAATTAAATTAAAACTGCTAAAATATTATATTATTTCACGATAACAAATGAGCTAACAAATTTGGTACAAGTGATAACAAATTTATCTTGTTTTATTGGTCATACAATCAAAATGCTATAATAGCCATTTTGTTTTGTTTTCCCTTTTTTCTCCCTACAAATCAAATAAAAAAAATTTATTTTCTCTCCCCTCCCCTTAAACTAAACTAAACAAAGAAATTTTATTTCCCCTCTCCTCCCCTTCCCTTCCTTTTTCTTCCCCTTACCTCATTTGAATCAAACAGTCCTTTAGAGTTGCATTATTGGAGTTGAGAGTTGTTTAAAGTAGTGGAAAGTTGTTTAAAGCAAAAAGTAGTGTTGTCGTATTATAAGACTCACAATAAGCAACTAATTATAGTTGCAGAATTGGAAATGCTCTTACCGTCCTTATCTCTCATAACAAGGCTAAATTCTAAAAATAGCCTTGTTTTTAAAATTTTTAAAGCAAGATACTTCTCTTATTCTTCTTTTCTAGATGCAGATCTAAGGTATTGCCATTCTTCTATGTCTCTGTGCAGATTAATCCCGCTGAATCGGTTTAAAGGGAGACACACTAGTTAAAAGGTAAAACCAAATTCTAACAAAATCAAAGTAAAATTATAACAATTTTATAATTATATAAAAGTAAGGGCCCTTTTGGTATCCAATAATAAGTAGAAATAAAAATGAAGTAGGAAAATAGAAAGGAAAAGATAATGAAAAAGGAAAAGGAAAAAAAATTGTATGGGATAAAAAAAACAATAGAAAGAGAACAAAATATGTTTGATATGTATTTTTTAATAGGATAATTTTACCAAAATACCACCTACTAATTTACTCTCTCTCAACCTCTCAGTCAAAGTCGTCCTCTACCTCCACTGCCTACCATCACCATCGACAGATCTATCTCCCTCACTCCCACATTGTTCTTGTTGCAAATCTCTCTCCTTTATTCCTACACTAGAGTCGACCTTTTCCTTCCCCATTTGAGCCCATCGTTGACCCAACCAGAGACTGATGCTTGAGGGCATAGATGGAAATTGAGATTTTTATCTCTCTCTATTCACCCTCGTCATATATGATCTCTCTTGGCATCCCATCTCTCTCTAATATCATATCTACCTCGTCTCTCTCTGCCTTTTGGAGGAGGGGAGCAGTCGCAGGAAGGGGAGGAGGAACAGAAGGACAAGCTCGTTTTCGGTATCTATTCTCGGCAATAATTTCTCAATTTCGGTATTCATGAAAAATTTTTTCCAGTGTTCGTTTTCACTGGAGTAGAGCATTAAAGCGTTTGGTAGCCTCATGGGTGAAGAGGGCTAATCACTTTTCATGACCGGTTTCCTGAAAGGGGAAATCGTGAAAAGGATGGAAGACAGAAATTCAAATTCCGTGTCTTCCTTCTACAATACAACTTACCAAACGTGGAAAAAAAAAAGTAATAGTATAGCAAAAAAGCTCTTCTTCCTGGCGTTTCTTGTCCTACCAAATGGAACTTAAGAAAGTGTATATTTTTTAAATAATAAGAAGGGTCCAAACTTATAAAAGACGAGAAAGTGTAATTTATGCTTTTCAATAAATATATATGATATATTCATTTGACAAATGACAATTGACACTGGTGTGGCAAGTTCCATTTTCTTTATTATACTAAAAATAAGTAATAATATATAAAAAGAATGTAAAAATGATAACTTAAAAATTATATCTAAATATTTTTTTAAAGTTAATATTATGTTCAACTCTCTCGGTGTTTTCTCTAATAAATTTTAATCCAAAATTAAATTTTTAATATTTTTCATTTCTTAAATTATACTTCTTACACAGACGATGGAAATGAAAGAACCCAGAAAAAAAAAGTATTGATATTAGAGGCCGGGGCATGGGTGTCAAACAATGTTTGACACTGAAATGAAAATTTTTAATATATGTAATATAAGCAAAACTCAAGCGTGAGAAAGATAGAAAAAGTAAACGTGATATTCATAATTATGGTATGTTTAGTAAGCAAAAAGAAAAAAGAAAAAGAAAATGAGAATAAAAATGAAAATAAAATATTTTAATATAATATCCCAACTTATGAAAAAGAAAATTTTAATATATTTAAAGATAATATTTTAGACAATTTCTTCCTATTTTTTCTATTACTTAATCCATTTCATCAAATCAAATCCTTCTATGTTGGAACAAATATACCCAATCTCACTAGTTTTTGATAATCCAACTCATTTGTTTAAATGAGCCCAAACCGTTTTATTAGCTTAGCCTAATATTATCTTTTTATCTCTTTCTTTCAAATATCATGTGAAGTACTTGTTTCCAACTTATTTTCTCTACTATTGATGGAAGTTATCTTTGTCTTATGTATAATAGAAAATTATTTGTTGGTCAAATAATGCAAGAAGCAAAAAAGGATATGTCTGGACTTATAAAGTTTCACCTGTATGTATAAGAGCTTTTTTTTTTTTTCTTCTCCATTGACATTCCACTTCTCTCTTCATGCTAGGCATTAATGGAGCTGGGAGAAGATGTTTCAAAGCATTTAAGAGTTCATTTGTTGGAATTCAAATGGTGCAAGGGCTACCTCCTCTTCATCTCTTGTTTAAAGCTATGTGATAGCCCCATAAAAGATTTAATGAAGTACAGAGAGATTTATTGCTAAGAGATCATTCCCATCTGTTTTTTTTTCTCCACTTTGTATTTATGAGCTCTATGAGTTAGTTTTTGAGTTGGTTGGAGAAAAATAGATATTCGTTTAAAAGTATTTTTTTATTACATTTATCTTGTTAATATTGTATAAAAAGATTATAAAAGTTGTAAGTGGAGCCTGTTATTAAAGTTGTAATATGCCTGTGTTAGCTAATCTATATAATGTATATTCTGTGTATAAGGTGTAAAAACTAAGAGATTTATCTCTAAAAAGGTTCTCTTGTAAATTTTAATTTGATTATCATATTATAAAAAGTCTTTAACATTGAGGTCAGGAAGAGAACATAGGATTCAAGATAATGATCTGAATTTCTTTAAATTTTTGTGTGTTATCATTCATTTTATTTTCTATTGCAGTCGTTATATAATTACAAGATCTATTTTCCTGAAAATAATGTTTTGTTTTCCTTTAAGCTAAAGAAAAAATAAGAAAAATTTTACAACACAACTCATCCCCTTATTGTGTTTTATCTGAACTAACATTCTACCAAACCAAATATGCTATTAGATAAGGACTTGGAATCCTTACTGGATGCACACTGGCCGTTTGATACTGGTGAGGCCCACATGAGCCGGTGGAGCCCACCAACATCGGCCGATCAGTAAACGCCCAATACCCTACTAGGCATACGAAGGTCAGTAAAAGATCTTCACACATTAGATAATTACTTTGCGCTGCATACGTTCATTTGTTGGTATCTCTAAAGATAAACATGTCACTGAAGAAAATCCATCTAACAAAGAAAAAGCCCCTAAACACATCCACACAGAGAAGACGCAATATCTAAAAAACAAGTGAAAAAGAGATGAGCCACAATGTCAAAGCAAACTGGACTTCACTCCAAGAATGGACATGAGAAAGTGAAGCTTGTCTTTGATTTCGAGGGGATTGCAGGAATCGTTGAGGTCAGTAGGTGGCTCAACTCCAGTGAACATGTATAGATTCTTCAATTCATCTACGCACGACGCTTGTGGTGTTCCCTTGCATCCTACTATCAATCTGATCTCATTTATCTCCTTCCATATCTTCTCCTCATTCTGCATAACCTGCAATTCAGTCCCTCACTATCAAATTCAAATTACATGACTATCTGATATAGCCTACGTGACCAGTCAACACAAATTAACAAGACTTCATTTCGGTCCTTTATAGATAAAGTGCTTCTCTCTTTAGTCCCCTATAGAATTGTTTTTTCATTTTGATCATTTCTCAATTTGGTCACTCACAGATAAGGTATTTTTCAATTTGGTCCCTCTTAAATAAAATGATTACCAATAATGTCCCTGTGTTAATTTACTATTAATAAATCTAACATTACTAATAATGTCTTTCTATAAATTTACTATTAATAAAATTAACTGTCAATCTATATAATATATAACTAAACAGTAACATGTCAATAAATACGCTACATAGCACTAAATTTGACAATTTTATTAATAATACATTTATACAAGTACATTATTGATAATATATTTATTCGTAACGTATCAAATTGAATAACATCTATATGCAGGGGAGTAAATTGAATAACATCTTTACGAGAGATCAAATTGAGAAATATACTATCTATAAGAGATTAAATTAAGAAAATAACTTTATAAGGACAAATTTGAAAAGAAAAAAAAAACAAAATTGTGAAGAGCCAAAATAATGTTTTACTCTATAAATTAAATTGGACATTCACCACATCAGAGGGGCTCATCATGTCTGTTGCAGAGAAATCTTCAGGTTGTGTAGACTCCTGCGGCACATACGAAACTGAAAGCTCCATAGCGTTTGAAGTTTCTGCAGGAACCACGCCTATTAATTAATTTCAGATTGATGCAATTTATTGTTAGGACACTAAAAGGATAAACCTCTTCTATGTGCTCACCTACTTGTGGATGTTGTGCAACATTTGCATTTACAGCTCCTATCTGATACCTAGTGTCGCTTCTTCCCTCTTCTCTGATTTTTTCCAACAGTCCCTTTGTTTCTTTCTCTAACTCATTCTCTTCGATGGTGTCATTTCCACCTTCCTCCACAGCAACAACCTCTGTAACCTCTATTAATTTCAGATGGATGCAATGCATTGTTGCGACACTAAAAGGAATTAATCAACACAGGATATGGAAATTACCTTCATGTAAATCAATCGTGTATGTGTAGTCTCCAGTATCCATGCTCGTTTCATCATCAATCTCTTTAGCATCTGCAGTATTTTCCACTGTACTAGTCCCATCGTCAATCTCTACTATGTGCTTACCTACTTGTGGATCTCGTTCGACATTTGCATTTTCAGATCCCACCTGATCCCTAGTGTCACATCTTCCTTCGTCTCTGATTCTTTCCAACAGCCCCTTTGTTTCTTTCTCTAACTCCCCCTCTTCGATGGTGTCATCTCCAGATTCCTCCTCAGCAACAACCTCTGTAACCTCACATTCTTCAGTATCATCAACGACCTTATCAGGACCCTCAAGGGTTCTCGCTTCTGGGGATGCTTTCTCCTCTTCAGGGATATACTGTTCCACAGAGGCATCGATATCTTCATTCTCATATAGCTTTTGTTCTGGTTCAACGACATTAGGTGTAGTAGGCATAGGGAGCAATTTACTCATCAATTTCTGAGTGCAAGCATGGCTGGCCAAGAAGAGGCCATAAGGCATAGAAACAGAGATCCCAATTACTGAAAACACAAGAAGAGGTGGGAGAACCAGTGGGGCAGAAGAAGCCAAGAAACCAGCCATTAATATCTTCTTTCCCACTCTCAGTCCTCTCTGCAACACACAACTCGCCTTCTCATTTGCTTCACATGAATAGTATTCGCTGCTATTCCTATTTCTATCCTCCTCTGATTCTTCCATCCTACATACACCAACCAATCAATATTAGGTACTATCAAATTTCATCAATGTTATACTCTAAACCCTAAACCTTATAAACGCCAAACCCAAAACCACAATGATTTGATTCTCAGATGGGAGGATACTCTTAAAAAGAAAATTCAACTCTATCTGTTTATCAATCACCACAAATATACTTTTCTAACTATTTTTCTTTCTGGTTATTGCCTATACATCTATATATATTGATATATTAACCATGAATTGAATTTTATGCAAGTTACTAAACTGACAGAAAACCAATAATGGCTAATTCGATTCAACAATGACATAACTCGTCTTGCTGAAATAAACGATCCGATTATGAGGATCGGGAAAATGCAGAAACTGAGACATTTACCTGAATTACATAACATGAAAGTTTGATTCGTCATTCCACTCCATGGTAAATACAATTACTTGCAGTTGAAATTGAAATGGGTTGCGTCAGAGGTTTCACAATTGAGCTGCGGCGCAGAGGAAATGGGAGAAGGGAATCTCACCGTGTCTGTGTGAAGACACGTGTTTCAAGAAGGCGGAGACACGTGCCGTCTAAACACAACGTCCACATCGCTTTACATGCGGTTATATATAATATATTGCTGGCGTTTAGATTACAGGAGAGAGAGAAGACGGAGATGAAGATAATCGCCACGTCATTGCTAAAATTATGATGCATAGTCAGGTAAGCTTGAAAGTAACTGTATTATAATAGCAATCAAAGTCAAAATTTGGCAAAAACTCGGTTTGATGGCTTATTTTTTTGATAATAGTCGTTTTGATTGCTTAATGCTTAACCTGGACCCTTTACACATATTCGTCATTAATTTTACTTTTTTCAATATTGATTTTTTAACTTTTAAAAATATTTCATTTTGATGTAGCTATTAATTCAATGAATATCTAAATATTTATTCTAAAAAAATAAAAAAGAAACTGCTTACTCATATATATATATATATATATATATATATATATATATATATATATATCTCAAAATATTAAGAGAAAAGAATTGTACCCAAGCGCAAGTCTTATTCATGTTCATTCAATTACTTTCAATTCCTTTGTTCTCTTAAAGATTTTTTTTTAATAGCAAACTTAATAAAAAGTGAAATAATCAACAACTTCGCAATAATGCATTTAAGAGAAAATAAAGTAAATTGAGTATTTCCATTTTAAGTAGAGTGTGCAAATTTGTAAAATAATTGAAAACAAATACTGAGTATAACTTCTTGCTATTTGTAATTGAGTGTGTGAAATCCTTTTGTGTTTGTTGTATTTTCCATCCATGCAAACCGAATACTTTTATGAATATAGAACATAGTGTGAAATTGTGAAATAATAAAAAATAGAAACCAAGTATCTTGGTCTCTATTTTTGATCATTTCATAATTCTGCACACTCTGTTTTAAACAAAAGCATTCGATTTGCTTAATATTCTTTTCAACGCACTCTTTCGACATTGCTAATAATTGTATTTTTTTTGCAACTTTGTTTTACATAGAAGGATCCCTAAGAAAAGATAAGAAAATAGAAGAGCTGGAAGTGAAAAAAACAAAGAAGAAAATGTACATTTGAATGCAATTTTCTTTTGTTTGAATATTTTAATATATAAGAGTGAGCAACCACTTTTCTTCCTTGTGAGCTAGAAATTTAAATATTGGTGTTTGAGAAAACAAAATTAAAGAACCAATATAAAACAAAATGAAATTAAAGGACTAATTAGAAATAAGGGTCAAAGTTTAGAGACAAAGATTTTTTGTCCAAAAAAATTATCAAAAATATAAATATTTATTTAAAAATGAAGTTTAAAAATCCGATTATAAATAAATAAAATATAGGAAAATAATTTTAGAATTAAATAAAAACTAATTTGGACATTGAAAAAAAATAAAGTTTAGAATTATATATATTGTGATATACTTTTTTTTTTGGGAATAGATATTGTGATAATGGAAGTGGATCAACGAGGGGTGGCCCGCGGTTGGTTTAAAGTTGTTGATATGTTGGGCTAAGCCCACGTGAGATGTTGATACATACACACTCCTTCATGATCAGACTCCAGAAAAAAAAAAAAAAGATCAGACTCCACAGATCAATTTCTTTTTTGGTGGATTTTCTTGAGTTTCGGTTCCTAATTTGATTTAATTATCTAAATTTATTTCCCGAGAGTATCCATAAGAAGATTTGTAGTTGACAGTAGCATGAAGATCGTTCGGAAAGACCTCGAACCCCATGGACCTGGCAGAGTTAAGGTACAATTCCTTACTAAACCAGGGTTGTTTGTGCTTGTCCTAGACGACAAACAGAGAGGTCCATCTGATTTTCTTGCATTTCTTACTTAGTTTTATATGATTCGTTCTTTATCTATTGTCGAGGATAGACTATGCAAAGTATGGATTATGTTTTTTTTTTTTAACATATGGAATTTTACCTGATTTCTAATTTTATTTGCAGATGGTACCAGTTGATTCGGATGATTTGTGGTTTGCGTATAACCTGATAGCTCCCGGAGACTCTGTCATGGCTGTTACTATGAGGTACCTCTTGATTCTTTATTTTATTTGGGAGTGAGAGTTTGACTACTATAGTATTGTTTTCATGTAATTATATTTCTATAGAGGGGAGAGTTTATTTTGAGCTTATTTAGATTTATTTTATGGCAAAAGTGCTTTTACACATATTTGGGAGAGTTTATAGAAATAGTTTATGATATGTCCACAAGCTAGAAACAACTTATATATTGCTTATGTGAAGTTTGCTTTTATAAATTCTTCAATTATAGAAATAACTTATATATAAGCGTTTAATTAAGTTGTTTACTCAAACACATTATTAAACAAATTTATGATCACTATTAGTCATTGATTGAAGGGGAACCTTGGTGCAACGGTTTGAGTTGCTGCCATGTAACTAAATGGTCACAGGTTCGAGTCGCGTAATCAGCCTTTTGCAAATGTAAGGTAAGGCTGTTTACATTAGACCCACAAAGTGGGTCCGACCCTTTCCCTGGACCTTGCAAATAGCTGGAGCTTTGTGGCACTAGGTTGCCCTTTGTATTAGTCATTGATTGGTTATAGCACTGAAACAGTGAAGTGTAGTCTGATTGATAGCTTATGTTAATATATTCTCAGTTTCATAAAATTTATCCTCTGTTTGTTATAGGAAGGTTCTTAGAGAAATGGCTTCTGGTGGACGCGAAGCAGAACGTATGAAGCTAAAATTGGAAATTAAAGTTGAGGAGGTAGAAGACACCTATTATTGGGTGCTGTATGCATTTAAGTTACTTGTACCTGATGTTTTTTTTTTCCTTTGTTTTCAGGTTGCAGATTATGACAAAGAAGGGTCTATCTTGCGTGTGCGTGGGAAGAACATTTTAGAGAATGAATATGTTAAGGTAACCGCCATCCCAAATTTATGTGCCCCATGTGAATTTGCAGGTGCAGCTACTTGTGCTAAGTTTAACTTTTCATCTTCATAATTGCAGATAGGAGCGTTCCACACTTTAGAACTTGAGCTGCAACGACCCTTTGTGCTCAAAAAGGTGTGGTTTCTTTTACTGCTTTCAAGTATTTATTGTTGCAGTTATAGTTTATTTCACGTTAGTTTTGTTTGGCATGTTAATATACACATGCTGGACATATTAAGGTCTAGATCTTTTGCTTGGTAAATGACTTGTTTGGGCATCATATCATCAAGGTGAGAAATGTGTAGTTATCACAACTTAAAACATTGGAGGTGTGGCTATAATCACTTAAAATTTGATTTTGACTTTTGTAGGATATTTGGGATTCTTTGGCTTTGGAGATGCTGCAGCAGGCCTCAGGTATGTGATCATTTATTTTTTGGTTATTACTATCTTCTCATATTGGAGCATAGACATTTATACTTATAGACTTTGGAGATGTGACTTATATGCATGAGAATTTCCAGAACTGACAATGTGAAGTTATTTCTGTAATAGTACAAAGTTGAGCCTGTTATTCTACATTGGTCCTGGCATATGAAATATGAGTAAAATGTGGAAATACTTTCTTGTGTGGTATCTTATATTCTGCACCTATATAAGTGGGCAAATGAAGGCAAAAGATTGAAAAATGTAAATATAGCTTCCTATATGGTCAAATTCATATCTATTTAAAAGCAAAAAGCATGTCATACAGCTAATTGTTGTCATCTTGTGTGATGAGTGTTGGTGTAGTAATCAACACACCGAATAAAAGTTCCATTGCTGTTTTGCAGATCCTGGTGCAAGTGCTGATCTAGCTGTGGTTTTGATGCAAGAAGGATTAGCACATATCCTCCTTGTAGGTAGAAGGTACTAACAACTTCCGATTTAACAGGATTTATTTATATACTTTTGTCAATATATCCTATATGAATTTAAGTGACCATGAACATATTGCTGGTTGGCCAGGGTTTCAACTTTCAACATTTTATTTTAAAGTTAAATGCTACTCTTTCACTCTGTCTTGAACGACAATTGTGAACTATATGGTCAATAATTTGATAACTAAAATGTAATCTTGAGTGAAGAAAGATATTGCAAGTCTTGGTCATGTGGTGTGGTTTAACAAATAATAATTTGGGATAATTTTGAATAGAGTTTTGCTAGGGATTCTCTGTTACTTTATGACTGGTTTTGAGAGGATGTTTTGGATAATTGAAAAGGCTGATGTATTCTATATGAGACTGGTAGGTGCCTGTTTGACTTCTACGGAACTATATGCATTGGGAAATAATTGTTCTTCTTGCAATTGTAATATAAATTTTGACATCTAATTGTGCCATGCAATTAATCATTCATCTTATTATGACTGACATAACAGTTTGACCGTTACTCGTTCACGGATTGAAACTTCAATTCCTCGCAAACATGGACCTGCTATTGCTGGTTATGAGTCAGTATGTTCTCTCACTCTCTTGCTTGATAATTTGTCTTCATTGTTGCAAAACATGTAGCGAATGAAATCAATAATTTCAATACCATGAAATGATTCTAAGGCATCCTTTTCCTTTTGTAGGCTTTGAATAAGTTCTTTGATAACGTTATAAATGTAAGTTCGATCTGAGAACTTAGAATGATTTCTTTTCTTTTTATACAATTTAAATGAGCCCTTTACTAGTTTACTAGATTCTATCAATCTGTTTCAGGCTTTCTTGAAACATGTTGATTTCAATGTGGTTCGTTGCGCTGTAATTGCAAGTCCTGGATTCACAAAGGTATATAATCATTTCCTGATCTCTCTTCTTTTTGTTTTAGCTCCCTTTTTGGTGAGTTTTTACAAATGTGCTATAGAATCAATCTTTAACAATGATATAAACCTTGATCTTTGATGGACTATATTATATCTATGTTATATGTCTCTACTCCTGTTTCAGGATCAGTTTCACCGGCACTTATTATTGGAGGCAGAAAGAAGACAGTTACGACCTATTATTGAGAACAAGTCACGTATCATTCTTGTGCATACAACCTCAGGATACAAGTATGGTTGCCCTTTAAATTGCATCATATGTTCTTTATTCCTAGGATAGGACATTGTGAAGTGACTAGCATACATATGAAAATGATCATGGCCATTTTGATTTAGCTCATGGACAGAGATTCCTTTAATAAAATATATGCTATATAGTCAAAGCACTGTGATAATCTGGCTCTGCCTGTCAAAGACATATATCATTTAGAATGAGGAAAAGAACGTAGTATTAAACATAATTTGAGACATCATTTCAAGGATTGACTTTGTAGTTTGATTGCTTTCATGTTCTCTATAATTGATTTATCTTGTCTTTTTGACACTAGAATTTCTCCTCTGTAGGCATAGTTTGAGAGAGGTTTTGGATGCTCCAAATGTCATGAATATGATAAAAGATACGAAGGCAGCACAAGAGGTACTAAAGAAACCAAATTAATACACAATTTTTACTTATCTCCTTTGATTCGCTTAGTAGTTTACTAATCCTGTTCATTTGTTTTCCCTTGAGCCTGGAAACAAGTTTCACTGTTTCTCCTTTTCTACAGGTTCGAATTTTGAAGGATTTCTACAACATGCTTTCAAATGTCAGGTTCTATTTTTGAGATGCTCTTATTTGCCCTGTCTATGTATTTGATTGGGATGTCATTCTCCCTATTTTAAAAGCCTGCGGTCAATGATTTTAGAGTTAATTCATCATTGACTATTTATATCAAAAAGGTCTTTGCATACTTGTATTTATTGATAATCATATTATGTCTAGATGAAGAATATTGATCTTTTAGTGAGTTGCATGATGACAAATGCTTTATTGGAGCTACTAGACAGATCTATTAAACACTGGAGTTTTCTTATCTTTTTCCCTTCTTCACTTGGTGCCCTGTTACATAAATGATGGCTGATCTTTTTAATTTACAAAAAATGTATTATATAAATTAAACATATTTTATGCCATTGTACTGTGGTGGTGAGTCATGAAGATATAAGGGTTGTGCCCTCATTGTCTTAGTCTGTTTCATAATGAGTGTTCTCTGTTTAGTACAATCAAATGTTAAGAATGTAATGGATGGAGAATCTAAAAATTCATGTTGAAGAGGATTTACCATGGGAAACCATCATTGTCCTTATCTGTTTATTATAGGTGCTCTTTCTTGAGTACAATCAAGTCTTATGAAAGCTGGTCTTCCTTTAACCCAAAAGGGAAAAAAAAAAAAAGGGTGTAAAGTTGGCGTAAAATGCTTCCCCCTTTCCCTATGGATAAAGGAAAAGAAACAGTTAGTGTTAAGGAAAACTGTAAATTTACTGAACAGCACTCATTGCCACTAGTATGGTTAATCCTGTTATGAAGTGGTTAGTTTTGTTAAATATCATAACCCTTGGGTCTTTTTCAGCAATTTTCCTAAATAGAAATAAATAGCAGAAAGAGAAAAATACAAAATTGTAATTTATGGAAGCGAATATGATTTTGGTAAATTCATCAAGAGCCACATTTGAAGAGTTTTCAAAAGGTTTCTTATAAGCTTTAATAGATATATGAACTCCATTACCTTTTCTGAAGAATTATCACAACAAACATTTGGAATGGCTCTCCAAGCAACAAGGCTTTTGTTCACACCATTAAACCTGAAGTCTGGAACCAAATAAAAATTTTCTGGATGTGACATATTCAGACATCTAGGTAATCCTAATTGAAGATTATTTGAGGTTGGGCAGGATCCAGCCCGCGCTTGTTATGGAGTAAAGCATGTTGAGGTTGCCAATGAACGTCTAGCTGTGCAAACCCTTCTCATTACAGATGACCTTTTCAGGTTTTTATCATATTCCTTTGAAATTCTGAATTAAAAATAGTGTGCTGGGTTATTCTATTTCTGTGTCCATTTGATGTATCCTGCGTTTTTGTTAAATTCAGTCATGTATATATTATCTCTCCTTCCACGCTTGAAAATGGTCAAGCTTCTTTCTAAGCTTCATCTAGAAAGGAAAATGGACCCTGGTGTGTGTCTTATCTCATGTAAATTTCACATACTTCACATTTCCACTTGTCCTTTTGACAGCTGGTTAAGTATGGAAGAAGTAATGCTTCCTCCCACACCCCTCCCCCCCCCCCCCCCCCCAAAAAAAAAAAACAAAAAACAAAAAACAAAAAAGAAACAGACAGAAAATAAAAATCTGGAGGGTTTTTTTTTCTCAATGTGTACAGCATATTAAGTGTTGTCGTACAAATAAATCCTTATTCGCTCAGTTAGACCAGTAATCGTTACAGTTTAGAAACTAGTCATACAGAATTTTTGAAATTCTCGTTTTCTTTTGCTTTAGAATTCCATGCCCCGACAAGCATTTTTTTCCCCCCCTGATTCTGTAAATATCTTTGTCTTGAGTTACTCTTGCATCTTGATTACTGAAAACTTCATCTCCTTTTTTATTTCTTTGGCATCCTGTATAATTGCTTGGGATTCCATCCAGAATACCCAATTTGATGTCGTGACATATAATTGTGACTTACATGGATCTCCGTGCTTTTGATATAGGAATTCGGATATTACAACGAGGAAAAAGTATGTCAACTTGGTCAACTCAGTTAAGGACTCAGGAGGATCTGTCCACGTATTCTCATCCATGCATGTCTCTGGAGAACGTGAGTGTCATTATTTTCTTCTTAGAATCCTTTGTTGTCTTTTTTGTTTTTTGTTTTGTTTTTTTGTTTTTCTTTTTGGGGGGTTGAACCAAGGAAAGCATATAAGGACGGTGAGTTTTTCTTTTCATATTCCGTTCTGCCTTATTTAGCCAATTTTCTTTTGATGAACAGAGCTGGCACAGATAAGTGGCATCGCAGCAATTCTTCGTTTTCCTCTCCCGGATCTTGAAGACATCGAGATGTGATGGGCTTATCTTTGTTTTGACTGTAAACAATTCTTAAATAGTAAATAATACACACAGCTGATGCTGCAACAGTCGTTCTGATCAGTTTGCTAGTCTCAGTGCCAGACTAGTGTTATCATACCAAGCAATGCGAATTAACAGTTGCAATGTACTACTAGTAATTTATCATGTCCCGGGTTAAAATTTTGTAAATAGAGAAAATTAATGTGATGAAAAACTTGTATCTTTTGTAGTCTAGCTTGACTTGAATGAAATTAGTCATTTGAATGAGTTTATGAATATTGGTAGTTGTAATAAAAACAATTCTATATTGCTAGGTTAACACTGCTATGCACAGGTTTATTGTTTTTTTCATAAATAACAAAATTATGAATATGATTATTATAATAAATAAATAAATTAATACAAAGGTTTGCTTTAAAAGATATAAATATTTGCTATTTAATTTTATTTAGAGTGGCATATAAAATATTATTCAAAAAAAATAGTTCTCATTGCAATATATATATATATATATATATATATATATACACGCACATTTTCAAATAGTCCCTCTCAAATATTCTTTCTCAAAATGGTTTCTCACAAATCCGATCTTTCTCCTTTAAATCCCTCCGTCAGACTGCTGTTAACATTTTTAACGTACGTGATGAAGTGAACAACTATTTGGTGATGTGGACTGTGAAATGGCAGTTTTTTCTTCCTCCTCCCTTCCAACTTGGACCATGTTGAGGTCTCTGTGTGTGTGTGTGTGTGTGTGTGTTTTTCCTTTCATTTGAAGCTTGATACGGCATCGCACGGACTGCTATTTTCCTCTCCAGAAGCTTTGCTCTTCTTCGGACTCCATTGAAATTTCGAGGGAAAGAATCAACGGCTATCGGAGAAGTTTAAGTTCATCGAAGCTTTTCTTTGCAAAGACGCGGGTAATCTAACCAATAGAACCATGGGCATTGCTATGCGTCTCTTTGTAGTTTGGTGTTGTCACTCGTCCAAAATAAGAAAAAAAAAAGAATAATATATAAGTAATTTTAAACCTGAACAACAATTAATATAATAGCAATTTCAAAAGTTTAAAATTTGCACAAATTAAGTTAACCATATTAATTAATATAAATAGGTCAATGTTTCGAAAATAAGCAAATAACCAAGTCAAGACAATCTCTTACTTTGTTTAGAATGTTTTCTTCTAGGCAGAGAAAAGTTTCTTTTGGTTTCTTTATCGAATCAAACGATTTTTAACCAATAGAAAAAGACAAAGATTAAGTCAAAATGCTTCAATCCCAAAAATTACTCCAATAGCATAAGAATCCACAGAAATAGAGAAGCCGGCATTTTTGCTGCTTAGCCATTCAAACTCGCATTAAAAAGACGCGAGTGGTGCTGTCTGAAGACGAAGTGCACCATTTTGAAAAACCGAAAAAAAAAAAGAGAAAAACAAAAAAGCAAAAAAAAAAAGAAAAAAGAGGGGGATGAATAGCTAGAGACCTATTTCCTTTCTTGAAAAAAATTCATCATCAAATTAAAAACATTAAAAAATTCAATTATAAGATAAATTGTGTTTCAAAAGATGGCAGGACCAGGAGGAGGTGTTGGGGGAGGTCCGAACAAGCAATATGCAGGAAAGGTCACAGGCTTTGTGTTGGTGACTTGTATAGTTGCTGCTATGGGGGGTCTCATTTTTGGTTATGACCTTGGAATCTCAGGTATACCACAATATTAACATTTAGTCCTCTAAAGATAAATGAATTTACTGTTTAGTTTTTGAAAATTTAGCTTGATATGATTTAGTCTCTAAATCTTATGAGCTTGTTAAATATTATTATTGACAATTTTTAATAAAAAATAAGTAATTATATAACTTAATCCTGCAAAATAATTAATTTATGTTGAATTTATAACTTATAAGAATTAACTCGTTTAATACTTAAATTTCAGGGACTAAACAATAAAAAATGTATTTTTTGGAGAATAAATATATATTTAAGAGTAAATAATTTATTTGGTCCTCAAAATATAATAGTTTTCTCAATTCAATCTTTAAAAGATCAAATATCTCAATTTAATTGATGAAAAATCATATTGATTTCAATTTGGTCATTTTATTTGTCAAAGTGACTTTAGCAGTGAAAATTTTAAAATTTAGCAAAGATAAATTTTGTGATTTAGCACGAAAATGACCAAATTAAAATAAATACAATTTTTAAAAAGTAAATTAAGACACTTAATCTTTTAAATACTAAATAAAAAAATTAATATTCTTTCAGGGTCTAAGCCAGGAATTTACTCTGTTTGTAAATCTTAACTATAAATTAATGACTTTGTTAATAATTGCAGGAGGTGTGACTTCAATGGATGAATTCTTGAGGAAGTTTTTCCCTGCAGTATACCATAAAGAAAAAAAATCAGCATCAGGGGATGAAAATATGTACTGTAGATTCGACAGTCAATTGTTAACATTGTTCACGTCTTCGTTGTACTTGGCAGCCCTAGCAGCATGCTATTTTGCTGCAATGATAACAAAGAAATATGGTAGAAAAGTGTCCATGTTTCTAGGAGGAGTTGTTTTTCTTGTTGGCTCTCTCATAAATGGTATTGCCATTAATCTTGCAATGCTTATTATCGGTCGTATCTTACTGGGTGTTGGTGTTGGATTTGCTAATCAGGTACGTCCAATTAATTTTAATATATATATATATATATATATATATATATATATTACAAGTGTATAAAACAAAGCTGGATCCGTTGGAGCCTCCAATTTCCAATATGGACTGTTGGATTAATTTAACAGTTGATATTTGGAGTGTTTTTCTATTTTTTTAAAAATTACATGAATAATCTTAAATCATCCGATTAAAGTTAGTAGTAATCAAATTTCATGACCTGAAATATATTTTTATAAAATTACAATAAATATAAAATTTAATTTATAAAAATATAAAATTACAATAAAATACAATACAACTAGAATTTAATTTAAAAAATTTAAAATTACAATACAAATACAATACAAATAGAATTTAATTTATAGAAATATAACAATACAGTAAAATTATAATGCAAAAATAATTTAATTTAGAAAAATATAGAATTGCATGTATATGACTTACCGTAAAAATGACAGTTAAAAACTGAATATTGTAATTTTATATTTTTATAAATTAATTTCTAATTTTATTGTAATTTTATAAAAAATTATATTTCAAGTCGTTAGATTTAATTATTATTAATTTTAATGAGAGGATATCAAATTAATTGTACAATTTAAAAAAAAAATAGAAAGGCATCCCAAATATCGACTATTGAATTAATTTCACAGCCGATATTGGGAGCTGGAGGGAATCTATAGCTACATATAAGACAGCCTGTTTACGTTTAGTGATTGTAATTAACGTTAGTTGTCAAATTGAAATTGGACGTAGGCAGTTCCAGTTTATCTATCAGAAATGGCTCCGGCAAAAGTTAGAGGAGCTTTAAACATGGGTTTCCAAATATCCCTGACCCTTGGTATTTTAATTGCGAACCTCGTAAACTACGGTACTGCTAAAATGAAAGGCGGAATTGGATGGAGGGTGTCAGTGGGTATTGCAGGTGTGCCTGCAGTTCTGATGACGATTGGCGCCATGTTTTTGCCAGACACTCCAAACTCCATGCTAGCAAGAGGCAAGGTTGAAGAGGCCAAACGAGTGCTCCTCAAGATTCGAGGTGTGCCCAACGTAGACGAAGAGTTAAACGACCTTATCGAAGCCTCTGAGGCTACTGCTCAAGTAGATAACCCATGGAGGAGAATCATGGAACCTAAGCATAGGCCCCAACTCGTCTTCTGCATCTTCATACCTTTCTTCCAACAGATGACTGGCATTAATGTCATCATGTTCTACGCTCCCGTACTTTTCAAGACTTTAGGGTTTGGGGATGACGCGTCCCTTATGTCTTCTGTGATCACAGGGGTCGTGAATGTGGTGGCCACAACTGTATCATTATTCTTAGTGGACAAGGTGGGAAGAAGGGCACTGTTCCTTGAAGGTGGAGTCCAGATGTTTCTATGCTATTCCGGGACAGCCATTATGTTGATCCTCAAGTATGGGGAGAGTGGCCTCGGATCCATGTCCAAGGTAGAGAGTGATGTTTTCTTGTTCCTCATATGCGCATTTGTGGCTGCATTTGCATGGTCATGGGGTCCTTTGGGTTGGTTGGTCCCCACAGAGGTTTGCTCCTTGGAAGTGAGACCTTCAGGGCAAGCCATCAACGTAGCAGTCAACATGATTTTCACCTTTGCTATAGCTCAGGCCTTTCTCACCATGCTTTGCCACCTCAAGTTCGGTCTATTCTTCTTCTTTGCTGGCTTTGTTGTTATTATGACTGTTTTCGTTTACTTGCTCCTCCCTGAGACCAAGGGTGTCCCCATTGAAGACATGAACCTTGTCTTTAAAGCTCACTGGTTTTGGAACAAGTACATTCCTGACCAAACCCATGATCCTCCCAGTCATGCCAGGGCTATTCCTGTTTAGCTAGCCTTTTATTTATCTTTCTTATTTTTACATATTTCTTTTCTTTTTCCTTTACTACGTTAACGGTTAACGCCTCTTTTACATATAAGTTTAAGTATTCAAATTCCTCTGAATACTTTCATTTTTTTTTTGGCGTGCGTAAATTGATTTCCATTTCCATATCAAAAGGAAGGGAAACCCCGCTCCCCTTTCTCTTATTTTTCTTTATTGTCGTTGTAGTTAAAGTACACAAACATTTTGTAGGCATCTGATCAATTTTTGATACTCTTCATAGTGCATTTATTCTTTGTCTCTTGCCACTTGTAAAGTTTCCTCTAAGTATGGAGAGTAAATGCTTTCGGTTAACCATATTAATATCAGTCAAAGTTTCCAAAATAAGTGAGTAAAATAATCTAAAATGGTTATTATTCTCTTACAGTAATAAAAAGTTCAATGGTAATTTTCATTCATATTTGGACAAATATATTGTTAATATACAAAATTTAAAATCCAACTTATTATGTTTTAAAAACTAGAATACGTGATTTTTTGGAAAAAAAAAAATTACGTGCCAATATTGTTGTAAAAATTGTCACCAACACAGTTACAGTTTGAGTCATGTAATAAGAGACACTGTCTTTAAAAAAATTATTTTGTGCTTGCAGAACTTCCTCTAAAATTAAATAGACTCTTTTTAGTGTTCACTTAAAAACCAGAACACCAACAAAAACTAAGCAACCCACAAATATAAATGAAAACATGAGAGACAAGAGAAGAAAGCTTATTGTTCCATATCTAGAAGAGTGGGAGAACATGTCTTTTAACAGTAAAGACATGGATTTAAAGGGCAATTACCAGTAACTAAAAAGCTGTTATGAAATATTACAAGCATTTAAAAACTATTACACAATTTTAAAAGCAATTAAAAAATTGTCTTATCATTTTACTCTATTTTGAAATATCAAAACTCAACAAAACACTATTTTTTTAACAATCTCCTACATATTTCAAAAGAATTTTTAAATAAAATAGAATTTTGGGTTACTCACGAATATAGATGATTCGAGTTTGGTGTCTTTTGATGTATAGCTTATATAAACCAGCAAATTCTTATTGTAGGTTAGAAGTCTTACCATCACATCATGACCACAGTTCTTATTATTAAAGCTGTTGTGCACCATATTTCGGCTATGCGTGTGCCTGATATTTATGAGTGTTATAGAGATTTCGCCACAATCTCATAGGAGGGCCCCACTTCACATTTATAGAGGTGATTTCATCAAGTGTGTCTACAATGAATACATCACCCTCAAGGAAGGGTTATGAAATTCATTAAGAGCTTTCGCTCAACCCCCCAAACAATACATTTTAGCACTTTTCACACTTACACCATAGAAAGGGACTAAGAAAAGATAATACTAGCAGAACTAACAGATGACTTGTTATTACCTATTTGAACTTTTTTCATGGGATTTCCAATTATAAAGGTTGGATTACCGCCATTGTTAATTATCAATTAGCTTAAGTTGACTTTCCTTCGATGTGTGAAGGACTAATTTCCTTCCTACATGCATGTTTAGTCAGAGATTTGACTAAATTGACTTCACATAATCTATAGATATAACTTTTTTCATCTTTTAGTAGATGTCTAATTATTTTGTATCTCAAATACAAGTGTTTGTTCTTACTACTGAAAGTCTTATTCTTTACAATGGTTATTGCCGCTTGGCAATTATAATATATTGACACTAACATCATTGAGCTTTTACCCAATGAAAAAAATTGTTAAGAAGTTTTTCAACCACTTAGTCTTATTTTCAGCCAAATCCAAAGTATTGAACTCTGATTTGAGAGTGAATCTAAAATTCTGATCGGTTGTTTTCCAAGATATCATCCCACCACCAAAGATGAGGCTTAATCACTAGTGAATTTGTCTTGTCTAAATCAAAGATTCAGTTAACATCATTGTATTCTTCTAATATAATGAGAAATCTATTTTAAATGATATTGTAAATCATGATACCTCTCAACTCTTTCATTGGGATTGTGTACATATAAACACTCATTTGACACACAACACATAATATGTCAAGCTAGGTAAAGTTTATTAAAAATAACAGAGACTCACATCTATTTTCCTTAACTGAGTGTTAAAATCATAGGGAATTTTTTTTATCAACTTTTTCATCTTGATGATCAAATTTTTAAGACATTTTTTAATATAACGTTCTTCACCCATCTCTTAGATTAATTCTAAAATCACATTTATTTCACTCGTGTCTTTCATGTCAACATTAGACATAAATGAATATTTGACTTTATGTAACATTTACGTCACACATATACAGACAAATATTCATCATTATCATCTATTACTTCGATATATATACACGTCCCTCCTTATTTAAAAGAGATATTTTCACTGATCATGTAGAGAAAATATTAACAACATAACAACTAAGGTTTTAGAATTAATTTATTTTCCTTGTAGTCATGTAACATAAATTTTGCAATATAACCCCACATTTTAAAATATTTTTAAATCTATAAGAATATGGCTATACAACTCATATAAAAACCTCATAATTATTATAGATGAGCATCAAACGCATGTCATATATACGCATCTATATTTTTATCCACTATATAATATTATTTTTCAAGAAAATAATTACACATAATTATTTAAGAACATTTCAATTTCATATTTGTGACCAATAACTCAACAACATTGTACCTCTTTGTACAATAAAAATGTTTTCATAGATTATCATTAGAAAATGCTAACTCTAATTTTATATATGGCATATCAATATCTCAATTAGATGGTTCTCTCAATTTTTAAATTGACGGAATATTGTCATTTCAAAGAAATGATTTTCTCAATTTTCAAATTCACTCGAAAGTTTATATGTCAATATCTTCAAATTTGGTCACAAATCCACAAAAAATTTATGTTCCAAAATATTGCTTAGCAATAAAACTTTCAAAAATTTAGATTAAACCATTTTTAATACTCAAATTCCAAAACCCCCACAATGGCTATTTTGCCTTTTTTTTCATGAGTTTCACATACTTTTGTTCAACCAAAAATATAATATTTTGTGGGGCTATAAAAATATCATATATGACAATCACCATTTATGTAAAGTAAATTTTCACAAAATTGACAATCACAATTTATAAATGTGAATTTTATCAAAAAACAAAACATTTTTGACAAAATATAATATTTCACATGGTCTTATAAAACCCACAATAATAGAATTAAAAAAATTCACACATAAGATTTTTATTTCATGTAGCTTTAATAAGCTCAGAAAAAAAAAAAATAACCACATTCCTTTATTGTAAAATTAAAAAAAATCCATAAACACAATTTTTTAACATTTTAATATTAAATGCTTGAAGAAAATTTTTCGACGATGTCAATAGCTATGTTAACAGAATTTTATAGTTTTTTATAATACTCCAAAGGATAAATATTAAACTCATAAAAATTTTATTAATTAAACCACAATTTTATTAATTATTGACCATAACCAAAATCTTTATATTTCTATAACAACACTCTTATATCACTTACTTGATTACTAGAACAGTAAAACTAATTTGTAAGAAGTGCACCAGTGTCACATCCCAAATTTGGGCATGTGAGTAACTCCATAAACTCAAGGGTATACCTCTATGGTATCCCATAAAATCTCTGATCAATACTAATGCATAACACAATTTTTCAAGAAAGATATTTATACATATAAAAGTTCAACATAGTGAACAGTAGACACAAACCAAATATCTTACAATATGATATTATTTTCCAAGCCTACGTGACCTATAGAGATTACAGAGCATTCCTAAGCTTTTGGATTTATGAGTCCTCCAGATAAAAAGTATCCTCAAGGAATACTAATTCTCCTGCGGATTTTCTTTGTTGACATCCACTGTATCTAAAAAAAAGGTTCATGGAGAGTGTGAGTTCATCAAAACTCAGTGACTAAATGACTGTGCAATAATAAATATATCACAAGTACAAATACCAGAATCATAATCACAATAAGAATAGTTATTTTTATATTCAGGGTTTCTATACCTCTGCATTTTATGTTCAAGAATTCAGTCTCCACTTATAATCTCAATCATTACATGTATTGGTATCTTGGGAAATAAAGCCCTCAACCATTTCATGTGTATAATTCCATGCATTGGTATCTTGGGTCAAGCCCTCAACCATTCCATGTGTATTATATACTCTAATTCATAATCTCATCAATGTAATCTTAAATCAACAATAAATTTCACTATCTAGCAATCATCAATAAATATAGAATCTAATTGCGATATGAGATGCAGTTTATATTGTACTTGGAACAAAAGTAAATAAAGTCGGTTAGCAAGGTCATCCACTCACATAGATTCCATATCCAAGTCACTTTTCTGAGTTGCTACAAAGAAGAGTACGTAGCTGGATTTCAGGTTCCGCTTGGATCTAGGCTAAGGAAGAAAGACCTAGAATCTCAGAGCCCTAACACCGGAGCAAGAGAAGTTTTGAGGAGAGGAGAGAAGAGAAACTAACGTTCTCCTTTACTATTTCATCTACCAGTTTCACTTACCAGTTTTCATCTACCATTTTCACTTACCAGTTTTCATCTACCAGTTTCACTTACCATTTTTCATCTACCAGTCTCACTTTCAACTATTCATTCTAAATTCCACTTTTGAACTGTATTTTTACTTAATAGGATTAATTCCATATCGTATCATCCATTATATCCCACAATTTATAGAATCTATAAATAAAAATTTGTATTTTCAACAATATGCACAAACGAGTATACAAAAATTAAACCGATGAGGGATTTATTTTCTCCAAAATAAATTTATCGTAATTCTTGAATACTTATAACTTAAAAAAAATAATGGGTATTATATTCTACCCCCCTTAAAAAAAATTCGGTCCTCCGAATTCGAAAACTTACATCATGATTCGAATAGGTGTGGATATTTTGTCCACATATCATCTTCTATTTCCCATGTGGCTTCCTCGTGAGTATGATTCCTCCACAGAACTTTGACAATAGGAATTTTCTTGGTGCGAAGTTTCTTGACCTGCCTATCGAGGATAGCTACTGGCACCTCTTCATAAGCAAGAGTCTCATCAAACCGTACGTCTTGTGGTTGGATGACATGAGAAGGGTCAGGAAGATACTTACGTAGCATCGATACATGAAATACTGGGTGTACTCCCTCTAGGTTCGAGGGTAAGGCTAGGCGGTAAGCCACGTTACCCACTCTTTCCACAATCTCATAAGGACCAATATATCTTGGGCTGAGCTTCCCTTTCTTTCCGAATCTCATTACTCCTTTTATCGGTGAGATTCGTAAGAAAACCATGTCACCAACAGAAAATTCTAAGTCACGTCGTCGGTTGTTTGCATAGGATTTTTTCCTACTCTGAGCGGCTAATAACCTCTCCCTGATCAGTTTAATTTTATCCACAGCCTCATGTATCATCTCGGGTCCCAACATTTTAGGTTCGCTTAGTTCAAACCAACCAATAGGAGATCGACATCGCCTCCCATATAATGCCTCGAAAGGAGCCATCTTAATACTAGCTTGATAACTATTATTATAAGCAAATTCAATAAGTGACAAGTGGTCTTCCCATCTGCTACCAAAATCCATTACACATGCTCTCAGCATATCCTCTAAGGTCTGAATAGTTCTCTCAGACTGACCATCAGTCTGAGGATGAAAAGCTGTGCTCAAATCTACTCTACTGCCTAGAGCTTTCTGAAAAGCTCTCCAGAATCGGGAAGTGAACTGGGGTCCTCGATCTAATATGATAGACACTGGTACGTCATGGAGCTTTACTATCTCATTTACGTATAGTCGACTAAGTTTTGCCACACTGTATGTGGTATGAACAGGAAGGAAATGTGCCGATTTAGTAAGTCGATCCACAATAACCCATATAGAATCGTATTCATTCAAAGATCGGGGCAAACCCACCACAAAGTCTATAGTAATCCGTTCCCATTTCCACTCGGGAATCTCAAGCCTTTGCATCAACCCAGGTGGTCTCTGATGTTCGGATTTGACCTGCTGACATGTCAAGCATCGAGCGACAAAGTCAGTCACATCTCGCTTTATGTCCTTCCACCAATAAACTTGTTTCAAGTCCTGGTACATCTTGTTGGCACCAGGATGAACAACATATGGCGCTCCGTGAGCTTCTTCTAAAATCTCCCGCTTCAAGGGTTCAATGTTCAGAATACACAATCTCCCGTTAAACCATAACATATCTTCTTCGTCTACTGAGAAACCCTGTACTAAACCTACCTTCGCCTTCTCTCTAGTTTTTACCATTTCGGTGTCATTCTCCAATGTTGCCTTCACCCTTTTTACAAGGGAGGATTTAGCTGTCAAGTGAGCCAAGAAAGCACCTGACTTAGTAATCTCAAAGAATACCCCACTAGCCTCTAACTCATGTAATTCTTGAATCAAGGACCTCCTTACTGTGGTAATATGAGCTAGACTTCCCATCGACTTCTGACTAAGGGCATCTGCTACCACGTTTGCCTTCCCTGGATGGTAGAGAATGGTACAGTCGTAGTCCTTTAGGAGTTCCATCCAACTCCGTTGCCTTAGATTGAGATCTTTCTGTTCAAAGATATATTTAAGGCTTTTGTGATCCTTGAAAATCTCACATGTCTCCCCATCTCACATGTCTCCCCATATAAGTAATGCCTCCAAATCTTTAAAGCAAACACTACTGCTGCCATCTCTAGATCATGAGTAGGATAATTAAGTTCATGTTTTTTAAGCTGTCGGGAGCCATAAGCAATGACCTTACCGTGTTGCATTAACACGCATCCCAATCCTACCTTTAAGGCGTCGCAATATACAGTGTAACCCCCCGGTCCCGATGGTAAAACTAGAACTGGTGCTGAAGTTAGACACTCCTTCAACATAGAGAAACTTTGCTCACAAGCATCATCCCAAGTATACTTAGCGTTCTTCCTAGTCAACTTTGTCAGTGGAAGAGCCAACTTAGAGAAATTCTTGACAAAGCGACGATAATACCCCGCTAAGCCAAGAAAACTCCGAACTTCAGATACAGTTGTTGGTCTAGGCCACTGCTTCACTGTTTCGATCTTACTTGGATCTACATGAACACCTTCTTGAGAAATTACATACCCCAGGAATGTTACTTGACTCATCCAGAATTCACATTTTGAGAACTTAGCATATAACTGATGTTCCCTCAAAGTTTGCAGCACCGTTCTCAAATGTTCTACATGATCCTCCCAACTCTTGGAGTAAACCAGAATATCATCAATGAAGATGATCACGAATCTATCAAGGAAAGGTTTGAACACTCGGTTCATAAGGTCCATAAATGCTGCTGGCGCATTAGTCAATCCAAATGACATTACGAGAAATTCATAATGCCCGTATCGCGTCCGGAAGGCGGTCTTGGGTATGTCTTCTTCCTTAATTTTCAGTTGATGATAACCAGATCTCAGATCTATTTTTGAGAAGCATTGTGCCCCCTGAAGTTGGTCAAGCAAGTCATCAATTCTTGGTAAAGGATATTTATTCTTTACTGTAACTTTGTTTAACTGACGGTAATCTATGCACAATCTTAAAGAGCCATTTTTCTTCCTTACAAAGAGTACTGGGACACCCCAAGGTGAGAAACTTGGGCGGATAAACCCCTTATCTAGTAGGTCTTGTAATTGCTCTTTAAGCTCTTTCAACTCAACGAGTGCCATGCGGTAAGGAGGAATTGAAATTGGTCTACTGCCCGAAACCAATTCAATATTAAATTCAATATCCTTGTCTGGTGGTAAACCAGGTAAATTTTCTGGAAATACATCTGAAAATTCACTAACTATTGGTATTCGTTCAAGACTTCATTCCTCCTTGTCTATATCTTTGACAAAGGCCAGAAATCCATGACACCCTTTTCGTAACATACGTCGGGCGTTTAACATAGATATTATGTTACAGGGAACCTCACTTCGGTCTCCTTGAAATATGAAATTATGTCCACCCGGTATACTAAAAGAAATGATTTTGTCATGACAATTCAATGTAGCATGACATGAGGATAGCCAGTCCATACTTAAGATTACATCAAAATCTGTCATACTAAGCAGCATGAGATCTACCTCTGTCTCTATGTCCTTAACAATTATCTTACAAGAACGATATCCAGATCTAACTACTAGGGCTTCCCTCATCGGTGTAGCTACCAGAAATGGTTCCTCCAGTATAACTGGCTCAGACTCGAACCTCTTGGCAAACAGAGGTGACACATACGAATGTGTGGAACCAGGGTCAAATAATACTTGTGCAGCTAAAGCGCTAACTAATAAAGTACCTGTAATAACAGCATTGGATGCCTGGGCATCTTATCGAGTCAAGGCATATACTCTGGTAGTTCCTCTACCAGCTGCTTGCTGCCCACAACCTCCTTGGCCTCTGCCTGATCCTCTCCCAAAGCTTCCTCTAGTAGAAGTGGTCGGTGTACGAGTGTCTGGAGTAACTCCTGGTTGGGTGTGAGATGGAAGAACAGATGCTTGACCAGATTCAGAAATAAGTTGAGGGCATTCCCTCCTGAAGTGCCCTTCTTGTCCACAATGAAAACAACTTAATGTTCCCATCTTCTTGAGGCATTCTCCAAAATGAAATTTTCCACACTCAGGACATTGAGGCTTTCCTCTTCCTGCTTGAGAACCACCCCTGTTCGAAGAACTGTAACCACCTTTATATTCTGAGTGGGGCTTAGCTGCACTAGCCGTGGAGAATGTGGGTTTAGATGATGCAATCGGAACATGCTATGAAGTGATGGAAGGCTTCGAGGTTCCTGAGTTCCCACCTTGGTTAAAATACCTCCCATCTCTAGACCTCTTTTTATTTTTAAATTCTTCCTTTTTATTCCACCTCTTTTCCATTCTACATGCAGTATCGACAGCGGCAGAGTAAGAGTTATAATTAACCATATTAGGACCCACCTGCGAATAAAGAGAATCGCGAAGACCTTCTACAAACTTCTCCACTTTAGCCTCTTCTGTAGGCACCAGTTGTGGAGCATATTCTGCCAACTTAATAAACTGGGCATTGTATTCGTCTACCGACATGGATCCTTGTTTCAAATACAAAAAGTCTCTTACTCTAGAGGATCGAACACTTTTTGGAAGGAATTCATTGATAATCATTTTCTGGAATTCCGCCCATGTAATTGGTAGTGCATCTTGGGTTCTCCCATTCTTCCAAGCCTTCCACCATTTACCGGCTCTCCCTTTTAGTTGAAAGGAGACAATCTCTACTCTTCGTGCATCAGAACACCCCAAAGCATCACAAATTGCCTCACAATCATCCAGAAATCGTTGCGGGTCCTCATTAGGATCTTCACCGGTGAAAATGGGTGGCATCATCTTTAGAAACTCAGACATTTTCACTTCCTTAACTGTGCCTTCTCCATGCCGTTTGGTCTCAATAGCAAGAGGAACCTTTGGTGTATCAACAGGTTTTGCTCGTTCTCCCTCTATATGATCTAACCGATCATTCACCAGGCTGAACATTTACATGACAACAACAGCGTCAATCTGTTGGGCGACTCCAACTCCCTCCGCCCGGCCACCAGTTGAACCATCAATATTTGGAACATGTAAACTATCTCCATGGTCAGAAGGGTTGTCCTGCGTATTAACTGGTGGAATTAAAGTCCTCCCTGAGCCTACATGCTCATTATTATTTGAAGATCCCTTTGACTTCGTAGAGTTAAGTCTACACAGAGAACAAATATTTCTCAGATCAAACAGGATTACCTCATATTAACCCACCAAGGATTAAGTTATAAAAACAAAAGACACTATACTCTATAAGGTCTTTTATGGAACCTAATCCCATGGTCATGCCGCGGCTCACGACAATGGGGAAGGGCCCACAAAGAACACTTGCTCTGTAATCTATAGGGGATCTAAAACTCCTCTGATACTAAAACTATCACATCCTAAATTTGGGCATGTGAGTAACTCCATAAACTCAAGGGTATACCTCTATGGTATCCCATAAAATCTCTGATCAATACTAATGCATAACACAATTTTTCAAGAAAGATATTTATACATATAAAAGTTCAACATAGTGAACAGTAAACACAAACCAAATATCTTACAATATGATATTATTTTCCAAGCCTAGGTGACCTATAAAGATTACAGAGCATTCCTAAGCTTTTGGATTTATGAGCCCTCCAGATAAAAAGTATCCTCGAGGAATACTAATTCTCCTGCGGATTTTCTTCATTGACATCTACTGTATCTAAAAAAAATGTTCATGGAGAGTGTGAGTTCATCAAAACTCAGTGACTAAATGACTGTGCAATAATAAATATATCACAAGTACAAATACCAGAATCATAATCACAATAAGAATAGTTATTTTTATATTCAGGGTTTCTATACCTCTGCATTTTATGTTCAAGAATTCAGTCTCCACTTATAATCTCAATTATTACATGCATTGGTATCTTGGGAAATAAAGTCCTCAACCATTCCATGTGTATAATTCCATGCATTGGTATCTTGGGTCAAGCCCTCAACCATTCCATGTGTATTATATACTCTAATTCGTAATCTCATCAATATAATCTTAAATCAACAATAAATTTCATTATCTAGCAATCATCAATAAATATAGAATCTAATTGCGATATGAGATGGAGTTTATATTGTACTTGGAACAAAAGTAAATAAAGTCGGTTAGCAAGGTCATCCACTCACATAGATTCCGTATCCAAGTCACTTTTCTGAGTTGCTACAAAGAAGAATACGTAGCTGGATTTCAGGTTCCGCTTGGATCTAGGCTAAGGAAGAAAGACCTAGAATCTCAGAGCCCTAACGCCGGAGCAAGAGAAGTTTTGAGGAGAGGAGAGAAGAGAAACTGAAGGTGTGAGTTTTGAAGTGAAATGGAAGGGTCTATTTATAGGAGAAGTTATGTTACTATTTGCTACTATTCCATCTACCGTTCTCATTTACTATTTCATCTACCAGTTTCACTTACCAGTTTTCATCTACAAGTTTCACTTTCAACTATTCATTCTAGATTCCACTTTTGAACTGTATTTTTATTTAATGGGATTAATTCCATATCGTATCATCCATTATATCCCACAATTTATAGAATCTATAAATAAAAATTTGTATTTTCAAAAATATGCACAAACGAGTATACAAAAATTAAACCGAGAAGGGATTTATTTTCTCCAAAATAAATTTATCGTAATTCTTGAATACTTATAACTTAAAAAAAAATAATGGGTATTACAACCAGGTAAGCTACCAGGAAAGAGAAGTGAGTCACAATTGATACACTTAAAAATCAAGTCTTTCCTAACCAGAACCTTTTCTAAATATGTACTCTTACGTTATCACACATCTTTATTGTAGATAAGTTTTTAGGGATAAAAGTATCAAAACTTTAATACTACTTGTTGTTATAAAAATATCAAAACTTTTTTTCCATTAATAAAATTATCAAAAATAGAAAAAGTTTAAAATAATTCACATACCTCATAGTGTAGAAATAAAAAATCATTATTTCAAATCCTCTTCACGAGCAACAATTAACCACTTATAGATATTTTAAAGTTGTTGAAACTGCAACATGAAGATTTTTTCTTATGGTTATACATTGTCTTGGTCTCCTTCCAAAGAATTCCAATCATGCTAAAAATAGACCCAAAAAAATGAGAATTAGAGCTGAATTATTATTTTTATCAAATAATTCATATTCACAACACTCATAATTCTTATACTTATTTTTATCACATTCTTATATTATATCTTATATATATATAATATACATGGCTACCAAAACACATACATATATAGAAACAATTTAGCTCCGTAATTTTTCAGAAGAATCCGTTGGAAACATAACTAAAAGGCACCAATGCAGCCACATTCATCAGAAATATAAACCATATCAATGTTATTGAAAAAAGTCTGTTATCATCATAAATGTCATCAAACAACATATTAAAACCAGGTTATGTTCACCACGGAATGATGGAGATTAAAAGGCGACAACTTAATACATATAAATATATACATCAATAACCAATATATATGTATATAAATAAACACAAATTGGCCCCAAGATTTTTATGTATATAAATATATACATCAATGCTCCCTCACATCTGTATACACATATAGACACCAATGGCCTCACGATTTTTAACCAATTGATTGAACACATAAAACAACATGAATCACAATCATAAAAAATATCATCATAAAATTGAGTGTATACAACGGAAAGCAATTGAATGTAATCATTTCAATAGTAAAGCAACACGAATCACCAAGGTCAACGTACACAACATAAAAAGTCCTGCAGGGACAACTACAAATTGTGATAATGCTACTTTGAACATCTTTAATGGTTCAACATGAAGCAACGGTTTAATAAAAAATTGAAACATTTTTTGTTTATTTATTTTATAATAATAATCTCCAACACAAGCTTCATGACTTTAGTAAGATAATATATATTTATATCTAAATATAGAATAAAAATTACCTTCATAAAGTTGAGTTCTTACACTGCACCACTGTGCCACGGGAAAGAGGCCGACAATTATGTCGGAGGAAGAGAAGTCAAAAAACACGCTAGAGGTGTGACTGTGGCATTATTTGAGTAATTTCCTTAAGATTGTTGTAAAAATTGTTACGAACTTAGTCACAGTCTGAGTCACGTCTTAAGAGACATTGTCCTTAAAGAAATTATTCTGCGTCTACAAAACTCTTCCTCCAGGATTAAACAAATCATTCTGAGTGTTTATTCAAAAACCAAAACACTCAAGAACCAGAACAATAAGAATTAAGCAACCCAAAAATATAGATGAAAACATGGGAGAAAAGAGTAGAAAGCTTATTGTTCCATATCTAAAAGAATGGTAGAGCATGTCTTTTAGATGGCAAAGAATTGTAACAGTAAAGATATGGATTTAAAGGATAATTAACACAATTAAAAAACTGTTACAAAATATTAAATTCATTTAAAAATTGTTACGCAATTTTAAAAGCAATTAAAAAATTGTCTCATCCCCTTTACTCTTTTTGAAATATTAAGGCTCAACAAAACACTATGTTTTCCAATAAATACTACATAAATAAAAAATATGAACCTTGACAAATTTTACTGAATTTATTAATTTTCTTATGTAAAATTTATTCTTTTAGGGGGAAAAAGCGCCTTTATTTTTTCTAATACTATACAAAAACGACTTCTATCCAAGAGAAAAGTTAAAAGAATAAGTCAAAATGATATAAAACCCAAAATAACTCCAAAAGCTTTTAAGATCCATAAAATTGCCATTAAAACACAGTATATAAAGGTGCTATGGAAATGCAGAGTTTCACAAGCACTTGTAAATATATATATATATATATATAGATATATAGATATATTGTTTTTCAAACGATGGCGGGAGGAGCAGTATATGTGGAAGGTTCGAAGGTTTATGAAGGGAAGGTCACTGCCTTTGTGATGATGACTTGTGTAGTTGCTGCCATGGGGGGTCTCATTTTTGGTTATGATCTTGGAATCTCCGGTACGATAAGTGTATATAGCTTTTTGATTAAAATATGACATGTATATATTCTTTAAAAATTATTAAAAATTTCTTACAATTCTATATTGTATGATCTATTCTTTTAAAGAATTTATTTTTTACACACATATTCTATTCTAGTCTAGTCCTGTGTGTAATATATGTTGAGATGGGAGAAATGAACTAAATAATTAATCCATAAATATTTGACTTACATTGTTAATATTTGCAGGTGGGGTGACTTCAATGGATGATTTCTTGAAGAAGTTTTTCCCTGCAATTTACAGAAAAGAACACAATTCAACTAAAGGAGATGCAAATCTGTATTGCAGATTCGACAGTCAGTTGCTAACGTTGTTCACTTCGTCGTTGTACTTGGCAGCTTTAGTATCATCCTTCATTGCTTCTTTGGTAACAAAGGCTTTTGGAAGAAAAATGTCCATGTTTCTAGGAGGTATTACCTTCCTAATTGGTGCTATCGTCAACAGAGTTGCCATTAACCCTGCAATGCTTATTATCGGTCGTATCTTGCTGGGATTTGGTGTTGGCTTTGCTAACCAGGTACGTACATTAATACTTATGATCGTTAAGCTTTCGAGTTAATTCTTAAACTCATTCGAGTTTGTGAGTTTAATTTTTCCAATCGGATAAATTTGGCCTAAAGTTAGTCAAACTAGCCATGTTTATACTAAGTTAATCGAATTAACTGAGCATCAGTCCAAAATATTTTCTTTTTCTAGTACCTAGTCCAAAAAAATCGAGTTACTCATATCCAAAACTCAGAAATTCAGAACTAGACGAGGAAATTGTAATTTTTAATTATATATTTGTTATTAGATTTTATAACTAATAAAAATAATTTGTATTTGTTGAATAACGTTCTTATCAATTGATACTTTATTTTACTTTATCAATTTATATTTTATATGAGGAGTCAATTAAACCTATGAAAAACAATATCACAAAAATTGAAATTAAGTAACTTTATATTAATTATAAACTAAAACATTGTTTATGTGTTTGAATATATATATAATTTTAGTAGGTTATTGAATGAGAAAAAGACATATTTAAACTTTTACAATTTTATATTCTAAGTTTATGTTTCAAGTTTACTTTTCTTTATCAAATTTAGATAAATTCTCGAATTTAACAACACGTATATAGCTTAATTAGTTAGATAGCTAGTCATTCTAAAATCGAATTAATTTGAATATCATGATTGGTTCAAAGTCGGTCCCAGTTTATCTATCAGAAATGGCACCAGCAAAGTTAAGAGGAGCACTGAACATGGGTTTCCAAATGGCAATTACCATTGGCATTCTGATTGCTAATCTGGTGAACTACGGCACTGCTAAAATGGAAGGAGGGAATGGGTGTAGGGTGTCTTTGGGTCTTGCAGGTGTGCCTGCGCTTTTGATGACAGTTGGCTCCATTTTCTTACCAAACACTCCAAACTCCATCATAGAAAGAGGTAATGTCGAAAAGGCCAAGCGAATGCTCATCAAGATCCGAGGTGTGCCTAACGTGGACGACGAATTACAGGACCTTATCAATGCTAGCGAGGCTTCTAAGAAAGTACAGAACCCCTGGAAGAACATCATGGAACCTCGATACAGGCCTCAACTCATCTTCATACCTTTTTTCCAACAAATGACTGGCATTAACGTCATCATGTTCTATGCTCCAGTGCTTTTCAAGACTTTAGGGTTTGGGAATGACGCATCCCTCATGTCTTCTGTAATCACAGGGGCTGTAAACGTGGTTGCCACGTTCGTATTGATTTTCTCAGTGGACAAGGTGGGAAGAAGGGCATTGTTCATTGAAGGTGGAATCCAGATGTTCATATGCCAGTGTGGGGTGGCCATCATGTTGATCGTCAAGTATGGCGTGGCTGGCCAAGGCTCCATGTCCAAGGTGGAGGCTGATGTATTCCTAATCCTTATATGCGCATTTGTGGCTGCATTTGCATGGTCATGGGGCCCTCTGGGTTGGCTGGTCCCTGCAGAGGTGTGTTCCTTGGATGCCAGATCTGCAGGCCAAGCCATCAACGTGTCAGTCAACATGATTTTCACCTTCATCATTGGTCAGGCCTTCCTCTCCATGCTTTGTCATCTCAAGTTCGGTCTCTTCTTCTTCTTCGCTGGCTTTGTTCTTATCATGACTGTTTTTGTTTACTTTCTCCTCCCTGAGACAAAAGGCGTTCCCATTGAAGATGTTAGGTTACTGAAATGCAATTAATCAAGGAGAAGGATAGAGAAGAACACACAAAGAAATTACGTGGTTCGGTCAATGCGACCTACGTCCACGGACAGAGAGAATATCTGTATTATTTTCTGACGGAGGCTATACAGAGAGAAATTACATCAACCGCTCTCACAATGAATTCCCTCACACTCATATATATAGAGACAAATGGGTCATGGGTCGTGGGTCGGGTTACAAACTGGGTCACCCACTAAATTTAAGTCAAACCCAACAATTTTCCTCCTTGACTTGAATTCTCTCAAATCACCAGAACTAAGTACAAATTCATCTCTGTCATTCAAGCCCTGTAGGGCTTCATGGAATGCGAACATTCACCAAGTCCAAGCTATGCTTGAACTTCTCTGAAGGTAGAGCCTTTGTCAATATATCTGCTGGATTATCTGCTGTGGCTATCTTCTCGATGGATAATTTCTTGTCTTCTATCACATCTCGAATAAAATTCAATCTGATATCAATATGCTTAGACCTCTCATGGTAGACTGGATTCTTGGCCAAACTTAATGCACTCTGACTATCACAATAAATGATAGGTCTCTGAATATTTAACCCCAGACTATCAATCAAACCATGTAACCACATACCTTCCTTAACTCCTTCTGCCAATGACATGTATTCTGCTTCAGTGGTAGACAAGGCAACTGTAGATTGAAGTGTTGCCTTCCAATTGACAGCACATCCATTCAGAGTCAAGACATAGCATGTTAAGGATCTCCTCCTCAAAAGATCTCCAGCATAATCTGAATCTATATAACCAACCAAGCCACTATCAAATTTATCAGCACCATAAACCAAGCAAATATTACTCGTACATTTCAGATATCGCATAATCCATTTAACTGCACTCCAGTGAGCTCTCCCAGGATTACTCATAAACCTGCTTACCACACTGACTGCATGAGCCAGATCAGGCCTAGTACACACCATTGCATACATCAAGCTTCCAACAGCATTACAGTAAGGCACTGAACTCATGTACCCTTTTTCCTCAGCTGTAGTAGGTATTGTATTAGCATCAAGTTTAAAATGTGCCGCCAACGGAGTACTAACCGGCTTAGAATTATTCATTTGGAAAGACTGCAACAATTTTTCTATGTATTTCTGTTGAGATACATACAGTAAACCTGCACTTCTATCTCTCCAAATCTCCATGCCCAGTATCTTCTTGGCTGCACCCAAATCCTTCATCTCAAACTCACTGCTCAACAAGGCTTTCAAACTATCAATTTCAACCTTGTTCTTTGCAGCAATTAACATATCATCAACATATAGCAACAAATAAATATAAGAATCATCTGCAAGTTTCTTAGAGTAGACACAGTTATCAAACTGATTACGCAGAAAACCATGGGAAGTCATGAATGCATCAAATTTCTTGTACCACTGTCTAGGAGACTGCTTCAAACCATACAAGGACTTTTTCAGCAAACATACATGATCTTTCTTCCCAGAATCAAGAAATCCTTCTGGCTGTGACATATAAATCTGTTCCTCTAAATTTCCATGTAAGAAAGCAGTTTTCACATCCAGTTGTTCCAACTCCAAGTCAAAAACACTTACCATGGACAAAAGGACACGAATGGTTTTATGCTTCACAACTGGGGAGAAAACTTCATGATAATCAATTCCCTCCTTTTGTGAAAAACCCTTGGCCACGAGTCGTGCTTTGAACCTTGCTGGTTCAACTCCAGGAATACCTTCTTTCTTCTTGAAGACCCATTTGCATCCTACCGGTTTCACTCCCTTTGGTAACGGTACAAGATCCCATGTTTCATTCTTCTCAAGAGATTGCATCTCTTCATTCATTGCAACTAGCCATTCTGATGCTTCTCTACTCTCAACTGCTTCTTTATATGATCTCGGGTCATCAGAATCAATGCTTTCACCTACTGCCAAGGCATAAGCAACTGAATTAATATCAACTATATCAACACAATCTGCATACCTTATAGGTTTTCTGATTTCCCTCCTTTCCCTCCTTGTTGCTATAGGTTGTGATTCTTCTTCTTCCCTGGGCTGCTGTACAGGGTCTGTTATAACCCTTTTTGAAGTTTGAACTTCAATTTCGACCTTCTGGTTGGCACCTTGATCATTATTACCTGCATGACTACCAAGCTCCTCCTTCTGACCAAACATAGCAGACTTATCAAAAGTTACATCTCTGCTAATAATAAATTTTGGAGTTCTATCCTTTTCAGTACACCACAGTCTGTACCCTTTAACTCCAGGTGCATACCCTAGAAATATGCATTTCATTGCCCTAGGCTCTAGTTTACCATCATTCACATGAGCATAAGCAGGACAACCAAATATACGTAGGCCAGAATAATCAGAAGGTTTACCGGACCATACCTCTTGAGGAGTCTTAAAATCAATTGCAGTAGATGGCGATCTATTCACCAAATAACAAGCAGTGTTAACTGCTTCAGCCCAGAATTGTTTTGGCAAGCCAGCGTCTAATCGCATGCATCTCGCACGCTGCAACAGTGTTTGATTCATACGTTCTGCAACTCCATTTTGCTGTGGTGTATGACGTACAGTGCGATGCCTCACTATACATTCTTTCTTGCAAAATTCATCAAATAGAGCGTTACAGAACTCCAACCCATTATCAGTTCTTAGTGTTTTGACCTGTTTTCCAGTCCGTTTCTCAACCATGGTCTTCCACTCCTTGAACTTCCCAAACACTTCATCTTTGGATTTCAGAAAATATACCCAAACCCTTCTAGAGTAGTTATCAATGAAAGTAACAAAGTACTTGCATTTGCCCTGAGATTCAACTGGAGAAGGACCCCATAAGTCTGAGTGAACATATTGCAGAACATCCGTAGAAGTATGCTTCCCAGAACTGAACTTAACTCTGCGTTGTTTACCCATAACACAAACTTCACAGAATTTCAGTTTCCCAGTTTCTGCTCCTTCTAACAATCCTTGTTTACTTAGAATTGATAGCCCTTTCTCACTCATGTGTCCCAATCGGCAATGCCACAACTCTGTACAATCATCATCCTTCCCTAAAGATTTAGATACAGTCACTGTCCCCATCACAGAATTACCAATCAGAAAGTAAATGTCATGCTGCAATTTACCCTTCATTATAACCAGAGCACCTTTGGAAATTCTCAACTGTCCATTCTCTCCAGAGTACTTGTACCCTTGTTTGTCTAGAGTACCAAGAGAAATCAAGTTCTTTCGTAGACCAGGAACATACCAAGCATCAAGCGTCCTGACTATTCCATCATACATCTGAATCTGCACAGAACCACTGCCCTTAACACTAAGCTGCTCATCATCACCCAATCTCACAACACCATTCCACTCCTTAAAAGAAGTAAACAGCTCACGTGAAAAAGTCATATGATAAGATGCACCTGTGTCCAAGACCCAAGTATTTGCAGAACCAGAGGTGCTGACTGTGAGAACATCGATGTCTTCTTCTTCGTCAGAACTATCTTGCACCACCACAGCACTACCACTGGTATTCGGTTCCTCCTCATCATTTCCCTTCTTCCTCTGTGGACAATTCTTCCTGATGTGCCCCTTTTGTTTACAGTGATAACATCGAGGTCCTCTTGTGTTCCTCGACTTAGACCGTGACTTACTTCTTTTTCCATCATCCCTTTTAGTGTCTCTGCCTCTGCCAACATACAAACCTGCTTCTGCACCATCCTCATTAGAACTAGAGGCTCTTCTATTCAGCTCTTTAGACTGCAAAGCATCTTTGACATCATTAACAGAGATACTATCTCTACCATACAACATAGTGTCAACAAAGTTCTCATATGAATTTGGTAGAGAACACAAAAGAATGATAGCCTGATCTTCATCATCTATCTTAACCCCAACACCCTGTAAATCCAGGATAATCCGGTTAAAATTATCAAGATGATCTTTTACCTGCATATTTTCTGTCATCTGCAGGGTATACAAACGCTGCTTCTGATATAACCGGTTTGTGAGAGACTTTTTCTGGTATTTATCATCCAATTTCTTCCACAAACCTGCAGCAGTTGATTCATCAACTACTTCTCTCAACACCTCATCTGTCAGACTCAATAGTAATGCACTATGAGCCTTTGCCAAAATTTCCTTCTTCTCCTCTTCTTTCAACGTGTTAGGTAGACTACTTTCTCCTTCTAATGCCACTGCACATCCCTGCTGAACCAGAAGTGCCCTCATTTTTACCTTCCACAAAGTGAAATCATTCGATCCATTGAACTTCTCAATATCGAATTTATGAGTCGACATCTTCTCAAATAACAGCAGATAAATTACTAGCAAATTTCACAATCAGAAATTGAATTTCACAAAACTGTTCAGAACCTTGCAAACTGACCAAAACTTCACTAACAGAAATTCAACACAGCAGTCCAACAAAATTCACAGCAGTAAACCAGAAATTCAATCCAGCACAATCCAGTAAATTCACACAGAAATTCAGAATTCTTTTCTGAATTAAACATAAACTCACCGGAACTATGTCGAGGAAACAATAATGATCGCAACAGAAAACTTGGTCCAAACAACAACAATGACCAAACAGCAGCTTTGACCAAACAGCAATTTTTGACCAAACAGCAGCTTTAACCAAATAGCAGCTTTGACCAAGTAACAGCTTTGACCAAACAGCAACTTTGACCAAACAGTAACTTTGACCAAATAGTACCGTTGACCGTTGACCGTGCTACAGTGCCGAGTCGCTACAGTTCTGAGTCGCTACAGTATTCGAGTCGCTACAGTGCCGTTGACCGTTGACTGCTACAGTGCCTCGCCATAGAAGACGATGAACAGTGCTTCCGATGAAGATTCCGGCAATGAACAGTACTTCCGATGAAGATTCCGACGATGAATAGTACTCACAACCGTAAAAACTCACCGAAACAACTGAAAAACGATCTCCAATGCACTAGAAATGCAATAAACGGTCTCTTTTTCCCAAAAAATAAGCGAATCAAGCTAGATCTGAGATTTAAAACTAGATCTGAAAATTTTCTTACCACCAAAAATTGGTCTCCGACGTTC